>OZ010636.1:4633562-5251322 GCA_963932165.1 Pimpla rufipes | reverse complement strand
GGGAGCTCGGGCGTCGTGAGAGGCCGTGTAAATATGGATACAACGATGTGCAACCGAGCGCCGAAGGTGACACCCCACAAATTCGTGCGGTGCTCGAGAACGTATGGCAGAGACTAGCGATCGACGACGAGATAACGGGCTGCCTCCTTTTTCCGCCTCGTTCGACGGGCGACGACGACGACGACGACGACGACGAGGAAACGTTCGCGACACAACCGAGCGAGCGACGACGACGACGACGGAGCAACGAATGAAACGATGTTGTGGCCACCGGCGAGCGCGATTAACCGGGATTGAAGCGACGGCGAAAAAAAATATGTGTGTGAGTGTTGAGGGGGGAAAGCGACGACGGGGCAAACGTGCAAAAACGGGTTTGAGGTGTCGTTCGATGCGTATTTCGGTAGCTCCCGTGACCGGTGCTCAAAGCTCAGGATCTCGAAGCGTTTCTTCTGACCCCCACCTCCATCCCCCCCTCACCCCCCCCTCACCCCCTCACCCGTACCCTCCCCCTTTCCTCCTCGCCTTTTCTCGACGCTTTTTCAATCGCTCTACTCGCGACTTTCAGTCGCGCTCGCTCTTTACGTTTACGTTCCACCCTGCGGGCGACCGCAGATAACCCCCGACGACCCCGCATACGCCGCCGATGTAACCTATGACCCTCTTTTTGAGAGTTCCAAGCTGTCTCGATATTGAGAATTCCGACCTTTCGATAATACGAAAATGTGGGGAAGGCGATGGCTCGACTGGTGACGACGACCACGCGACGAACTTACCGACTCGATGCACCTGACGAGGTATCCGCGGAATTGTGGGTTTTGGGGGGGGGGGGGAGTGACTTTGATGCTGGGTCCGGGAATTTTGGGTTTTGGAAAAAGTCTAAATTCACCGGTGAAAATTATGTCTGACTTTGTTGATCCCGAGTCGCAGAGTTTTGATCTTTGCGTGTCGCGACACTTGGATGTTCCACCACGAGTCGCTAACTATTGTTGCTTCCAGATATCGGTGGTTCTGTGTTCGCCTCTTCGCCTGAAAATTATGACGTTTCGATAGGCGAGAGAGAGTCGAGTTCTGTTTTTTATTTTTTATTTTTTTATTTTTTGTTGTATCACAGATGTTAAGGGCATTTTTTTTTTCGGCCTGCTTTGCATCGTACATCAAACTGTTTTTGAGCGATACTTAAGAGCCGTCTGGGTTAATCGCTCGTCGATGTTTCAGAGACGGAACAAGTTTTTTCAGTCGATTGCGAGATACTGGAAATAAAATAAAAATTTCTAAACATTTTGCTTTATGGCGAGGTCCACAATGTCTCAATATTGTCTTGTCTGTAAACAAACTTGTTGTGAACGAGGTCACACCTGCTTCGGAATGGCCTTTCTTTGAGATGGAATAATTGGCATTATTGCACAACAGTTATCTAAAAAAAATGTAATCAATGCGGGGTTCGTGCCTTACGCTTTATCGAGTGCCGAAGCAATCAAACTTCAATAATTCTCACACAACCTACAGGAAAATCCACACTTGATTTATCTCTGTTACGATAATACAGAAACATTTTTTTTTCTTCCCTTGTTTACATTCCAGATTGGATTACAACTGTTTTGTCATTCTTCTATTTATTTTTTTCATCACTCCAGATTGCAAATATTTATTTGCATGCACTTTTTGTCACAGAAGACTCAATTGGCAAATATTATTCATATTATTGTCAATGCACTACAGAAATTCTGTGATCCTTTCCAGCAGCTTCCCAAGCTGAATTCTTCTTCCCAGCATCCACAAATTCACCAACAACATCCCAACTTCCAACTAAAAAAAAAATCACCCGAACGACCGCGGCACTCGAACAAAACATGAAATTAACGCAATTAATTAACATAACCGAAACTAACATATTAATTATCTTCTCCGATTGCAGATATGAACCAGCTCGCCGAGTAATTTCACCGCACGGAAACTCGAAGAGCTCGATTCCCACAAGGTTTAGAAAAAAATAGAAGTACGCGAGACTCGATGGTTTCCTGACATGATGGAAAGCAAGTTGTACGTGAAGAACGAGCCGGGACTTGAGGGGCAATCACTCGCGAATTCGCACGCGAATCTGGGCAACGACGATCAGCAGCAGCAGCAGCAGCAGCAGCAGCAGCAGCAGCAGCAACAGCAGCCGGGCCCGCAGATATGCTTCATATGCGGCACGCTGGGCCACAGCGACCAGTACTGGCTGCGAGTCAAACCGAGTCCGGGGGGCGCGCCGAACGAGCCGTATTTTCCGTTCCTCGAGTCCCACGAGGCGCCGTCCGGCTACAGGGGCGAAGGCGCCCGCGCCGGTGCCGTAAAAGCCTGCAGCCTGTGCTACGCGCTTCTTTTGCAGCAATGGGAGAGTTACGAGCGGGACGCGAGGCCCCACAGCCAGCGAATTTACTGGCTGAAACGGTGCGACGGTGGCCCCTTTACCGGAGCGGAAATGGCGCTTCAAGGCGAATACGCGGCTCAGGTGCTCGGATTGACCAACGATCAGCCGATGCAGACGAGGCAGGAAACTCGTCCGGTCGGTATGTCGCCCCGATTGCCGCCAAACTCGCCATCGCCGAGGGTCGAGCAGTCGAGACCGCCGTCCAACTCGATTGAACTGCCACGGCCGCATTCGAACACCGCCGAAACCGCCAGGCACATCGAACAGGTTCGACTCACCATGGAATCGCCGCATCAGCGACTACAGTCGCCGCATCAGCGGCTTCAGAGCCCCCGACAGGCCGTCGAGGAGTCGAGGATATCGAACGAGGCCGCTCTCGACCTGAGACACGCGCCCCGGAGCTCGCCCGTGCCGCAGACTGTGCTGCAACCGCAGCCTCAAGGTGAACAGACAATTTTTTCAATTCGTATTATTACGAAGATTTTATTTTTTTATTTTTTTTATTTTTTATTAATGAAGTTTGCATCGTTGGAATGCAATGAAATTCAGAAAAAAATAATAATTCTATTTAACCCAAATGATTGAATAATAATTCAATTACTAATTAATGATTTAATTATTAAATAATGATTGAATTAATAATTTTATCATTTGGGTTAAGTGGAATTAATTTTTTTCTGAATTTTGTAGCATTTTCAAAAAATTATATTTATCCCAAATAATTGAATAATAATCCAATTACTAATTAATGGTTGAATTATTAAATAATTATTTAATTAATTTTATCATTTGGGTTAAATGGAGGTTTTTTTTTGAGAATTTCGTTGCATTCCAACGATGCAAACTTCAACAAAATTTTTTTTCCGCACGTTCGAAGCACGTGTGTTGACGATACTTTACGAGTTAGAATTTGCGTTAGCGTTTACGCCTGACATCAGTAACGTATTTTATCTTGGTACTTGCTGTTGGCGCAAACATTGACGAATTCGATTGTCGAGCGTTTTAGAGGAGAAGAATTATTTATCAGGCTTGTTTCACGTTTGTTTTAGGGAGAATCTCTTAGGCGCTTTGTTAGTTTGGGTGGGCAATGTTAGTTTGCGATTTATAATGTGCGAGAATTAGGAAACGGAGATAAATCACGCTGGGTTCGGATCAAACTTGCTTCTGTTATTCTGGTACTTTTCCAGGCTTTGTATTTTAGAAACTACTTTGTGAGATTTCGAGGTATTCGAGTAGAACGTGCAGGTAATTTAGCGTAAAAAATTATCGTGAGAGTCTTTATTTATTGGCAACAAACTCAACCGCGCAAATCACTCACAGCCAATCTCGAATTTCTTCAGATAGAGACGCAATTTATTGGTCTTATAGTTGTTCTCATTTTTCAGAATGTTTTGTCATTCAAAATTGATTTGTCGGATTTCATTGAATTTGACTGGCGAATGGAGGGGATTTTTTGGAAAAAAATATTTAAAAAAAAACAAACAAAAAAAGTAAAAAATAATAAAACAAAACAATATAAAAAATTAAAAAAAAATAAAAAAATGAAATCTAGAAGAGAATGAAATAGTTCGCGCTGATTTAATAGCTAACAAGCGCGACCGCGCCCAGCGGCGGTTCTTCTGCTTTATGGTAATGTTCGTTAGATCTATTCTCCAGGTGTTGGTGAGCCCCGCGATGTTCTCCGACGACAATGAGAAATAGCGTTGGCACAATAGCTCGGGCGGGGTATTATTCAAGCATTAGGAATCCACGGGATGGAAATACCGCGTTGCACAACGGTGATCTTGGCGTAACGCGCTGGGCTTCTCCGAATCCAATTATAAGGCGATAATCCATTCGATCCGTTAATGACCCGCGATTTTAACAATTCCCTTCCGACCGTCGCGTTCGCTCGCGGATACGAAAAGAAAGAAGAAAGACCGCGAGAATCGTAGACCTCGAATTCGCGTGACGAAATCGCTGGTAAAAATAAAAGATACACGTATCGAGGAGAGTTCATCGCAGGTTGATCGACCGCTTATTTCGAGATGATACGTGGCGTGCGCACACACCGAGGCGTGCGAGGAGAGTCCCTCCCTAATTATTAAGTTGACCTGACGAGTTTAATTGGACCTTTATCTGAGGTCAGCAGGCGCCGGCTTTGCCAGTCATCGCGAGTCGGTCAAAGAATGTTTTGTTCACAAGTGTAGAAACGCAGCGAGAGCGCGAATTATCCAGGGTTGCAAACTCCCGACGGTTCTGGTTTATAAATATCGAACGTACGACTTACTAATTATTATTTCGTAACGATCGTCCGCAGCTTTCGTCTATGCTATCGTCAATGAATGCTGCGAAAAAAGATTCGTAAAGTGGCTCAAAAATATACCTCACAACATTTTTTTTGCAATTTTTGTGAAATTTTTTTAATTAAAAAATTAAAAAATTAAAATAAATAACGAATTTAAATAAATTAACAATTCAAATAAATTAAACAAATTTTATAAGCAAAAGAAAAGAGCCGTCGCGTTTGTCTCTCTGAAGCTCCGGATCGGGTTTATAGCCGGCGGTCGCAACTTTTCCAGAAGTAATTTCAACTCGCGCGCAATAATTCATTTTTTATCGTGCGCATTGCATTAATAACGAGGCGAATCGGTTTCTCGTCTTACCGCCCGAGCGGGACTCCTTTTACTTCTACAATTTCGATACGCGCGACTCGCGCGGCAGGAAAACCGTAGGTATACGAGGAAATATTCCGTGTGTTACGGAACGAGCGTACGTATATGCAATTCAACGCCGCCGCGAGTTGATACTATTTGTCGATTAAGGATGTTGGAGCGCGAAGTGTTCAATTCGCATAAATTCGAGAAAAGTGCGAGAGAATTGCAGACACTTCTCGATGGTCCGAAAATCTGAAAAAATTCATGCGCATTAAAGGTACTGAAAAGATTAATTTTGCATAATAATAATTCCAAAATGCTATTAACAAATTTATTTTAAAAAATTGTTTAACAAATATTTCGTTGACCCAAGTTTTTTGCATGAAAATGATTCCTTTATTTTTCTGTATACATATGAATTTTTTCAGATTCCTATCTATTCTTTGAAATTTGTGTTTTTTCGTATGGAAAATATGTACAAATTTCAATGATTAGATAAAACTCTGATCAAATTAATAAGTACGCAGAAAAATAAAAGAATCATTTTCATGCAAAAAAAAACTTCGGTCAACGAAATATTTGTTAAACAATTTTTTTATCAATTTGTTAATAACATTTTGGAGTTATCATTATGCAAAATTAATCTTTTCAGTAGCTTTAGTGCGCATGAATTTTTCCAGATTTTCAGACCATCGAGAAGTGTCTGCAATTCTCTCGCACTTTTCTCGAATTTATGCGAATTGAATACTTGGCGCTCCTAACATCCTTAAGCGGTCCCACGCTCGAGCGCGCATACACGATAATACGAGTTCGCCGTGGTCCGCGTGAGATCACCAAGTGGCATCCGATTGCCGCGTTAGTGGATGCTGGTTTTCATCACTTAACCGGTTATCGCGGCTAATGTCGCTCGCGGTAAACAATCGAATTCTCGAGCGTTATTTACGTTGGCCTTAGTCCTTTCGGCTCCGTTCAATGTAAACGTTTGCGCGAGTAAAGGTTAACGGTTGACGCGATAACGAGTGGAAACCGAGCGCTCGCGCCAGTTCATTGTTAAATAATGCGATTGCTCGGGGACTTTAATGACGATCGACGGATGAGCTCCGCCGGAGGTCACACTTATTTCCCTTCTTTTTTTTTTGCTCTCGCTTCGTATACTACGCTTGACCGGATCGCCTTTGAAATTTGCTTCGCGCCCCCTCTTCATCGATCCGATAAACTCTCCACGTAATTTAACTGCGTTCGGGGCGACGCAGAAAACGAGAAATGTTAAATTCTCAGGCATTATCGAAGCGTGGCGATAAAGGCCGGGAAAAAATGCCGCCTCGACAAACTAGGCCACGTGCAGCTCCGCGATAGTCTTCGAGATATTTCGTTAAGCGCAAGACGTTGGGAAGAAACCGAGACAGCCACGGATTACTCATTTTCCTAGGCGTTTCATGGCCTCTTTTGTTCGCATCGAATTCCTCGCATGATCTTTTTTTTTCTTTCTTTTTTGTAATTTATTTATTTGGTATTTTACGAGACGTGCGATTTGCCACGCTTCGATTGTGCGAGACACAGTGCAACGAGATATCGAATTGTCGTTGGTTCGGCTGAGGGAAATCTCGAATATTTTCCAGCCATCTACAGCGGAGGATCGTCGTCCAGCGTCGGGACCGACATACTCGATCTATCGATGCCGGACAAAAATTCGGTGACCGAAGTATGCTACGTGTGCGGCGACGAGTTCAAGAGAGGATCGCTCAGTCATATAGCGGCGAAACCACTGCCAACGCAACCGAATCCTTCCGCCAGTCCTCCGCCGTTCTTCCCCTCTCTGATGCTCCATCCGCGACCCAGCAGAAGTCGGCCGATGGATAGCGCCGGCCGAGTGCAGGTAACACACTTTTTTTTCGGCCCACGGGCGCAAATGCAGGATTTTGAAGTTTGCATCGTTGGAATGCAACGAAATTCAGAAAAAAGAATTCATTCTAATTAACCCAAATGATGAAATTAGGTTTTACCTAATTTCACGATTTGAAAAATTGAATTTCGAAATTCAGAAAAAAAATAATAAAAAGAAAATTCTGAAATTTCTGATATTTTTTTCTGAATTTCGAAATTCAGTTTTGAACAAAAGGTTGTTTTCGTTGCCATTATTTCCTCGTCTATTATCCGGCTCCGGTTGAGACGATGTGCCACATTTCTGTCTCTGTCTCGGGTGGCTCTGTGAGCGAGGAGGATAGCTGAAATCATCCTGCAGGAAATTCCTGCACCGTCGCCGGTTTTTCGAATAAAATATGAGAACGGCCGACTGCGGAATTTTGAGCCACTGTGAACTGTTCTCTTCCTTTATTCGGGAGATCTATCGTGGCTGAGGAATTCGCATTACAGTTTTTATTACCGGCCGAGTAGCAGCAAATCACCTTCACAAATTCAAGAGAGATAGCTAATGATTATCGGAACAAGAATTTACGAAAGCTTGCTGAAAAAAACCAGTCTTACATCATTTCATTCGTCTAATAATTGTGATGATGTAAGCAAATTTCCTCGGTCGATAACGCAAAATTACTCGGTCGCTAACGAGAATCCTTGTGCAATATTTCAGAAATGTTTGGTATCCCGGATAAAATCTTAGGAAAATCAACATACTGAGGAAATTATTTTCCGGATTTTACCGCCAACTTAGTTGCATGTTTTTTCCTGATACGACGCGTTGACTACAAAAAAAAAAGGTTATCAGGAACGAGATAAAAGATGAAATTACGGCTCTCAATGTCACATTTTTTTTAAGTAACCAAATCGTTCATTCTACGTCGGTCTGTGTGTCTGTCAAGTATCGCGTTACTACTCTCCAAATTCAACACGTCGTAAATACTACGAGTGTCACGTTAGAGCGCTTTTTTCTCTTTTTTTCGCTTTACGTATTTATTTTTATATATTTTGTAATGAAAATACTATATTTTTTCTCACATCACACGAGATGACTCATATCGTGATTCATAATGTCGTTCGAAATTTCGGCCTGGAAACGTAAACGTTTTCATCAAAACGCTTACGTTTTTATATATGTTTATAACAATATTTGATTTTATAAAAATATTTGATTTTATAACAATATTTGATTTTATAACAATATTAAAAATATTTGATTTAACAATTTATTTATCGGCAACTTCATCCAACTAATAATTTGTTTATGTCGTCTAATTCCGGTTTATTCGGTCGTCTCAACCTCGAGTGGCCAAGCATCGAAAGCTAACATTGTGTCGATTGTATTTCAGGCTTGCTCGGCGTGTCAGAATCACCTTCTTCAACAATGGAAGGCTTACACGCGACAGGGCATACCGCACGGCGATCGAAATTACACGCTTCGCAAGCGACAAGCGCCGGCAATGGACACAACGACGTTTATCTGCTACACTTGCGCCTTGGAATATCCCTCGTCCAGTATTAGATTACTTTATTGCTGTCCGAATCCCGAGAAGGAAGCGTACTTTCCCTTTATATGTTCTCTCCGACCTCCACCGGGAGCTAGTCCTATAAGTCCTCAGGGGATGGTCCAAGTTTGTTCCATCTGCTACAAAGCCATACCGCAGAAGCAACAGGTTTTCGGGGGAGAGAACAACGAAGCCCAGCCGATCGGCCAGAGCGTTGACTTTCGGCAACAAGGTTAGTTTTTTATTGTCACGATTAATACTCGAAATTTCGCGTCACAATTAACTATAAATAAAATAAAAATGTCTTATCTTATAAATCTTATAAATAAAAATTTTATATACTCATTTTTATAAAAATCGACAATTTTGGTTAAAAAAAAATGGGTTAAAATAATTTGACGCAATGTATTGTTTTTGCAGGCCCATCGCCGAGACCCGCGGTTGCAAAGTCACCGGCCAATTCGGCCGGAAGCGACATACGCTTCAAACCCTACGACTTGAACAAGTCTACCGTGGCCGCCAATAAGCCACGCAGTGCCAATGTTAAGGTTCCAAGTTCAAGCCAACGAAATTCACCGAGCAACGGTCCCACGGAAAATGGTACCGTAGGCGTCGGGCAAAATTATAGGTGCTATATTTGCGAACGGTTGTATCCCCGAAACCACATGGAGTGGTAAGTTGACGTATTTTTTCTTCACGTATTCACATAAATCAAGCCTTTCGCCTTCACCTCATCCGGAAAGAATTGTTGCTTTTTTCAACAAAAAAAAAAAAAAAAAAGGTTCTCACTTTTTTATTCTCAACGCAATTTTTACGTATCAAACTTGAAAAATTATGGACTATAAGTTTGACTCAAGAATTTTCCTGAATTACGACGCTGGAAGCAAAGTTTCCATCGGGTGTTATGGAGCGTAATCCTTTCTTTTCGGAACTGTTCGAACAGTGCGACGTATTTTCATGGCTGAAATTTGTCTTCAGGTTATCGACGAGTCCCGAGGGAATGAATTCTCATGCCATGCATTTTCCCTGCTTGAGAGGGATGGCGCGTACCTCGGAGAACGCCTGCATGGATAGTCACGGTCGTGTGTTGGCGTGCACTCACTGTGTCAATCATCTCGCGCAGCAGTGGGAGAGCATGGACGTTGAACGGGTTCCCCTCGAACGCCGAAGGTAAATAAATGAAGAATCCTCGACGGGCTCCTCTCGACAGACTCATTGAATGCAGAATCGACCTAGAAAGCCTCCGGAAATCTTTGATGTTATAAAAAAAAGCCTCGGAGCGCCTGCATAGGATCTCTGCAAATCAAAAACCCGAATACGAAACTTGAATTTTGTTTTTCGTTCACTTTTTTTTTTAATCGAATAGAAAAGTTAAATTTTTTCGTCCAGCCCAACATCGAATAATCAACGAGCAAATACCGAATAAATATTTCCAGTGGCAAATGAATGATTGAGAAACAACTTTTGACACTGTCAATTTCTTTCAGATTAGATAAGATACAACTTGCGAGAGACTTTTTTTTCCCCCAAAAACGAATGATAAAATTATCCCGGGTGGCCTCTAGACGGCGTAGCTCAATTCCCAAAGACCTATTCAGGTGATGCGCCACTACTCGATCGGTAACGAAAACTGCCATCCCGATTTCTGCGTCACTTTTGTTCCGTCGGTCCGACAAATCCACTGGTCGCCATTTCTCGTCTCTCGACCGACGGACGAATCTGACTCAGAAATACGCGGCAGAAAAATCATTTTTATCTCTGTTTTAAGTATCCTTTCGTCGCCAATATGTCAATTCTCTCGTTGCTCGAAAATTCGAATTTACGATCATGCGCTTTTTTTTTAATTTCAGATACGATATTCCTAGTCCACATCCAAATGGCGACGTGAATCGAGCGATCGCGACGCCGCCGAGCTCGAGCTCCGATCGAACGTTCGGCAGCAATCCGGGCACCTCGAGCAGCTCGATCTACTGTTTTCTCTGCGGGCTGCACAGCGATCTGACGTTAGCGCGGGTTCTCTACGGGCGGCCGCAGGGACGAAACGCGCCGTTCTTCCCGGAACTCCTGCGTCATCAGTCGCCGCCGAACGCGGAGCAGCTGCGCGAGGACGGCTCCGCTCTCGTCTGCACCTTCTGTTACCACTCGCTGCTCGCCCAGTGGCGAAGATTCGAGTCTCTCACCGCCGGTCAGCAGGTCAACGCGCCCGAACGGCAGTACAACACACACGATTATTGGTGCTACGTCTGCGGCATCGCGACTTATCGGAAACGCGTCCGAGCGCTGCCGGTCAAGGACTTTCCCTTCCTGAGGTATCATCGACAGCCCGACAAGAGTCTGTTACTCGAGAACGGCGACTTCGCCGTCGTCTGCCTCGACTGCTACGAGACTCTGCGCACACAGAGCCTCGAGTACGAGAGGTGGGGACTGCCCGTCGAGAAACGAGAGTACAACTGGATCGTCGAGCCGCCACCGCCTGAGGATAGTCCTGATGCCGCTATCGCGCGATTACCCTCCGGCGAACGATCCGCGAAGGTGGTGAGTTGGGCAGAGCGATATTTTAGACGGCGTTTCGTCGAGATTTTTTTTTTTTTTTTTTTTTTTTCGAATGCCGTCATCACTCTTGAAAAAATCAGTGAAATATCTCGCATAAAAAACCATTTTTTGCGCTTTTTTTTGACGAATTTACGATTTTTTGGGGAATAGACGGTGATTTTCGGAATCAGCGGAAAATTTCTCATCGGATAGGGTTTTCAAACTTTACGAAATCGAAAACAAATTTTTTGCGAAAAACGCAAGGGGCCCTTCTAAAAATTTGCGATTTTTGAGGGTCTAACTTCAAAATTCTGTAAAAAATTTAAAAAATCAAGATCGCGTTCCGCCTTGCGGCATTCTCTTCGTTATAGTGTTCTCTTTCGAATGAAAAAAGAAAACCCAGGTTCGGTCGATCGAAAAAAAAGTAACCTCGATTTTAGCGAAGTGACGAAATTTTGAAAAAAGTGAAAAATCATTCTTTGCGTTTTTCTCTTCGAAATTTTTATTTTTCGGGCAAACAACGGTGTTTTTCGGAATCAGCGGGAAATTTCCCATCGGATAGGGTTTTTAAATTTTACGAAATCGAAAATTTTTTTTCGCGAGAAATGCCAACTTTAGCTTTAAAATTCTGTAAAAAATTCAGAAATCAAGATATCGCGTTACGCCTTACGGCATTCTCTTCGTTATACAGTTTTCTCCAAAACGCAAAAAAAAAAGAAAATCATGAAGAACATTTTTGCTGATTTCAGGTGCCGCCTACACTGACAGTGAGACCGTCGCGGAAGAATTGCTCCCCGAAGGCGCCGGAGAAGAAGCCAACGGTAAAAATTCCGGAGAAGGACCAAGGTAAGTGACCATTTTTTGCATTCTTCCCTTCGACATTTTAGGTTTACAAGCAGCGAAAGAAGAGCCGATAATTCGGCATTCCGATATGCGAACCGACGCACGTTGAAGTAATTGAAGAGTGTAAAATTGTCCACCTCGATTCGAGCCGAGGCTCCGTAATCCACGGACAGGAAGCATAAATCAGATAGAGTTTAATGAGATAACTCGTTTCACCGTCGTCGCGTTATCTCGCCTATCGGGTCATTCCGCGGCTCTTCGCTCCATATCGCGGGGAGCCGGAACTTTACGAGCGACGGCGGGAGAAACGACGTGAAATCTCGACATTCCCGAAGACCGCAATTTCACATCAAGTCACACTGATTATGGCTCTTGATAGCTTGTCATTTTATCGGCGGTGCGACTTGCATGAGTAATTGCGCAGGCTTCGCAGAAAACCTGTGCAATTAAAAGCCGTCTTTGCGTTTCTTAAAAAAAAAAAAAATCGTGAAGGGCGAGTCTCTTGTGTTGTAATTTAGGAAGAAATAAATGGGCAACGAGTCCCATTAGATCTAAAAAAAAAATGGGCAACGAGTCCATTTTAGATCTAAACAAAAATTTAGAGGTAAAATAATTGTTTAGAGATAAAAAAAATTGGAGATAACAATTTTTTTAGAGATTTTTAGAGATTTTTTTTTTTTTATGAAAAAATGGGCAACGAGTCCCATTACATCTCTAAAAAAATGTATACAATAACGATCTTTTCGAACAATAACTATGACTTCGCGACCGCACAATTCGAAGGTGCTCAGTATTTTAATTGAACGAATGTTCCGAGCGCATCCGAAGAGCTCAGACGAAAACGGAAGCGCTCGCCGCGACTTTGGCGTTACCCGGATGGAAATTAACTCCCGCGGTTTTATTTTTCCACCTTTGGCGCACTTAACGTCGCACTTTTTAAATTAAAACGCGGCCTTAGGGAAAAGCCGGGCTTTTTCTTCGCAGTTTTTTTTTCGCTCGGGGGAAGGAAAAGACGGCGAGAGAGGATCGAAGCGCGTAAGCGTGCCTCTTCCCTCTCGCCCCCCGCCGTTTCTTTAACTTCCGATTCTCTCGTCTATACAAGCGATGAATCCGCTCGAGTAAACTTCGAGAGTCGGAAAAATCTTGCGGAGAGTCTAATATTTGCTGGCGCCCGGAGTTATCTGGCCATATTTCAGCGCTATCGGCGCTTCGCAGCCCGAGAGTCCCTCCCGAGGCCACTTTAAACAGCCTCCCCCGCTCTAACGGCTCGCGATCCCTCGGGACGCGAAAAGCGAAGCGAAAAAGAGCAAATTTTCGCCCGTAAATGATTGCGGAATTCTCGCTTTTTTTTCGCGATGTCCTCCCGGCTCTTCCAATCACGATAATTATACCGATTCAACGGCGCCGCTCGTATTTCTCCGATGATCTCTTTTAATCGGTTCTCCCCGGAGATTCGCGGAGTCGCGAATCGAAGCGAAAGGGTTCGCGACGAGAGCCGCGCGTGCCTCAAGTCGCGTTTTATATCGTCGGGAAGATCCGGGCACGAGAAAAATCCTCTTCCACTTGGTCGATGCTGAAACAGCGGGTGGAGATTTTTGCGCCTCTTACTCGCCCCTCCCCCTCTCGCGTTCGAGGCCCTCGAAAGCTCGAGAGACGACGAGCCTCTCTGTGTACGCACTCGGACAAAGACCGGGGAGACGGGAAGAATGGACGATGAGGAGAGAGTGAAAAAAAAGAAGAGCGTAAAGAAATGGAAGAAAAAAGAGGGAGGCGGAAGGGTGAGGGAATTTCTGAAAACTAGAGACAAAAGAGTACTGACATTCGACGAGCAGCATTCACGAGAGCCCCTGATGGTTTTTTCTTTTTTTTTTTTTTTTTCTTTTTTTTCAGTGGGCTCTTCAATCCTTTGCTCTTCTTCCCGCTCTTTTCATGAGAGCTTCGTCCACTCCCTCTTTATCATCAACTTATTAATTTTCACCCGTGATACTCTTCGACTTTGTTAATGGAATATTCTCACCCTATCGCCACATACGCGTCTGCCGTAGACGAGATTCACGGGCGTCGGCGATCTGACGCGTGGAAGTTATCTCGCGTATTATTTACGCGCGAAAATATAGCTCGACCCCCACGGAAAAGAAATATACACGAAAATATATCTAATATATATAGAACTTTTCGGACGATAATACAAAATAAATAAATACAACTAAATAAATAAAAAATACATTTTGAATATATTTTGGATATATCTTAGATATATTTATCGCTCACGTATATTTCGTATAAATCCTAAAATATATCCGACGTATAAAAGTTTTCGGACGAAATATATCTTGTATATCTAGAACACATATTTTATATATCTTGCATATACTTTATTTCCATGTGGGGTTCGCCGGCGGATTTTTTTTTTTTTTCCATGTTTCGCCGAACGTCGAGCTCCTTCGTTAATTTTCCGAAGGAACATAAAACGCCGTCGCGTTCTTTTTTCACGGCGCATCGATCGCCTCGAAAGCTTCTCCTCGAAAGATGCTCCTTATCTCGCCTCCCCTCGAATCCGCCGCGAATATTCTCAACGAGTCAACAGCACCGAGTCGAGTTTAATTAGAGCTAAAAGGACTCGGAGGGATCTCGAGTGTCTTCCTCACCGAGCCGAGGGACTCTCATAAATCTTTGTTAATTTATAATTGGCATATCAAATTTGTCAGGAAGTAGAGTGAACGTTTATAAAACGTTGTTTATCACGTTAAGCCATTTTTTTAGTTACACTAAGAAAAGAGGTTGGTTGATCGAAGTTTAGTCAGTTTTAAGGCGAGGCGAAATCTACTCAGTCGGTAATAAAAACTGTAACCAATTATTCCGCCGATGCCCAACGTTTCCGGAAAAAAAAGTTTTACACCATTTCTCTTTCGATCCTGGTTGATGTAAAATTCATATTTTTCTTGGCATGTGCCTAATTTCCGTGTATTGTCGGTCCGAAAATTATTTTCGACATAAAGTCATCAGTGCTCGGTCGGTAACAAAGCGAATAAACACACAAAAAAATGTATCTCCATTGTTTGCTCACAATTATAAAATCAAGAATGCACACACGGCAAAGAAGCCGCGACTGATAGTCGCGGATGTACAATTCCGAATAACAGCGTTCGCGTAACGCGAATAGCAAGATTACGTTTCTCCTTTGAACTCCGCTGAAGAAATACATCTCCAGTGAAAATAAACGAAGCTCGTTTCCCGTTCGCCTCGCATTCAACCCTCCTCTGTGCGGATACTACGAAGTCGCGTAGCTTTTCCCCTTTTGAGCCGGGTAGGCGAAGCTTTGAGCGACGTGTACGAGGCGCAGGATTGAAAGTCGAGATACGCTTACAGCGTGGGCAGCGAAGCGCCGTGAAAGCTCGCCTGTCCTCACCCTCGCGTCCCATCCACGCTCCGTTCTTTCTGATTCACTGTGTGTGCTTGTTTGCGTCGGTGTGTGTGTGTGTTGTGTCAAAGCCCCAAGTAACTTTAAACCGGCGGTGCTCTCAACGGGTTGTACCGAACGAGATACATGCACTTTTCGCTTTTGAAACACAAGTGCGAACTGCGGTGCCGAGACCGTCTACAATTTTTGTTTGTCTCTTTTCTTTTTTGTCAATTGATCGTTTTAGTCTGAGCCGTGCGACGAAAAAAGCGAATCTTTATGAAACTCAGCCATTTATTACAATTTTCCAAATCAAACTCCGCCTTTTTCTCATCTTTGTAGACAGTGAAAATGTGCTCAAAAGAAATTGGTTATTATTATTATTATTATTATTATTATTATTATTAATCTTTTTATTATTATTTTATTATATATTATTAATATTTTTAAATAGCCGTTTTCGCAGCCGATTTTGCTAAAAAAAATGCAATTTAAAGAAATTAGACAAAAATCTAAAAAAATTCATACGTATTCAGAAAAATGAATGAATAATTTTCATCAGAAAAAAAAGTCGGGTTGCCGGGTAAATTGTTGAACAATTAATCTTTTCATTAATTCGTAAACAACATTTTGGGATTATTATTATCCAAAATCAATCTTTTCCGTACCTTCTACATGCTTGATTTTTTTCAGATTATTGTCTCATCGGGAAGACTTCGAAATTTCCCTCGAAACTCACACGCGACGGGACTGCACCGAGACTACCTCCTTAATTTCTCGGTCTTCCTCTTAACCGCGACGAGTTAACACCCGCAACAATATTCCTGCGTTAACTCGGCGTTCTGAGCCCTTTCGGCGCGTCGAAGAAGCCCCGAAAGTAGAGTCGGTGATTTTCCCGGCTGGGTTCGTATCTCCTTGTCCACGATCAGCACGGTGGGAAGGCTCGGCAGAGTCTCCTCACTCCCTGGCAGTAAAACCAGCGAGGAAACGAGAGAGAGCGAGCTCGGTGATACGAGTTGAAGTTGTGTGACGGTGTTCCCGGGGCGGCGGAACGAGGAGAGCAGTCCACATGGCCGGGCAACGGGTAATACGGAGCGTGAGTGAGGGTCGCTCGCGAGGACGACATCGGGGCAGAGGAGAGAGTCCGGAATGCCCGCAGCGTGACACCGCATTGCGCCCACTTACCAACCCGCCCGACACCTAAATTCGAATTAGGGAGAGCCGGCTCGACACTCTCGTCAACTCGGCCCGACCGAGAGAGAGAGAGAGAGACCCCCGTGTTCCCCGTTCCCCGTTTCGCGCTCGCTCGATGTTCACCCCACCGTTTCTTCCGCCAACCCCGGCGCACCTCGACCCTCTTTGCCAGGCCTCGATGTGCCGCCGCTGCTGCTGCCGCTGGTGGTTCTTACGTCGCTCGTCGCGTGTGCGGCCTCGAACCGCTCGTTTCCTTCTCCCTTGGGAATCGATATCAACGTCATCAGCTATGCTCTCGCTGCTCGCCACGCCAACGAGACGAAGCCCCGCGAGGCTCCTCTTCCCGTTCCCTTCCCTCTTCTCCCTCTCGTCCCGTTGCCGCGACGGGCAGGCAACTCGCCAGAGCCGCGTTTTCAAAACATTTTTTTTTTTTTTTAGTCTCGATTTTCTCTTCTTCTTCTTGTTCTTCTTCTTCTTCTTCGTTTCCCCTCTTTCTTCGGGACGGATACGAAGGACCGGATACGAGGGGATTCCGGGTGTGAGAGGAAATCGATCGCGTGCCAGCCGTGCGCGCTCACGTTACGCGTCATTGATGCTCCGATAGAATTATAAGTGCTTCGGCTGTCGGAGTCGGCGGGCGTTGAATCGATAAGCCGATAAGGAAGTATTTAGCGCGGATGGGATTATTCACTCGGAAGTGCGGTGGAGATTGGAGGCGGCGAATTGGGACTGTTAATTGAGTTTGTTGGGAAGGTGGGATATCGGTTGGCTGGTTGATCGGGCGGGTGAATATTTTTGCGGGAATGTGTTTTAAGAAGTCGCAGCAACAATCGATTGATTGGGTTTATCAAGGATAATTGATCATTGCTACGGTAATACGGGTTTCGCGCCTCATTTTTCTTGAAAAAAAAAAAACGCTGTTTTGAAAAATTAGACAAAATTTGAAAAAAAATCATACGTATTCAGAAAAACGAATGAATAATTTTCATCAGAAAAAAAATTGGGTTACCGGGTAAATTGTTGAACAATTCATTTTTACATTTATTTGTTAATAACATTTTGGGATTATAATTATGCAAAATCAATCTTTTCGGTACCTTCAACGTGCTTGATTTTTTCCAGATTTTTATCCCATTGAGAAGTGTTCGAAATATTCTCTGAAACTCACGTTTGTAATACTTAATCCAAACGATTGGATTGAATCAGAAGCATTGAACTGTGTACAGATTTAGCTTCAGCTAAACGAGGTATTAATTGTCCATTTTCCACCGAACGCAAAATCTTTTCGAAAAAAAAAAAAAAAAAAAAATCCCAGGTACAGTAGACGTACATATTATTATTTCAATAAAGTCTGGTGTGGAGCCGAATCCGAGCCAGTGGAGGGTTGTGAAAGGCACTCAGGGTGAAACAGAGCGTGGTAGTTTCGCGGAGTAGCTGGCAAGCTCACTGGCTCTCTCTCCCGCGAAGCCAGGGCTGGCACAGTCGGTGGTTAATTATTAACACCGGCACGCCAAAGGGGGCGGCGGCGCGCCGGTGGTGAAATGGAAGTAGATAGGGAGGTTGGCGCGTCGCGTTAAGAGGGTGGATCGCCGGTGCACACGCTCCGCGTTGGGTGCGCGCGGTATAAGCAGCGCCAACCCGGGCATCAAAATGTAAATATAGCACGAGAGGCATTTGATGAAACCGTTCCCACGCCGCGCGATCCGTGTGTCCCGCCCGCGGCCGAATAACGAGAGTTTGGTTAATT
This sequence comes from Pimpla rufipes, assembly GCA_963932165.1. NCBI lineage: Eukaryota > Metazoa > Arthropoda > Insecta > Hymenoptera > Ichneumonidae > Pimpla > Pimpla rufipes. The sequence goes on along the minus strand of OZ010636.1, from coordinate 5,233,141 downwards.
AAAATCATACGCCGGTAGCTCACCGCGACTTCCGCGTTCTTTTTTTTTTTTTTTTTCGCGACGACATATCAGAGAGCAGAGTTATTTGAGAGGATGCATTAGCTAAGCGACCGAATGAATTCGCCTCCACATGAGACCGGGTTTTTCGCTTTGAACGCCAGGATTTTGGCTTCGAATACCCCAGACTGATGATTTGTAGGCAATATTCGCGCGCGGTTCCGCCGAAAAGCTGTATTATCACGGTGATAAATATTTTCCACGACTCCGAAATGTAGCGTGGAAAATATACGGCGTTTTTCCAAGTCGCACACGTGATCCTCATTTGCTGATTACTTCGAAAATTAGGCAGACTATTTGACAGTGTCAGTTTGTACGACAATCCGGTGATGAAATATTTTTTATACATTTTTAACGCAGTCTATATTTTTGTTTAATATATATTTTTTTTTCGTTCTCAAGGTTCAGAGTGTACAGCGCGTGGCAAAATAAATCCGGATCTCGCGAGGCGACATCTGGTTTGCAGGTGGGCAAAGTAAGAAGGGCTTCAAAGGATTAACGAGGTGTGCACTTTGATAAAAATATAAAGCGAAGCCGTCGTTCATTATCATGTCAACGGCAATTAGAGGGATGCACATCGCGTCCAGGGCGAACGTGACACAAAGTGTAATGGCTACGTGTCTCACCCCGTTGGCTCTTGCTCGGTGATGATAAAAATAATAGAGCTTATTAGCCGCGCGCCGCGAGGGCGATACGTCACGAGCGACGGACGCGCTGCTGTTGGCTGGCTGTTCGTCCCGGTGCGCCGCGGTTGCCCGGGTTGGCAAAGGGCGGTAGGCACGAAAGGAATAATGGGGAGGGTTGCCGGAGTCGATGGCGATGGCGATGGTGGTGTACACAGTGGCTGCAAACTGCGGGGTCGGCGAGCGCGCGCGGGGCCTCCGCCAGACCCTGGTGGGGAGGCGAAAACTTCCCTGTCGCCGCCAGCACGCATTGATTTTGCCCGACAGACAGCCGCCTGTTGGGCTCAAGCGCGCTCGCTCGCTGCCTCTCACGGTGGTCGTCTCTCGCCTCCTCGTGAACACCTAGCTGTCTCGGAGGGCGCAACCAAATTACGTCTGACCAATCGTGACCCGCGACCTTACTTCGTAATCACCGCAATTTTCAATTAAATATGTTTAGCGTTTCGGAAATGGGAAAAATTCATTGAGAAATCATTCTGGAAATAAAATTACTTTTGGAATTGTCACAGAGAATTATTATATTGTTAACGAATTTTTTTTTTGCCACAGCAGATTTTTAGCCGCTGTAGCTAAATTTTTGTTATTTGAAACAAAAAGGTTTGTTGTTTGAAAAAAGTGAACACTCTGTTCATTTTGTTTTCTGTGGAATTTAAGAAAAAGCTGTGAACATTTTTGTTTTCGTAAATCTGAGAAATGAATTGACAAACTATTCTAAAGCTAAAATTACTTTCAGAATTGCGCGCAGAAAAATAATGGAGTGATGACAAATCTTTTGCTGTATCAATGATTTTTTTTTGTTTCTACAGCAAAATAATTTAGCTACCGCAGCAAATTGTTTGTCTGCCGTAGGAAAATTTTGGTTGTCACTCCGTTAATATTTTTCGGTGTGTGACTTCGAGAAAAAGCTGCGAACATTTTCGCTGGCGCAGGGAATTGATAATCAAATGCGTCGGAATGAAAAAAAAGGACATTTCGGCAGAAAGCGTCATTAATCATTTACAACGGTGGAGGGGAAGTCTCGCGATTCAACCATCCAACTCGCGCCCTCCGGACGCTCATTTATCCGCGCTCGCTCCGTGCTGCTCTACCTGTGTTATAATCGAAGCTCAAACCCCTCACTTATTCAGACACAACACACGTACGCGCGCTTACACCGATATCTCTGGTTCACCCCGGTGCGGTGAAACGAGAAGACCCCTGTAACCGATGCTGGCCGGTTTCCCGTGCAGCCGAACACTCGTTGCATTGAGAAGGGCGGCCCTCGTCGTCTGGAATTATTTAGGCACCGCCAGACTTGGTAATTCGCCGCTCCACCTGCAACCCGAGCTTTCGCGTATTCTTCGCCGTTCCGCCTCTCACTCTTTTTGACTTTTTGGTCTTCGTTATTGTTTGCTTCTTTTTTTCTTCTCGTTCCGACAATCAGCTTCCACCTTTCGGGGAAAACAGTTTTGTATTCGACGAACGGGTGATCCGAACAAAAGGACATCAGGTACCTGGAAGAGGGTAAATAAAGTGAGGGGTTTGACGAAAAAGTTAGGTCAATGAACTGAAGAATTCATTTTTTACAAACAATTTTTTGTTTAATCATTAAATTGTTCGTATCTTGATTTCTGAATTTTTTGCAGAATTTTTGAGCCGGAAGTTGAGCTGCGTTTTTCGCGAAAAAAAAATTTTTTTATTTCGCAAAGTTCGAAGAGCCTATCCGATGGGAAATTTCCCGCTGATTCCGAAAAACACCGTTATTTGCCTGAAAAATACAAAATTTGATGAGAAAAATGCAAAAAACGATTTTTCACTTTTTTCGAAATTTCATCACTTCACTAAAATCGAGGTTACTTTTTTTTGGATCGATGGAAATTGGATTTTCTTCTTTCGTTCGAAAGAAAACTCTTTAATGAAGAGAATGCCGCAAGGCGGAACGTGATATCTTGATTTTTTAATTTTTCACAGAATTTTGAAGTCGGACCCTCAAAAATCGCATATTTTTAGAAGGGGTACCCCTTGCGTTTTTCGCGAAAAAAAAAATTTCCGATTTCGTAAAATTTGATAACCCTATCAGATGGTAATTTTTCCGCTGATTCCGAAAAGCACCGTTATTTCCCCGAAAAATGAAAAATTCGATGAGAAAAATGCGAAAAATGATTTTTCATTTTTTTCGAAATTTCGTCATTTCGCTAAAATGGAGGCTTTAAAATTCTGTAAAAAATTGAAAAATCAAGATATCGCGTTCCGCTTTGCGGCATTCTCTTCGTTATATAGTTTTCTTTCGAACGCAAAAAGAAAACCCAGGTTTGGTCGATCGAAAAAAAAGTAACCACGATTTTAGCGAAGTGACGAAATTTCGAAAAAAGTGAAAAATCATTTTTTGCATTTTTCTCATCGAATTTTATGTTTTTCGGGCAAACAACGGTGCTTTTCGGAATCGGCGTGAAATTTCCCATCGGATAGGGTCATCAAACTTTACGAAATCGGAATTTTTTTTTTTCTCGATTTCGTAAAATTTGAACATTAATTTCACGTTAATTTACTTAACGTTCTAATTTTTATTCGAGCCACTACAACCAGCTAGTAATAAAGTAAACAAAACAAACAACAACAATAATTGGATACCAAATGCAATCTTACCGAGCGTTCCAGACTCCGATTTTTTCACCAGTGACGCAAGTAATTCGGACCGCAAAACGCGAATGAGCGCGACGAGTGCGGCAAAGGGTTGGTGAATTTTCGCCGGTTGTGTCGCTGACGGGCACGGCGGGAGTTTTCGAGGAGACGACGAGGACGGAGAACGTGGCGTGCGAGGCCAGCTCGACGCCGGAGAAGCGCGCGTGCCGGCCAAGCGCCAGATGGTCTCGAGACCGAGCGAGAAGGACACGGATACTCCCGCGGCTGTTCGGTCGCGCTGGTTCTCAGTTCATTCTCCACACGAGGTGGTGCACGGTACCCCCGTGGCGGGACGGCTTATGCAACAGCGGCACCCGATCGTCGAGGGAGAATCGCGCGCACGGGGACGGGAGGAAGTCAGAAGACGACGACGACGGCGTCGGTGTTGGCTACGAAAATGAGACCAGCCGCAGGGGGAGGACAGCTGCCATGCTCCATTTGGGTTCTGATGCTTCTTTTTTTTCTTTTCTTTATTTTTCTTCTTTCTTTTTTTGCAGACGACAGCCTTCGTCGAGCGGAGGAAATGACGATTCGTTCCCTGGGGAATTCTCGCTTCCGCTTTACGCCTCGATCAATATTTATTTATAGAGCATCCGGTGTTTTTTAATTTTTTTTTATTGCAATAATATTTGCAGTGTGTTCGAATCTGTTGGGGATTTTTCGATATGAATTTAGTATATTTTTTTTAATTTTCGCTGAATTCAGGTTTTTTTAAAGTTTGTTGTAAACATAGTGATGCGATAAATTGCAGGTAATTTCGTTGGAATTGTTACACTGAAACTACTCGAATAATGTTAACGTGGCGTCCGACAATTTCACATCGCGTTTTCGTTTTAATTCAATACACCAGCTTATGCATACAAGATTGAAATAATCTACCGCTGAATACAGTTTAATTTTACATCGCAATTGGTCATTAAATTTATATTTCCATCGTTAACGTATTACGCATGAAAACTTGCAAACATGTTTAACAGTCTATAATACCACTGCATTCACGGAGAAAAATAATCAGATAGGGATAACAAATCGATTGTCGTGTCAACGAATTTTTCGTAGCCGCGGCAAAAATTCGCAGCTATCACGGCGAGAGTTTTGTCATCCCCCGGTTGATATTTTTCTCCGTGTCAAATCGTACGTTTTTCAAACATTATACACCAAAATATGAATATTCTTTTGTAAACAAATTGCATACTAAATATTTCTCTCTCACACCAGCAATTTTTCCGCCTCGACGTCCCGAATTTCGAAAAGCCGAGTGCACCGAGATGGCCAGAGCGCGTGTCGAGAGCGTCCGGAGAGAATCGAGTGGGCAAGAAGCGGCATCACCAGCGGCGGCGGCGGCGGACGCGTTGTGTCGGCACCCCACCCTCGGATCGCGGCTTCCCTCTGGTGCCCCAGCCGTGCGGCGTCGTTCAGCACGATCCGAGTCACGGCAAAGGGGAGAGAGAGCGAGATCGCGCAACCGAGACGGCCGTGTGGAATACGGCGATACGTACATCGGCGGCACGAGAGAAGAAAGAGGAGGACGGCGAGATGGAGGGAGCGAGAGGCCACGCTTGGTGGGGCGCGCCAAGCGTGGCTCAGGGGCTTCGCCCGCAGTCGAGTGTCAAGCGTCGAGGAAATCGCATCTCGTCGCTCAGCGTTCAGCGTCGAGCGCACGCGCAAAACATTTCACTCTCTGTCTTTCTCGCTCGCTCGCGATGACAACGCCGAGAAGTGGAAGCGGAGGAGCGAGTGAATAATCGTGGTGAGAGCGAGAGAGAGAAAAAGAGAGGGAAGGGAAAGAGAGAGAGAAGGAAGGAAGGAAAGGAGAAAGGGGGAAACGCGGCCCACGCGAAAACCACCCGGGCCGCGAGGCGCAGGCGCAAAATTCTCCACCCTCCGTTTCCGAGTGTTCGCAACACATAATCCGGCCTCCCACCCGCCTCTCTTCCCGCTCTGTGGTGGCAAACCGGGTGGAACGTCGCTTTCCGCGAGGAACCGAGGAATTTATCTCCCTCTCGCGCTCCGCAGTCTCGGCTCGCAACCCTCCCCCCAAACGTTGCGAACCCGCGGTTATGAGTCCAACTCGACGCCACCAGCGAACGGAACTCACGGCGAAACCGCGAGAGAGTTTTTCCACTCGCGTGACACACCACCGGCGAATCGCCGATAATTGAAATAGAAGAGTGCGCGCGAAAAGTGATCGAGTAGCTTTTTTTAAATTAGCTTTTTTTGGTTTTTGGAGCTGCGACTGTGAGTTCTGTGATTGGAGGTTTTTTTTTAAATTAGTTTTTTGTTTTTTTTTTTGGAGCTGCGACTGTGAGTTCTGCGATTGGAGGTTTTTTTAAATGAGTTTTGTGTTTTTTTGGAGCAGCGACTGTGAGTTCTGCGATTGGAGGTTTTTTTTAATTAGTTTTTTGTTTTTTTTTTTTTGGAGCGACTGTGAGTTCTGCGATTGGAAGTTTGGGGTTTTCTTTTTTCGAGCCTTTTATTGACCCACGGGTCGTTGATCTCCAAGGAGAGGAGAAGGAGGAGAGGAGGATATATCGTTTCGCTTGATCCGCTCGTTAAGTACAGACCGAGAGTCGCGTGAGTGGGATACACAGTGAGATCGAAGTGGTATTCGGGGTCGCGCCTCGCGCTCAAAGGTCTCGTTCTCTCTTTCCCGTCGCTCGCTCTCTTTTTCCTTCTCGGTGTGCTTTAACCTGGCCGGATAAGTAAATAACACAGTGCAGGGGACTAAGTGCTCGCTGCGAGTCGCGGTACGACTGTTAAATGCCGCCGGTTCGCGGATCTCGTCGCGCGTTACGAGGGACCTCGTTGATTTCGACGTTGATTCAATTTGCCTGTGTGCTTCAGTGATTTTTTTTTATGGATTCTACAGCATTTTTTTCGCGTGTTTGGAGACTGGGAAGTGAACGTGATTTGTGGTTTCGAGGGATTTTATTGGAGCGCAGATACGGCGGAAAATTTTTGGAGCGAATTTGGACTAAAACGCACTAAAAAAAAAAGACGAGCGACCTCGTTGATTTCGACGTTGATTAAATTTGCCTTTGTGCTTCAGTGATTTTTTTTTTTTTTTGTGGATTCTACGACATTTTTTTCGCGAGTTTGGAGACAGAAGTGAACGTGATTTGTGGTTTCGAAGGATTTTATTGGAACGCAGATACGGCGGAGAATTTTTGGAACGAATTTGGACTAAAACGTATTAAAAAAAAAAGACGAGCAGCCCCCGAGCTGACGAGACGCCAGGATAAGCGGCACAAGAACGCCTCGGGATGTCCCCCACAACGATAACGATTAGGCTCGACTGCTTCTCGTAGTTTTTGGCTGACTCTGTCGCCGCCTCGCGGGACGAGCTCCACGCGATAAAGGAACGACGAGGAGACGAGAGCCGTGCGACGACGTTAACGAAACGGCGCAAAAATGGATTTTCGAGCGCCACATCCGCTCGTGCATCCCTCACACGCGGGACACCCCTACTTTTATCCAGGTACTGAGTGGAGAATTATTTGTGGGGTCGGAATTACGGTCAGGATTTAATGAGCTGATCGTTGCAACTTCATCAGATTTTTTTTTTTTTTCAAACATTTGACTATTTTTAAGAAATTATTGTCTTGCTGTATTTTTTTCTCTTCTAAAAACATTGGGAGGGTATTGAAAAGATATTACTCGGTCGGTAACGAAGACCGCAATTTTATTTCTCTGTCACGGGTGATTTTTCGTGACAGAAATCGTGACATCATCTCTTACAATGTTTGTGCAGTCATTTACTTCTGCAAAGAAAAAAAAAATGCTCTGTAAATATGACTTTCCTGTTGACGATCGTACGGAACGTATTATTGTGATCCGGTGCCGGCATCGACTCAAACAAAAATATTTGCACCAGACAGTTGACCGATAATGAAATTTCCGGACGCATACGGTTGTTTTTCAAACTCCGTTTCGGAGCAATTCGTGTCATGTTCCACTTGGACAAGCTTTTAATTTTAAAATGTGCAAATTTGTAAAAATAATAATTTAAAAATTCATTGATTTATAAAAATAATAATTTTAAAATTCATTGATTTATAAAAATAATAATTTTAAAATTCATTGATTTATAAAAATAATAATTTTAAAATTCATGGATTTATAAAAATAATAATTTTAAAATTCATAAATTTCTAAAAATTATAACTTTAAAATTCATAAATATATAAAAATTATAATTTTAAGATTCATAAATTTATTTAAAAAAAACAAATTTATAAAAAGCAATAAAATTAAACGCTTGACCATAAAAGCGAGTGCGTAATGAAAACAAATCGTTGCTCCAGCATTTCTTCTGGTTGCTCATAAACTTCTCATAATAACCGAGTGTTTGTTTTATAACAGCCCAGGGGCGATGAAAAAAAAATCAATACAAAACACTTGCCCAGCCATTTATTCGCGATCCCGTCGCTCGCGCCGTTTCCGCCGCCGACGTTCTCTTTCGCTCGCGGCATTGCTCCGCCGATGAACGATAAAGCTCTCCGGCTCGACGTCCTCGGAGCGGTGCGAGATAGAAAGTGATGAACCGGAGCGCGCGGCGCTCGCTTTAATTCCTGACCAATCTGACAACGGATATCGGATATCGTTGCGCGCGACCTCGCGGGTCTTCATTTACGGTATCTCCGTCGTCGTCGTCGCTATCGCCTCTAACCCCACTACGCTCGACCGCCGCACTCACGGGAAATTAATTTTCTCGCGTCCGTTATGCGGGGGCGGCGGCGGCGGCGGCGGCAGGAACCGACGTACACCACGGAAGAACCACTTTGCAAACTTACTTCCGCTACTCGGATGGCTTGGCCGCTGCTCGTTCCCCCTTCCCCCAACTTCGGGAAAGATTAAAACCCACAGTTTTTAATTAGACATTCCATTTTTTTTGCCCCACGAAAGATGATTTCGACGTGAATACTCGTTTTGGCTAACTGCCCATTTTTTTGCTGGTTTTCAGAGTTATTAAATTCCAGACCCAACGAGTCGAATATTTTGTGGGCACGATTCTTAAATTCTTGATTCCAAAAAATGTATCTTTGTACAGAAATTCAATATTGAAAAATATACTTTAATGTTCAAATTAATTTTCAACAGAATTTTTTTTTTTTTAACCACCGAACATTTTTTTAAACAAAAATATTGCAAAAATTGAACTTAAAAAAATGCATCTTTTCAATTACACCTAAATAATTTTTTAATTCAGATCCAACAAGTCGAAAATTTTGTGTGCACGATTCTTACATTTTTCATTCCACAAAAATGTATCTTTCTACCGAAATTTGGTATTGAAAATTATATTTATGTAAATCGAGGCGTGAATACTTTAATATTCAATTTAATTTTGTACAGACAAAATTTATTTTTTCAATTACCGAACATCTTTCTAAACTAAAATATTCAAAAAATAGAATTAAAAAAATGCATCTTTTCAATTACACAAAAATGTAATTTTTGTCATAACATGAATAAAAATTGAAAAAAAAACTACCTACAAAAAGCTACTCCGATGCAGCAAATCTGCTACGTTGGCAGTTAAAGTGTTAATTAATTATGCAAATTACGGAGCGATATAATCGATATAATTCTCGAGCGAGTGTGCGCCGAGGTAAGAGGCAGGATGTTGTCGGAACGGCGTTTTAATATGTCCCCTCGGTGTTGCCGCTGCAACGTAAAAAAAATTCCGCGGCAACGACAGCGTGCGGGTTGCCCACACGAGATTAGAGTATATCGTAAATCTGTCGCCGAGCGAAAAGCTTGGTTAATAATGTTGCTCGCAACGAGGAGTCTGAAATTACCCGAGCCATGCAATCACTGCGCGCGTTTTGCTTGCACCGCAACCAGTACGACCCACATCGTACGTATATATACAGACCATAGAGCTCTGTGTACCTACGGTGGGCGAGAGCCGCTCCGGTGGTGGTTTAAAAGGTTTCGAGTTAACGACGATTAAAATGATAATCGCGGTGCGGCGATGCTGGCGGCCACGGCAGCGGGGACAGCGCCAGAGTAATACCGGCTTTATTAATAAGGCGCATACGAGGATGACTGACATTAACCCCGCACTACAGTCACTTAACCGAGCCAACTCGTGCGACCGTCGATTAAACCGTTCGTGAGTGACGACCCGTTCAATGACGACGTACAGAAATTAGTCTATGACAATTTTGAGACGCTCCGTGGACGACTGAGAGACCTACGGGGTCGAAAGATATGTTTGTCTATGGGTGGTCACAGTAAATGCTTATGTCACATTTATTTTTATTTTTTTATACAAGCCCTTGAAAACCAAACAGCAGATGGCACGAAAGAGAAGTCATGATAGAAAGTAGAAAATAAGAAAAACGCAGTATAAAAAAAATAAATCGTAGCCTCAACCAACGAAAAAGGAAAAGGAAAACAGAGGCCAATAAAAAAGAAAAAAACATTGCAATATATATAACGACCAAATGAAGACAAAAAATTATAGAAGTAAATATAAAAAACTATTTGTTTATAATCTTGCGATTATTTAGAAAAATCGGAAAGTTTATAAAATAGCAATTTTGTAATTTTCCGACATCCAGCTTATTAAAAAAATGATAGAAGTAAATATAAAAAACTTTGTTTATAATCTTGCGATTGTTAAAAAAAAAAAATCGGAGTGTTTGTAAAATTGGAATTTTGTAAATTCCCGACATCCAGCTTATTTCTCGCTTTTTTTCTCCTCCCAAATCCATTGACATCGCCTTTCAACATTATCGCGCGCAGCCAGGCGATCCAAATGCCATCGTCGCGGTATATACTTCGCGCATTTTCCGCTTTTCTCGTTCCTCGCGCGCGTTTACCCGGCCCAAAACCGATCGCGAGGGCGCCTATAAGTATAGACACGTAGCTAAGGCATTCGAGGGCCCGGGGAGGAAGGGATTCCGTTGGAAGTGAAAAGAGGAGGAACGCTTTTACCGCTTTTTCCGGAGAAATTGTTAAAGCGTCGGAGAGGCAGACCGAGAGACGAGGGTAAAACCGGGGGCGGCGACTGCGGAGCCGAGTGAGACCGGAAGCCGAGCAGCGTGCCGCGAAAGAATAGCTAGTTCCGGCACTGGGACTCCCGCCGTTCCCTCTTTCCCTCTTCTTTTTATCGCCTCCTCCGTCTTCCCCCTTTCCCCGGATTCCTCGGAATGCTGTGTCAAGTCTCCGACTCCTTCCTCTTTCTCCTCCCGATATCAAAGGACGACCGGTTTTCTCGACATTTTCCGCACTGCACGGCTCGAAAAGTTCGTACATACCCAACCTCTTCCTCCACCTCAAATTTTCTCCGTACCTTTTTTTTTTTTTTTTTTTTTTTTCGTCAGACGCTTTTCCGAAACACCGACAAAATAGAGACAACAAAACGGGACCGCCGACATGCACCGCGTTATTGTCTAGTTTTACTCGGTCGGTAAAGCAAACTCCTGCGGCACGTTCAACAAGTGTTCCTCCGATAACCGTAAACGTCATTACTCATCCCGGGGCCCCGGCGACAGAGTCGCAGTTTGTACGCTCCGCGGCGGCCGCTATTATACCGCGCATATTGCTGTTTGTGCTCGCGTGTTTCCCCCCCTCTCTGTTGGCGCTCTTTCCAGGCGAATCTCTTTTTATTCGGCCGGTAGTTCATTAAGCCGCCGAGGCGACGATGACAAATTACGTCTCAGGAGCGCCGAAGGAATGGGACGGATTTATTGTTTTTCTCGGAAGTCGCGGCGCAGTCCGTCAGCATCAGCGGCTTCGTGACGTCATCGCAAGCTCCGTTACGCGGAATCCGCGGGGAAGGCTTGTGTGTTGTCCTCGGCGTGAGGTTAAATTCAGATTCGTTACGACGTCTGGATGGTCGGGGAAAGCAGTGGCGCGTCTGAAAATTATTTTTGTATATATGAAGTATGCAGTTTAGTTTAGTTTATTTTATTTTATTGTCACTAGGATACCCTGGAACCAATACGAACCAGCTGGAACGCCACATTGACGAGTTTGAACCAGTTCGAACCAGTTGGAACGTCAGATTGTCGTGTTTGAACCAATTCGAACCTGCTGGAACGTCACATTGACGAGTTTGAACCAGTTCGAACCAGTTGGAACGTCACATTGACGTGTTTAAACCAATTCGAACCAGCTGGAACGTCACATTGACGTGTTTGAACCAATTCGAACCAGCTGGAACGTCACATTGACGTGTTTGAACCAATACGAACAAGCTCGAACGTCACATTAAGTAAACCAATTGAACTAAATAATACGAAATTCCGGGTTCGAACGCAGAAAGAAGTAGAGCCGGGTTAAAAGTAATAAAAATGATCTTGAATTTTTCGCAGTAATTTACAATTGACCATATTGTCCCGTGGTAACAGATAATTGTCGGATTCTCCATAGACACATGATAATTTTTATGACAACCAATTCCTCCTCTACGCTTGTAGCGTCGGTCGTTCCAACCAGCGAGGGGTTAAAGAGCCTTCCTCCGTCCCCGCAAACCGGCAATTAACAGTCCCGTCTGATGATGACATCCCGAAAACGGGTTACAAGTTCTCGCCGAAGTGAGGATTCGTAATTCTGGTTTCATGCGTGCCGCGCGCGCGAACCCACGACGAAGGTCTGCGCTCTTCGCGTTGGATTAAATCCCCTTCAATTACGCGACCTGCGGGTGTTCGCTAAGAGCGTCGGCCAACTTCGCTAATTTTCCAAATCCTTCCGACAGCCATACCCTTTCTCATTCGTCTAATCTCCGCCCAAGACCTTTTGGCGTGTCGCCCTGTGTTACGCTATAATTCAATCACGCAATTCGTCAGACACATTTTCTCTTTTGTCTCTTTTTTTTTTCTACAGAAAAAAGTTTGGTGACTTCACGTTTTTATTAATACGATTTAATTCCATTTCAGACGATAATAGCCAACGAAAAACACGAAATATCCGAAGGTCCCGAAGTCGTTAACGAAAGTGAACATCGATAGCGCACGCAACCATGGCAACGTGCACAAAATACGTGCGGGCCGCGCTACTCTCCATATTCCATGCAAAACGAACACGCCCGAGACGAGAGTCGCAGAGCCATCTACCTTGGCTCCCTGGTTTTCGACCCGGCGCGAGAGGAGCCTCACGCACGCGGAGCGATGGTGACCGTAACGAAGTGGAACGGGTAGTAAAAACGAGCCGAGGACAATTAGGAAAGAGAGAAAAGGGTGAACGTGCAGCGAGAGCGGCTCGGTGGAGAGGGAGATGGTGGAGGAGGAGGAGAAGGAAAAAGAAGAGACAGGACCGAATAGGAAGGAAGGTCGGATGGCAGGCGGCTCGTGTATAGCACGCGCGGCCTGTTCTGATAAAGTCCATTACGAAGCACACGGTTCCTCTTTCTGCCGCTACTGTCGGCGCGCACACGGAGAGAAGAGTCTGGTATCTGTTACAGGAAATTCAGTGTTTCGTTGCTACAAATATGTTGCAGTAGTTGACGCACGAGGTGTTTTTGCAATTGACACTACACTCGTTGCAGCTGCAGTCATATTTGTAATTGCAATCACTATGTTTGTGATTATAGTGATTGCAACTGTATTGAGAAAAATCTGATATTTTTCACTGATAAATCTGATATTTTTCACTGATAAATCTGATATTTGCACGACTTTTTTATCGTGACGATAACTCAAAACTAATTTATTTTGTTGTTACGTCAACCACAAAAAATTGTCTTGTAGACTAAAAATTGATATCTGCCACTTGATAAGTATCAGGATACCAAGAGTTCTCCGAGTGCGTCGACGCCGCAGTGGAATCAGCTCTCGTCCCGTCGTCATCTCTTCCCGCATCCCGCGAACACGCGTCCGTGACGCTCGCCCCGAAATTGCATTCCCCGGGCTCTTCTCGCTCGGCATCGGGCCAGCCTGTGCATCACCGGGCGACGCGCGCGCCACCATCTTTCTATTTATTTATTTGCATTCATTTTTGTTGTGCCCCTCGGCTACCTGCCGCGGGGTTCTGATCCCAAGTATCAGTCGTCTCTCTCATATTCCCTCCCGTTTTCTTGCCCCGTTTCGAATCTCCATCTCGGTCCGGCGCATTCTTCGAACTTGCAGCTCGTTTCGCTCAGTCCCGTTCATCCCCGCGTCGTCGGCTCTTTTTCCTCCGTGTCCTCCTCTCTCTCTCTTTCTCTCCTTCGCCCTGTGTTCGCCTCTCACTCGCCGCCTCCTTCGGCCACTAAATAATTGCGGGCTCCCGGGCAACGTTACTTTTTCTTCTTCCTGTCCCGCCACGCTCGACAAAGGGCTGTTTGAACAACCCTTTGTGCTCCTGTCTCGAGTCCTTCTGCTCCGCACGCGGACTCTCTGCCTCTCTTACGCACGCTCGCCGACGCCATCACTGGTGGAGCCTCTCGCCTAGCTCTTCCTCTTTTCACGCTGCTTCCTTTCATCGACCACTGGCGCTTTCGGTCTTCTTCCTCGTGTGCACACGGTGGGCTTAAACGTGTTCGACCTATACAAACTCGGCTGGAACGTCACACAGACGTGTTCGACCATTTCAAATCTGGTTAAAACGTCGCAATGACGTGTTTGAACCAATACGAACCAGTTGGAACGTCACATTGACGTGTTTGAACCAATACGAACCGGTTGGAACATCACATTGACGTGTTTGAACCAATACGAACCAGCTGGAACGTCACATTGACGTGTTTGAACCAATACGAACCAGCTGGAACATCACATTGACGTGTTTGGACCAATACGAACCAGTTGGAACGTCACACTGACGAGTTTGAACCAATACGAACCAGCTGGAACGTCACACAGACGTGTACGGACCAATATAAGCCCGGCTTAAGCGTCACACAGACGTGTTCGACTAATATGAGCCCAGCTGTAACTTCACACCTGCTCAAGCGTCCCGAAACTTGTCCGTACAGTCACGAGCCGAGTGAATCAGTGGTTGGTACAGTCGGGACCAGCAGCAGCGCCCTTTGTGTCTCGGCGTCCACGGTATTTACAAGCACCATTCAGCATCTGTCGACCCTCTCGCAGAAGCCTTCGTTTCACTCGGAGAAACGATATCTGACTCTCTCGCTCGCTTTCATTCGAAATCGCTTCTCCCTCTGTCTCTCTCCGGCTGTAAGCGGGATCGATTTGCCGCCTGTAAAGGTCCTCGCGCCCAGGGTTCTGCCTAAGTTCTGTGGCAAATTGGTGTCAACCGCTCGGTTTGACTAAGAACCTGGCCGACAGAGACTCTCCGGCGGGCATTTTTCACGGTGGTCTTTGGGAATCCCGATTGTTGTGGCCGGTGTGTGGAGAGACTCGGCCGCGTTGACAATGTGCCACGCGATGAGCATGAATAACCATTCGCGCAAGAGGCCCAACACGGGAAGCGCCTTTTCTTGGTACGTGCCGCCCTTCGGAGCCTTTAGCAACGCGCTTACCGTTTATTTTTTACTTCTCAATTCACCGCTGCGTCTCTTTCTTGCCATCGTGCAAGCGTCGCTCGTCTACTGACTAAAATTGTGAATCACCAAGGCGCCAATGAATTAAGAAAAATTTCGACGACGTAATAATATCGTCACGTGACGTTTTTATTTATTGTTAATGCATTAAACCTAACTCAAAATTGTAAAATTTTAATGATGTTGAAGCTTGCATCGTTGGTATGCAACGAAAATAAAAAAATTTTAAAATTCTAATTAACCCAAATAATGAAATTAGGTATAAAAAGTCACCGTAGCAACTAATTGTCATGATGACTTTTTACACCCAATTTCATCATTTGGGTTAATGATTTTTTTTTCTTGCATTTCGTTGCATTCCAACGATGCAAACTTCAACATCATAAACTTTCTATGACAATGACTCTCGGGAAAAAATATAGGAAGAAGTCAGATACGCTTCTTGTAATCCAAAAATCAAACACGGAAAGGGCGAGAGGCTTACGCGCTGCTTACGCGCTTACGACTGCCAATCTCGTATCAGCGATGATACAACCGCCGGACGGAAGAAGATTCTGGGCTGCGTCTCGCCCCTCGCCCGTTTGACAAGTTCTCATCGCAACGCAAACTCCGAGCGGCTCGCCCAACGACGCCAGACCTCCTGCATCATGCATATAGAAACTCGCGACGAGTGTGTCGAGAGCGCCGACAAAACGCCCGACGCCGCAGGCCCGCAGACTCTCAAGCATGCATATTACATGCGTACACACGAGAGGCGCTACGTCAAGGTGTCGCACGAACTCGGTGCACGAGGGTTACACTCGATGGCGAGAAAGAGATACGACGGTGAATGACGAGGAGAAAAAAAAACACACGTGACGAAGGAAGCGCGTTACCCGGGGGCTTTGAAGGGGAGAGGCACGTATCTGAAAAAGACACTTCCTGTATTGAGCCTCTTGCCGAATGGTTATTCATGCTCGTCGGACGTCGTCAACGAGGGAATCCCTCGATGCACTGCCATTTGGAAAAAATTTAGACATTACACTGCTTAGTGATTCCCATTGACACTGATAGAAACCGATCAAATGGACGAAATTACGATTGACAAATAATTGGTTCAAACAGGTTTCAATCGGTTTTTTGTTCGTTTTGTTGGTTCTAATCGGATCTTTTAAACAGGGTAGAGAGCAGAAAAAAAATGCACGGTCGCCTCTACACTTTTTGGATTTTGTTGAGAGGACATCAATGATTTTGTGGTTCCTGCAGGGATAAATAATGCAACTGCCAAAAAAAATCATGTTACCCGTGACTCTTTATACAGGAATTTCCGTCACATATTCGCCGTTCCATCTCCTGTATTTTTCGAATTTGTTGGTCCAACAAATAATTAATCATGAATTTTAGTTTCATTTCAGGAACAATTTGTGGACGTTTCAACACCCGGAGAATATTTGGCATCGCAGCAACCACTAAAAAAAAAGCGGGTTTATACCAACTAACCGCTTTCACATTTTTTTTTTTTTTTTCACCGTGCTTTGAAGGGAACTTATTTAGAACATACATTTAACAAACGTGACGCGGGAGAATATGGAGAGATTACCGCAGCTTTCTGTGCGCGCACCACTGAAATCGTTTCGTGCGTGGGCTACGCGGGAATAACTTGGCGAATAAACGAGACGAACTTAAGTGCTCCCGTCCGGCTATCCACGTGTGAAGCTTAACGGTTAACCGATAATTGTGCAAAGTCGTAAAATCCCTCGGTGGATGTTGAGGAAAGTCTATATAGCTTCTCTCTCTCTCCAAGATGTATATATGTATATAAGGGAGGTGCGGGCAAAATGGGACGCGTAAGCGAAAAATGGTTTTATGACGAAAACAAAAGTGGACTTCGATTGCTTTTGATCCAAAAATTCGATTCCAACCATCAATTTTGAGTGTCGGCAAAAAAAATAAAAGTGCGGGCAATATGGGACGGACCCCCAAAATCGGAAATTCGTGTTTTTTTTGTACTCGGTGATACTCCTTAATTGCTTATTTCGCAAAAAAAAAAAAAAAATTGTAAAAAAAAAATTTTTTTTTTCAAAGTGACTTTCAAAAGCCGGATTGCTTAAAACACTCAAAATTGTTAAAAATCTTTATATTCCGCTCACATGCGTTGAATTGTGTCGTATAGACGCGATTTTCACGAAATGGGGGTCCGTCCCATTTTGCCCGGACAAATATCTGGAACTGAAAAAATAGGTGTCCCATTTTGCCCGCACCTCCCTTATATATATCTCTTTCAATAGAGCCTTCGGGGGTGGGTCAAATCGCCATCAATTGCCGGTACATTAAACACATTGAGGACAACGTTGTTACCTCGCCCGGTTCTCGACTTCCAGTAGTCGTTTTCTGTATCGCGTTTTTCCCCTCCCTTTGACCGCTTCTTTTTCTTCACTTTCCTCGCGCCGTCACGGAAAAAGTTGGCTATTATTGTTATTGTCGATGAGACAGAACGAGGCGGCGACGAGGAAGGCGCGAGTCGAGCTGGAAACCCTTGTGACAACCGAGCCTGCAAACAATACCGGAAGTGGCGCTTTACTCCCCTCGGGGAGTGCGGATCACGGAGCATGAACATTGCCGCCAGACACGGTCTGGCTTCCGGTTATCTTGCACACAACACCGTGCGACACTGTCAGCTGGGTCACGTAGCCGATACAGAAACACGGCGCGCAACGCCGACGGTGAATCATTACCGTCATTTCGCTCGTTTTGTACCTCGAACGTCGGTCGTCCCGTATCTGGATGTTGTTTCGGAGTTTGCCGTCGGGATCGCTGCGTTTGTTTTGTTGGTTTGGTGCTCGGAACGAAAATTGTTTTCTTGATTTAACGCTCGCTATATATTCGAGGTCGTTTTAATTGAATGTCCACCTCATTTTTTCACGATATTGATGAGGAATATTCAAAGTTTAAAACGTATTAAAAAAAATTCCGGATTCCTTTTTTTCTCCATCAACGGTTTTCTCATTACAATTTTGCAAGATAGAAGAATACTGATGAGTTTCAAAATTATATTTTTGCTGGAATAAAAATCAACTTTTTTTAAAGCTTTTTTTTCACACTGAGAAAAATAATCGCTGGTATTTATTCTGTCAGTATCATGACGAATCGCGAAAAAAAAAACCATTCTATCGATCGACCGAAATATTCGCCAGAAAAGCAAACACTCAATTAAAAGTATTCATTGTTTTTCCCACCGTAAACATTTCCGACGCGGGACGACTTAAAAAAAAATATATACACCAGGTGTTTTTTTCCACCCCTATCCCTCGGTCGACCGACATCACAGAACGGCCAAATCTCCACCGTCCCAGCGTCTTCCCAGACTGCGGTAATAGTCGCCGGAAGGCTAGAGCCCCGGTCTACTACATTTCCCAACGGAAGTTTCCCCTCCCGAGCATCCTCCTCAGTATATATACAGGGTGTCCGATTTTAATCTTACACCCGATTTATCTCGAAAAATGAGTCGAAAAAAAAGTTTCTACAAAAGTTGATAGTTTCGATCTAACAATTTTTTTGGTCCTAAAAAAGCCATATTTCCATTGAAAAAAAAAAAAAAAAAAAAAAAACATGTCAGCCTCCTTAACGCCGCCATTTTGATATTTCGATCGAACAACTCATTTTTTTCAGACAACTAATTTTTTCAGTCCCCCTTCGAACCCTAAAACTTTCGTAGGACTCATTTTTCGATCTCAGCCCCATTTTTCGGGGCAAATCGGGTGTAAGATTCAAACGGGACTAAAACAGGACACCCTGTATACACGAGGAGAGCCGGCGAACTTCGCAGTTTGGCGGAAACTCGAGCCGGGAGCGGATCGACTAGCTTTACCTAATTACTATGCGGCCACTGCGCGTCAGGCAAAACCCTTTCAACTCGAGAAAAATATCCGCCGCGTAACAGTAGCCGGAGGGGCGGAAGGGGGGGCGGGGAGAAAGCGAGAGGCCACATTGTATGTAGCCATAATGGGCGAAGCGACAACCACCACCACCACCACCCCCTCTTCGTCTCTCCGCTGGCAAACTTATCGGATTGCCGCGCGCAGCTGGAAGAACTCTCGTAGTATGAATTAGGTATGACAGTCGCTCCCTCACTCGGCGCTCCGAACTCTATAACGCAAAAGTCTCTCGCCCCCCCCCCCCCCTTCGATTTCGATCAATACACGCCGGGCTATCCGACCCACCATATTTCTTTTTCGCTCCCCCTGTAGCCTCGGATCCCACCACCACCACCACCACCGACGCCGTCGCCGGCGGCGTCGCGCTTTTCGCACCCTCTCATTTCTGATCTCCGGCGCTCTCGGTTTTCCTCCCCTACCCTCGGAGCCCCAGGGTCAAAGCCTGGCGCGCGGAGCACTTGCCGCCGGCCGGGAGTATAAATCACCGAAGCCGTCCCAAACAAGCGTCCTCATCCTCCGACTATTCCCGTGGAAGCCTCTGCAAAATTAATTTATCAACCGTGAGCGCGAACCGAGCCACCATTTTATAGTGGATGAAACCCCCGTGAGTCGCACACCCTGAGTCTTCTTCTTCTCGTGTCGTTCGAGATTTTTCTTTTTTTTTTTTTTGGGCCTTCGAACGTTTTCTTCTTGTTCGTATTAGATGATGGTCGGGGGGATGAACAATAATAATCGGGAGCTTCGTTCAGGAAAATTTCACGATTTTTTCGATTTTTTTTTTTTTCTTTTCTCGCTTTGCTTTCTCAAATTCGATGAAGAGACGTTCGACGAACAACAACGAAATTCCTCGATACAGCAAAAAATGTGTCGCCAGTCCCTAATTATTTTGGGGTCCCTAATTAATCCCTAATTATTCGGAGGGGATGAACAATAATAATCGCGAACTTCGCTCAGGAAAATTTCACGATATTTTCGAATTTTTTTTTCTTCCCTTTTTGCTTTGTTTTCTGCAATTCTCGTCCTTTGAAGACTCGTCCGACGAACTTTGAGTATTAGAAAGAGCAAAGACGTATTTTACAGAAAAAAATATTAACGGAGTGACAACAAAATTTTGGCTACGGCAGCTAAAAATTTGCTGTGGTGGCTAAACATTTTGCTGCGACAAGAACAAAATTCGTCGATACATCAAAATATTTTTTATCAGTCCCTAATTATTTTGCTCCATGTCCAGCGAGCTTTTTCATCGTCTTCCTATCATCACGAAACCCGCTGAAAATTAATTTATCAACCATTCCTCGCGTCAACCATTTTATCCCTCGGAAACGTATCCAGTGATTCCTGTAAGTCTTCCTCTCTTTCTCGTGTTCGCCTTTTTTTTTCTCTCATTGGACGACCGGATTTTCTTCCCTTTCGCATTATACGTCGCACGCGCAGGCAGACACGGACAATCCTCGCAAGCTTCTTTCGCGCCCTGCGAAAGCTCCGTGGCTCACTCGCGAGAAAGATTACGACTTCTTCGCGCCCTTTTCCCCGCCCCGCAACTCGTCTCTCTCGTTCTGCTTTCTGAAATTCCGCGAAGAGACTCGGGTGCCGCCCGTGGAACTCGCCCCACACAGACTCGAAGCGACACGAAGCGACCCCTTCGCCGAGGTGTTCGCCCGGTCGTTCTGTACCCACACAAACCGCGCGCACACGCGAGAGAGCCAACTATGTGTATAAGAGAGGCTTACACGAGCCGCGGAACGTCGCGCCAAAGTCGTAAAGAGTAAAGTATTAGCTCTCGGGGTTTTCACGGATTTTCCAACAAGACGGCCCGAGCCGCGAAGCTTTTCACGAGAACTCGACCCTCTTTCACTCTCGGCCACCCTCATCCGAGTTTTGACCCACCCGAGTTCCGTGTTCGAACCCGACACTTTTTACGAGATTAAACCGCCACCCGGAGGTCCGGTGTTTTCGCGGTGTTGACGGTGGCGACGAAACGTCGAGGGAAATGTAACCGGAGACCAGTCGCTTGTGTGTCCATTTTTTCCATTTTTTTTTAACAGTTTGTAACATTTTTTTATAGTCCAGCGTATTTTATCACGGATATTTGCTAAGTTAGTATTCAATTCAAAAGTAGTTCAATTCAAAAGTCATTTAATTCAAAACTAATTCAGTTCAAAAGTAATTCAATTCAAAAGTAATTCAATTCAAAAGTAATTCGATTCAAAAGTAATTCAGTTCAAAAGTAATTCGATTCAAAAGTAATTAAATTCAAAAGTAATTCGATTCAAAAGTAATTCAGTTCAAAAGTAATTAAATTCAAAAGTAATTCAATTAAAAATAATTCAATTCAAAAGTAATTCAATTCCAAAGTAATTTAATTCAAAAGTAATTCAATCCAAAAGTAATTCATTTCAAAAGTAATTCAATTCAAAAGTAATTCAATTGGTCTTTACATTATTTATCGTTGTGGTAACCATAACAAACATCGCTATCCTCACATAGAGAAACTCGTGTGTTTCAAAGTCAACATATTTTTCCATGCGTGCATTTAACGCCTCGCGCGCACGAAGGTGCAAAAAGGGCTCCAGATGTGAAAACCTGCAATATCAGCGAGTTCATAATTCACGACACATAATTCCGACTCCGTCAGCAAGTGGAACAAGCCTAATGAATGCTAATGATACTTGGAAGATTGTGGTTAAAAGATAGCGAGCGAAAGCGCGAGGGAGACGCCAGTCTTGTCGAAAAACTACCTCTACATTTATTATTATTATCATCATTATTATTATTATTATATGTATATTTTTTTCTCTCCCGACTTTCTTCGTCCTTTCACCTTTTATTATTTATTACACGGTATCCGCGGAAAGCACGAACGCCGCAGCACGAGCCGCGCTCCGTTATAAATTGCAGTCGCTTTACATGATCGCACAATTTATGGCTAATTCGTAATCATTACAGTCACGCGAGCCGTTATGGGGCGGGTTCTCGCATGTTGACTTCGCGCTCGGTCTGGCTGGCCGGGAGTTGATAGTCGGTGCGAGGAGAGAGAGATCGCAACGCGCGCGCGGCTGCAACGCCGATGACGGCCGCGCCGAGAGGTGGAAGTGCTCGGCGGTGTTGCTGTTGCTCCGACCGAGAGGCAGACGGCTTGGCCGCTGTATTTCATTGGATTAACGCGAGCCCGACGAGAGCACCGTTTGCGTTTCAATTACCTGGGCGCCAAAGCCCTAAGTACACATAGTACCGAAAGTCCCGGACAATCTCGGACCGGTTTAAAACTCTATGGTTCGCACTGTCAATTTTTTGTTAATTTCTCGCTGGGAGTCGAATCCTTGTTTAGTCATTCCTGTTGACACTGATCAAATGGACAAAGTTCTGATTGAAAAATGATCGGTTCGAACAGGTTTCAATCGGTTTTTTGTGCGTTTTGTTGGTTCTAATCGGACCTTTTAATCAGGGATGGGCTGAATGCTATTTTCATGGACTCTGGAAAATGTGCAAAATGTGAAATACGAAATAAGAAAAATGACGACGTTGAATTTGACTCGTACGTCAATCTCGACCAAACTGACATCACAACTTGGCTGTCGATTTGTGAACTTAATTCAGTATTTTATTTTTCGCAGGTTCCACAAAACCTGTCTGGATTCTTAGGGACAACGTTTTAGGATCAGCGAGCGACGAACAGGGTTTTTGAGCATCGAGTGACCTGACGCGCGGATTCAGCTTTGACGTCCTGCAAGAAATTGCAGCATCGAAGATTATTATCTTTCCTGCAGCCTCCTGGCCAGGCCCGGATTGATCCGAGCCTCCCCGGACGCCTCTGTTCCAGGCCCGGATTATTCTGAGCCTCCCTGGAAGCCCTTCTTTTCACACTTTAACGTTTCCAAGTCTCAACGGTTTGCAATGCGCTGCGTGAGCGTGAGGCGCTCGAGGAACATCAACTCGCCGGTGCTTCACGCTCGCGTCTAGACGTTACACTTTCGGACTTTAAATTGCCGTTTTATTTGTAAACAAACTGTCGACTCCTCGTCTCCTGATCTCCATGTTCTCCGGCTCACGTGGGTGGAGAATCGAGGCGCGTGACCCGTCCGCCTGCACATTGCGACTTAAAGAGACTCGAGACACTTTTCCATATGTGTGAGAATCCAGTCGTGGTGCGAGGGGGTTGGTTGATATGCGACGCGCGAGCAGCGCGTGCGAGTCATGGCAAAATCCCCTCGTCGCCATCGGCCGGCATTTCTCTCTCTCCAGCGGCTTCGGAATTTTTCGGGTCGCGTTGATACTCGCTTGGCAAGCGGCCACGACGCGGCTGCGTTATATCGTTTTGTGTGTACAGAACGCGGCAGCGAAATAACCGTTCCGAGAAGGAGAAAATCGTATCGTGCACGAGGGAGAGCGAGACGGGCACGAAATGCCCCCCCGGGTGCAGTAGGTCCGTCATGACCCCCCTTTCCACCCTCATCCGCAGACGTCAGGCTATGGTGTATCGAGCGGAAATAGCACGGCCCACCGATAAAAGTCTTCGCGGCACGTTCGAATCAATCTTGCTCAACACATCGATACTGTCGACACTGCGAGAGTCTTTTTTTTTCGTGCCTCAAAAAAGGCAGAGAAAAAGTAGACACAATGAGGGCGAGAATTTGACGACTGACGCAACCTTCGAAGGTTTCGTCGCGGCTGATTCCTTGAAAATCGGCCAGGGGTGGATGGGGGTAAAAATAGCTAAGTATTAAAATTGCGAATGGCTAAAATAGCTAATTTCAAACAATTTTGTTTTCATAGTAATGAGTATTTAAAAAAAAATAGTCATTACTGTGACATTTGCAATTTCAGTTATTCGCTGTATTGATTCTATTTTAATAAAGATGTAGGTAAAAATAGTGAATTATCAAAATAGCAAATGGCTGAAATAGCGAATTTCACAATTATGGCCATTCTAGATTCAGACGGTTCATTATTTTGAAATTATTATTTAGAATTTTAGCCATTAGCTATTTTGACCTCCAACCTCGCTGTATTTTTTTTTCGTGAATTATTCGTGGTAACGGAAATCGGAAAAAAAAAGTGCGATTCAGTGAAAGAGTCAGTGAGCCACGGCGAGTGATGCGGAAGGGATTCCACTCGATCCTCCGGATCTTCGGCATCGCGACTCCCACTGGCATCCCCCGTCTGTTCGACGTACACATCGTCGTCTGGTTTATGTGTGCGAGAGTCGCTCGCTTTTCACCCTCCGCGCCGAGGCTTCTCGATCCTCGTCCCGTGACACTTGACACGAGCCCGCGAACCCGTGGAAATGTGCCCTCGCATTTATCAGCTCGTATATACGACGAGCCACCGGGTGGCCGCCGCCGATGTCTCGAGGATCCGAAGGAGGATTTTCCTGACCGGATCCTTCGGGCGAGATAGGACTGTACTGCTTGGGCCGTTAGATAAGAGAAATCGAGTCGTCTCCCGTTCTCTCGCCACTCCTCTGTGTCACATCGCGAACGAGATAACGTTTACCGGAGGGAATGGAGTGGAAAGGGAAAGAAAAACAGCGGAATCGAGAACGATTCACATCTTCGACTCTCCACCGTGTATCACGAGATATAAAGCGGCGAAACATGATCCAAGCCTCGTGAAGGGGACATTCGGGCCTTTGGCACATGAATAAAGTCAACGTTTGTACTCTTGATATAAGCTGAAGAAGACTTTATAATTTTTTTTTTTTTTTTTTTTTTTTTTTCATTTTTAACGAAATAAATAATTTATCGTGTAAAGCTGAATCGAATTATTCGTTAGAACTATAAAATTCCTTAAATTCATTAAATTCAACGTTTGTACTCTTGATATAAAGTGACGAAGCTCGTATCAATAATTTTATCATTTTTGACGGTATAAATAATTTATTAAATAAAGTTGAATCGAATTATTCGTTAGAAATATTCGTTAAATTCCTTAATTTTATTAAATTCTACAATTAATTTTTCATTCTTAACGATATCATTAATTTATGACAAACTTGCATCGAATTATTCGTTACCATTAAATTAATTTCGAGGTAACAAAAAAGATCCTCAATTTTCACGTTTAAGTCGCGAGTTTGACGGCCCAATGATTTTTATCCCTGATGGAAAAGGGTTCACTTTTCATCGACGAGAAATCCCCCCTTGTAAAAACGTAAATTACAGTACCGACTATCTTTGCAGACGCTGGAAAAATTCGCCCGTCCTCGCCGAATTCTTCCGAAGGGAACGGAACGGAATATCCGGGACAATCCGAGAGGGACTTACGACGCGTTATCCTGTGTACGCGTGTGCTTGAGCCTTCCGCCCCCGAGTGTCGGTGCACGAAGGAAGTTCGAACGATCCTCCATTCGCCCGGACGATAAACTCGCTCCGAAGAGGCGGTATCCGGCGGAGGGTGAAAGTCGGCGGAACGCCTATTCGCCGCGACGCTCGCTCGGTAACGTTTCGTCCGGACGTTTCCTGAATGTACGAAGGACCCGGAGGATTCTATACATGCATATATGTGGACACATATATGTATATACGTACGTGTGTACCGAGCGAGTGGGGGGAACGGATTTTGCACGATGAAGTATGACCGACATTAGGACCGGTCGGGTACGTCCCGCGGGCATCACTGGGACATTCTGGCCTCGCGGAGAGCTTCGTGCCTGAAATATTCATGAGCGAGCCCCCCGCGAGAACAGCCAGACGAAAATCCGTCGAAGCTACGTGCGCCAACGGCGGGGAAAAGCGCGCTCGGCGAATCTGCAAATGCCCCCCCTGTAATCCGTTTGTAAGTTTTACCCGTCGATATCGCGGAAATCAGAGGTTTTTGCGACGTCGCGGTGGAAAAATGCCCGATATAAATTTCAATTCGCATTTTAAAATGAAAGAAGATTTAATAATATGTTGATTGAAAATTGTCCTTACTGTGTGGGGGTTCACAAATTTTATGAAATAGAGAAAAAAAAAATCGCAAAAAATGCGAGGGGTACATTTTTCGCGAAATTTTTTTTTTTTTTTATTTCGTAAAGTTTGATAATCCTATCCGATGGGAAATTTCCCGCTGATTCCGAAAAGCACCGTTGTTTGCCCGAAAAATGGAAAATTCGACGAGAAAAATGTGAAAAACGATTTTTCACTTTTTTCGGAATTTCATCACTTGACTAAAATCGAGGTTACTTTTTTTTTTTATCGATGGAACCTAGATTTTCTTCTTTCGTTCGAAAGAAAACTCTATAACGAAGAGAATGCCGCAAGGCGGAACGTGATATCTTGATTTTTTAATTTTTCACAGAATTTTAAAGCTACACCCCCAAAAGGTACCCCTTCTAAAAATTTGCGATTTTTGAGGGTCCGACTTCAAAATTCTGTGAAAAATTCAAAAATCAAGGTATCACGTTCCGCCCTGCGGCATTCTCTTCGTTATAGAGTTTTCTTTCGAACGAAAGAAGAAAATCCAGGTTCCATCGATCAAAAAAAAAGTAACCTCGATTTTAGTGAAGTGATGAAATTTCGAAAAAAGTGAAAAATCGTTTTTCGTATTTTTCTCATCGAATTTTCCATTTTTCGGGCAAACAACGGCGCTTTTCGGAATCAGCGGGAAATTTCCCATCGGATAGGGTTCTCAAACTTTACAAAATCGGAAAAAAAAATTTCGCGAAAAATGTACCCCTCGCATTTTTTTCTTTTTTTTTCGATTTCGTAAAGTTTGAGAACCCCCATACAGTAAAGACAATTTTCAATTACACCCAGAAAAAAGATCTAGTTGACTTAAATAGATCCTACTTATGGTAACTAAATTTTTTTGCTTGATGGCCGGCCTAGTAGACTTGTAGTGATATCAAATAAATTTTTTTATTAGACTTGAATGGACTTCAATGAAATAAAACATTTATTCAAATCTACTAAATGTATATTTAATCGAAATATAGCTTTTGGTTGTTTGAAGAAAAATATATGTTTGAGCGAAGTGATTTTTTTCTTCGTGTTGAAGAAAGAAATATTTCACTGAAATACACTTTTATTCACATTTACCAAATATTTATTTGAATCGAATATAATTTTTTAATATTTTTCACCTAATACATATTTCAGTTGAATATAAGTTTTTATTCATTTAAGAAAAATATATATTTCAGTTTTTCCGCTATTCGGCACCGGAAATGCCTAATAATTGGCCCATGCCAATTTTTGGAGATACAATTTTTACGGTGGGTTCCGAACCACCGGAGAGAGCGCAGAAAAAACACAGAAAATTCCATTAACATTGGTGTCGGCGGGAATCGAACCCGGACCCACTGCGTATGAGCACGAGCACTCAACCACTGTGCCACTGCTCCTCGACGTTTTTAATAATTTTTAGCAAATATAAGGGATCGTTTGTCTCGCGAAAATGACATATGCACGGTGCTACTGAATGTGCCATTGACACTCTGCGTACAATAAACTGTCTAGGTTTATCATATCTGCGTGAATGTATTTACTGCGCAAATTGATGCTTTCTGTTACAGTAATATATTCTGTAACCCATCCAGGTACTGACTTCTATCGTCAAGCAGACATTTTAGTATGGACCCTGAATGTTGAAATTTCGTTCATACAACAAAAGTTTTTCTTTAAACACACAAGAAATCTAGTAGTACTAAATATAATATTTTATCTCTTGCTATTATCATACAAAAGTTGCTTTAAATAAATAATTCTATTTGTGACAAATATACTGAATAATTGAAACAAATAAATATTAATTTAAGCGAACGATAAATCTAGTTGATTTGAATAAAAAAAATCAAATACTTAAATTACGTCAATTCAAATAGACCTTTATTCGTATGAACAAAATATGTAGTCACAACAAATATATTATTTATTAAGTTGAAGTTATTTTATTAAGGTCAATTCGAAGAAATAAATATATACAAATCAAATACAACTTGTAATGAAACGAAATATATATATATTTACCAGAAAGAAAATTTTAGTTACTCCAACGAAAAGAAAATCAACTAAAGGAATTTATTTGATTTAACTTGACCTTTTTTCTGGGTGTATCATATTATTGTTGTTTAAAAAATTGTAAAACATTGTTCAGAGCGTACACGAGCGAAGCATAATTTCCCAAGATTCATATCACCGAAGAATCCGCAATTTCCGAGAACCCACGAGGCCTCGCGGGTGCGGTCACGTCGCGCACATGCACGACGTTGCATACACCGCGCGAGCGGAAACTTTATTGAACCGTAAAGATGAGAGCTCCGAGGCCAGAAAGTCGTCGTCGTCGTCGTCGTCGTCTCTCGTCGTTTTGTCGGTGCGGCTCGTCGGGGGGGCGACGGGGGTGAAGTTCGAGGCGGCCGTAGAAAGGTTTAGTTATCCGCGAGCACGTAATTCACCGGAGGTCAATACCTGCTCGCTCGTCTCGGCTTCGACTCTCTCGCCCGGGGTGTCTGATCGAGTGTTGCTCGTTCTGTTTTCTCGCGGCGTCTCCGTGTCCGTTGTCCGGCCTCGGTGATATACAGGACGGTGGCTTTCACTCGCCTAAGCTTATTTTCTCGGTTCAACCCGCGTGTTGTGGCATCCACGCGAGCTCCAAAGACCCGCCATTCGCGCGCCCGCGCGGATCTTGAGTCTGAATCATTGGTAGCGCCCGTAAACTCCGGACGAGCCCCACTCGGCCTGATCAACCGGCGTCTACGGGGCCCACGCATTCTCGCTCGTGGTCTCGCATAAACGCTGCACTCGAGATTGTATATTGCTGTATCGCAGCTAGCGCGGCTGGCCGGGGCTTGTTGGATCGAATCATACAGAAAGCCCACAGATTCTGCTTAAAAAGTCTCGACAATATATCATTTTTGAAAGGCATATATGAAGCATTCTCTGTCTTCTGATATAAAAAAAAATATCTGAGTAAAAGTTCCGGAAAATGGGGGATTTCTTTTTGTTAATACGTTTTTTTGTATTAATAAAATTATTACATTTAAAATGAATATTTATTAACATTTATTACAATGAATACATTTTATTAATTCTTTTTATTAATACATTTGTTTATATGAGAAGATCTATCGGTGCCACTCTGGAAATTTTTTTGCAATATCAGAAGTCACGCAGGAATATTCGGTAATTTTTTCAGTCTAAAAAAATTATCCGTTTTTTAATTAAAAAATAATTTATCTCCGTTTTTCGGTAAAAAAAAATCATTCTAATCGGAACGCGAAAATTATTTGACAATTATCAAATCGATAGCGTACATTGCAACCCATCTGTGTGCTTCATTGTCACCCACGCATTCACAAAGTAACCATTAAATCGGGTATTCAAAATCGTTTCGATACGCCCCGGTCGCCTCCGCAGTATCTTCCCTCATGGTTCCCTCATAATGCGACACTCAGGGCCATTTATACAATACGAATGGCATTGTCGCTCCGTTCCGCCGTTGTACGGACGTGTAGCGGAGTTTACACGCGAATTCGTACGTTTATGACGACCACATAGGTGTCATATGATAACACTTGGGATTTCGTATGTGGGCGCACGAGTGCGGCGCTGTACTACGCCTCCCGGTTATGCGAACATATCAATAGTCGCCCTCGTACATCAGCACGCCTCGATGTACGTGCCCAGGGAATATATCCCACGTTATTTGGCAGATTCACCGGGCTGTGCTTCCCGTTCCGGGAGGCTCAGACTGCGTCTGCGAATATTCGTGGCACGTAGCATTCGTTGCCTCGCATGACAATTCCATGTCTCTCGATTTTTGTCCTGTTTTAATAAAAAAAAATAAATAAATAAATAAAGACAGCATTTTCTGTTTTATGTATTTTTTTTTTTTTAATTCTGTGTTTTATATAAAAAGCATAGAAATTTTATATAAAATTTTTATATATTATCTATCTATATTATATCAAAATATTATATAATAAAAATGTTCTAATTTTATATAAAAAAAACAATTTTTTCTATAAAAAGTTCGTTTTTTTCTGCAGCTATAAATGCTACCTTGATCGTCTGTGACTTGAACACGTTATAACGAAGGCTTTTGTCCACCGTGTAAAATTTCTCTCTCAGTTTCAGGCCATGCTTCTTAGACGACTCGTGGAGCGGCTGACTTCACGAAAGACCGTCCGACTGAATTCGCAGCTGCGAATTAAGGTAGCCCTTGCGCCTGGTGTCGAGTTCGCATAAGTTTTCGAAAATTGAGAGACAATTGCAACCATTTCTCGATAATATAAAAATCTGAAAAAATCATACAAATTAAAGGCACTGAAAAGATTAATTTTGCATAATATAATAATTCGAAAATGTTATTAAGAAATTGATGAAAAAAAAACATTGTTTAACAAATATTTCGATGACCCAAGTTTTTTTTTTGGTGATAATGATTCCTTTGTTTTTCCGAATACGTATGAATTTTTTCAGATTTTAGAGTTCACTTTGAAATTCGTGTGTTTTTATAGGGAAAATATGTGAAAATTCAAAGTGAACTCTAAAATCTAAAAAAATTCATACGTATTAAAAAAACGAAGGAATCATTTTCATCCACAAAAAAACTTGGGTCATCGAAATATTTGTTAAACAATGTTTTTTTTCATCAATTTGTTAATAACATTTTCGAATTATTATTATGCAAAATTAATCTTTTCAGTGCCTTTAATTTGCATGATTTTTTTATATTATCGAGAAATGGTTGCAATTGTCTCTCAATTTTCGAAAATTTATGCGAACTCGACACCAGGCGCAAGGACTACCTTAAGAGTCTCTCTCTCTCGTATTGGTGGATAATAACGCGAATAATCCCCCCCGGTATTGGACGTCAGAGTGGCGATCGCCTTTGCACCGAGGCTTTGGGAGTGATTTTGCGTCGAAGCTTCGCGGGGATCAAAGCATCGAGCGGAGTTTGTGGATCGACTAAACCCGAGGGGGATGAATCACCGTTGGTCCCCACGCCGAGGCTCTTGTTATATTGGCCCGTGGCGGGGGGGGGGAGGGCGCGCGTTATACGATCCTGTGATAGATCTGTTGGGTTAGTCGGACGTGGAGTCAAGCGGACGGCTGACCAATTGGCTCGCCTCTGCCTCCCTCGGGAAACGAGCCGCGTCGCGCTTCGCCCACTCTGATGACGCGCAACACCCCATACGCCCCTGACACTGCCTCCAATCATCGTCCTTCCGCTTTGATATCGATTAGGAACGCTTTGGGGATATAATCGCCGAACGCGAGAGCGGCAAATCCTCCGGGGACCGGTAATTTCGTATAAGACGCTTTCCGTTGTCGACCATCTATGGCGATTTCATACGGTGGACAAATGCCTTCGTTAAAACGTGTTGAAGTCACAGATGACTTAGGTAGCGTTGATAGTTGTAGAAAAATCGATTTATTTTTTAATGTATAAAAATTCCATAGAAAATGCTAAGTTGTTCGTTTCATACGGTGGACAAAAGCCTTCGTTAAAACGTGTTGAAGTCACAGATGACTTAGGTAGCGTTGATAGTTGTAGAAAAATCGATTTATTTTTTAATATATAAAAATTCCATAGAAAATGCTGAGTTATTCGTTATTCGTAAATTCTGATGATGTGAACAAATCTGCAGGTCCCTAAAAAAATGGATGGATCGTGAGGTGCGGCCCGTGTGATTATTTTAATGAACAGAAATATCGCGGTTGGACGAGCGATCGATTGCCAGTGGCAACGCATGAAAATTAATAACTGGCGCGCCGGTTAACCCTCTCGCCGTTTTCCACCCGCGCGTTAATCACTCGTTCGTTTCGCCCCGACGCCCGACGTCCGTCGAAACCCCCCGCGCGCGTTACGCGGCTCTCGCGTCGCCTCGTTAACGCTCGAATTACGCCGTGAATTGCGTCTAAATCTGCTGGGCACTCGAACCACCGTCCGGGAATCCATCGATATATACCGATTGCCGTTGCGTTATTCGTTCACTCGCGAATTTCCCACATCATTTGCCCTCGTCAACCGCTCGAAACGTCACCGATAACGAAGCTCGTGTTACGAGGGGGGGGGGGGGGGGGGGGGGGAATAACGCGGACAAACCTGCATTTTTTATCGAAGAAATCGTGGAGCGAAAGGAAAATTGGAAAAATCAACAACCTGTGGAGGAGCGTCGAGGAGGAGCGCGCAGGCGCTTAACCAACAAGTTGCAGCTCAACCCGCGAGCTGCTAATGCTAGGCCACACACGCACCGAGAGACACACGGCTAGTCCGCTCGGAATGCTAATTGTTCTCTTTGCTTAGCAACTAATAGCCATGCTAATTACGAAGACAGGCTGTGTATAGCGAGACAGGTTACGACGATACAGTTTTATCGCTATTTGTTGTTCCTATCTCTTCTTCGTGTCACGTTTATCGTCGTCGTTCCCACGTTTTTTTTTTTTTTTTTTTTTTTTTTTTTTTTTTTTTTTTTTTTTTTCTCGTGTAGAGAAAATCAGGGATTGTCTGAATTGACGTAGCCCAAAAATGAATGGAGAAATGCTTTCCAGATTTCATAGCTTTTAACAAAAGATTTGCTGTCTAAGCTACACGAAATTAGATGGTTCTCATCGGGTTTTTAATTTTTTGTATGCTACTACAGAGAAAATAAATCAACGTCACAGATAATTCAAGAAAATTCTAAAAAAATTTATTTGAAAAAAATAAATCTGATTTGATCAAAATAAAATGTATTGCATTCAAATACATTTTTATTTCATTTAAATAAACTTTATTTGTTTCGAATAGATCCCATCAGAATGATTTCTCTGGGTGTACAGAAGAAATAAATAAACGTCACAAATATTCAGGAAAATTCTAAACATCCCAGCTTCCAAATCGACCCGGATTCCCTTGAGACAAACAATATGGTCCGGGGATCCGTCTCAAAAACACAAAACGGAGTAAACTGTCTTAGCAGACAAAGTGGCCCTCAGCTTCCATCCAACTGCCGATTCGCAACAATATAAAGTTCCACCGAAACCCCGGGCAAGGGTGAAAAACGATGACCTCCGCAGTTTCCGTCCGCGGTGTGTAACACTGCGAAAATTTCTGCAGGTGGGCATTGTGTACGAAATCTGTGGGCCACGATAATGAGGCAGCGTTGAATAGTGCATAACGCTCCACGGTGGATATTACAGAGAGGACAGACGAGGCTCTTTCTTCGTCGAGGGAGCGAAATGAGCCACGGCTAAATGAACTGTCGGGAGCAGATAAACCTAGCCCGGGTAATTACTTTTGCGGCGACTCGATTAATATCCGGATCTCCTCGCGGTTGGAAAGGAAGACGAGGATCCAGCGGGTCCTTCGCGTGGCGCGATTCGTGCTCTTCATCCAACAGGCGTTCCCCCCCCCCTTTTTCTCCACCCCTCGCAACGATCATCCCACCCGGCAATCCTTTCCACCTGGGACTCGCCGTCCTCGGCTCCTTTCACCCTCCGTTTTTATCTGTCCACTTTCCTTCTCCTTCTCGCTTCTTTTCGCCCCCAACGTGAAGCGCAACTCCGCTCTCTCTCTCTCTCTCTCGGTTGGTATTATTCGAAGCCCCGTGAAACGTCCAATCCAGCCGAAGTGGCTCCATTCTTCCTACCCACCTCCACCGCCTTCCCGCTCCTCATTTCGGAAACCCCTACGCGGTTCCCCTGGCTCTCCTCCTCGCCCCCCAGCGAGCAGCCCTCCACCCTCGCCGACCTCTCCGGGATCTCGAGGGCTTATCTCGAACGTAGCCGGTTGCCGGTTTTGCCGGTCGATGTTTCGCGATGGGGTTGCTAGTCCAAAGGAGTGGGGCAACCCCTCTCCCTGCGACTCGTGACGATATCCGCACGGAGTTTAATACTGTACGGCACTTGTAAAAGTCGGTAGTCTTGGGAAAGATATCCTGATCGCCTCTCCGGGCTTTTTGAAACTTTTTTCTTTGGACGTCGTATGGCCGCCCAGGCAGACACGAAATGCAACGAAATTCAGAAACAACAAATTTATTGTAATTAAGCCAAATGATGAAATTAGGTTTGAAAAGTCATCATGACAATTAGTTGCTGTGGTGACTTTTCTAAAATTGAAAAAAAAAAAAATCTATTTAATCCAAATCATGAAATTAGGTGTAAAAAATCATCATGACAATTAGTTACTGTGGTGACTTTTTATACCTAATTTCATCATTTGAGTTTATTATTATTATTATTATTATTATTATTATTAATTTTTTTTTTTTTCATTTTTTTCATTGCATACCAACGATGCAAACTTCATCGTCATAATTTGGGAGCTCCCGGGGGACGAACATTGACGGTGTTGAAATTATTTGATACAAGATCACGATATCGCAATTAGGAAATATAAAAATTGACAAATTTATCATTTTTTGTTGTTGCTTTAATTCGTATAACGATGAAGTAACAATTTTTTTATGTGTGCAGGAAGTAGCCAACTGTCGTTACAAGCGCACCGAGAGCGTGGTACACATTTCCTCGTGGAGCGACGAAGCATCCACGAAAGCCGCATTCCAAGAGTGTCGCGACACGAAGAAGAGCGCGCGTAGCCCACAGCGGAGAGACACGAGAGACGCCCGTTTGTTTCCCAACAGGCAATTGGCGTCGTTTGACATGCTTGGCACCAATTGGCACTCGTTGACCTCGCCGTGCGCGTTGTCATGACTCCGAGTCATCGGCTTACCAGCCAGTTAAACTTGCCCCCTGCCCTCGGCGCCCTCCGCAATCGTGTCACGTACACGTTTACACACCGCCCGTATGAATATAGAAACACGGATACCCCGGGCTTTCCGATACAGTCATTAATCCACGTACATTGATTGGTCTTTTTTTTTACAATCGGTCGGAACCCTTGGACATAAAAACATCGGAATATGTC
Source organism: Pimpla rufipes (assembly GCA_963932165.1). Classification (NCBI taxonomy): domain Eukaryota; kingdom Metazoa; phylum Arthropoda; class Insecta; order Hymenoptera; family Ichneumonidae; genus Pimpla; species Pimpla rufipes. The sequence goes on along the minus strand of OZ010636.1, from coordinate 5,198,561 downwards.
CACAGCTGAACGTCAGTCAATTAGCCACTGAAATAAACAACTTCATCAACTTATCGACAAACTTTCCGACCCGGCGATACTTTCTGTCTTCTCAAAAGTTTTGTTGTCAGTATTCAACAGAACGAAGGGATCCTCGTTTTGAATTTCATTTACACTTCAATCGCATCAATCGTAGAGGTAGATTTTTTTTTTTTTTTTTTTTTTTTTTTTCATTAATTTCCTTCAAGGCAATGTAATCAAAATGTGACAAAATTGGAACTACTTTTTTTTATACTGCAAAAAAATATCCAAACGAAAGCAAATTTTGAGTATCTGACTAATTAAGACACAAAAAAAATAATAAGACAAATTAATGTACGTGGATCGCATCAATCGCGAGGGACGAATTTTTTTTTCCTTCGTTCCCTTCAAGGCGATGTGATCGAAATCTGACAAAATTGAAACTACGTTCTTTTTTTTTTTTTCGATGCTCCAAAAAATGTCCAAACGAAAGCAAATTCTTAGTCCCTGCGGAATTAAGACACTAATGGCATTTAAATGTCCTTCCATGCAGAAACATGTTCAACACTTTAAAAAAATTGTCTTTTTTTCCGCTTTTCGCTCACGATTTCCGCTCTGCAAAAAAAAAAAAGTCTGATCAAAACAGCGATTAAGGGCTGCAGATCTGAATAAACCAGCGACTCGACTGTATATTCACGTGACGCTAAGTGTTGCAACGCTGACGCGTGAACGTTCGGGCGTTTCTGGGCAGCACACAGACCGATCGGCAAGAAAGGGTCAAAGAGTTCTTTGGCATGTGCTTGGAAGGTTTGCCCTCGTCTCTCTCTCTCTCTCTCTCTTTCTCTCTCTCCACCTCCTTCGCTCAACTTCCACGGGATTCGCTAAATTGATTCGGGCCACCGAGCTAAAGGCGCTGTCGTGACCCTCGTTACGGTCGTCGACGCGAGAAATTCTTCGGCACGTCCTTCACCGCCACTCACCACCCCCTGCTCTTCGTTCGTCGCTGTATATATAGATATAAAAATACACACGACCCCCGACGCCTATATCCGCGGGTCTCTATGAAGCCGCCGCGGGTAATAACGCCACTGCGCTTATGCGGCAACGAGACCCGATCGATCCACGACTTTCCTCGCCGATCTCTCTCGTCGCAGCCACTTCAGACTCCTCCCTCCTCGCGCTCGCATTAATTTTCATTGTCGTGCGTGGCCCCGATCAATCGAAGCGACCATGTCGCCTCGGTCAGGGATTATACGTTACACAACGAGAAATATATTCATTCCCAATGCCAATGTTGCGGGCTCGGATGCAAATCGATTTCGCCAATTCGGTGAATATTCATCTGACCCACTTGACGCCGGGAAATTGAGAAGGAAGAATGTTGTGGATGTGGCTTTTTGGGCGTTACACTCGTTGCCACGAAATTCGGTTGACCTGGGGGTTTTGATACTGGAAATAAAATAAATAAAATTATTGTTGCATCGAAATAGGTATTTTAATGCATTGAAAGAATAGCTTTTTTAATTCATTGAATAGCTTTTTTTCACAACCAAAAAATGTATATTTATTAATTTTTATTATTTTTTAAATTTTATTGAATTTTTTTTTTTTTCTTCAGTAATACATTTAAGACAATCGGGGAAAAATGTAATTTAGCTATAAAAGTACGAAAAAATGATTTCCGATCTGCCATTTTCCCCGCTATTTTCGTTGGGAAGATTCACAGTTCAGAAATAATTCAACCAAAAAAAATTGACTTTGCTGTTAAAAGATAATAACACATCTATCGCTCAATCGCGTTGAAATGATTTAAAAAAAATCGGACACCCGGTGCTGAGAGGTAATTTTACGTCTTCCGCGTAGCTCGTCACCTCGAAATATTCCCGATTCGCGAAGGGGGAACGAACCGAGCGCGCCAGTGTGCGGTGGTCGTTCCCAAAAATCGTCGCCTTTGCGTTCTCGGGAAGGGTGCAATTCCCATCGCCATGGAAACGCGCGAGAGGGCTTGGGGAGGATGGAAAGGGGGCTCCACCCCCGTCCCCTTTGCCACCCCCCAGAGAACACCGAGGATATCGCACGAAGTACAGGAAAGAGACGGAACTAGCCGGGGCTCGTTTCACTGGGTGGAGATGAAACGGGATGAAACGAGCTCGGTGGCTCGTTCCATCTTTATCCTGTGGCTGCAAGTCTGCTTCGTAGTCGTCGAGAAGGGCTTCTCGTTTCGACGCAGCGATTAATATATCTATGTAGAAATATAGGGATATATATATATATAAATATATCCATATTCATTGACGTTTAATTTCACGAATACTTGACGCTACGGAAATCGCTGGATATATAATAATTACAGCGCATGTCACTCGCGCCCGATGCGCGCAATAATCCTTCTCGTTTAATTTATATCAATTATATGCTATCATCGTTTTACCAACGAAATTAATGAGCTCGCTCTGCACGCTCCCTTTATCGTTAAATCGTCTCCCGCGCGTCTGACACACACGAGCATTATTTGCGTTATACAAGGTGACTCCGAGCGATTTTTAAACTCGGTGAGTCACAGCCAGTCGTAGCATGAGAAACATTGTTTTGCTGATTTCTTGAATTCGCGAGAATTGCTTAATTACGAACGGCGTAATTTTAATAAATAGTCAAATCGGCTTTTTTTTCAGGGATTTCAGTGCATGACGTTGAAGTTTGCATCTTTGCAATGCAACGAAATTAAAAACGACAAAATATTAATGAAACCGAATGATGATTTCGGCTAAACAATTTTTTAATGGAATTAATCATTTGTTTTTAATTTCGTTGCATCGCAAATCATTCACTGGACATAGTCAAATGGTGCAATAAATATTTATTTACGATTATCAAGTAAAATATTTAAAAAAATAAAAAATATCAATATATGATGCATTTGAGGTAATTAAATCTCATTCGGTTGAATTTAAATTTGACAATTTGAGAATAAAACGTTGGGGAATTATTCCGCATCACCCAGTATGTTATATTCATCCAGTATGTTAAATGCTTATATATCGTATGTATATATTTCCCGACGCGTGTATCGCTCTCTCGCTGGCTTCCTCAGTCGTCGGGTTTGCCGTGTGTTTCTCCTTGCTCGTCGCGCTCGCACGAGCCGGAGGCCTCCGGGGCTTCGGGGAAGCGTCGAGTTTACATCAAAGGCCGAGTATAAATCAATTACCGACGACAAAGTGGCCGGGGCGAGAGGCGTGGGTGGGCGGAAGGGGGGAGACAGCCCGATGTACACGCCGAAGCGTCAATTCGAGCTGCGTGAGATATGCCTGATACGTGTGTGGGAACATGTGGACACGGGACGTATACAGGGTGATTCAGAATGATTCGACGAATTTTCACGAGCGACGGTTGAATATTGAAAAAAATTGTTTTTAATCGTCGGAACTGTAAACTCAATTTAATTTAATTTAATTTAATTTATTTATTAAAAAATGAATGTATTTTTGCGGCTCCGAGAGACCAAAATCGAGAAATGTTTTTTTCCGATTTCGTAAAGTTTGAAGACGCTATCCGATGGGAAATTTCCCGCTGATTCCGAAAAACACCATTGTTTGCCCAAAAAAACAGACAATTCAATGAGAAAAATGCAAAAAACGATTTTTCACTTTTTCCGAAATTTCGCCACTTCGCTAAAATCGAGGTTACTTTTTTTTCGATCGACCAAACCTGGGTTTTCTTTTTGCGTTCGAAAGCAAACTCTATAACGAAGAGAATGCCGCAAAGCGGAACGCGATATGTTGATTTTTTACAGAATTTTAAAGTTAGACCCTCAAAAATCGCATATTTTTAGAAGGGGTACCCCTTGCGTTTTTTCGCGAAAAAAAAATTTCCGATTTCGTAAAGTTTGATAACCCTATCCGATGGGAAATTTCCCGCTGATTCCGAAAATCACCATTGTTTGCTCGAAAAATACAAAATTTGATGAGAAAAATGCAAAAAACGATTTTTAGAAGGGGTACTCCTTGCGTTTTTTTGCGATTTTTCGGGGTCTGACTTTTCGCGAATGACCTTGCGGCATTCTCTTCGTTATAGAGTTTTCTTTCGAACACAAAAAGAAAACCCAGGTTTAGTCGATCGAAAAAAAAGTAACGTCGATTTTAGCGAAATGATGAAATTTCGAAAAAAGAGAAATCATTTTTTGCGTTTTTCTCGTCGAATTTTCTCTCTTTCGGGCAAACAACGGTGTTTTTCGGAATCAGCGAGAAATTTCCCATCGGATAGGGTTTCCAAACTTTTCGAAAATGAAATTTTTTTTTTCGCGAAATTACGGGAAATCAGTGTGAATCACCCTGTACACGTGGTGGTGCACTTAATGCGTGTCGGTGTGTCTGCACCACCGTACGTCAAAGCCGCGTGTGCGCCGCCCAGGAATTTCGAGAGTTCCGCGTGTACTGGCGTCACGCGCAAACTCGATTATCAACAGAGTCGATGTCGATGGCACGTTGACTGGTCTGAAAGCATCGCCGCGCGGCCGTATATATGTATATATATTTACCCACCACAGAGTACTATGTGCCTTTTACGTTTGCCGACTCGGAACTCCGCAAATTCGCTTCTTGGACAATTTTTGCTTCCTCACAGAGGAAGCTTTGTTTTCGTAAAAAAAAAATCGAGATTTTTACGCCAGTACCCAGGTAGGGTTTGCCGACGCTCGACATACGGCACAGCACTGGCCCAATGCTGGGTGCCAACGCTCGGCTTGTAACCTCGGGCCGGATCTGGCCGATGGATCGCGCCAGCGTTGGGCGAAGGTCTAAAACCAGCATCGGGCCAAAGCATTTTCCCGATGTTGGTCCAGTGCCGCGCCAGTCTTGATGCCAATATATGTAATTGAGGTTATGTTTATTGATATAAACATATTCTCAAGTAACGCGAAGTCGCGAAAACGTGAAAACGTCGACATGCGGTCAAGTAGGCTTCGAGTGCAAAAGTGTCGAAAATTAAGAGAAATCAATAGCGATTCATCAAATGAAGCGTCGCGAGAAGAACCGTCAACAAAGAAGACGAGGAGGGAAAGCGATATTTGTAATTCGTTGCCCTGTGTCCCGCTCGACGATCCTAACCTCGAGGAATCGGAATCAGAGGTCACTCGATCAGTCAGCGGCGACGAAGTGAGCTCGGAAAACGGAAGCGACCCCGAAGATTCTCTGGTGACATATGGAAGCTGCGAACGTACCCTAGTTCCCGAGGCAGAGTCCCTTCCAACGAAAATAAAAAATTGGGCTTTGCTGAACGCCGCGTGTCTCAACAATCGGGTAATTACGGATTTGCTGTTAATCTTACGCAGTGAAGGACACTGCGACCTTCCCCAAACGGCGAGCACGTTGTTGGGAACGCAGCACGTACAAACATCTCGTCCCATGATTAGCCAGCGAGGCACCGAAGGCAGGTACATCTATTTGGGAATTTCGGAAGCTTTAAAAAAAATCATTCACGAAGATTTGTACTCCTGTCCATCGGTCAAATTATTAGTGAATGTTGATGGCGTGTCTATGTACCGCAGTTCCAGACAGCAATTCTGGCCAATTTTGATACAAGTTCTCCATGGTGACTACGATAGTACGCCGGCTATAGTTGCCATATATGCAGGGGACTCAAAACCAAGATCGGCCAATGATTACATGAAGGATTTCGTTGATGAGGCCATTGCCCTTAGCGAAAACGGAATCGTCATCGGATCTACGTCGTACGCGTTTGAACCCCCGATATTCGTTTGTGACACGCCCGCTCGAGCATTTTTAAAACGCTGCAAGGGTCATACTGGTTTTTATAGTTGTGAACGCTGCGAAACACAAGGCACGACCGTAGGAAAAAATCATCGGATTTTCCCAGAACCAGACGCGAAATTGAGGACTCACGATTCATTTAGAGATCGTCAGCAGCCGATGCACCATCTAGAAAAAGAAGAATCCCCTCTATTGAAAATTCCGGGCTTCGATATTATCAATGATGTGGTTCTTGATAATATGCATTTGCTATGTGCCGGTGTTATGAAGACCATACTCGAGAAATTGACGGGTCCTCACAAAAATCAAGCACGCCTATCGAGAGAAAATCGTCTAATTTTGAAAGGCACACTGGCAAATGTCACTCAAGATGTTCCGTGCGATTTTCAGCGAAAGACGTTCGATATCGATGACATGGCGAATTGGAAATCAACGCAATATCGATTCCTCATATTTCATATTGGTGCAGTAATATTCCGCAAAGTGCTGTCTACAAATGCGTACAAGCACGTCCTGCTGCTGTTTTTGAGCTGTCGGATGTTGGCTGATCCTGAGCTTGCCATGAAATATACAAACTACGTCAAGCAGTTGTTGACAAAATTCTTCGTAATGTTGCCAGCGTTCTACGGACCCGAAATCCAAACAATAAATTTTCATAATTTAATTCATTTGGCAGACGACGTCAAACATATCGGGTACCCACTCACATCATTCTCGGCATTTCCGTTCGAGAATACCGCGGGTAAAATAAAGAAACTAATTCGTACGCCTCGAAATCCTCTCGCACAGGCAGCAAATAGGCTCGCGGAAATGGATTCCCTTCCGAAAAATTATGTTCGCCGTCGCACCGAGGTCAAAAACGCAATCCCGTTAAAAGGATCATCTTCCGAGCTCAAAAGCGTCGATATCCGCAACGCTACCCTTAAGACAGGTCATCCAGACAATGCGGTACGTTTACGCAACGGATCAATCTTTGAAATTGATGCGATCACGACTGTGCAAGCTTGCACCGATGTGTATAAATCGCAAGATATATCGCTCCGAGGATACACACGTGAGATAAAGTCGGATATATTCAAATATCCACAAGGCTCATCGTTTGTTGGAATGATTGAATTGGGAAATCGCGACGGTGAAGAACAAACGGTATCGGCAAACGAGGTGCAACGAAAATGCATCATGTTAAATATAGAAAATAAAAAATATTCAATCAGTTTTCTCCACAATTAGAGCTGTAGCTTTAATTATAAAAAAGAAAACGATTGAACTTGTAAATATGTTTAAATAGTTGTAAATACATCGCGACACTTAAATCATATGTAAAAAATCGAAGTTTCCCTTAAAATGTGCAACGTGGGACGTCGTGTTTATCGCCGCGGCGTGTTTACCGCCTCGTTTACGTCTTCTGCTGGAGAATTCAATTGTTCTCGAACACCTGAGCGGGCGAACTTACGTCTGATGTGTACGAGTACGTTTCGAAGTAAATAAAGAAAAAAATCGACAGGTAAGTCATCTTTTATGACAGAAATAGTGTTAGCTTCAATTCAGCATTTGCTCTGGAAAATATAACTTCCATATCGGCCGCAATGCCATTCGCGATCTACATAACCTCGAATGTCCCGTCTGAATATTATATTTTTTACTACGCCTAGCATTGAGGGCAATGGTTTTTTTGTAAAATGTTTGTTGCTGAAATATAATCGACACATTTCAGAACGATGCTGCAGAAAACGACAAAATTCGTCGTTATTTCGTTTCCGGAGGAATCGGTAAACGAAAACATGGCAGTCGAACTTGTGCCCAGATCCTGGCTCGAATTTATCGATGGATCGTGGTACACGCGCTACCCACCAAAAAAAAATTATCAACGAGTCGAAAGCTGGGTGGCGCACGAAGTGGAACCTCATCCGACGTGGGACACTTTCAAAGCGGAAATTGTGGTGCAAGCTGGTACGTAATGACAGATTCGTTACTATTGTATCGTGACGTTAATAAATCTCAATTATCGACTCACGTCACTCTGATTCCACAGAGAATTACGATCAGGGTTTAAGACGCTTAAAGCGATCGTACGTCGAATTGCCAGTGCCAAGTACTGGAGAATCGACAGACCATGAGCGCACATCTGGTTTGTCGATGACACGTGTGCCAGGTCATAATGTACAACAGTACATGGATTTCGGTAAACTCCCACTCCTTACGGAAGATGATGACATCGCCTTAAGCAAATCGAGCTTCCTGCAGTCTGCATCTGATGGTGTCGCTTCAACATCAAGCGGTGTCAGCATAGAGCATTGTAAGTGTCATTTTTATTCTGAATTATATAAATCAATGCGTAAAGCATATTCGCAAAGAAAATGTACAGCTGGAGTCTGACCGCTGTCCAACGTAGATACTATTCTTAGAAATTTGAAGCTGTAGCAAACAGAAAACTTGAAGCTATCGCTTAAAAATATTATCTTCCCAGGATAGCGGACAGACTGCAGTTTCAAATTTTCTTTGCGAATAAGCTTTACGCTGTGATTTATGAAATTTCTTACAAATTTGAAACTGAAGCGAACAGAGCACAGAGAACAGAAAATTTGAAGCTGTCGTATAAGAATATAATTTTCCCAGGATAGCGGACAGACTACAGTTTCAAATTTTCTTTGCGAATAAGCTTTACGCTGTGATTTATGAAATTTCTTACAAATTTGAAACTGAAGCGAACAGAGCACAGAGAACAGAAAATTTGAAGCTGTCGTATAAGAATATAATTTTCCCAGGATAGCGGACAGACTACAGTTTCAAATTTTCTTTGCGAATAAGCTTTACGCTGTGATTTATGAAATTTCTTACAAATTTGAAACTGAAGCGAACAGAGCACAGAGAACAGAAAATTTGAAGCTGTCGTATAAGATTATAATTTTCCCAGGATAGCGGACAGACTACAGCGTCAAATTTTGTAACGGTCCTTCAATATAGTATTTAATTTAAGGTTGCATATATCCATGCCATTAAAATCTGTTACTTAAGTATTTATATTTTCTTTTATATTTTCAGCAGCTCGAGTTCCTTTCAAAGCAGGTAGGCTTATTGCTACATGCACTGCGAAAGGCACAGTACCGCCGATCCTTGAAAGCGATGAAGAAAATACAATAAGTGAGGATGATGGCACACAACACGTCCAAACGACAATTTGTCAACCAAGGGGAAAGTCTGCTAAACGAAAATACGTTGCCACGTCATCGTATCAATCGACAAGTCGACAAGTAGCCATCGAGCAGAGTAAATATAATATTTTTCTTTATTAAATTGGTTGGTTTGTTTCGCCATGCCTATATTTTGTTTTCCATTCCAAAAATAGCTTAAGCTTATATGGTGCTTTTTTGTTTTGACGAATATTTTTGACAAAACTTCTGTAAATATTATATTTCGTATTTATATTTTTGCAGCTCCAGTTCGTTTAGGAAAGGTCAAAAGTGTACCTAGATGCGGTCGAAGAGGCGTCGGACAGCAAAACGTCGAATGCGACGAAAGCGATGCAAGCGAGGATAGCTCCAGCCAGGTCAACGAAACAGGAGGAAGCACAAATCGTAGTGCAACAAATTCTGGTAAAAATCTCTTATTTTAAGTGATATATAATTACTATAACTATAGACAATGATATTAATTTTGTATGATTTTTTTTAGGGGTCGAGGAACGTCGTCCAGTCATCAATTTCGGTTTTTTTTTAATATAGATAACGATTTGAGAGCTTTTAAAATGTATATACGGGGAAGTAATGGTTATTACTCTGAATTTTAGAGCAAATGTTAGAAGTTATTCTGAAGAAGCAGGAGGAGTCGGAGAAACGAATCCTTAAGAAGATCGATTCCGCAAAACGCAGCATCCTCCACGACATTAATAATAAGATGGACCATGTGATAACGAACATACACGCTGCGTCGGGTGTGATTCATGGCACCGCAATAACAAAGCACGAGGCCGTACTGGGTATGCGCTTGCCGGTACAGACGATAGGCGAATTCGATGATCTCGAATTGAGCTTAGCAGAGGACGAAAAGAAGACAGCAATGGTAATAAATTGTTTTACTGTATATATTTTTATAAGAATATTCGATTTCATTCATGAATGACTGTGCTATCTAGTGTACCACCTATTAGTTTGATTGTTTTAGTTTTAAATGTTATAATGGATTTTTTTTCCTTCAGAAAGCTATAATGAGCATGAAGACTACGGGAAAACCCCAACTAACCGCTGCTGTCGGCAATATTCTCTCCCACATCATCGCGAAGCCGGTCCAGCTGCGGTATAGCGCATACGGACGAAAGTCGTTTGTGGGAGGAAAAAAATTAGAAAAATTAAATTTCAGCGTCACACATACGTGCAAATGTATGCTCGGTAAGTTTGATTTTGATTCAATTAATCTTTCCACCGTACATTGCATTAAGATGGACTAAGTGAAGGTGTACTTGGCAGAATTTTAATAACCACAAATAAATGTATTACAGAGGTTCTGGGCGAGGCTTATAGGGAGCCCGAAAAAATAATATTATCGAGCACGAGCAGATGGCTGTCGGGTGCAGGCGACCGAGATCATGGAAGATCACTGAGGGCCGCAAACGACGACTAAATGGCAATATCCAGTGTATGCTCTCGACCGCGAATCGCGGAGCTCTCGCAACGTGCATTATATTTCTCTACGTATTCTCCGGCCTGATTGCCGGATACTTCTCGGCCCGCCTCTACAAAACAATGCGCGGCAGAGTGGAGACGCGCGTCACTTCTCACAGCCAACCTCTACCCTGGAACCGTGTTCGGCACGTGTTTCTTCTTGAATTTCTTTATCTGGGGCAAGCACAGCTCCGGCGCCGTGCCGTTCTCGATGATGATCGCGCTGCTCTGCTTCTGGTTCGGTATATAAAGCAACCGTTCACGCATCCCGTCCGGACGAATCAGATTCCTAGGCAGGTAACGGATCAACTGTCTGTCATTTTGCGTTCATTTTTTTCAATCGTGTCTCTCATTTTTTATATTTCTATGAAATGCATACTTTTTTGCAGCACACTCATGGCCGTTATCCATCCTAATTGTTCTGTGGGAGAACCATTTCAACTTTACGTAGTTTTAAGTTTCGAATTTCAAGTGTATGTACAAAATAAAAGTATGAAAAAAAAATGAGTCGAAAACACAATTTATTTCTTATTAAAATGTAGTTAAACGAAAGTGTGCATGCATCCCGAGATGTTTTTCCGAGATGTTTTCGTTGCTTGGGTCGCGGGCCAGTGAGGGATGGCGTGCGTCGCGGGCCAGTACCGGTTAAGGGTTGGCTACGTCGCGGGCCAGTATTGTTTCGGGGTTGCCGTGTGTCGCGGGCCAGTACTGGTTCAGGGTTGGCGAGAGTCGCGGGCCAGTACTGGTCTGCAGAAAACGCAGTACTGGTTCACAATCCTATGCCGACGCTGGGCCAGTGATGGCACAGCATCGGCATGGGATTCTGTGCCAAGGTTACATGCCAATGCTGGCAGAGCAACGGGTCGACGCTGGGAAAGAGCATCGGACCAGCACTGGAAGCACAGCGCCCAAGACTGGCCCAGCGCTCCGCCAATCGTCAAACCCTACCTGGGTATACTTAGAATCACCTAAAACGTCGAGAAAAATGGTTTAGAAAAATAAAATTAAAAAAAATATATTTTTAATTTTTAAAATATATATTTTTAATTTTTAAAATATATATTTTTAGTTTTTGAAATATATTTAAAATGTTATTTAGAAGTGAATCCCGGTTGCTCAATTAAAAAGTTGACGACTTTCGTCATTTTTAAACAAGCAAATCGATGACAATTTTAATCCGGTCTCGGAACGTTGACTCAGTTTTCGTTGTACAGCATTTCAGGCGCTCATCTTCGAGAGCCACGATTATGAGGAATTAATTAAAGTCCCTCATTCACGGTTCGCGAGCTCCCAATTTCGCGCTGATTCGAACCGACGACGGACACGTTCTGTGCAGTCGCCAGCTGTCCCGAGTCGTCGTCACAGCAAGGGTATCGGGCAATTTCTCGCAATCACTGTTTTTCATGGTAGTGGCGAATGTAGCGTGCGGCTCGGCTCCGTGCAATGCCAAAGTTTTATCGATCGCAGCCCGCGAGAAGGGGGGTTAAGTGGTTCCGTGACACGAGTCGACCGCTCGTGACTCGCGACCCAACTTACACATTTCGCGTGTACAGACACCAAGACAAATGTGCACTTTGCACCCGATTCTCGTACGACGCCCGCGGAGTCTCCACAATGGCTCGATATAAATAGCGACTCGATGATAAAATCGGCTGAGTTACGTGGAATTTCGACTCTCGTCGCACCACCGAAGGACTCGTTGAACCCGGCTGTTCTCGGAAAAGCGCAGCTCTTTAATTTCTCCAGAGTGTTATTTTAATTGGAACTCTGTTTGTTTTATCTTTTTTTCTTTTTCTTTCCTCTTTCTTTTTTTTTTTTTTTGCTGAATTCATTAACGTTGACATTGGCGCGCCGAGCTCTCTGCTCTCAATTTTATTATTCTCACGTGTTTGCATTCGGCGCCCGTCGGTGCACCACGGAAATTCGCAAATTTACCCCGGGTGGAGCTGAACTCTCGTTCGACGGGTCTGTCTGTTGTGACAGATGTTGGCAATGTGGCCACGAGTATACACACCCCGGTCTGACGCTCTATATTTAGCCCTCGAAAGCGACTAGACCGCTCTCTCTCTCTCTCTCTCACGTATATACCAATAAAATGCGTGCACAACCGACCGAGCTATCGCTCTCCGGGACGTGTCGAATAAATATGCAGCTTCCGCTCGAGCGTTTTGTGATTCCGCGCGCGAGCAGAGCTGTCGGCTTGTCGCGGTTCCTCTAATCACAACTTGTTAGTCGCCTCGCGTTGCGCAAGATGCTGAAGGGTGCGGAGTTGTAAATCCCTAATTTTTGTAGAAATAAAATTGATGGTAGATTGGCTTCGTAATTTTGTTTTTATAATAATAACTCGTAATTTATGTATTTAATTTATCTATTCAATTTATTTATAATAAAAAAATATAATTATTTAATATAATAATTAATTACTAAATAATTTTATTTAATATGATTATTTAGTTATTTATTTTTTTATTATATTTATTTATGTAAATAAATAAATACGAAATAACTTTTATTTTTGTACTTGAAACGACGAGCGTTCGATTCGCATATGATAAAATTTGCTGACGACTGATGGAAGTATTTATGGTTAATATCAGTGGTGGAATGGATAAGAAATATTCAGACAAATGTATCGATATTTATCGATTTATCGATTCACACAAATTTACCGATATTTAAGCTTTAGGTCAAACGAAAATCAAGTTACTAATGTGAACATTTTTCTGTTTGTTTCAGGTATGTAAAAGAATTTCGAGCAGAAAAAAAGCAGTCTGTACACCGGAAGATCAGTGAGTGGTGCAAACGAATTTCCTCGGGTCGCCCAATGTGGTCTCGGAAAATATTTACGAGAAGAACGATCGAACGATCGTGGATGAGACATCACAGCTGGATATTACGATATTCCGCACACGAGCCGCTTGTCGGGCTCTCGTATCTCTTCGGTAACTCTGGGCTCTCTCTCGACGAATACAAATTATCTTGGGGATTTGTTCGGCACGTCTAACTGAGTGTCGATTGGCGTGAGTTGACAAGAATCGGCGTGCGTGTTCAGCATAATGACCCACGTTGATGTATGACAAGGCGTATTTCTGTGCACTTTTTTTTTCACGACTAAGCCACGTTATTCAACCGATATTTATGTTTGATAGCCAGTTTTGTTTGTCTAAAGATATTGTGCGATATCACCGGTGTGCTCTGTCCCTAATATACGTTGCGGATGAAAGCTATTTTCCATAAATAGACACTTACAATGATAACTTGATAAAAATATTTTTTGCGCTTTGTCGGATCGATTCGCTTGTACAAAAATGCTTTCCGCGGATTAAAGCATTAAAATAGACACGTGGGGACGTTTTTCGAGACTCAATTAAAATACACGGCTGATTAAAATATTCGGATAAAAATGAACTTTTTCGTAATTATTCCGGAATTGACTCCAAAAAATAATTCAGTGAACCAGATTATGTTTCTCATCAGGAAAACGAGCTGTTTTGCATTATAAACAAAGATACAATGTGGCTTAATCTTGGAAAAAAAAACGGCATAAAAATATCCTCAAACCGCAGAATTATTCTCACTAATCGACTCACGAAAACTTGGATAAAAATTATTATATATATAATTTCCAGCAGTCGTTTCGCCGGTAAAAATTCCGATAGCGCGAAATCCCATCGATTAACGAGAAAATATTTGCATCGAAAGGTTTTTTCTCGCCCCGCGAGAATTGCGGAAACGGTGAGCCTTGATGTTTCGGTGATGCCCCGAAAATTCGATAGTCGACGTCAGATTCGGCCGCTAGGGTCGCCTCGGTGTATCGGAGTCGTGCGGGGAGCGAGAATATCGTTCACGGGTTGCGGCCCGGGAAGCAAGGGTTGGATCGAGTGTAACGCAGAAGGAAGGGAATGTGCACCCTGTATTCCCTCACTCGCACCGTCGCCCTGGTAATCGCGGTTAATTAACGAGCGGGCGGTAACGAGGCTACCGATTGCTAGGCTGCTGCTGCTGGCGTCGCGTCGACCCGTCGACTCCGATTATTCCGGCCGTAGCTCCGTTCCGGCTCACTGGCCACGTTCGTTTGTCATCATCTCGCCCTTTCCTCCGTCGCATCCCTTATTTTTTTTTTCTTTTTTCACCCCCCGCCGTTTCGAGCTCTGCGTTTTTTCTTCGTCGGAAATTGCGCTCGAGTCTCCTCGCCAGCTCTACGCTTTTCCCCCCCGCTCGCTCGACTGTAAAATCTCTAACGTTCGGAGGATTACATTTTTAAATGGGTAAATAAATGAGGACAAAAAAAAAGTTTTACGATAGTCGGTTAACCCTTGTAAGTGGGTTTATTACGCGTCGTTGCGGGCTCCTCGCTTCGCGGGGTTCGGATATTTACTTGATGGGTGAAAACGCTCTTATAAACTTTTTTTTTCGCTATTTCGTGTCGTGCCTAAGGAAAACGAAAAAAAGAGAATAAATAATCTACCGTGATTTAAAAAAAATCCCACGTTCTTTCAATTATTTTCGCTTCAAACTTTCATTTATTCACAAAATTATTCAGTCAAAAAAAGATTAAATGAAATGCGCTGAAAAAATCC
Organism: Pimpla rufipes; assembly: GCA_963932165.1. Lineage (NCBI taxonomy): Eukaryota > Metazoa > Arthropoda > Insecta > Hymenoptera > Ichneumonidae > Pimpla > Pimpla rufipes. Next base: position 5,183,558 of record OZ010636.1, on the reverse strand, counting down.
ATACAACGAAAATAATACGTTAGTCTATTTATTTTTACGGATAATTTATTCCGCGTTGAGGATTCATCGATGGGTGAAACCACTCTTATCATTTTTTTCGCTATTTCGTGTCGTGCCTAAAGAAAATGAAAAAAAGAAAAAATAAATAATATACCGTGATAAAAAAATCCCACGTCTCTTCAAATATTTTTATTTCAAACTTTCAATTATTCGATAAATAATTCAGTAAAAAAAAGCTTGGAATTGACTGCGCGGAGAAAAATCCATACGACGAAAATAATACGTTAATCTATTCATTTTTGCGGATATTTTATTGCGCGTTGAGGATTCATCGACACGGTTTCCCGTGATATTGAGATATTATGCGTTGGCTTAGCGTCCCCATTTCCTTCGGCTCCGCCGAGCCGTTCGAACGGCTTCGTCTTTTTTTATAGCGAAAATACGAGGGAGCAGAACGGCAGAGAGCAGCGCGCCTCGACGAGTAGGAAAAGTCCTCCCGTCAGACACGGCTCGTCGACGCTATCGATCCTTCGTCCCGACCCTCGAGCCGCTCGCACTCGACTTCGCCGCGCTCACCCTCCGCTTCTCGTGGTCCGCGTTGGCGACGACGACGACGACGGTGGCGGCGGCTCATTCGACTTTGTTATCTGCTGAATACACTTGCTCGGCGTCCCTCGTGTCTCCGTCTCTTTCCTCGCCTTCGGCTCGCTATCCAATTTCGAAAGGTCGATCGTTAAACGAAAAGTTTCCGCGCGGCACCCAATAAACACGTCCAGCGTCGAAGAAAATCCATTTCACTGCTAATATCATTTCGCAGTTGTTAGCCTCGATAGGGAAAATTCAGGGTATTTCACTGTTAAACCTTTTTTGTGGAAACTTAACATATGACATATTAACCAAAAAATTGCAAAAAAAAAACACTTCTAAAAATTTGCGATTTTTGAGGGTCTGACTTTAAAAGTCTGTAAAAAATTCAGAAATCAAGATATCGCGTTGCAGTTTGCGGCATTCTCTTCGTTATGAAGTTTTCTCTCGAACGCAAAAAGAAAACCCAGGTTTGTTCGATCGAAAAAAAGTAACCTCGATTTTAGCAAAGTGACAAAATTTCGAAAAAAGTAAAAAATCATTTTTTGCGTTTTTCTCATCGAATTTTATGTTTTTTTTCGGGCAAACAACGGTGCTTTTCGGAATCAGCGGGAAATTTCCCATCGGATAGGCTTTTCGAACTTTACGAAATCGATTTTTTTAGTTTTTTTCTCAAAAAAACGCAGGGTGCGAAATTTTGAAACAAGTGCGAAAACGATGTAATCAATTTTTCGTAAGCGCGGCATTTCCATACACAAGACAAACTCTACTCGACCTGCAGAATTTTTCGAGATCAACCGGCGATTGGCTGGCTCCCGAATTACATGGAAAATTAATTGACGCGTTCGGTTCGCGGGGGAGACCGGAGCGGAGAATTCCGTGGTACAGTACACGGTAATAGGTACTTAGTATCAGAAGCCCGCAGCACGCAACGAGCCGTGGAGCCGTTTGGTGAATGTATTATGACAGTCCACAGACGTGCGGAGGTCCCTGTGTAATCGCCGTCTGGCGAATAGTCGTGGCAAATGTAAATACACACACACACACACACACACACACACACACACACACACACACACACACACACACACACACACACACACACACACACATTCCATATATTGTAACACAGCGAGTTACATGGACTGGGCGAAGGACGCGGAGAACGGGAAGTAGTTCTCGGATTCTGTCGCTCCGCGCGACGCCGCCGCGTTGACGTAATGCATCGCCGAGGCTCGGTTATTGCGCCGGGCGCAGGGGCGGATTTTACCATTTTGCCGCCCTAGGCCTCAGAAAAATTGACGCCCCTTTCGTCGAAAAAGCGAATAATGACAGGTATTTTTTGTCACATGTAAAAAAAATGTCAAAAGAAAAAAAGAGTTCTTGACTCGAACATTCCGATGTCATTGTTCGAGTCAAGGGATTTACCAAAATATTGCTCCATGGTCAAGTTGCAGATTACAGAAGCGATGTTAAAGATGTATATTTAAAAAAAAAAGAAAAAAAATGCCGCCCCCGAAATTTGCCGCCCTAGGCCCGGGCCTACCGGGCCTAGTGGTAAATCCGCCCCTGGCCGGGCGTGCCGGTTATCGGCTTGTACACCAAGCGGAATCGTGCAAAGCATCGAGGGGGTTGTTGTTGCCGGTGAGAATACAGTAATACGGTGATACACGGTAGTGGTGGTCGTTCAGTACCAGCTCGGACTACGGAGCAACCGATTCGAACGACCACCGCTCAGAGTTCTTTTTTCACTCGTGTCCGCCCGTTTATACACTGCACTTTGGTGCTTGCAGCCCACCCTCGCGTAGCGCTGTGGCTCTCGCTTTCCTAGGATAATAATACCCCCGTTATACCCGCGGGCTTTGCTCGCGGTTCTTTTACTTATAGCCGAGCCTCGATGCTATAGCGGAGCTCGAGATAACGATGCGAGAGCATCGTTTACGAAGAATCAACCAAATTGTCCCTGGTATACGAACTTGGCAAGTTCAGTGACATATGACATCAACCATCCCAGTATAGAGTCGGATGTCTTTATATGTTCACGATGGACGAACGCTGTTGATTTTTCGTGCTCGCGACCTTTTGCCACAATGTTTTGTATTATTGTCGTGGATGAAGCTCGATCGTACTTTCTTTGGATTGAAACGTTTCTGTAGGAAGATTGTTAGAAATTGCGACAGTTTTAGAAAACGAAGACGCTCGAAATGCTGCAATTTAAATGAGTCAATCCAGATGGTATGGAAGGGAGGTTGATACAATGTTTAATTTCTGTTCACCTAGCCCGGATCTACCCTTCAGCATAATTGGAACGCCACGATCAGCTGCTGGAAAAGTCCCATGAATGCAACGTCGTGACGATAACATCGCCTCTTGACGGCCGAATAAAAGTGGTTTGACTCGACGTGCGGAGCTCCATTGTCGCCAACGGACGATTACAGGAGTAAGGAGTTTATTATGACGAGCGAGGATAATGGCGAGCAAAGTCCAGCGAGCCTCGGCCGTAGCCAAGTGGTTGGCGAAGGTGGAGAGGAATGAAAAGAGACAGTGAAAAAAAAAAAAAAAAAAAAAAAAACGAGGAAGAAGAAGAAAAAAAGGAAGCGAAGAAGCTGACGTGCCGAGGGCTTTTACTACTGCAGGCATCGGAGGGGGCCAAGTAAGGCGGTGATTCCGGTCTACTTTCAGGAAACGGTCGAGCTGTTTCCGGAAAGCCTCGCGGTCGCCGCCACCGACGCAGGAAAGCTCGGAATAAGGTCTCCGTCTGTTTTACGAGGGAGATGAGGGCCTCGCGGTTTAACGATTCTCCGGCTTCGGGCGCGATATAACAGCCGGCTACAGGTATATACAGAGAGAGAGAGAGGCCGGAGCGACGAGGAGTAATACGAGTATCAGGCGATGATCCGCCAGCTACGACATTTCCATCGCCGTGGAAACTCGTTACTGCGCACCGCGCGGCTCGACGATATCCCCTTTCTCACCCTTTCCCCGCACCGCGCGGCATCCGTGGCTGCGTTTATACTATCTACTCGAGATAAAAGGGTTTCCCAGTCGGGGACAAATATGTCCTCGTAAAAAGTCTGTCGGCCCTCGCGCGGCGAGGACAAAATCGAGAATGAAATGTCCGGAAACGATAATTTCGGATTCGTGATTTACGGGATGTTGAAGTTTGCGTCGTTGGAATGCAACGAAATTCAGAAAAAATTGTAATTCTAATTAACCCAAATTATTGAATAATATTTATTAAATTAAATATTATTCAATAATAATAATAATTCAATTATTAAATGGATATTATTAATTTAATAATTCATTTGGGTTAATTAGAAATATATATATATATATATTTTATTTTATTTTTTTTTTCGAATTTCGTTGCATGCGACTTTTTTTTGCGACTTTCAACCAAACCATTTACGAAATTTCATACGAAAATTCGACAAACGCCCGGAAACGTTGATTATAAATTTGATTAACGTCCGGAGAATAATTCCAGATTTGTCGCTCGGACTTTTCATTCCGGGTGGCATTTCGAGAGAAGAACAGACGAAGCGATTCGTCGGGAGCAAAGATTTGCGAAAAGTCTGAGTGGCCCGATGTGTACTCCGGCCTCGGTTTCACCTCGAGATTTCAGCCCCGAAATTTCGTCCCTCTCGAGAGTTTAGCGCGCGACGCTTGCGGAGAGCCAGAGGCGAGGCGCCGGGAATTCCTCTGGAATCGGCGAGCCCGGACGAAACCCGCGCGTCGTCTCCGCTTGACTCGCGCTGCAAATCCACCGAGTAAACACTCGACGACGACGCCTTCATTACGAAAGTTTAGCTTCGCGGGGGGGCTTTCATTTTCGTGGCAGGGCGGAGCTCGAACTAACTCGGACTGAGTTTTTTTTTTCAGGTGGCGAGATATACATATATATGTATATCTGTATACCTTCCCTTCATTCTCTCTGCAAAGAAGTCCTCGGCGCTCTTTGTCCCGGTTTTATCCCCCCCAGCGAAGACGACGAGAAGGAAGAAGAAGCGGAGCGAGAAGGACGTCCCGAAGTCTGAGTGGAGAGCAAAAGCCACGACGGGGACGAGGAAAGAATATAGCGAGGCGGTGGTCGCGTCAGAGTGGAGAGAGTAGGAAATTGCTGCGTTTCTGATGACCTCACGGCTGACTCGAGACTCAACCCCCGAGTGCTCCGCAACCACCCGAAGACCAGCTGAAGCAGCCCCGAGACTTCGCCGGTTTCCTTGGCTTTCCGGTCGCGCGCCTTCGAACTTCGTTTCCTTTGAAGCGCCCGCACCAACAACTTGGAAATTTAACGCCCCGACGAGCGTTAAATTTCCTGACCGAGTGAATGAAGAAATCGTCGATCGTTGATCAGTCGGAAAGTCGTGATCAACTGGGACGATTCCGAAACTTACGACTGATTTTCGCCGTAAATTTATGGTCGACCGACGCTTAGAGTCGATGATGTTGAAGTTTACATCGTTGGAATGCAACGAAATTCAGAAAAAAAAATTCTAACTAACCCAAATTATTGAATAATAATAATAATAATAATACTTTAATTATAAAATTAATATTATTCATTTCGTTTGGGTTAAATAGAATTAATTTTTTTTTTTTATTTCGTTGCATTCCAACGATGCAAACTTCAACATAATTAGAATCGTCACAGTGATTTGATTTTGCGATTGGTCATCTGTTGATAATTTTTTCTGACAGGTTCTGATTGGAGAAAAAAAAGCTTATTTGGGATTTATTTGCAACTATGCAAATCACTACAGCGACAACCAATCACTGAGAGTCCGACATGGTACATTCTACTTAGACATCGACCGTGCCTTGCACCCTCTGCGATGCGCAGCCATGCCCAGAGGTGGAAATGGCCCGAGAGCTTCGAGAGGGGAAGTACCAGGGCAATATGTTTCTCGAGAAGCCACCAATTTCCTTGGCGTATAACCCTCGTTCGCCGGGCGAACCGGCCTTCGGGGGATCTTGGCCGCGAGACTCGACGTTTCGAGACGTGCCAACTTCAACCCCAGGGGCTTCAGGGACTTTGGCCCCTCGGCCCTCAATCTCTGCCCACGGGTCACGGACTCTCGTGGACGAGGATTTCGAAATTGATGCGACTGTTTCCTCATGGATATAAAATATATCCCCCCATCCCGAAACGTTAAAGTATCGCGGTGATTATAAATTAGACACCGAAGATCAAAGCAAAATTATTTCCGTGTAGAAAAGTCGTGTAGAAAAAAATGGGCCGTTAGCAAAATTATTTCCGTGTAGAAAAGTCGTGTAGAAAAAAATGGGACGTTAGCAAAATTATTTCCGTGTAGAAAAGTCGTGTAGAAAAAAAATGGGCCGTTAGAAAAATTATTTCCGTGTCGAAAAGTCGTGTAAAAAAAAATGGGCAGTTAGAAAAATTATTTCCCTGTAGAAAAGTTGTATTAGAAAAAAATTAGCCGTTTTCAGCAATTCGTGACATTAACGCTAATAACATAAATACTCATTGCATATTGAGGTTTATTTTATGGAATAATAATGAGCCACGCGCTGACCGTATGGATTATTAGGTCAATTTTTGTCAGAATTCAAGAAGCACAAAGCGATTCATGATGGCGTAAATTATTCGCCAATGTCGCGGCCCATATCGAGCGTAATTTATACTGGTAAGCAGAGTTGGGCCCTCCGCTCTGCCGCTGGGCTCTAAGCCAAACTCCCGGGGGAGCAGATAAGCCGATCAAATATTTAGGTGGGTCGTGTTGCGACGTCACGCGTCGCTAACTGATATTAATGAAAGCTCGAGAAAATCTATGGTCATTGGCGTGTGATGGAACGACACTGTTACAAATATTTGTTAAATCTATCTTTCTAAATTGCTATTTGTTAAATTTATCTTTCACAGATAATTAATACCATTTAATATACCGATATGTTTCTAAACTTAAATTACTAGCAGGCTCTACTGAAAAATTAGATCGTTAAGTAAATTAACGTGAAATTAACGTTCAAACTTTACGAAATAGAGATTTTTTAATTTTTATTTCGTACAGTTTGAAGACCCGATTGTTTGCCCGAAACATAAAAAATTCGACGAGATAAACGCGAAAAACGATTTTTTTTTTTCACTGAAAATATAATAATTTGCTTCAACGTGGGAACGCCAGACCTGAAAAAAATATTATTCCATCTTTTCGTGTTGACTTTTAATTAACTCGCAACAAATAGAGTGTGCCGATATATTAATTACACTGCATGCGCAAAGGCGGAATTAATGCGGTTACAGTAAATGTGTTTATTACTCGTAAACACATTTGCTTGTATCGCATCGACTTTGGCTGAAGGCTGTGAGGGGGATACCCAAATATATTTCGCTCGACGCAAATAAATTGGACTGCGTCAAATGAAATGTGAATATATGCGGAGGAAAAGATTTAATTGGGATAAACACACGAAGTGATTGGTACAAAACTAACCCCATTACTTTTTCAAGCCTCGTATTTTATATATATATTAATAATTATATATGAAAATCAATTCTCGTTGCTTAGTTTCATAATGAGAGTTCCAACCAACCTTTTTTTTCGCAGCAGCAAATTAGTAATTCCAACCAATCCACTGACAACGCCAATCAACCAATCAATAAATTCAATCAACCAATTAACGCAAGGCCAATTAACTAAACATTTGTAGTATTAAATTCGACGTTCCAACTGAACTATTCTAGCCACCTATTTACAGTTTTTTAAAAACTCATAACCATTTCCAACCGCATAAACCATCATTTATTTATCTTATTTATTTATTTTTTATTTTTTTATTTTTTTTATTTATTTATTTATTTATTTAATAGCTACCTTCCCAACCTCCGTTTCTTTCTCTTTTCTCTCCTTCAAAACATTCCCCGCAATTGCACACAAAACGCAATCGTTTCGCCCTGCGGTTTCGGCGTGAAACTTTCATCCACGCCGTTTCCAATCGCTTTTTTTCCTAGAGACGAAAATCCATCAAGGCCTCACCGCGCGTTCGTTTGTCGGACGAATCGTCACTTGGACCGCTGCGGTGACGAAATCTAGAATTCGCGTATGAGCATCGATGGCTGAGGCTCGGAAAACGCAGACCAAACCGAATACTCAGAATATCGTCAGCACACGGACACGTCCGACGCATCAAGCTGATCGTTCGTGGCTTCACTATCAACTCATACACGCTTGCAGATGCATTCCGAATGCACGCGCACACGTTCGCGAATTCTCTCTCTATCTCGATTTTCGTGGCACGTGTTGGATGCGATGCGATGCGATGCTCCCGTTGGTTGGAACAACCGCGAGGTCGGCGTTCCACGGAACACGCCAATATCGATGCCGTTCGACACATTCGCCAGAAACAGAGAAGCCCCCCGGGGTTGGCTGCCATTCGCGGCAGACTTTGTCCGGCTTACCACGTGTTGCTGCGATTTGCTGCTCCCATTGCCGCATAGTTGAGCCCACCGAATGCACCCACTCGCCTATGCGCCACCCTCCCACACGCTCCGTCTGCCTTCTCTTTGTTTCTCGGCTTATCTTTTGCACAAAGAGCGAAATTCCGGTCGTCGTTTGACGGCTGAAAAAAAAGGTGGTGTTTTTTTTTTCAACCAAAATTTGAGTGGGAAACAGGGGAAATTGAATACCTGGGTTTTTTGACAAATTGGAGACTCTTTTTGGGGCAGAGTTGGAAACCTTTGGTACTTTGGGAAATTAATTTTATAGTACGGTTTGCTTTGTCGGGGTGGTTTAATAATAATGAGCTGGGGGGATTATGAAATTATGTGCGAATTTTTCAAAAAGCTGCATGGATAAAAAAATATTTAAAAAATAAATGTAAATATTAAAATACATTTTTTTAATGTTAAATAATTTTAAAAATGTATTATTAATTTTTTTAAATTTATATAAAAAAATATATATATTTTTTTAATGTCAAGTCAAAAATCATTCATTGTCAAGGCAAACACTGGAAAATCGTGGCGCGAGCGCAGAGCGGAAAAAACATTTAGCGGGGCAGGGGCAAAGTGGGCCGAGTGTAATTATTACTCACACGTTTGCCGGCCCGCATTGCGAACCTCGACTCTCCTGCGGTTTTCGAGCCGTAGCTACGCGAATTTACACAGCGCCGATCGCCGCCGCACCGCCGGATGTTATATCCATTGGACCTTTATCGCTCGGCCACTCGACGCTGGTTTTCCGACTACTGAAAACGACTTCCGCTCCACCAGCGTCCCAGCTGTGTTGCTCTAACGTTGCGTTTAATTATCGTGTTAAAAGAAACTTGTGTAATTCGCACTGGAAATTTTTCATCTTTCTGTTTAATAAGAAAAAAAAATTAAACAGTGGGTAGAAATGACTGAGGTTAAATACCATTTTTTAGTAGTTTTGTTTTTGCTTCAATTCATTTTGAAGAAAAGACAAATTTCTAAAATACGAAAAGAAAATGGACTCCTTGATTTTTATTTTTTTTTTCAGCTCACTTTTTTGTTTTCTGCATTCTGTGCTTATTAAAAAAAAAAGGAATGTACAAAAATCGAACAATGACAAGTTTACAATGCCTAAATGATTGTCCAAAAAATCGGTAATGTCGATATTCACCACTACGTTTTTTTTTTTTTTTTTTAAATAATGCATCCAAGAAATTGTATTGAAAAGAGCTGCAATGAATATTTGACTCGTAAGCCTCAATTTCAATCGGCCAATTGACCTCAAATACATCATTACCGCGGCGCTCGTGACTTTAATACTTTTCACTTAAACGCGAAACCGGCATTGAAATAAAAGCAAAAAAAAACAAGAAGCGTAATTGCGAGGGCGTAAATAAAATACCGGGGCTTTTCAACGCGGCCGTCTGGCCGCGGAGCGCGAGTGGCTCGGTCGCTCGGGGCGCATCCTGTATAGCTTCGCCTGTTTGCAATCCGGCGGCGCGGGTGGCGACTATAATTGAAATGAAATCGTCGCGAGCCGGGTGGAGCAATGAAAAAAAAAAAAAAAAAAAAAAGCCCGGCGGCTGGCCGCGAGAGTCGAATCGCGCTTTTGGTGGCTGACGACAGAAAAGCGAGAAAACGCGCAGGCGTTCCGCGCGGATCGCTGATAATAGATACGAGGGGGGGGGGGGGGGGGGGGGAGGCCGACCACCGGGAAACGGGTTGATTCAATCGATAAAACTCGTTGGCGCAAACCCGCCTCGCGCGAGAGATCTCGTTACGGTCGACGCGGCCGAATTATCATCGATAATCGAAGCTCGCAATCCGCGGCTCAATCGCGATCGAATTAATTGTGGCGTTCGACTATTGGCTATAAATCAACGTGTGTACGGTAATTGGAGTAATTGATGGAATTTCCACGATGGGCGTGTAATTCGCGCTGTGATTGATTCTTTTGTATAACCGAGGATGACGAAGGGCTTTTTTATTTGATTTCATTTTGGAGTAATTTTTGAGAGGGGATTTCGGTGATTCGTTTTGGGGTTTATGTTTATTCGCGTGGGGAAAGGAAATTATTGACTGGGTCGTCAATTTACAGTAGAAATCGTCGAACGTGTAAATATTAAACGCCGGGTGTTTGTAAAATTCATGGCGTAAATGTTTGCTGAAAGGGAATTTTTCGAAATTTGAACCCTGAGGAAGTAAAAATTTTCAAATTTAAAAACTAAATTGAATTTTTATAATCTATCAATTTAAATATTTTAAATTTAAATTCAACATTTTTTTATTTAAAATTTTTAATTTGTAAATTTAAATTTAAAATTGTTAAATTTAAATGTTTTATTTTTTAATGTAAATCCAAATTTTTTATTTTTTATTTAAACATTTTTTTATTTCAAAAAATTAATTTTAAAGAAATTGAAAAATGGGAAACAAGAATCGGAGATCAATACGATTAATGTGAACCAATTTTACTTTTGCCTCAAAAAACTGGGAATTCGAATCCACTGTTAAATCGTCGACAGTCGTTTTTATTTTTGTCGAAAAAAAAAAAAACAGTTTTATTTTTCGATCGCCGCAAATCCGCAAACTGCGCGAACTATTGTGCCGAACGTGTGAGAACCATACGCGCCGCGTTGAAGCAACAAAAATGCGGCGCGAAGTGTTTTCAGCGTTTTGCGCGAACGCGGTAACAAATTCGCGCGAATCCTCTTTAGCGATTTTCCCTTTGCGGCTGCGGGGCGCAGCCACTCGGCGATTCACCGCACTCCACCCGGAGTCACGAGGGCGGAAACGCGTTTATATACGCGAGAGAGACGAGAGGCGCGAGAACGCGGGATACAGAGCCGAGTGGCGCGCGCGGCCCGGGCGGTGGCAGTAAGCCCGCGAGAAAACGAGGTGAATAGGCATAAAGCGGCGGCGCCGCGCATACAGAGGATCTCAGAATGGACGACAATTACCGCGCACCCCGCGCGAATCAACCTCCCTAATCCGCGGCTTATTTTTGTCGGCCATTAACCGCGACGTTCTGTCGTCACGTGACGATAGTTGTTAAAAAAACAAAATATTTTTTAAAACATTCAAAATGCGAAAAAAAAATCGTTCGCTCAATTTTGCAAAAAAAAAAAAAAAAAAATAATGCCTCCCCTTAAATCCAGCAGGAAATAAATGTTGTCATAAATTCGAATAAATATGGAAATAAATCAGCCGAAATCTGTTTATTTGAATAAATCGAGTGTAATAAATCATTAAAAAGTAATATAATAAATAAAAAAGGAATAATGTCATAAATAAATAAAAAATAATATAATAAACAAAACAAATAATATAATAAATAAATAAATAAATAAAGAGATGCCGATAATATAAACAAGAAAACAGAGTCGGCTTCGTTCTCGGGTGTAGAAAACATCGGGAGCACCGGGTGACTCTCCCGGGAGAGATTAGGGCTCGACCCTGCGGAGCCATCGATCGCGCATAATTTCTTCGTTTTTTTTTTTCTCTTTCTTTTTTTATACCCTGCTCTCCCCGGCACTCTCGCACCCTTCGATATACGCGACGCTGTGTCGCGTATATATATTCGGATACACGCGGGACAGGAGGAGGAGAGAGAGCAGGGCACTCGGGCTCGCCATAATACGTCGGTGTATATTATTGTGTGTGTACGACGCGGCGGTACACAGGCGGCGTAATGTCTATGTGCGTTGGTATCGATGGACTCATGGGGATCGAGGAATCGCTCGTGTCGACGATTACCAGCAGCAGCTCGCGCACACAGCGAGCCTCCTGAACATGCGAGGCTGCTTCACGCCGGTGTTGGACGTCCGTAGCCGAGGATCGAAATTTCGTGGCCTCAATAATACAAAAAAAAAAAAAAAATTACTGCCTCCCTTTAAATCCAGCAGGAAATAAATTTTGTCAAATTCGAATAAGTGTGAAAATAAATCAGCCGAAATCTGTTTGTTTGAATTAATCAGCATCTATGGCAACGAAAAATAGAAAATGAATAAAATAAATAAAAAAGAATGTAATAAAAATTTGAATAAAAAAATAGTAATAATAATAATAATAATAATAATAATAATAATAATAGTAATAATAATAGTAAACTTTAACGGCTTACTTTACTTTACTTAAACTTTATGGCAACCAAAAATTAAAAAATAAGATAAATAAAAAAATGTAATAAAAACTTGTATTAAAAAAAATGTTAAATAATAAAAATAAAAAATAAAAATACTAATAGTACGACGCGGCGGCACACAGGCGGCGTAATGTCTATGTGCGTTGGTATCGATGGGCACATGGGGATCGAGGAATCGCCCGTGTCGACGATTACCAGCAGCGGCTCGCGCACACAGCGAGCCTCCTGAACATGCGAGGCTGCTTCACGCCGGTGTTGGACGTCCATAGCCGAGGATCGAGTGGATACGCGAGGCGCAGCCGAGCGAAACACACCCCCGGGAAATACGCGATCGTCTATATATAACTGTGTACACGTCGTACACGACGAACACACGGCCGTCGTCACCGAGGGGGGTCAACGGGGTCAGTTGGCTCGGATCATCGACCGCCGACTATTTCACTCGGAGTCGCCGGACGCCGACACGGCGAAAAAATGTACCGGCAAATGAGTTTCGCGAACTGTCGATCTGGAGAAAAAGTGATGGTCGGGATATTTTTTTTTTGTTTTTTTTTTGGGTGGGGAAAGTTTTTTCGACACCCACGGCGAAAATTGACTGAAATCTATGACGTATTTTTCTGATTGGTCTGATAGACGTTTATTTGGTGCAGATAGCATTTTTTGAAAATTAATTAATTTTTTTAACACTGTGTTTTGAATCAAGAATAAAAATGAAAAAGGCCGAAACGAAATGTTTTTCCTGCCGGAATCTGATGGAATGTAAAAAATACGAAAATAACAAAAATTCCGTAACGAGGTGAAAAAAAAAGGATGGCAACCGATGAAAATGAATTAATTTTTTTAAGCACTCATTTTTTTTTTATAAAAATCGGTAAACAAACAATAAAAATGAATTCGCAAATCCATCGAGCCAAACGTCAAAATCTAAATGTTTTTTTCCGTCGGAACCTGACGTAACGTTAATAACACAAAAATCCAAAAATTCCGTAACGAGGTAAAAAAAAAGGTAAAATAGCAACCGATGAAACAAGCCCCGGTCTGGTCCTCGATCGCTCGCCCGCTCGCCCAACGTGTACGCCATACACACGGAAGAGCGAGAATATTTTCCGTGACGTGTGCACATTCGTTATTCGAGCGGTCGATGCCGGGGATAATTGAATACACGGCTTTTATACGGATGCTTTCGGTAACCGGACCTCCGATCGTCTCTGCCCCGCCGCTTCTATTTCCCTCTCGCTCCCCCCCGGACTATCGCGTTTTATCTGCCCGGAATTTTCTCTCTCTCTCTCTCTCTCTCTCTCTCTGTCGAGGGAAACGCGAGAGTTTTTCGCAGGACGCGGGGAGAACGGTTAAAACAGCGATGGTGGCTGTGTGAACGCGTGCTGCGGATGGCAAAAGCCCCCGCAATCGTGTTCCACCCGCGGCTCTTCCGCCCCCCCCCCCCCCCTCACCCCTCAGTGAGGGGATTTTATAGCGCGCCCCTCGGAATTAATGAGCGAACGTGTTTTCACGGCGACCGATGCATCGCCCTCCCCTCTTTCTCTTCCCTCTCTCACCCCTCCCCCTCCCCTCTTCCTCTTCTCTCTCTCACCTTCCTCCCTCCCCTCTTTCTCTTCTCTCTCTCACCTCCCCCCTCCCCTCTTCCTCTTCTCTCTCTCTCACCTCCCCCCCTCTTCCTCTTCTCTCTCTCACCTCCCCCCCTCCCCTCTTTCTCTTCTCTCTCTCACCTCCCCATCTCCCCTCTTCCTCTTCCCTCTCTCACCTCCCCCTTCCCCTTCCCCTTATTCTCCTCTTCATTCTCCTCTTCCACTTCGATCCCTGGCTCGCCAGTCACATCCCTCTCGACGTCCGTCCCATCCCGAACGTGTACAAAACGAGCCCGGAGCGCAGATTTCATTTTACTATTTACCGCGAAATTTATTCGCTCGACTCGGTGGGAATGAGATGGAATGATGACAGAGGGGGTGAGGGAGGGAGGAAGGGAGGAAACGATTTGGAGTGGGTTGTGATGCATGTTTTCGGGGAGCCGAATATGCAGGGCGGACGCCGCACGCGACTGAAGTACACCGGGGACCGGGTTTTGAATTCGCGGTGACAGAACGCACCTCGAGTCAACCCCCCCTGATGGTCTGAAGCACCCCCGGGCCACTTGATGTCACGATGGCGAACACGGCGGAAAGGGATGTTTTGTTGGTGGTGGATTCAGACCTTTTTGCCTTCTGTCTCTACATCTGACTGCCAAATTTGGGAGGGTTTTTTTTTATGTCATATTTTTATGTGGATTTGGCGTTTCGAATGGTAATTTTTTCGGGGTTTATGGGGGACACGATGAAATAAATTTGGGCGCAGGCATTCCGAGGGTTTTGAACTCTGAACTCTTTTTAAAGAATCTCAGGGAGCCACGAAAAATAAAAACATGATGATGAAATTCGTTCATGTCGGGAAATTTGTTTATCATTCAGAATGAAAATTTTTCGTCCACGAAATTCCGTCACAAAAAAAGCATTAAAAAAATTATAACAAAACGATGACAGAAATTATGAAATAAAAAAAACGTGGGGATGATTTTTTTATTTCATAATTTTTGTCATCTTTCTGTTATCATTTTTTTATGCATTTTTTTTTTTCTTTAAGTCGGATATTTTCTGGGATTGGCAATAATTGTTTTGTGCTTATCGAGCGATTCCACTTTGACGATATTAATTTTTATTAATTCGTGATTCCAGGATGAAAGAAAAGGGGAAACTTCGACGGGGGTTAAATCCCGGGCGGTTTTATCGGCCGACGAGCGCGCCACGGGGAGAGAATTTTACAAAGAATATTTCTGTCACTCTCAGCTGTGTCGTTCAACCCCCGGGCACTTTTTCCTTTCTCCCGAGGCGAAATCGCGCGGGTTCGAGGAAGCGGAGGCGGCGATCACGGCCGCCCGAGGGACGACGAGAGGGAGTGGAAAGCGCGAACGCGCGGAGCTCGAACAAAACGTTATTAAATCGTGGATTCCCGTCACGTTTCGCGATCTAACGAATTAATATGGAAATTCCAAAGCGCCTTACGCCGGGAACGAGCGGCGAGCGAACGGCGTCGACGCGAAATCCTTTCGACGATATATATATATGTATATATGTATATATATATGTACTATGTAGTTTCTGACTCGTTGAGAGGGGTTGTGTTAAGCTCGCCCACATTGGCGTACGTGGAGATAAATTCAAAAACTTTCCTCTCTGAAAAAAAAAAGCCTCAATATTTTATTTTTCGCGATGAAGTCGTTCTTTTTTTTCAACTAATTCCATCCTCTCTGTATAAAATTCACGTGCTTCCAAAGTTTTTACGCTCTTTCGCGAATATACGAAGCCTTTTGATGCGTCAGATGTGAGAAAAAAAAATGCAAAAGTTTTTGCTCTTGGAAAAAAAAATTCTGTTTTGTTTTCATGGTGAAATTTATCATGGAATTCGTTTGAGTTGTCGACCGTGCACAAATTTCGTGGACGATCAAAGTTTTCGCTGCCTTTTTCGAATTCTTCTGAAGCCTTTTGATCCATCGCCTGGATAAAACACAAACAAAGACACTTCAAAAAAAAATCTTATCACTGAAAATTTCATCTCTTCACTCTTCACTGAAAAACACTTTCCGGCAATTTCAACCCTTCCGTCGAACTTCGTGTCCTCCGAAACTTTCAATCTTCTCTCTCGAACACAAAGCAGCTCCACAAAAGCAAAATTCAAAACCCACCCCCCAAAAAAAAAGGCGCCAATATATTATTTTTCATACCAAACGATAGTTGATTTCAGAATTATCTCCAACGCTCGGCCTGCGAACTTCCAGTCCTCCGAAACTTCAGACTCGCCTTTCCCCAACATCCGAAGCCTTTTGGACGGCCACCGGCATGGAGAGTAGCTGCATAAAAGAGTCGTATCTCTAATATCGAAGCACTCTTTGGAAATGGCTCGCTTTGTAGTTGGGAGCTGCGCGGGAGACACGAGGCAACAGTGCAGCGGAGACTCGGGGAGCAGGAGGAGGAAGAGGAGGAAGAGGAGCGCAGTGGCAAAAGCCACTTTGGACTTTTGAGTACCCGTCAGCATATTGTTATAACGAGTGGCGAAGGAGGAGAGAAGAGCTCAACCGAGGGGTTGAAGTTATAAAGCTTGATGCCCGCGTATCGCCCGTCAAAGTGGCTCAACGATCTTTTTCCACGAGATTGCTGGCACACGTGGTGCACTTCTGCTGTCGCTGCTGCTGCCGCTTGTGGTGTTTCTGAAACAAGTAGATATACACGGAATGTCACAGCGGCAACGGGCTCACCGATAACTATATACAGCCGTGTGCGGCGTGACAGCGAAACTCACGGGAAATGAATAACGCCGGTATAACGACGAATCGATACCTGATTCTCGGGCGCGCAAGCCGAGAGAGGCTCTCTCTCTTCCCGCACGTCTCCCTCGCGTGAAAATCTATTCGAGGTCGTGACAGCGTGAAATACAGGTCGATCGCGATGACTGTCTAGTCGAGTGCGACTAGACCCGAGCGACACGCTCTGTGAATGGAGACACGTAAATAATGGAAGAATTCTGGGGGATGTTTGGAGACATTTTTTTTTTTATCTTTTAAACGGAGCCAAAGACAGTTTTTGGGGGGATGTTGAAATTGGGGTTTGGAAAAAGTTGTTCGTAATTTTCCACAAAATAATTGCGATATTCCAAAGACAAGAAACGTAATTTTCCTTCCATCAACGAAAACCACTAGAACACCTAAATAATGAAAAATTCTCGGGGATGTTTGGAGACATTTTTTTTTTTTGTAATCTTTTAAACGGAGCCAAAGACAGTTTTTGGGGGTGTTGGAATTCGGGTTTTAGAAAAAATGGTTGATAATTTCCCACAAAATAATTGCGATATTCCAAAGACAAGAAACGTAATTTTAACGTAATTTTCCTTCCATCAACGAAAACCACCAGAACACCCAAATAATGAAAAATTCTCGGGGATGTTTGGAGCCATTTTTTTAAATCTTTTAAACGGAGCCAAAGAAATTTTTTTGGGGGATGTTAAAAGTGGGGTTTTAGAAAAAGTTGTTCGTAATTTTCCACAAAATAATTGCAATAATCCACAGTCAAGAAACGTCATTTTTGGAGCAATTTTTTAAATCTTTCAACAGAGCCAAACGCATTAGGAAATTAATATTAAAATCAGGCTTTTAAAAAACTAGTTCACAATTTCCCCAAAATAATTGCAAAAATCATCATATTTAACCTACTTTTCTTTCCCTAAAAAAAAACCACTAGAACCCAAATTCACCGCAAAGAAGTTTCGAAATTCTCCAAACATCCCCCACATATATTTCCCTAATAACAACAAGATGTCCCTCTCCAGCTACCCAAATTGGCAACATCCCCGTGCCCAGTTAAACGCATCGGAGTCCCACACGAGCCACTCGGTTCTCCATCCAGTCGCCAGCTTTCCGTTTCGCTTTTCGCGCCACGCGGTGGGCGCAAAACCGAAACAACGGTGTGTGTCGCGGGCGAGGAGAAATTGGTTGAGCCTCTGCCGGAAATTCGGTGCTTCGCCGGGAGTGCAGAGAGGGTTTTGCTGGTGGTCGCGGCGGCTACGGGGAAGGAGCCGCGGTGGCTCACACGGTGCCCCGAACCAACACCACCGCGACAACCGCCATCAACCCCCCTCCTCGGTGGCTCCTCTTCTCGGCATCCGCACTAAAATGAAACGTATATTTGAGGTTACGCCGGATCAGGGGTTGAACCCGGGGCTCTCGCGGGCCGCCCGGGCCACGAGTCGTTTATATGGTGATTCAATGGGGGTGCTTGGCAAAATGTCAAGGGACTCGTAAGGGCGGCTCTCTCGCTCTCCTTCTCCGTCCCGAGTTTCGGCAACCCCCTAACTCCTGCGCTGTATACCAGCCGCATAACCCGAAACCTTCCTCCCTCTCCCCTCTTCACCTACCCTATCGAGACCCCCCTTGCCCCCCCCCCCCCTGTCTACGTGACGCTTATTCGTTCGTGAAATTCACGACCAGTTTCCTTCCCGTCTCGTTCGTACTCCAAGGTTTCTGTCTCTCTCTCTCTGAGTTCCTCTTTCGACGTCGCTTTTTCTCTGTATAGTTCGCATTACACTCCTTGTTTCCTGGCTGGCGAGGCAAACATTTCCCAGAGCGACGCATGGCGGCGGAGGAGGATCAAGGAACCCTCGGTGGAAAAGCCTGCGATGGGCTCAGCCTGCTCTAACATTTAGTAGGGATTTTCTGGTTTTTTTTTTTCTACGTGGAAATATTTATATGTCAAAATATATGTCGTCGAAAAATTCCATATGTCGCATATATGTTGTATATATTTTTATATGCAACATAGTCAGGATTTTGTGATAACTTTTCAATTTTTTACTTTTGTATTTTTTTATTTTTTTATACATGGAAATATTTATATGTAAAAATATATGTCGGATATATGTTGCATATATTTTTATATGCAACATAATCAGGATTTTATGACAACTTTTCTATTTTTTTTTTTTTTTGGGCTGGTTGGACGAGAGAAAATGTGAAGTAATTACGGCACACGTTGGGTTTTTCGAGAGAACAGTTTTTGCTACCCTCTGATATTTCGTCAGAATTTTTTTTTTTTTTTTTTTTTTTTTTTTTTTTTGTAAGGGGAAATGTTAAGTAATTGTAGCCTGCGTCAGGGTTTTTGGCGAGACAATTTAGAGTGGCGTTTAGTCGAGGTGAAGCGAGTTTTGTGTTTTCTTTTTTTTTGTTCACCCTACGTGCACGGCAGATGTCGACTCTTCAATTACACCAACTCGACCTGTTCTCGTGCGCCCGCGGAGACTCTCGAATAAGCCGCATTCGGAGCGCGCCCACACGGCTTAATGGTAATATATTCCGCGCCATGAGAATGGGTAATACGACTATCGACGAACAATAAAGGGGTTGGCGTGCGTGGGGGCGATGCATAAAGAGCTATGAAATTACTCTTTGACGCTCGGAGCGCCCGGGGAGAGCCGCACGGAATATAACAGCGACGGGGAGAACCGCAAGACGCGCTGACGCCGCAGTTCGTCGTCGAGTCGGGAATGAAAAAAAAAAGAACCGTCATTGATCGCGACTATATCGCCGTCAAATTAATTTCATTGATTTTGAGACACAATAATAATAATAAAAAATTAAGTAAAGATTCAAAAAGCAGAAAAGCAGAATGTTACATATTTTTAGAGTATATTTTAATTTGATTTATATTTTTATATTTTCAATTTTTTATTATTTTGTATTTTTCATTATTTTTTATTTTTAGGGTATTTTTTTATATTTTAGTATATTATTTTAAGTGTCTTAAAAAATGTCTTACGATAGAATTTTAATTAACGAAACTTTTAATATTATTGGAAAAAATACATTTTCACAAAATTTCCAACGGGACGAATTTTTAAAAGCCGACGAAATATATTAATCGTAATTGGTATTCGCAATCTTTTTTTTTTCTTTTCGAAGTAATTTCAATATTTCGCGCACAGCTTCGCTTCCCAACGAGCGGGCTGCTTCGATTCTCCGGGAATTTTTTTTCACCCTCCCGTCGCGCGGTGCTTCGATCCGCCGCCCTTCCCGGGTGCCGACGACGAAGGACTCGTTGATCGCCACCCTCGCTCCGACGTTTTTCCTATTTTTTTTTTTTTTTTATACAACGTCCCGATTCTTTTTCTTGAGAATCGAAGCGAGAGGCGTCGAGGGGAAGGAGAGACGACGGCGTTATGGGGTCGGGACGTCGATTCGACGACTTATCGGATCACGTAAACGCCGGATTTGCGGCCTTATCGAATTATCGCGGCGCGCCTATATTTACACACGTCGACCCTTTCGTCGACTTTTCCCCGTCGCTCGGCTACCTCGTCACACACCACGCGAATACGCAAATGCGAAAACCCGTGGAAAATGGGGGGAAAAAACGTTTTGAAAAAATATTAACCCAGGAGAAATTGGACGAGCGAAAAATGTGATAAAAATGATAAATCAACGTCATTCAACATTGATGGCCAAACTGATTTTGCAAATGTAAAGCCGCCATTCCAACACGGGTGAAACAAATTATTCATCACCGTTAATAATAATACCAAAATGTTTTTATTCCGCTCTTCGAGGGGTTGTCATGTCTCAGGGGTTGACAACCCCTGAGAGATAAATTTTTATTATGTTGAAGTTTGCATCGTTGGAATGCAACGAAATTCGAAAAAAAAAAGAATTCTATTTATGACGAAACTATTAATTAAATCGTTATTTAATCATTACATAACATTATTTAGTCATTATATTATTATTCAACCGTTTGGGTCAATTAGAATTTTTTTTCTGAATTTCGTCGCACTCCAACGATGTAAACTTCAACATCATACATTTTTATACCCCATCATACATTTTTTAATCATGACAAATTAATTTTTTTAATCATCCCAAATTTTCTATTTTTCAATATTTTTATTATTTTTATTTTCATGGTAAATTTTTACCTCGTACGGTAAATTTTTTTAAAACGTGTCTCACGAAGCCAAATATTCCGGATGACAACCGAGGGTTAACGAAGGCCTGAAAGAAACGTGACGAGTGCCGTTGCCGAATGTTCCCAGTCGTCTTTTCGCCGTTTCGCGTATTCGCGAACGAGAAAAAGGGGATGAATCGTTGGGCACGGGAGTCGCGGGCTCGGCTCGATCGTTAGCGAAGATTTAATATCTTTCGGTGGAACCGGCCGTCGGGTTGCACATCCGCGGCGTTTTTTTTTTTTTATAATGTCCACAGGGAACGAGCCGAAGCTGCGCGGCTCTAAAAGTTCGCTTCGTCGACGGCTTCTCGCGTCATTTCTTTTCTCCTCTTTGCGCATAAAACACACACGTATAGCTATAGAGAGGCGGTTTTCACATGAGTCGAAACGGCTTCAGCCTGTATTTTCTATTTTTCTCTCTTTCTCGACTCCAACCCCCGATGCAGCCAAAGCCATTTGCCAAGTTTACCAGAGCACCCCCCCCCCACCCCTCCCCCCTTCGCCCGGCGTCGCGAATAGTCGACCACCGGCGGCATCCGTCGTCGATGCGGAAAACGCCTTGGGGGGTGCTGCTTGCATATTGCCGGAAATTTATGACGGCGAGGATGGTCGGAGGGCTGGAAAATCGCCTGTCCTGTAAACACGCACAATGTCGAAAAAAAGTGTACCGGAAAATTTCTGGCATTGGAGTTTTTACTCACGTGCTCTGGGATATTAATTTTTGGGGGGATGAAATAAACGACCTTTCACATATATTATTTTGGTTTTACATCTTGAACCAAAAAAATTCGTCTCTGATTTTTAGGACACGGAGAAAAATATTAAAGGAGTGATATTTAAATTTTTCCTCTGGTAGTTGAAAACTTTGATGCGACAACAAAAAATTTGTTATTCTGACACTCGATTTGTTATCCTGAATATTTTTCTCCGTTGAAATTTGCCACGAAAGAATTAAAAAAATAAAAATGATAAATTAATTAAAATAATTAATTTACAAAATTTATTTTATAATTTTTTTTGCATGTCTCTCCCACACTCGGTTATATTAAAAAAAATAGAGAAAAAATAATTTTCCCCCATAATTTCCCGACAGCTCCTGTCATTCATACGTTAAAAAAAAAACAGTCGTTGATTCCGCCTCGGTCGGCGAATATTGCGAACAAAATCGGAAAATTGTGCTATAAAATATTCGTCGAAAAGCGAGTGTGATCTACGTCTCGTGCGGGCGGAGTGCAAAATCGCGGGGAGGCCGCGCGCATCCCGCCCGTGTCTTTATCCCATTCATCATTCCGCCCGACGTTCAACCTCCGCGGAATACCCAATTCGTTTTTCCTTATTTTTATTCCCGCCGTCGTATTCCCCACAGACGCGTCGCCTACGGAAAATCTCGGCAAACAATTCAGTTTCCGTTTGTGCCGTAATTCAAAGTCTCCGCGGATTCCCCGGGCTTTCTCGGTCGGGCTGCGAACGTTTATTTCTCTTTTTTTTTGCCCCTTCGTACGTTATTAGATTACACAAAAACGCAACTTTCTTCGGGATAAATCGTCGGAGGCGAAGAGCCTCCAAAAATCGCCAATTTTTAGAAGGGGTACCCCTTACGTTTTTTTTTTTGCGATTTTTGGGGGTCTGAATTTAAAATTCTGTAAAAAATTTACAAATCAAGATATCGCGTTCCGCCTTGCGGCATTCTCTTCGTTATAGAGTTTTCTTTCGAACGAAAGAAGAAAATCCAGGTTCCATCGATCCAAAAAAAAGTAACCTCGATTTTAGTCAAGTGATGAAATTTCGAGAAAAGCGAAAAATTGTTTTTTGCATTTTTCTCGTCAATTTTTTCATTTTTCGGGCAAATAACGGCGCTTTTCGGAATCAGCGGGAAATTTCCCATCGTATAGGGTTTTCGAACTTTGCGAAATCCAAATTTTTTTTTTTTTTTTTTTTTTTTTTTTTTTTTCACGAAAAACGCAACTCAACTTCCGGCTAAAAAATTCTATAAAAAAAATCAAAAATCAAGATATCGCGTTTCGCCTTGCGGCATTCTCTTCGTTATAGAGTTTTGTCTCGAACGAAGGAAGAAAATCCAGGTTTGTTAGAGCAAAAAAAAAGTAACCTCGATTTTAGTGTGAATTAAGGCTTTATTATTTAGGGCAGACATTAATTAAGGGGGCTGGGACAGACAAACAGACAAACAACTTTCCACAATATAAATATAACAACATATCGCATTTACAACAAAAAAAACGAATATGCCTTCCAGCTGAATCGGTGGCCGGCGAGGTGTGCGTAAATTCGATAAACCCTCGGCGACCGGGCGACACAGCTTATATCGGAAGTACTGGGTTAAAACACTTTGGTGTAAAAACAGAGTTAGCGACGTAATCCTTGGGGGGGGGGGGGGGGAGGCTGCGAAACGAGCGGGCTCGGTGTCTCTCGTTTAAGGGTCCGAAAGTGAGAGAGAGAGGGAGAAGGAAAAAGATACCATCCGAGATACACGGACGCTGAGACGCAGACGCGGGTGACTAATACGCCGATAGAGGCCGAAAGGCACGAATACGAAGACGGCGACCGAGAGACAGAGCGCGTGGGCATTCAGCCAGTGTCTCTTGGCTCTGTGGTGTTACCATGGTAACAGACTGTAAGCTGCTTAAAACCCACCCTCTCAGCCACCCTTTGAACGCCCGAACTACAGCCCGGGCACCCTCGTTCGTACTCACGCGCCACGGGGAGTCAACTCTATCCCCTCTCCCTCTCTCCCCCCTCCCCCTTTCTCTCTCACGAATGAAGCCCTCGTCCTCGTCTTCTTCTTCTTCCTTTTCTCTTTCTCCTGCCTCATCCACAATCCTCTGTCCTAGCTACGCATTCACCCTTTTTTTTTGGGGATAAAGGGAAAGTAAAGTCTTATTTTTGAGTATCTCTTTTTTTCTCTTTCCTCACCTTCTATTTAATTTTCTTGCGGCTCAATCGCGATTCGCGTATGGTAAAAAATTTTTTAAAAAGGTACTTAAAATGTTGACATTTGGAAATTTTTGTTCTCCAACAGGGATATCAATTTTATTTTGAAGACATCTTTTTTTCTTTTTTCTCTCTTTGGGAAAAAGTAAAGTCCTATTTTCGACTATCTCTTTTTTTTTCTCTTTCCCCACCTTCTATTTAATTTACTCAGCTCAATCGCGATTACGCGTATGTTAAAAAAAAATGTTCAAAAAGGTACTTAAAATTTTGACATTTGGAAATTTGTGTTCCCAAACAGGGATATCAATTGTATTTTGAAAACGAAAAAAGTGGAAAAACAGCCAGATTTATGTGAGGACACAAAATTCTGATACCAATAAATTTTTGGTTGGTGCGATTGCAACACGAGCCGAAGGCGAGCAAAGTCACATTGGTCGGAAAAACTTTTCCGACCTCGTATCGTAATGTAATATATATATATATTTTTTTTCTTAAAAAAAGCCGAAAAAAAGTAAATCCTTATTTCCAACTATCTCCCTTTCCCTCGTTCTCCGCTTGCCGTTTTGTCCTTCCCGCTCTCTCCAGTGTCCTGCCGAGTGTCCGAGACACGTAATAACGCTTATACTTTTATCTCGAGCTCCGGAACCGGAATCTGCAATCTCCGGGGGCGGAGAAAAAAAGAAGAAGAAGCGGAGAAATCCGCTTGGGCTTCCCTCGACGCAGGTCTGACTCCGCGAGCGTCTTTCTTAATCCATCCGATGTTATCCCTCCGGGTGGGAAGGACTTTTCTTTTTTTTTTAGTCTTGCAGCATCCTCTTATCGTGCTTTTTAATTGCATAAAGATTTGAGAGAGAATTAGGTGGTTCCCGGGCTGGTGTTGGGATTTCGCGGCTGAGGAGTGAATAAATAGCCGAGATTATTTATTCGTTACTTTGTTGCCTCACGAGACACGACTTAAATTGATAAGGTCTTCGGAAAAGGAGCGAAAACGAGAAAGAGAAAAGCGAGGACAGAGGTTGTTATTTTTCAAGCTTGTTGAAAATGATAACACAGTGTAGAATGTTGCAAGTGATATTGAGATGACGACAGAGAAATGAAAACAGTGATGTCGACCACGACGGTGACAATTATCAATGAAAACGTTGTGACCTCTGCCCGGATGAACAAGAAAAATAAATAAAAAGAAATTGAGACTGTCAATAACGATAAGGCGGTAAATCCCGCTAGTTTATTCATGTCACATTTGGTTTATTTGCTTTTTGAGGGACAGTTATTTATGACGACTTTTTACAATAATTTTTTTCTGCAGAAGAAAATTCATTTTTTAAGCTTCCTTTTTTTTATTGTAACAATTTTTTATGCCTCAAATGTTACCTCATAAAAATTAAAGAAAAGTAAAATAAAAATTTCAATTTTTTTTTTTTAATACAAGAAATATACCAGTGTAAAGTTAGTCCCCCATTTTTAAAAAATTCCAAAAACAAGAAAAAAGCAAGCTGCTTATTCGCAGCTTTCTTTCCTTTTCTTTCAGCGGCTTTCCCGCTACACCTGTAACTTCTCTTCTTTTCCGCGGATCCATCCGCTTCCAACCTGCATTCACGCCTCTCTTTTATTTTATCTTTTTTTTTCGCACCGTCGAGACGAGACCGCGACTCATTTTTCTCGCGACTCCCAAGTGGGCGCCCTTTTCTACGTGACGAAACGTGGCGAAGAGAAACTCGAGAAACGAGTGACAACCCGTTTCTATAACGCGTTAAGATTTTTTTTTTTTTATTTCGCACGTTGCTTCCTCATTACTTCCCACTTTTCGCAAAGCTTCGTCCGCGAGGAAACCAAAATCGATAAATGAGCTTCCTCAATAAATAAATAATCGTTAAATGCTGGATGTGAAAATTATTTATTTATTTATTTATAAGTTTCCTCAATAAATAAATAAATAAATAATTTTCATATCCAGCATGTAACAATAATTTTTTCTCGTGTCGACAATTTAAAAACAACAGAATCCCTCGGATAAAATCGACAAAGCATTAATCCCTCTTCGCTTGGCACATTAATTTGTCTTCCTTCTCATCTTTCTTTTTTTCTTTTTTTTTAATTATTTTCTCGACTCATTTTTCTCGCTGTCGACTCCCAAGTGGTTATCCCCTTTTCAGCGAGGAAATGTGGCGAAGAGGCGCATATCGCACTGGGGGTGGGGGGTGAGGGGGGTTAGAGTCGCCACTCGAGAAGCGAGTGAAAACGGCGGACGAGTTTACCGAGGTCGAGTCTCTCTCGCCCTGACCGCGAGAAGAGCCAGCAGCAGCCGCAGTCGCGTTATACAAAGAGAGCCGTGCGACACACGCGGTGTGGAAGGTGGCGACGGCGGCGCGAGAGCCGAGTCGAATGAAAAGAAATATCGCGTCGTACCAAAGCACTTTAGGGACAGTAGGGGCAGAGGGGGTTGAGTCGCGGAGAGCACACGGGGAGACCGAGAGAGCCGCGACGGAAGAAAAAGGTACTCGTGCCACGGCGGTGCACTCCACTGATGAGAAATTGAATGGACGGAATGGCAGAGAAAAAAGCTTCGCAGAAACCTCAGTTATTCTTTTTTTTCCTCCGCTTTTTTCGTTTTTTTTTTTTTTTTTTTTTCTTCTTCGATATAGGGGAGGTGCGGGCAAAATGGGACGCGTATGCGAAAAATGGTTTTATCACGATAACAAAAATGTATTTTCGTTGCTTTTGATAAAACAAAAATTCGATTGCAATCATCAGTTTTGAGCGTCGGCAAAAAAAATGTGGGGGCAAAATGGGACAGACCCCCAAATTCGGAAATTCGTGTTTTTTTTTTTACTCGGTGGTAGTCAACATCATCCTTAATGGTTGTATTGAAAAAAAAAAAAAAGAATTTTTTTTTCAGTGACTTTTTAAAAGCCAGATTGCTTAAAACACTCAAAATGGTTTAAAATCTTTATTTTTGTGGTGGTACTCAACATCATCCTTAATGGTTATATAGAAAAAAAAATTAATTTTTTTTTCAGTGACTTTTCAAAAGCCAGAGTGCTTAAAACACTCAATATTGTTTAAAATCTTTATTTTTGTGGTGATACTCAACATCATCCTTAATG
Source organism: Pimpla rufipes (assembly GCA_963932165.1). Taxonomy (NCBI): domain Eukaryota; kingdom Metazoa; phylum Arthropoda; class Insecta; order Hymenoptera; family Ichneumonidae; genus Pimpla; species Pimpla rufipes. The sequence continues at coordinate 5,156,804 of OZ010636.1, read as the reverse complement.
GTTATATTGAAAAAAAAAGACTTTTCAAAGTGACTTTTCAACAGCCAGATTGCTTAAAACACTCCAAATTGTTAAGTGCGAAAATTGTTACGTGAGGGTCTGTCCCATTTTGCCCGCAAAAATAGTTGAAAAAAAAAACGCTGTCCCGTTTTGCCCGCACCTCCCCTACACAACGCCACGAGACGCAATCTTCGCTCTCGCGGAGTGGCGCGAGAGACAAAGGAAAGCCGCAGGGGAGGATGGATATTCCTCGGGTAAATTCCCCCCGTTTTTTTCCGTCCCTCCACGTGCGCGCGTTAAGTGCGAGCCTCTTGTGGCTTATAATTTACCGTAAACCACCCCGAAGGTTCGCGCGCGTAGCTGGAGCAAACGATCTTCGCCGTATCCATCGATCGTTGCTTATTCGCCCTCCTCACCCCCGGACTCCTTGGCGTCCTATAAGCCTGCAGCCTGATCCATGACCTGGAAGCAATCGGCTGACCCCCCCGAGCTGCTGCTGCTATCGGGTGCAGCGTCGATGATGCCCACCACGCGGATATAATCGCTATCCGATAACGACACTGGCTCGAGCGACGCGCTCTGTTGTGCACACAATAAGCGCGCTCGCCGCACTTTAATCGAGTTAAAAATATTGTCGATTAACGCGGTGGCAAAAGGGTGGCGCGATTTTGTTGTTTCGTCGAGGGTTGAGAGTGACGGCGAGGGAGAGATTAAAATGACGGGCGGAATATTTGGATTCGGATGTTTGATCTGAGGAATTTGTGGATCAGCCACCGCCAAATGATCTATTTTTTAAGAATACTTGTCACTTAATTTTTTTTGTAGTCGCTTCGCTAAAATCGAGGCTACGATTTTTCGATCGGGAACCGGGATTTTATTCCTTCGTTCGAGAGAAAACTCTAATCTTGATTTCTGAATGTTTTACAGAATTAAAAAAATCGGACCCTCAAAAATTGCAAATTTTTGGAAACAAAAGAAAGGAAAAATAGAAAGAATAATTATCCCTGGAATAAATATCTGGAAAACTAGGAAAAGTCGGTTTCACGTTTGCACCAAAACACGAACTATTTTTTTTTTTTTTGTTATACACAAAAACACGAATTAAAAAAAATGCTTGTAACTCGATTTATAATGTTGGTGAGAAAAACTAACGGTCGTGAAATTGTCGAATGTTCCAGGTCTACAACCAGCCAACACCAAAGCCCAACCGACGACGATCGGCAAGTCCCACAGACCGAGTTCCGGGGTTTTGCCGCCGGGTCACACCCCGGGTCCGGGTCCAGGTGGCCAGCAGAACAGCCGAAGTTTCGCAGCGGCGCTGAGGAACCTGGCCAAGCAGGCGGGACCGGCACCTCAGGAAGAGGAGCCCCGAGCGAGCCCGAAAAACCGGGCGCCACCTCCTCTAGTCAGAGGACCCTCACCTGCCAAGGTGGGTTCGCACGGATCGCCCGTGACCTTCGCGCCCGACCCGCCCGATGATCTTTGAACGGTCCGCGAGACGCGATCTCGTCCCGTTCGAGAATTCCGGTTTCACGACTCGCTGCACCGTCTTCGGGGCTTCCACCGGCCCTGCACATTCTCATGACACTCGTTGACCTACGACGAAGACTCGATGCGCTCGTCCGTCGCCTGACCCATTTTTTTCACGCCGGGACAAAGCTCAAAAAATTAAAAATTAAAATTGAAAAAAATTAAATAAAAAATAAATTAAAAAATTAATTATTTTAATTTAAAAATACAAAATTCAAAGTACAACTAAATTTATTTAAATTCGATTTTTTTAAATTTTAATTGAAATTAAAATAAAAAATTCAAGATAAAACAAAATTTATTTCGGTTCAATCTTTTTATTTTTATTTTAATATACTTTTTTATTTTAGTTAAAATTAAAATTAAATTTATTTTAATTTAAAATGTTTAAATTTTATTTCAAATTAAATTTGAAATATATTCATATTCGCACACTTAGCCGACGAGACTTCGAACCGTAAAGACAAGAATCGTTAAATCCGCGCGAGAAAAAAATCGCCGAGGCTTCGACGTGTTTCGCTTTGTTCCCGAAACCCCCGGGTGACGAATCGCAGATGGGCGTAGAAAATCGACGAAGGTATTACGCAGCTCTATTTGATGCGGGCTGGAGGAGTCTCGGTGGCGCAGAAAGGAGAGAACGACGGGCCGGAAGAGCGAGAAGAGCAGTGAGAAAATATTAGCCACGGGGGGACGGGAGGTCACTTCGATCCCCAAAGTTCGTCGCACTCGAGCCACGAGGGTTTTCCCAAGCTCACCTTCAATCTTCTTGAAATGAAAAAGGCAGTCGCTCTGGCGGAAGGAAAGGTAGCTCACTTGCGATAATCGGGAGATCAAAGAGCAGCTTCGGCCGGGTTTCTGTCTCGGGCCTCGGGGCGAGACGCCCCCCGCTCCTCTCCTCGTCTCCACGTATATATTCGGTGTGCTTAGCGAGCGAAAAAGACGTTCGATAGGATTTGGCAATTTTCAAAGTGCGCGTTTCTCGCGTATCTCTCGCGAATTTCTCACAAAAGAATTCTCGTGGCTTCTGGTGTTCCGAGCATAGGGATAAAAATACGAACGAGAGTCTTCAAAGCGCAGAACGTTACAAATATTTGTTAAATTAATATCATTCGTGGAAAGATCTTTTGCAGATACCATTTTGCGTTTCAAATTCCATTTAACATACAGACATCTTTTTATTTTAATGTGATAAAATAAAAATAATTGTATGTCAAACGGAATTTTTATAACGTGTTTGGTGCGGTTTATATTAATTGTAGATCATGTTTGACTATGAAATTTAATGTACGAGGTATTTTTGATAAGCCTCAAGAGTATGAGAATGTTGAATAATTTGTATCTCGTTTTCTTTAGGAACGATCCACCCACGAACGGCGCCCCGAGGAGATACCGTCGATGTACACGACGGCGAGGCCAGCGGAGAACAGCAAGCACAGTGTTACAGCCGCAGCGGCTTCCGAATTGCTGGCTCGATCGGGTTTCCAACCCTATCGGCCCGAACATCATCCGGCACATGCACCGCCGGCGTTCGCCCTCGATCCTGCGGCCTACAGCCCTTATCACCACGGTCTTTACCCACCGCCACACCTGCAGCACGCTTATAGGTAAATAGAGCCTTCGATCTATCACATATGAGAATTAAACTATCGCTTCTATCGCAAACTTCATTTTAAAAAAGACATATAGAGATTATTATTATTTTTTTTTTTTTTTTTTTTTTTTCAATAAAAAAATAAAGTTATATACATTTTTTTATTTTTTTATTTTGAAATAAACAATCTCTATATTATAAACTCTATAGTAAATACAGCCGACTAAGCATAAATGCGTAAAAAGATATTGGAATTGGTTCACTTCTCGCTCTACTCCTAAACTTCGTGTTCCACACGAAATAACGTAACGTGCGAACGTAACATTTCAATTGTTTGCAACATGAAGTTAATTCGCTGCTCGATCTAATGTAGACACAAAAATCATATCATCATTTCTTTCTCACATTGTATTATTATTTTTTTGACACCTAATTTCATCATTTGGGTTAATTAGAATTTTTTTTTCTGAATTTCGTTGCATTCCAACGATGCAAATAAATAAATATAATAGAATTATGATATTTATTATATTTAATTGTAAATGTAATAAAGATAAATAAATAAATAAATTTACCGAAACTGTTATAAACGTTCGTCGTCTCCGCTCACAGATTAGAGGAACACTTGTACTTGGAGAGGTGTGGAATGCTGAGACCTCCGTTGTTCCCGGGGCTGCCTTCGTACCCGCTCTACGGGTTACGATACAGTCCCGACATGTTGCCACCAGCCTCACTGGGTCTCATGTCCCCGGTGATGCACGAAAGGTCAGTAAACTGCCTTTTTTTCTCTCACAATTAATAAAAAAAATGCATCATCCGTTTCCTTATTGTGCGATGCACACTACAAACGTGTTTATTCATTGCAGAATGAAACTCGAGGAGGAACACAGGCTGCGACAAGCGCGCGAGCAGGCGGCATTGAGGGAGGAGGAAGAGAGGAGAAGAGTAGCACGAAATTCAGCTTCCACGGCTCCTGTTCCCGCACCTGCTCCTACGTCCGCCGATACTGCAGGTGAGCGAGTCGCTCCACCCCCCACTGCCTTCCATTGAACGAAATCGCCATACCCGAGGCTTACCAGAACGGCCGTTTCGAGCGGCGTATTTTGCGCCGTCTCGTCTCTTCCTCGCAAAATAAAGAAAAAAAAGACGCGAAATCGCTTGATTACCGTTTCGTCGAGTTGTCGACCGAAGCAAGCGAAGTAAAGTAAGTGACACGAGCGTCACAAATACAATTGGACGCCGCAAATCGGACCTTTGGTCGCACTGGTAAGCCTCGCAAGTTACCAATAGCCAAGCTTAGTCATTACGACGGCAGAACATTGAAATGTCGGAAAGAAGGAAAGAAAGAAAGAATGAAAAAGAAAAAAAATGAAAAAAAAAGCCGAAGTAAAAAAAAATGAAACCACTAGAGACTAAAGGATTGATCAGGAAGAGAACGTTGAAATCTGGCTGCCACGCGTTCAAATTTGCGCTAATTAATCCTCCTTCGCTATCGTTATAAGTGTTTATTGAAGAAAAAAAAGCTACAAAAAAAGGAAAAGAAAATAATGAAACAAGTAAAAAATGATAAATGAAAAATTGAGCGAGTCGTCGGCGAAACCGAGGCTCGTGCCGAGGATTCGAGATGGCTGCGCTAATTGGCTTGTTAGCTTCGTTTATTTATTATTATTCTTTTGTTTATTATCGGAACCGATGCCAAGCGATCGTTTTCTCATGATACAAAAAAAAAATGAAGAATGAAACGAGAGATGGAAAAAAAGAGAATGAAAATTTTGTTAGAACGCGTTCAGTCTTAATTACGGTAAAAGAAAAAACAAAAACGGTGTCCCCGCTGTTGTCCTAGGTGGCGGAACCGGAGCGCCGAACGGGGAAGGTCGTTGTTGAAATACCGAAACAATTGTCGAAGACGGAGAGCGAAAAAAAAGAAAAGAAATGAATCACCTGACTGTGGAAGAAACTGAGAAAAACAAACATACTACGCTTCTAATCTTAATATAGAGATAATGAAAGTTATAGTCATAGTTAATCGTTTCTTATGAAGCTAGGTTTAATATTTTTTAGATAAGCGCATACGAGGATCGAGCTAGGAGCGTCGTTCGCCCTTCGTCTCTTCCGCTGGCTTTCCTGAGAAGTTATGAGAGAGTCTCGGTGTCGGAAGGTTTCGTTTAATTAAAAAAAAAAATAACAAAAAAAAAATACAAAAAAAAGTATCGTAATTTCCTGGGAAAGGGCGGTGGGTGAAGTACAAAGAAAAAAAAAGGAAAAAAAAAGAAACAGTAAGCAGAGTCGTTCGTCTCGTACCGATCCTCGTTATTGATGGATGTTAGCTAACTACCTAAATCGGCCCTTTAGTCGAAGGGGCTAAAAAAAAACCTGTACCGTTCACGTCCTAGTTAACCACTAGGAAAGTAGCGCTCGTCAAAGCCCGTTTTAATTAAACAAAAAACAAATCGATTTCTAAGAAGCGAAACTATCAGCGAAACACTCTGTTTAGACTGAACGACCCGAAGCCTGACTTGTCTGTAGCTCCCGTCCGATTTTGCAGTTAAAAAAAAAAACAAACGTCGAGGTCGGGGCGAGTCTCACTTCGGTCGTGTCGGCCCTCCGCCTGACTTCTTGTCGCGCGCCGTCTCTCGACGGCCAACCCGTAAATGTTCCACAAAGATTTTTGTAGATTTGAATGAAGAAGAGAAACAAAAAAACGAGAAAAAAAGATAACACGAAATAAACGAAGAAAAAAAAACGTAATAAATATAAAGAAAAAAAAATCCACAAAAAAACCGCCTGTCTGAATGTACAATCACTGCGGGCACGTTAAATAGGTAATCTTTTTACAATTAATTACGTCTTCACGGTGCAACTTAAACCTAAGAGTGCACGACGCCTACGCGAGGTCTCGCGCTAACGTTCTGTTTTATTTCTCTTTTTTTATTTGTTTGTGTCACATCTCACATCCGTCATCTCGATTGTTCACCGAACGGTTGCGCGTGGATTTTGGATTTTTTTGGTTTTTTTTTTCGCCGCGTCCCAAGTCGAAGAAAATTGACGCGAAATATACGCTGAGCGTTTGTGCGGAATTGAGGTCGATATACGCCCGATAAGGTCGATATTCATTCGCTACCAACGTCGTCGATTTTTGTTTACACTCGAAATTTTCGCGGCCATTGTGAGATTTATTGTCGTAACGAATATAAATCGTAAAGTCTCGAAACGACGGAATTTTCTTTCGCGTTCTAGTATTAATAACGACGAACGATGCGCGCGCCCACCGATTCTAGGTCTCGGCACTCTTGCGTTAGTTCCCGCAACTGTTTTAGAAATTCGCTAAATAATCGCTGAACGTCGAAGTCACTTTTTCTCATTAGTAGCGAAGAAAACCTGCTCCTAAACACACTGACTGAATCCACCAATGTACATAACTTTGTCACACATGTTCATTTGTCAAAATTATACCATTTTTATATAATTTATTATGTAAACATGTATATTTGGACTATAATTGAAAATAAACATTGCAAAAAAAAAAACAAACAGTGATCAAAATTCTGATTGACTTGGAATTCTTGACCCTCGAATCGTTTTCTGAAACAGTTTTGGGGAAGATTCGGTGATTTACGGTTGTCATGTCGTCCGGTTTATCGATGCATCATTACTCATCGTGCCATTAACTTCGCTGTCACGAGCCACTTTTAATTAACAGTACTATGAGATTGCGATCGCTCCGGTATTTCGTCCGTGTTACGTTTTCTTTTTTTTTTTTTTCTTTTTCATCTAAATACTATGCAGCCCAGCTTTATTGCATTTATGAGAGAAATCATCCCCAATACTCCGTATTTACGTAGTACGTAGGATAGATGTTACGAAATAGTGTTAAATAAGAATCTAGAAGGTAAGTCAAATCCGTTGAATCAACTTGAAGAGCCATGTACGAAGGGCGTCCTGTTTGTTAATGCGATACCCAAAATCTTGCTGCCCTTATTACCTACGATATCTGTTCAATTTTAATCCTCAAAGGCTACATTTTAACCCCTCAAGTCAGACTGCAAAAAAAAACTAATATTCTAATTATTTTTTCATGGTTAGTGTACAATTTTATTTTTGTAAAAATAAAATTAAAAAAAATTAAATTTTAATATAATTAATTAATTAATTAAATAAAATAACATTTTATTTTTATTTTTCTATTTTTTCATGATCAGTGTAGAATTTTTGTAGGACGTTAAAAAAATATGACTAACACTTGAGGGGTTAAGATGTTTCAATCAAACCCCAATTCGATCAAAGAACATCAACTCGCCTACCCCACAAAATTCATTCCCCTTGCCTATAAAAAAAAAGACCAGTATTAAAAAATCGTCTCCACGCACGTGACAAAAAAATGAACCCAGTAGTTAGTAGTGGAGCATTACCAAGCACTGTGTTCGGGATTTGTTCCAGCTAGGAAGCCGACCATAGCGGCTCAGTTGCACAGCGAAAGGGAGCGTCCCGACAGAGACCGATCGTCGAGTGCCGGCGGCGCCAATAACAGCGCCAATAACGCCCCGAACAGCCTCAACACCGCCAGCAACACCAACCCCGAGAACAATATCAAAAGTTCTCACTCTCAATCTCGAAAAGACGATCAGCAGCAACAGCAACAAAGCAACGCGCCATCTCCAGCCGATCCATCGTCAGCCTCGTCGATCTACCATTCTCGCTTACCGCCCTTTCCAAGTCCATCCGCTCCGCTGGGCCCGTCGTCTCTGGGCTCGGCTTCCATCTGCTCCGTCAGTTCCGCCCCGATGCCTCCTCCTCTTGGCTCGAGTCTCCCTCCTCTAAATCTCGGACCTCCCCCCACGATGAGCACCGCGCCGATCGGCCCGCCGCCGATTCCCTCGATCTCCTCGATACCCTCGCTCGCCCCGGGCGTAATCGGACCTCCACCCCCGCCTCCGCCCTCCCTAAATCTCCCCCTGGCACCGATGCTGCCTCTTCATCTTCCTCCCGTATCACCGAGCACCATTCATTCTAGTCAGCACACAGCAGCCACGATCCTCAGCAGCGCCGTTCCCGCCTCAACCTCAGCCTCGGTTTATCAGCCTCAGCAGCCTCAGCAGCATCAAACCCCCCGGATTCATCAGCCGCTTCAGTCGTCCCACCCTGGCGGTGTCAACAACAACAACAGCGGCTGCTGCACCACGACGACCAACTCGATTCTCGGCAACGGAACGATGACGACTCACGCGACTCCGATTCTCAATTCCGCGCGTTCACCGAGCAGCCTCCACAAATCCCCGCCGATCTCGCACAGCGGAATCTCATCGAGAAGCAAAGAAACGTCCGCGCCACCGACGATTTCTTCATCGTCCTCGTCGTTGTTGTTGTGTTCAGCTGCGACGACGACGACTCTGACGACGGTCGCGACTTCGTCGATTTCCTTGACGACATCGACGACGACGACGACGACGACGCCGCCGCATCCGGCGTTCGTCCGGCCCTTCGAGGACTCGTTTCGATCGACCGCAAAGCCTCAGCCCTGGCCGATCGTGAATAATCACAATCAAAACGCCGTCAATCAGATAAACAACCAGGACGCGATCGGGAAATCCGTCGCGGCGAGCAATCATCCGATCTCCGGACAGCCGCTTCAGGAGGTCAGCAACGAGAGCTCCAAGGCGACGAGCCTTCAGAATCCACCCCCGATGCTGCCGTATCCCCCGCAGCCGTTTCATCATCCCCACATTCCCGTGTCCCACGTTTCCAGCCTCTACAAACCACCGCCGCATTTTTCCTGCCCGATGCCGCCGACGCATCTGCAGATTCCACCGGCCAAGCTCAACATACCGATCGTCAATACCAACGCGTCGCCCTCGAGTCATCTCAACGGCGCGAAGACCCTCAGCTCGCACTCGATAAGCGATCTTCAACAGTCGGCCGCGACGACGCCGAGAAACAACGCGGAAATCGCTTCACCTTCACCCAACACGACCAACAACGGCGTCGTTATCGCTGGGACCGAGAAAACGACGCCCGCTGTCAATTACTACAGTAGCAATAACGTCGCCGTGGGCGTCGGCAGCGTCGACGCCGCCGGCAAAGTCGTGAATTCGAATTACAAGAGCATCATGGATGTCGTGCGCGAAAACAACAAGATAAGCGTCAACAACGAAAAAGCGAGAATCGAGATGCTGGCGAGGCAGCAACAGACCCCAACGAATAATAATAATAATAATAATAACAATATTAATAGTAATAACAATAATAATAATAACATTAATAATATTAATAATAATAATAACAATAATAATAATATTAATAATAATCGATCGACTCCGAATTCGATAACGGAAAAAAACGCACTGCCGCTTCAGGCTCAAGAGCAGAGCAAAGGATCGAAGGCGCCGCCGCCATCGATTCCTCCTCCTCCTCCTCCTTCTTCTCAGCCGTTGACGACAAACGAGAGGGAATGCAAAGTGGAGGCTGAGACGAAACCGCAAGTCGAGCCGAATAGTATAATGTCCACATTACCGTTTCAGCCGTCATTTAAGTTGATCGTTAACGACGCAGCGACGACGACGACGACGACGACGACGACGACGACGACGACGACGACGAAAGCGATCGACGCGGCGCAACTGATGCAGAGCATCAAGTCCGAGGAGATATTGCGAACGTGTCAGAATGTGTCGAACGTGTTGCTGCAGATACCGAAGTATCAGGAGAAACTGTTGAATTTCTCGACGGGGAATAATAGCGAGACGAAAAGCGCGGCGTTTTGTTATACCGACAAGTGCAATAATTTGACGGAGATATCGGTGAAGTGCGAGCCGACGGCGGTGCTGAACGTGCCGGATTTCGGCAGGGCGATCGGGAGGATCGAGAGCGCGGGGGACGAAGGACGAGAATTCGTTGTGCCGGATAATCCCAAGGAGATCACATCGACTCTCGATCTCGCGGAGAAACGACGCAAGCGGAAGAGGGAGAGAAATTGCGGCATCGCTTGCAGCTCGGATTCGGAGGGAGAGGAGGATAATAGGGATGTCAATATGTGGATCACCAAGGGACCGCCCGCTAAGCCGCGGTACTCGGAGAAGAAACTCGCGTTTCTCGCCATGTTCGGGCTGACGACTCTCAGCACGAGAAACGGTGAGGATGCGATTTCTGTCTATTGTTTTCGATTTTTATCGGAACTATTTCGATTTTATCGAAATAAATTTCGATTTTATCAAAATAAATTTCGATTTTATCGAAATAAATTTCGATTAATATCGAAATTTATTCAGTTTTGGTTTACTCGCTTTTGCTGCTGTTTGCGACGCACATCAGGTTGCGGATCAATTTTCCAAGGCACTTCGTAAAATGTTATTGGGTTGTTTGTTAAATTGGTTTAGCCAACTTCGACGTCAATATTAAACTAGAAATTCGGTAGCGCCTTGTAGCTAAGTAACGAAAAAGAAACAATAATTTCTGAATATTTCAGATATCGAGTTGTACAAGGTGGAAAAGAGATATAAATTGAATCCCGATCCACCGGAGCCGCCACTGAGTCAGGAGGAGAACGTGGAATCCGTTCTGCCGATTCCTCGAGAACATCCGGACGTTTTGCTCCACGCCTCGGACTTTACGCCGAAAGTTGGCTTTCTCAAGACTATAGGACTCGATGTGATGCCTCCCAATAAGAGAGACGGTAAAATTATGATCACAATTTATTATTTCAATATATATTTTTTTTTCTCTACGTGGATTTTCAACGTGTTGCGAATTTCAGAGGCGGAAGAGACGTGGCAGTACATATTGAAGGATCGCAAGAAGAGAAAAAGCACCAACACGGTGACCGCGTATTGCGAGAAGATCGCCAAGGTCTACTCGAAAAATCCGCCGGTGTCTCCGAAGCCGCAGCAGAAGATGCGACTGTTGGACAAAGTCAAGGTGAAACACAGCTCGGAGCGGCCGCCGCCGCTTCCGCCTCTCGTGCCCAACTTCATGGCCGCCTATTATCCCGCTCTGCTTTTGGCCGGGGAAAACGGCTCGAGGCAGCCGTGCAAAATGCTCGATATTCGGGAAAACGGCGAAGAGTCGAGCAACGAACGGGAGGAAAAGCCGCGGTGGAGTGGAATTGAGGATATCATGCTCGCGTATTCGGAATATTCCAAAGGTAAGCGATTTTAAATAAATCGTATAAATACGGATAAAATTGTGGATGACAGTAATTTAATCCGACGTTATCTTTGACAATTTCATAGTCGAAAAAGTTATGATGTTGAAGTTTGCAATTTTATATAATAAAAATAATTTTATCGTTTGGATTAAGGAGGCATCGTCGGTACAGTCCGTCAATTGCGCATTAAGATTTGAAACATTATTTAAATATACTTTCGAAAGGAAACAAGTGTCCAAAAAGGTGGATATGAATTAAAGAGATCCTGTATAGTGTAGAAAAAAATATGTGCAATAAAAATTCACAGAAAAATAGCCCAGTTTATGCTAATAACTAATGGGACATATTATACGCAGTTTTTTGGAAGTCAAATTCGTAATTTTAGTTCGATCTTGTCGAGCGACGGTTCATTTTGTTTATCGACGGACAATGCACAAATTTACCGTTGAACATTTGCGATTATATTCATAGGTCACAAATTACAGCCATTTGTTTATAAGAGAAGAAAATTAAACGACGAGTTTATCTCATTTTATTCCTAATCGACAAATAAACTGAAGAAAATAACTCGGTGAATTCGTAAAACGTTCTTCAACGAACAAAACGAGCTGTCGCCCGACAAGATCGACCTGAAATTACCAATTTGACTTCCAAAAAACTGCTTATAATATGTCCCATTGGTTATTAGCATAAACTGAGCTATTTTTCTGTAAATTTTTATTGCATATATTTTTTTCTATACTAAACAGGATCTCTTTAATTCATATCCACCTTTTTGGACACTTGTTTCCTTCCGAAAGTATATTTAAATAATGTTTCAAATCTTAGTGCGCAATTGACGTGACTGTACCGACGATGCCTCCTTAATTAGAATTTTTTTTTCTCTTTTTGTTAAATTTTGTTAAAAAAGTCCAGGATTCCGATAAAGCGGCGGAAAACTCGTCAATCATTTCATTGCCAATCCCTCATTTTTATAGAAATAAAATTGATGGTACGATTGGCTTTGTAATTATGTTTTTTTTATAATAATAACTCGTAATGATTATAATATGATGTGTAAACTTTTAGATAGAGGCAAAAAATATTAATTTCTGCTAAAACTGTTGTGTAAGCTTGAATTCTTAAAGTAACCGTGACTTACAGCTGATTTTTTTTTTTTTTTTTAATTTCAGAAAAGGCATCGGAAAGAATAGTTTTGACGAGTCAAATGTCGAAGTTGGCCGCGCAGTCCAACTGTCTGCGATCCGAGGCGATGCAGCTGGAGCGCATAAGGTACGAGCTGCTGACGACGCGAACGGCGCTGGACGCGGAGAAGCGAATGCTGAGCGAGAAGATCGAGAGAATCAACGCGCTCGTTAGGAACCTAAGATAGCGATGCACGACGCACAACACGGAAACTCGTTCGTCTGTGATATTATCCACGGGTTAAGGGCCGTTGGCAAGCGACGACAGTGGCAAACACGATTGTACTTATCGATCTCACATAAGTAAAAAAAGAAGAAAGGAGGAAGGACGAAGGAAGCTGAGAGAGAGAGAGAGAAAAAAAAGGGAAACACGAGGAAATTACATTTACGAAACAATGTACAACAGATTACGTTACCGATTTTTTGTTTACGCAACGAAAGATCTAAACCCGCTAGCTCAAAGCTATATTCCTCATATTGAGTTTGATCACTCGGAACAAATAGTGATGACAAATGGCGAACGTCGGTCGCGTGGGACGGAAACCAAGTATTGAATTGTAATAAAGAATCATATCAGTAAGACGGTAAATACGAGCGTATGTATAAAATGAAAATTGTACAGAAGACCCGAAGCCGCAGAGGGAGGAAGGAATAACCGGGATTTCCTACACGAACTACGATGATTAATAACAGAGTTAGTATTTTATAGTTTCGACTGACGGCTCTTACACCCAAAGTATATATACATAATTGTAATTTGTACCATAAAATTTTACCCCTCCCTGAGCCCGTTGATGAAGAAAAAAAATAATGAAGAAAAATAGGCGAAGCACCATGTAACTTATTTTATTCTGAGTAATGTGGACCTTTACTATGGAAAACTAATGTAAACGACTTATACCAAGCGATTCCTAGTATGTCTAAAAAAAAAAAAGATGAGGAAGAAACAAAAAATACAAAACTAGTACGATTTATCGATGACGTATAGAACGACGGGATCGAACGACCGAATAAGATATTCAGTATCGTATTTGAAAGATGTTTTAAGAATCTTGTTTTCACCGTTTTTTAAGCATGGCGACAGTGCGGTGGAAATATCTCAAGGCGTTGATTTCGAATATACTTTTGTACCTCAGAGAGACGGAGAGAAAGAGTGAGAGAGAATAGATGATAAACGGAGAGACGTGCGCGACGATCACGAAATCATCGACCGAGTCACTCTCCGCATAGCGTAAAGCGTAGTCGGGACGATTACCGATTACTCGCATCCTATCCCGCCCCTCTCTATGTCCGTCGTTTAAACAATAATGATTAAAGGCCAGTGAATGAAGCCAAGAGTCGAAATAACGGTGAGGTACTTAGACTTTTAATGACTTTACGGCAAAGCTCGAAACTTCGCACGAGATGATGTTGAAGTTTGCATCGTTGGAATGCAACGAAATTGAGAAAGAAAATTAATTCTAATTTATTCAAGTGATGAAATTAGGTGTAAAAAGTCATCATAACGATTAGGTGCTATGATGACTTTTTCTACCCAATTTAATAATTCCAATTAAATTTTAGAATTAATTTTTAGAATTAATTAAAAAAAACAATTAATTTTTTTTCTCAATTTCTTTGCATTCCAACGATGCAAACTTCAACATCATCGCACGAGGACATTCCACAATTGAGAGGTTGCAGCGCTCTGAAAGGCTCGGATGGTAAAACGCTTGGCCCACGTGGAAATAAAGTCTATCCTCGTTTTGTCGTGAAACACGTGAAATATATCTAAGGATTTATCTGAGATACATCCGGCGAATGTACGAAAGGATTATAGAGAATATGCAATTTTTGCCGCTATTTATAATGATATGTAAATGATTTAACTCGAGTATACTTTATTTCCATTGGTCGTATGTTCTTCATTGAAACGATACTGAAAAATATATAGCAACTCGGCAGCGGAAAGTTTCCGAACAGAGACTTATCTTTCAGCCTCTCGGAGTGGTGTAACGCATTATCAAATAAATAAAAAAAAATGATAAATGTTACCCGACCTCGAACATTCCAATTCTACGTCGAATCGGGCGGTAACAGCGCAAAACTCACGACAATTGAAGTACCAACGAAAAAGTAATTATCTAAGTTATCGGAGAACAGATTAATGTACTTCATTCGTTCGATTCTTCAATCTCCTTTTTTTTTCTTTTTTTTCCTGTTTTTTTTTGTCGCGACAACCCCCTTAATTTATCTCGTTCCGCTCTCTAAACCGACCGGTCCGCGCGAAAATCGAAAAACCACGTTTACGTTTTGTTCATTGAGTGCCTAACATTATCCTACATTTGTAAATATCATTATTTTTATGTATTGTGTAATTAAGCGAAGGGACCGCAAATTTCTGCCGGTCTCGGTCTGGCCAGCACGAGAGTCTATGAGTAAAGTATGGAAAAACAAATGAAAAATGTCTGCGAGTCTTTTATTATCCACCTAATCATTTTCCCCGTACCAAAAATTTGTGGTAAATATGGACAAGGAACGAATATGCAAAGTTTGAGCGTTAATTTCTTAACAATTTCCGAATGATGAACGATCAAAGTTGGCTCTACATTCAAGTGCAAATTCCAAGCAAGATAAAAGAAAATTCGGAGCAAAATATGAGCAAATTGAGGGCGGCTCAAGAGCAAATTGAAATTGTGTGAAAATTTGGATGCCAAGTTGTTATTAAGAAAATCCAATTGATGACAATTCGGAAACTATTGCACATTTGTAGCTGAAACTTGTTTTATTTAATTGTCTCGTCTTTTCGACGATATCCATTAATTAAGCGTCCGGCGAAGTAGCAACGAAACGCCAAAAGATGTCACGCCAGGTCGCGATCGATACCACCGGGAATGGAACGTCGCACAGGTCGGACTTTCGGCCGTGTTTCGCGTCGTCGGGGGCGGACAAGCGTGGACGCTTTTTCCAATCGTTATCTAATATCGCGCGGCTGGAGGAAACTTCGGCTCGAAACGACGAAAAGCCGTCGTTGTCGGGCGCGCGTTACGAAGTCATTTCCGATAACAATTACCGCACGCCGACGTCATGGACGACGAGGAGGATTCGAGGTAAGCGCACCAGTCGAATTCGCTCAACCCTGCGTAATGTTGACCTTGCACCCTTCCTTCAGTCAGCGTGATACGAAATATGCTTTTCATTAAATTCCACCGACAGAATTTTAAACCCTCCTTACTTTGGGAAATAAATTCTACAGTACGATTTGTTTTGTAGGCGTGATTTAATAGTAATAATCTGTGGCGATTACGAAATGACGTGTGAATTTTTAATAAATAAATAAATATAAATAAATATTTTTTAATCGTTCTGTAATAAATGTTACAGTACGATTTACTTTGGAGCCGTGATTTAATAATAATAATCTGTGGCGATTACGAAATGACGTGTGAATTTTTAAATAGCTGCACAGATATCTCGTTTTCGATTTAAAAAAAATTGCGAACAATCGCGAAAAAAATTGACGAGGTTGTCAATTAATTCCGTAATGCATTAAACGGGTTTCTCCATTTTTTTAATTTTTATTATTACCGTGAAATCTTATTGAGAATAAATATTCTTTGTGACCAGTAAAAAATATACTCATTATGTTATAATTATTCAGTGTTACTATTATTAATTAAAAATCATAAAGCCAATAGGGGTTTACAACTTTGTATGGCAAACTTGACGTCGCTGACTGTGGTGGAGAAATGACGAACTTTAAACTTTTTTCACGAACGGTCGCGACGAAATTTTAATTAAGATATTTATTTCACTGGGGAATATCCGATTGTTCAGATTGGACATTGTAAATTTGTGATAAGGAAGGAAAGACATTTTTCCCCGAAGCTGAGACATGCATTACTCATTCGGGTATAAGTGCGATCAAGGTCACTCGTGATATCTCGCGTTATGAATATCTCTGCTCGACCTGATGAATCATATTTTGATCGAGTCTGCGTTTTGCGACTCCGATTTTTTATTTTTACCTATTTATTTACCTATTATTTTTTTACCTATTTATTACCCCCATTTTCACCCCTTGTGAACTATTAGTGAATTACGATACGAGTGCGATAAAAGTTTTGCCGACGAGTGTTGCAATCACGTACGAATTGAAACAAAGTTTCTCTCCCGAGTTCCATACAAACATTTTATTCCACGAGTGCGAGAAGCAGGCACTTTTCGCACCGAGTGGCGTAAAATCTGCCCCAGTTAAATTCGCGATATTAAAAATTCACGATAAATTGGAACGTTTTATCCTTCGTTAATCTTAATTCGAGTCCGACGATGCCTCATCATTTTGCCTGCACAATCGCGTGCCTCGATGTTTCCAGCCGTCGCCTTCGCGATTACAAAAATGCTGAGTCACGATGGGCGATTGTAACGCGCGGACATGACTTCAATGGAATATAAGCCGCACGACCACCCGTTCTGTGTGCGAGAAACAACATCGCAACGATGAATAGAAATGTTTTGTTAAATATCCAGCCCTAACGGTGCCGGCAATTATTGCACGATTGTTAAACCGCTGCGCGCAACGCGACCGCTCGAAGCTCAGATATATCGCATCATGTTCGCGTAAATTTACGAGCATCGGCCGAGGCAGGCAATTTGCGTTTCGTTATTCTTATTATTCTTATCATTGCAACTTTTACGTGGAACTAATTCGACGTACTCGAATTTAGTTCCCGTTTTTTCTTTTTCTTGTCTCTTTAAAATCGAAGAAACGATTCTACGCTACGTGTTAGTAAATTGGAAATTCGTTGACTGACAAAAAATAATAAATAATAATATAGAAAAAAATAAAAATATAAAAATAATAAAAAATAATTTAAAATGATTTTTTAATAATAATAAAAATATAGACAAAAATGATAATATAGAATAATTTTCCGAAATCGAGTGAAAGAAAGGAACGATTCGAGTATTTTCTCTGGACCTTCATTAAAATATCCGCCGGCTAAATGTCAACACTACGATAAGAGACAAAAAAAAAGGTACGAACTGCCCGCTGCGTAGCGTAAAAAAATAATGACGAACCCGCCGACCACGTTGACTCTCATTGGCGTAGGTCAAAGCCTATTTTTTATTGGCTCCGTGGAAAAAGATACCCGATCGATAGGTGTTCCGTTCCCACGGGCCGTTGTGGATAAACTCAGCAGTAGCGAAGGCTTCTTCGAGCCGGCAGAGAGAAAACAGACGCGCGTCCGGTGCTAACATCCATTTCCATATATATATATTTTTTTTTTTCGTTTCGTGTGTCGCACTTCCTTGTGAGTCGTGACAATCAATCAAAAGCCCACATCGTAACAATCGGTTCTCTATGCGAACGTTTCGAGTGATGTCACCGTTGATACCAGATAAAAATGCTCTGTGAGTAAACACGAGAATCGCTCGCACCGCGTTGAGTGGAATAGTCCATCATTGTCGTCATAATCATCAATGGTTATAGTGCAGCTTGAGTCGATTTGGTGTGATTGGCGATCTGTTTACGATTTATCTATTGTTTATGTGTTATTTTTATTTTTGTGTTTTTCTAAACACAGCATAACACAAAATAATAGAAAAATATAATTTTTTCTATTTTCCATTTTTCTATTTTTCTAGAAAAATAGACATTTTTCTATTTTCTATTTTCTATTTTTCTAGAAAAATAGACATTTTTCTATTTTCTATTTTCTATTTTTCTAGAAAAATAGACATTTTTCTATTTTCTATTTTTCTATTTCAGAAAAATAGAATTTTGTCTATTTTTCTATTTCAGAAAAATAGAATTTTTTCTATTTTTCTATTTTAGAAAAATAGAATTTTGTCTATTTTTCTATTTCAGAAAAATATAATTTTTACTATTTTTCTATTTTAGAAAAATATAATTTTTTCTATTTTTCTATTTTAGAAAAATATAATTTTTTCTATTTTTCTATTTTAGAAAAATATAATTTTTTCTATTTTTCCATGTTTTCTATTACGACTCGTCTTTTGCGCCATCTGTTAAATAATTTCAAAGGGCTTGTCCCGTTGATTGTGTAAAATAAATAAATAAACAAATCGCCTGTATCATCGAGCGCGGTGCAACGCAGTTGCAATTCCAATCGAGCGATAACGCTCGAGGACGACAAATGACTAATCATCATTACCGCAATAACTGAGAATTTTTCAGCTGAATCATTCGCCACAGGTGCTATCAGACTGCGAGTCTCATTACATCGACGCGCGTGGTATCCTTCGTACTGAGAATAATTGCCTGTATGTGTAGAATTGCCACATGCGATTATTCGCAATCTTCGTTTTTTCTAATGCCTCGATAGTCGTGCGATTTACGAGGACCATCGTTAGTCGAGACTTTTTTTTTTCTTTTCCTGTGTGAAACGTGACTTCAACTTATCGTGAAAAGATTGCCGCAATAGTGAAGTTCGGTATAAAAACACTTGAACTACGTAGCTCTAATCTGTTCCCTCAGGTGAAGACTCGATGTTTGGCTTCTATTAAATTACATGAAAATACGTAATTTTCCACAGGTGACTTCACGACCAACATGACATTTTTTCTTACAAAAAAATTTCGAATTCAATTTTTTTACAAATTTTTTGAAATTCCAAATGAAAAAGAAATCGAAAAATAAAGAAAAATTAATTTTTTTTATTTAAACATTTTTATTAAATTTTTTTTTACCAATATTTCATTTAAAAAGCAACTCCAGACGAGAAATGGTCAACACAAATGAAGAGTCGACAGTAAAATGAATTATCAGAAAAACAAATTCACTCGACTATCTTCACAATAATACGAAACTTTGCGGGCTGCGGCTTCCCTATTTTTTTCTTTCCCGTTTCCGGTTGCTTCATCATTCTCTATGGTCGCGGTCGCTCTCGACCCGAGTCGTAAATCCTCGGTACAATGAGAAATAAAATTGACGGCAAAACGCGCTCTGTAAGTATTCACGATCTCGTAAAAGTTTTTCGCCAGTGATTTAAAAAGAGAGAAAAAACGATTCAATTTTTCCCACAACTTCTCTTGATATTTAATTTCAAAAAAATTATTTCCGCAGCAATCCCACGGCTCACGCATAATCGTACAAACACTTCGTACCACTACATATTACAAAATCATAATAACCACATCTTATTTCCAAACCCCCCCAAAAGTATCCACAACTCCTCCGCTATATTCGTGTCTCCCTTCCTCGATTCCACAAATTCGTAAACCACCGCCGCATGGGCCAAGCGTTTGATTTCCGCGCGTCGTCTCGACATCGAGCGGCTTATAATTAGGAATCTAACGACGCGACACGACGAGGCGAACGAACGAGAAAGACAGAGACAGAAAGAGAGCAGAGGCAGAGAACAGCAGAGCGACAGTGAAATACGAGTGTATTACGTAAACGAGACGTTCCGCGATCGGCCTCGACGCTCGCCTCCCCCCCACCTCAACCCCCGCGATGAAGGAAAACCCGGCGTGTCCAGACACGCGTGTTACCGGCACGGACGCGTTTGCGGATCGCGTCGTCGCCGCGGCTGTATTCCAGGATATGGCGAGGCGATCGTCAGTGTGCCGAGGGCGGTCAACGCGAACGGAGCTATTCTCGCGCCGTCTTCTCTCGTTTCGGGCGCGCAAAACGTGACCCCCGCGGTTTATAGTTACTTGCATCGTGTGCTGTGCGCTCTTCTCGCATTCGGTTTGCGTTGCTCTGGTTGGCTGCTCGGTGTGCGCGAGTCGCGAATAGACGACGTTCGCGCGTTTTATTCACACACACAACGAGCGACAGTTTCGTTCGTCGGTTGGCGCAGAATTCGAGTGGCCTAGAATTAACGGCGCCGGCTTCGCTTCTCAACGCGCAGCGCCCGGAATACAAGCCGCGGTAATTTTTTCATCACTTTTCTCATCTGATAGTTCTGATAGTTTATTTACAACGCTCGTTGCGCATCCGCGCGCGCATCGCGACAACCGCGTGGCGCGCGCACGTCGCGCGCGTCACGTTTTTTTTTTTTTTTTTTTTTCTTCTATCTTTCTCTCTCGAGCATGTGTGTGTGACTGAGCACCTGCTGACGACGCTTCCGACCGGGTTCGATGGAATTCATCGCACATGGCGCGGTCGAGGCCTGACCTATACGCCCGAGTATCGACCGTGTTTTTTTTTTTTCTCCTCTTTTTCGCATTATTCTCTAACCCCACCGGTCACCGCGTCGCCCACGCGCCCCGACGCCAAAGTCAGCCGGCGCGCGAAGAATTTCGCGAGAAATTGTCATTTCCGAGTTTTACGCGACGAGCGTTTCTCCCGCAATGTTTGCGGAAAATTACGTTTCGGCGGTGTACAGATAAACAGTCGATATGTGAGGTGATTTTTTGTTTCGGATTTTTGGAAGCAGTTTATTGAGACCCTTTAGCGTGACCAATTTCATTTGGTACACCGATTTGTGGATAAGAACTGTGGATAAGAATTAATTCGAATTATTTGTGGAAAAATTAATTTGTGGATGAGAATTAATTAGAATTATTTGTGGAAAAATTAATTTGTGGATAGGAATGAATTAGAATTATTTGTGGAAAAATTAATTTGTGGATAGGAATTAATTAGAATTGTTTGTGGAAAAATTAATTTGTGGATAGGAATTAATTAGAATTATTTGTGGAAAAATTAATTTGTGGATAAGAATTAATTAGAATTATTTGTGGAAAAATTCATTTGTGGATAAGAATTAATTAGAATTATTTGTGGAAAAAATTAATTTGTGGATAAGAATGAATTAGAATTATTTGTGGAAAAAATTAATTTGTGGTTAGGAATTAATTAGAATTATTTGTGGAAAAATTAATTTGTGGATACGAATTAATTAGAATTATTTGTGGATAAAAATTAATTATTCGAACATTTTTAACGGTGCTATCGTTGCGCCTCGCCAACTCGATAATTTCGAGCCAGACAGTTTCACCGCGTGTTTCATTAAGCGCAACTCGTAGGGTTAACAATACGAAATGACATAATTGATTGGTCGCTGTTGTGCAACTTGCATCGTCATGTTCGCGCACGTCGAAGCGCGCTGTTCGTTGGCCTAGAGCAGTACCGAGCGCTCGTTTGGATATTTTTTCGACGATACCGGCGAGCGGTCGATTGCACAAATTTGTACAACCTCTCATGAAATCGTGCAACTTTATTATCGTCCGGACAACTATAGCTACATATGAGTCACTCGAAATGTGCGGAAACAATAAGTAGCCGATTCATGGTACTTTCATTGCGCCGACGTCGTCGGGTTTAGATGAAACGTGATACTACGAAATAGATGCCAATGATGACACATATTTTTAGGGATGTCAATGAATCTTGATGTATTTTACAGATTTTTCGCGCATAAATGTTGCACCGAGAAAAAGATGGTGAGTGGAGATAGCTAACAGTTAGTTGAGGCAACTATTAGTCGAGGCAACTATTAGTCGAGGCAATTATTAGTCGAGGCAACTATTAGTCGAGGCAATTATTAGTCGAGGCAACTATCAGTCGAGGCAACTATTCGTCGAGGCAACTATTAGTCGAGGCAACTATTAGTCGAGGCAACTACTAGTCGAGGCAACCATTAGTCGAGGCAACTATTAATCGAGGCAACTATTAGTCGAGGCAACTATTAGTCGAAGCAACTATTAGTCGAAGCAACTATTAATCGAGGCAACTATTGGTCGAGGCAACTATTAGTCGAAGCAACTATTAGTCGAAGCAACTATTAATCAAGGCAACTATTAATCGAGACAACTATTAAATGAAACAACTATTAATCAAGACAATTATTAGACAATTCACTCGATCGAACTATCGACTGACTCGAATTATCATTTTTTTTCCCCACGAGCCACGACGAAAGTCGCGTCACTCGTCGTTTTACTGTAACATCGTCATCACCACGAGAAATTCCAAGCCAGCCTCGACGTGCAGCAGGAAGGAGAGACTCGTTTTTGCCATGCGCCCTACGCACCCGTTCGAGATCTTCCTCGACACGTGGGCGCTGTATCCTCTTTATGTTTTTCCCGTCCCGGAGCGTCCCTGACTCATCTCGGGCTTAGTGCGTTCTCGGAACGCCTCGCGTCTCTCCCTTAAACGTGAGCCACCACGGGACGTCCCACGCAGACCGATCGATCGGCTTCAAGGTCCGCTGCAAATCTCTCCGAGTCTTCGGAAAATACTCGCCACCCACCGGCGAACATCTCAGCTGCAGCTGCTGCGCTAAAACATTTTTTTATTTTTTTATTGCCGTAACCTTTACCGCAACTATGCGACAAATATGATGTTGAAGTTTGCATCGTTGGAATGCGACAAAATTCAGAAGAAAAATTAATTGTAATTAACCCAAATGATGAAAATGGATATAAAAAGTCACCATAGAAAATAAGAGCGCAAAACAAAATTCGTGCCCTTCATCACTTGAGTTAATTAATTACTTTTTTTTCGCCCACCGGCGAACATCTCAGCTGCAGCTGCTGCACTAAAACATTTTTTATTTTTTTATTGCCGTAACCTTTACCGCAACTATGCGAGAGTGGAAAGTGCGGCGATAACGTCGATCACTCGGAATAGACAACCGGTGACCTTCCGGATCGTCACGTTATCAGGGAATTCGCGTCGCTTCAGCAATTCCAGAGGGCAAAACGGACGGCAGGAAATTCCGAGCTGCGTTTGTCGTCCCTCGGTGAATCGCGAGGTGGTAATTTACACAGAGCGCACAAATGTCTGATTGTATCGTAAAGCACACGAGGAACTTCCGCTGAATCCTCGCAGCTTTTTCTCGCTACTCGTCACAATAATCGTGGTAATCGGCTATAAAGTCATGTAAATCCAATGCAATCAGTCCTCGTAACCTGATTTTCGGTGTGTATAGTAAAGTCGAGAGCGAAGCTTATCAATTTTTATTTTCTCGTTCGTTCTCGTTCACTGAGAGTGCTTATGTATTATCTCGAGTACGCGATACATAGAATTTCTATGTCAATATTAGCATAACTTTGTTCGCTCGGATAACCGACGATATTTTTTCGCTTATGAACTAATTTTGTAGCCTCAGCGATTTATGGGGGAAAAAAAAATGTATATATTCTGAACTGTATTTAATCATTTTTCTAGATTTCCATTTTTTTCTGAAATTGAGCGACTTCACAGATTTTGTCACAAATGACCATTTTTGGTATCGTTTTGTTGATCACAATTGTCGATTGTATATTTCGTTCGAAAATTTTCTTTCGGAATTTTGGAAAGCAATAAAGTACGGAAATTATGATGGGGCTGATATGGTTGAGCGTTGCCTCGGGATGGACCGGTTTGGATTAAGGGGATACGAATAAATCGGCGTGAATGCCATACAGACATACAGGGAGAGACGGGGAATCCCAACGCCGAGGTCGAGGATACACATCGAGTTAGGGCCGCGAACGTTTCGCCCAACGCTGACCAGCAGTGTCCTTGAATGGCTGCCCAGAGCCGCGAGAGTTTGTAAGCCGATTCGATCTAGTACTCGGCGACACGTGACTCTCTCGCCTCGGCCAACGCTCAACAATCGCGCGGTTTCACACTCGCCATTCTTCGTCACGTGCGAACGATTTGCACTTTTTTCGCTGCGTTGACTCGACACAATGTGAGGCGAAATAAATATTTTTCGTGACTTCTCGTTACCGATTAAATCTTCGAGTCAGTCACTCGATCGTAGATGTTTGTTTTCATGTTAAAAAATTATCTGTAGCTCGTGATTGATTTGAGACAAAACTGCCATTTTTTCTGCCATTTTTCGTACCATTTTTCGTAGCCATTTTTTGTACCATTTCTAGTACCATTTTTCGTAGCCATTTTTCGTACCATTTTTCTTACCATTTCTAATACCGTTTTCAGTACCATTTTTAGTAGCTATTTTTCCTACCAAGTTACCGATTAAATCCGAAGTTACCGATTAAAAATTCCAATGGAAAAATGTATCAGGAAAAAAATGTCCCTTCTGCCCACATGACTTCCGACTCATCCACCTTCATCGAGGCCGAATTATTCTACCGGTTCGCAGTGTCGTCGACCAAGGTTGTTCCGTTCCGCCGACCGGAAATTCCGGTTCTTTTTCAGACGACGACAAAATCCTTGATCGACCTACGCCAAAGGTCGTTCAGAAGTTTCGCTACGTGTTTCACTATTGCGAAGGTCATTGGAGAGATTGTCCCAATACTGGACTGGACTTTTGTCTCGGAGCCGGTTTTTTCGGTTGTACCAAAATGGTACGAAAAAAGACAATCGCCGTTTCTTAGAAATTCATATATTTATATCTGGAAATCTAGACAACCCCAAAACGAAATGATGTTGAAGTTTGCGTCGTTGGAATGCAACGAAATTCAGAAAAAAAATTAATTCCAAGTAACCCAAACGATGAAATTAGGTATAAAATGAAATCATGTCAATTGGTTCCTATAATGATTTTTTATACCTAATTTCATCATTTGGGTTAATTAGAATTATTATTTTTTTCTGAATTTCGTTGGATTCCAACGATGCAAACTTCAACATCGTAAAACGAAGCAAAAAAAACGGCACCCGCGATTTTGGCAATTTTTTTCGTACGATCCCGATTGCGTTCCAGCGATCTGTTTGTCATATTACTGGCAATCGTCGTGCACACTGCGTACCGGATATGTGACCGACCTAGCACGGCCAAGGCCGAACGTTTGCCGCGAGTTCAGTAGCACTACGCGTTTACGTCACTGCGATCGCTGTAATCGTGCACACTTAGTGTATATCTATGTGCCTAGATCCTCGGTAATTTTCCACATATGGATCGGAAATCAAACGCCGTCGGTAACTCAGCATATTTCTCCACGCGATGGTGAAAAAGGCAGCAGCAAGGAGAGATAAAACGCTGGTGTTTTGTCGCTCCTAATGCGCCGATGTAACATACGAATTTTAATTTCCACAATGGTGACGTCAGAACACGATGAGTTGCACCTTTTCGGGAAGTCAAACGAGTCAACGCGAAAAGTGCTCTGAGAAAAAATCGACACTTCTTGCGGTTGTTACGTTTCCGGTGTCTCCGATGATTGGGTAACTTTGTTTCACTCCTCGCTGCAGAGGAAAAAACAATATTTGAATATGCCTGGCAGGCTTATTTAAATATTTTTTTCTGAAGCTGCTTGTTATGTATTAGTTGGTTTTTACATTTGTCCCCTTCGTATAATTCTGACCCTCGTATTTCTAGTCCGTTTTTTTTTTTTTTTTTTTTTTTTTTTTTTTTTTTTTTTTTTTTTTTTCCGATTAATGTCACCAATGCCATCAGTTGTGAACTACGAAAGCAACAAATTTAAAAATCATTGTTTACGTAATACGGATAGTTGGGAATTAAAATATTGATTGAATATTGATCTTTTTTTTTTCTCAACATGCCGGATATTTTATTTTCGACCACCAATTTTTTTTAGTCACATCCTGAGGCCAAAGATTCGTCGAAATTGCAATTAATGTTACAAATGCATCGACGATAAGCGATTACGACACTAATTGAACGTTGAATTATCGAAGATGATGCGAGGCAAAATTGCGCGTTATTGCGTCAGAATAATTTATCGTCACGTCGCGGGAAGAAAAACGCTGCGACTGTCAGGCAGAAACGTCGGGAGGTATCGCGATATTTCACGCTAACGAACCGATCGATCTCCGCGGTGACCGGCTGCACGTGCGACACGAATCGACATCCACACGAGCGCCGAGGCCGAGTTTGTATCGCCGCTTCCAGTGCGGATAACTGTCCCTTCCCGCGTTTCGTTTTATCTCGATCGTCGTTACGCTCCGACGAAGGCTGAACGAAACGAAGGTTACAACTTCCACCACACTTTTACTACATCCTCGGGCGGCACCTTTCCTCGAAGAACTCGCGCTCGAGTTTTTTTTGCAAATCACCGTCGCCTCGGCATCCGGCAGCCGGCGGCTTTTACGACACGATAAACGCCGCTCGAGTATTTCCTCAGTCGTGAAAATAACGCGTTAAGTTTAGCGTCATTAAAATTGGCGCGAATAAAGCAAGGAAGGACAATTTGGTACAGGGAGAAATTTCAAGCGGGCCGAGAAATATCGTTTTTACGAGATTTTGCGAAATTTAGCAGTTCGCGATTTTGTTTGCAGTGTTTGCAAATAAAATTACGTCTTATCCCGGTGAACCGAGCGGCTTCGGTCAAGTCGTGATATTCTTAATCAGGCGAAACCCAAAAAACGTCAAGGTCCGTCTGAAAATACTCTGGAAATGGTTTTTTTTGTTGGGTTGTATTTTATATGAATTTATAGAATTTATTGATTTATTGATTTATTTATCGATTTTTATTGATGTATTTATCAATTTTGATTGATTTATTTATCGATTTTTATTGATGTATTTATCAATTTTGATTGATTTATTTATCGATTTTTATTTATTTATTTATCGATATTTATGTACTTATTTGTCGATTTTTATTTATTTATTTATCGATTTTTATTGATTTATTTATCGATCTTTATTTATTTATATATCGATTTTTATTGATTTAGTTGAATCATTTTATATGCATCGTGACTTCACAATTTTTCCCGGTAGTCGTTCGAGAGTCATAAATTACGCACACTGTATGTATTCATGAAGTATAAACCATGAGCTTCACGGTTGCGCGTGTAGAGCAAATAAAGGCTCAGTTGTTCCGAATTGTCCTTCACAGCACGCGAATGACAATTGTTAATCTTAATCGCTGAGATAATTGCGTCGATGATCTCACAGATTCGAGCATATATGAATTATGTAATGATAAGGTTTACGGAGGAGCAGGTCCCCCTTAAGATTTCATCACGATGAACTTCACCGGTTTATCTCGAATCTATCGCGAAACGAACGAATGGATATGCATCTCGAAAGTGGGAACTGCGTAGTTTAAGCTTATAGTTATTTTGAGAAAGCTACAAAATGTGCTCTGGTTTGAGTATATCTGAGTATATCCGCGACCCAAGCATATCCGACGAGTCATGAGAAACACAACACATTAAGTAGTCATAATTGGATCACTTAAGAAAAAAAAGGCTTGGAATAATCTAATCATAAAAGACGGTTTCATGGACTTTAAAACAGCAGTCCATTAATGAAAGCGCTTTACGTTATCCATACAGCAATCGAATATAAATACAATTATATATTTTTGTCGCTAAAGATCAATCAGATTTACTCCGGCAAATTCTTATTATACACTCATCACTAACGTCTGAAGATTCTGCAAATCTTACATCGCGAAAAAAATTGTTCGAAAAAAGACACTAATTTTTTTGGAAAAAATGATGAGTTACCAGTTTAATCATTTATTATTTAAATTTCTAACTTTTTTGTTGTATTTGTTGCAGAAGCAGAATCTTCGGTGGCGGTGAAGACTCATCGTCGGGCCAGACCTCAAATATTTTCCAATGGTATTAGATTCGTTTGCGATGCCAAAAACGAAGCATCCGGCCGACGAGGACGAAGATGTCATCTACAAAGATGTCGTTATCGTGGGTGTGTAGATTTTGTCTGTCCATTCTCACGTTGACCTTTTGGTTTTACATCACTTCAGATTAAATTGCGCCATTACAGCTTCGTTTCCTTCTGATCAAAATCTCTAATTTTATGGCTACATAAAAACCATAAAAAACCATTGCAAAAAATAAAAAACAAAAATATAAAATGAAAATAAATATTCATTTTCATTAATAAAATTGTGTCTTTGAATACCTGAATGACAGTAAAAAATTCGCTTGAAGGCTGTTCAAACATTCATCGAAATTTATTGAGGAAAAATTCACATTGCTTTTCTTTTTTTTCCTCTGGTTTCAGGAAACGGGCCCGGTGCCATTTGTTTGTCTTACATGCTCGCTGGAAATTGGCCGTACTACACGGGCGAGCCTCACCCGGGTGACGAGATGCTCACCGCCCGATTGAATTACGTTACCCGAGGTTCTCGGTACTCGACGGAGCTCATCGACGAGAACGTCGATAACGGCTACGAGAAAAACACTCGCCGGTGCAAAATCCCGAGCAAAAGTCAGCTTATCGGACTGGCTCGAATTTCGCGCGGCAACATCGCGACGCTTACGTCAGGCGTCGAGGGACGAGGCGGCGGGAAGCCTTTGGCTCTGCTCATGGATCAATTGCAACATCCATGTGTGGATATCGGTCTGGACCTGCCGTCACTCATAAGTTGGCTGCCGCCCGAACGCAATCCCGAGCACAAGATCATTGATCACGTGGTTCTCGGAAAGGGCCCACCTGGTGGCTCTTGGCAGGTTCGTTCAATTATTCCATTTTTGTCTTTCGCTTAAGCGACGTTTTTACTCAATGCAATTAATCAAACACGGTTGAAGGATAATTCAGACGAAAAAAAGCATCAATTATTGCCTGAAAAATGCAATCGACACAGTCGCAAAAGAACGCAGAAATAAAAAAATATAAAAAAATAAATAATAAAAAATAATAAATAAATAATAAATAATTATAATAATAATTTTTATTAATTAATAATAATATTATTAATTTATCATAATAATGATAATGATAATGATAAATAATAATAAATAATGGGCGAGATCATTTATAAACTTTATTTTGGTTACAGTCGATGGACCCAAACGTCCTGACGATCAGCCTGAACCGTTGGATGTCCCTGCCGAGTTTGCACCTGAAGAAATGGATGAAACTCGTGGAAGCCGAGGAGATAGAACGGTCGGTGATCCTGGGAAATCGTGGAAGCAACGGGTGTCTCTCTAACAAAAAGACGTCGGCCCGGAAAGCCGCGAGCCGGGTTCCCGTGGGCACGGTGGCCGCTTACTACGAGGACTACGTGCGGGCGCAGAATCTGGAAAAGTATTTCCGGTGGTTAGTCTCGAATTTTCCACGAATTTACGCTTCAATCGAATCCACGATAAAAACGATACTCGGTAGATGCTCCCCCAATGCACTCTTTTCGCCCTTCTTCAGTTCTCGCATATCTGGAGATCCGTCTTAAGATCGGTTGGTTACTCGATGTGTACAGCGGGAGGACGGTCACGTCCGTCAGACCGATTTCCGGGCTCTCCGACAACGAGGACGAGTACGGCTGGCTGGTCGTGGGATACGAGAACGAGACCGGCAAACGATTCGCCTACAGATCCAAGAGGGTCGTCCTCGCAACCGGAAGCACCGACTCGCCCAATCGGCTCGGACTACCCGGCGAGGAATCGCAGCCTGGTTGGATTACTCACGATCTGAACGATCTGGAGAACAAACTCGACAGGATAGCCAGTGAACACAGTGAGTGGAACATCGCGATTTATGAGAATGATTTTTTTCGAAGAATTTAGATGATGAATTTATGTTTAAAATTTAAGTAGTTTTCTAAATATATAAATAAAATTTATCATTAAAATTATAATTTTCTAAAATGTATTTATTTTGAATTTTCTAAAATTTATTTATTTATTTTGAATTTTCTAAAATTTATTTATTTATTTCGAATTTTCTAAAATTTATTTTGACGTTTTTTAAATTTATTTGGATAAAAAAAATCATTAAAAAAATTATTTTGTAATTTTTTTTTATATTGTTTCTCTTTTCTAGAAAATTGTTCGGTAATCGACGAAGGCAACAACTCGACGGAACTCGAGATGGAACCCGTGCTCGTCGTGGGCGCCGGATTGAGCGCAGCGGACGCGATAATGGCAGCTCGATTTCGGGGAATACCCGTGCTCCACGTGTTCCGCGACTCTTCGGAGGACTGGGGACGGCAAAAGGGCAACAATGGAACTGGCCACAAACTCGGCTCCAGTAACTACGACAGGCTGCAGTGGCTTCCGGCTTCCATTTACCCGGAGTACCACAAAGTTTACGAGATGATGGCCGACGGTGGGACGAATTATCCTCTCTACAAGGCCCTTCGCGGCTACTCCGTCGTCGACGTCGGAGGCACCGGAGACGAGATTTTCCAACCCCACGAAAACAAAGTCACCCTCTGCGCTCCGAACGGGCAGTTGCAAAAGTTTCGAGTCTCGGCCGTTGCAATTCTCATTGGTAAATACTCACATATAATATGGTAAAAATAAGAAGATTTTCGCTACTTGGAAATTGTCAAATCGATGATAAAAAAAATCTGGTATTTGCGAATATTTTATTCACGAATTGATCACCTTTATTCATAAATAATTCCATGTTAAGGGCATGTGAAATACCGACTGCGGTAATAAAAACTGTAATGAACGTTTTTTACGCATATTTATATTTACAGCTAAAAGAAGAAATTCATTCCCTGGACTGGTGAATTCCGCAGGGAATGAATTCCTTCTTTTAGCTGTAAATGCAAATATGCGTAAAAAACGTTCATTACAGTTTTTGATATCGACTGGGCTCGACGTGGATGTTTCACATCGCCTTAAATTCCAGATTACATGTGATTTCCTTTTTATTCGCAGGCTCAAGACCCGATCTTTCCTACCTGGGTGAATACGCGACGCGATTGGGCAGAATCGTGAACAAGCCAATCGACAGTAAATCCAATCCCATCGAAACGGACGATTACACGTACGAAGCGATCAGGGCGCCCCGAAAGGGACTCTACGCTCTGGGTCCTCTCGTCGGCGACAATTTCGTGCGATTTCTGCTGGGCGGTGCCTTCGGCATTCTTGCTCACATAGTCAACACTTCGGGGACGTGAAGTCCGACCGAACCGACGATGTACAAAGCGTGAAAGAAATCACAGAACCACCACAATTTGCGTTACACAGTTACAATCACTGCATAGAGTGACGCGTTGCATATTTGCTCAAGCCGTGTTTATAATTGAGACGCGATTTCGCGAAGAAACATCGCGAGTCTCTCGTCCCGCTGGGAAATTGATTGTAAACCTTGAATTTATTTTTTTGTCGCTTCGCGTCTCACGCGAGACGAGCGATAAAAAGAAGAAGAAGAACGACGCGACGAATTTTCGTTGGTGCTTAATCTCGGACGGAAAGCCGGGAACAACGAGGCGCGAACGCGTTCGGACAAATTTGATAATGAATTTTTGTACAGAACGTAGGAAACGCGAGAGAACAAGAGGAAATTTATTCGGCAGGTGCGGTCGGCATGTTTGTAAAATAGTTTTCGACGTCGTGTGTGCCTTCGAAGTAGCTACGTTCTTTAGACGTATATTTTTTTATCGTGAATGAGCGCAGACACCTCGGATCCATCCGGATACGGAAGGATCTCTACGCATATAAATAAAAAAACCAATACGACACCCGTGGCCTACGGTAATAATAAACACAGCCCTAGAACGTTCAAAGGTCTGTGATGATTACGACGTGTCACGCGATTTGCTATATTCAGCGACGAGACTATTTGTACTGAATTTTTTCGAGCGTGCGGTGACATTAAACGACTAGAAAATTGAAGTTTTATTACCAATCTCGCGACGAATTATTCTTCCCATTGAACCCGATAAAAATAAGATATGACGGATGGAGGAGAATTGGAATCATCAGTGACGATGAATACGTTGTTATTACGATTCAGTCGTGTAATTTTACGGTTAAAACATTTGTACACAAAATGTCTAGACACTCACCGATACATTGGAATAAGTATAATACACATTGCACGACGATCGCGTAAGTCATTCGCTGATCTTCAGTCGGGTTATTTGGTTGTCGATCGACGGGCAACGTCGCTGGGATCAACAGTCTTGAATTTTAAGCTAACAAACAACGACATTTAAACTTCCTAATTCTTCGGAATAACAGCGTTACACGGAATATTTGTATCTCGTTCTATACATCAAAGCCTTCTCGCTTCCCGAGCCGTTGGGAAGAAAATCTCTTTCTCTGACGCGAAACGTTCGACGACGCGATTTGTGGTCGTCGAACGAAACGGTGAATGTAAGGAAGTATCGAGTCACTTGGCTGGGTACTAAGTTTTGAAGACGATGAAGAGAAAGCTAATGAATATTATCGATGTCGCGAGGATTATTATACAATACATTTTTCTACTGGCTTTCTGGTAAGAATCGGCTTTCTTCAATTGCTTGTAACCCTCCTGCACCTGACCCTGGGTCTGCTCGATGTTGTAATCGATCCGGTCGAGAATACTGCCCTGGTCGTGCACCATCGTTGCTAAATCCTTTGGAAATCACAACGTAACGTGAGTATCTTTTGCAGAATTATTGCAGATTTTTTTTTTGCAGAATTATTGCAGAATTTTTTTTTTGCAGAATTATTGCAGAATTATATCTGTATTTATTAGGGTGTCTAAACAATTTTTTTTCTCTTCTAAATTACTTATATTTAAAGGAAAAAAATGTGAGATCCCTGAGAAATGAGCCGCTGAGAAACCTGACGTCCATTTGCTAAGCCTCGCATTCGTCTACGAAACAGTCTACGAAAAAGTAGTAACGAAACAAACCTTGAATATGTGATTGAGATCCGATATACTTCTGACTATGTGACCGACTTCCTGCTCCCTCTCGGTCGCTTGTCTCATCAACTCCTCGGACTCCTCGATCTGAAGCAAAACCGAATCCTGCCTCTGGACTCCGGATTGCCAGAAGGTATCGTCGCTCTGACTGAACGTCGGCTCCGTGAGCCAAGAGTCCGTGGCCGAATTGTTCAAAAGGCTCTCGTCGTCCGCGAAAAATTGTCGGTTTCTCTCCTCCCGCGAATTCACCTCTGCAATCGTAATATATACATAAATATATGACGATCCAATTGATGACGCGAATAAAATGATCGCTAGGATTTTCAGTACGTTGGAGGTAGTTGCTCTGTGCGGTTCTGTAGCGAATGCTCAGCTCCTGCAAACCCGATGAAAGGGCCAGCACGGCGCTCATCGCCAGCTGCCGTTCTCCAGGCTTCGTTTCGTGTCTAGCGGCCGACTTGATCGTTTGCACTTGGCGATAGCCGTTGGAGAAGGCTCGACTTATTTCTCGCGTAAGTTGCTCCATTTGTCTCTCTTCCTGCAATAATAATTATTAATACACAATGATATTTTACATTGCTCCATGCTGAAGTTGACAAAGCAATTCTTCGCTATGAATATTTTTTTACAACTTCCGCGTTATAACTTTACGCATTTATATGTATTTTTTCTTCCTTAATTGTAATATTCTGATCTATAAGAAATCATAATATTTGAGTTGTAAAATTTGGAATTGTCAAATTTTTGCTCCATGCCAAAGAATGAAAAGGAGTAATCTGAAATTCTTCCAAATTTCTCCTATCTGAATCTGAATTTTTCCAAATGTCTCTGATCTGAATCTGAATTTTTCCAAATTTCTCTGATCTGAATCTGAATTATTCCAGATTTCTCCAATCTGAATCTGAATTTTCCACGTTTTTTCTATCTGAATTTTTGTTGTAAAAGGAGAAATCTGTTAATAAGTTAAATTAAATTTTTTTTTAATTCTGCGACTGTGAAAATGCAAGTCAAGAACCTGCGAGTTGTCGTCCAAAGTCGGCCTGGTGAGCTGCTTAGCGTGGAGCTCCATAAGACTGTCCAGCTTGACTCGCAACCGACTGAGAATGTACTGAGTCTCCTCCAGGGCGTCCGTCCAGGCGGGAGGCGACGAATCGCCCAGATTTATTCCCTTGAGTTCGACGTTGTCCGACGCCGCATTTTCGCCGCCGACCAACGCCATGCGGTCCGACAGATTCTGCGAAGGTATTAATTCACAGATGTGGGAAAAGCTTTCCGAAAAATTAACAAAATTTAGGTTAGCCAAGCCTACCTGCTCGGCGTAAATGTGCTTGCTCTGAAGCGCATTGTTTCGCATCAGAACGAAAGGTTCCGTGAGATTTCGCGTCGCCATTCTCGTGTCGCACTTTTTAATCCTCACTGATCATTCAATTAGCATACTCAACGCACGAACGGCAGAATCTGTCACGGCAATCCAACTGTCACTGGGGAACAGCTGATCCAGCTGATCGGGACTAATCGATGTGTGTGTCGCGGTTTTGTGGATGAATATAAAGCGTAGGTAAAAACACTGTGTGCCGTACCGGCAAAGTGCCGTGGTAATGCAGTGCTCTGTATATCATTCTGTTTTACCATCATTCGGCTCGTAGTTTTGATAGAAATCTGTTTTACCATCATTGGCTTGCAGTTTTTTTTTAAAGAAATCTGTTTTACCATCATTGGCTTGCAGTTAAAAAAAAAATAGAAATCTGTTTTACCATCATTCGGCTTGCAGTTTTTCATATAAATCTGTTTTACCATAGAATCTTCGGCCTACAATTTTAAGTCCAAATCTGACTTACCATGAAAATCGTGGGGAAAAAATTCTTGTGCCGCTGCGATGTATTTTCAGACACAAAGTTTTCGTATTTTTCCATTCCTAAATCTACAATGGATTCATTAGAAAGTTTTAGAGTCCCACTGGTCTCATGAGTGGCTTCGATTCACCGGTAGGACTGACAAGGTCGTAAAATCGTCATCGTTATCGATCGACAATGCTCGCATCTCACCGACACACGACCGCTTTTTACGCCCATAAACGGTAAAAGGTACGTGGGGACCGCGATGCTCTCGTGCGGGCCTGAATCATAGAAGCGCTAGGAGCCATGAAACGACCCACACGAGAGTCGTGCGAGGTACGTTATCGTGTACCGGTCTCGAATTCTAATACACTACGCCAGGAATTTCCTTTGTATCGCGGGTATATTTCTCCGGATGTCTCCTCCGCGGGGCCCGAGCCACCGATAGGGAGGAAAAACATCGTGAATGCCCCAGAGGCTCACAAAGCTCCTTTGATACGATACAACGTGTGCCAGCTAAGCATCAATATTATACACACATAGATACGAATCACGGAAACAAAAATCCCAAATTGCGTCATTCTGAGAAATCTGAATCAGCCTTTATTTTATTTATCACGAGATTGAAATTTCGCAAATGTTACAAATTATTACGTAGTTCCTTTGCGTAGACGACATTATTACATAAAAATGGAACAATAATTCTTTTACAAAAAAAGCGAAATTCGCGTGACTCTTGGTGGTCTCTCAAAACAATTTTTCCATCTCCATATCCAGTTATTAAAACGCCCCTAAATTCGAGCCCCAAGTAACGCGAAATAAAATCGCGTCTCGCGTTCGCCACGCGAGAAATTCCAACCGATTTTTCTCCTTTCCACTCGATCGAACATTCGCAGAAATCTCAGACATTGTCGACTCGCGGCTGCGCGTGTAAATAAATTTAGCAAATACATCATCGCGCGGCTATCTCGAGTGGCCTTCTGAATCCTGCTGCGGTCCGTCTCCATCGACGCGCCGGTTGCTCCCGCTGGCGAAGTCCGTGGAACACCCACGTTTACGATCGAGGCGGTTCACGCGATCCAGGCGCGATTTCGGATCGAGCCGCGAGGTGGCGACTGAGTGGCCACCTGTTGGGGCTGGCTGGAAGAGCCGCGCAGAGCGCCGCGCCAGGTATACAGGGTATCGACGGCCGAGAGTCAGAAGGGCGTAACCACCGTGTTCAGCCGTTTTGGCTCGCGTCGTTCTGTTTCCCAGCCGTCGATGTGTCTTCGTGTATAGTATAATATGGGGCATTCCACGCCGTTTCGACCTGGATTTGACCTCGACCTCTCCGATTTGGCTCGTTATTTTTTATAGGCTTAGTTAGACCCTCGACTTCATAAAAAAAAATGTTGGTTTTTTTATTGCCATTTTTGTTTGTTTAATAATTTTTTTAAGTGACATATGAAACATCATAATTTAAAAATTTGATAAAATTCTGAAAAATGATTTGTTCAATAACAAAATTATCTAGCTTATAGACAAAGTGGGAAAGATCTTTCTTCTCATAGTTTTTAAGATTTTTTGATAAAAAAAATTATTTAAAAAAATGGAAAAAAGATCCATTTTTTTTAACTATAAGAAAAAAAAAAGTAATTGCGACTTTGGCTATAAGCTAGATAATTTTATTATTGAACAAAGTATTTTTCAGAGTTTTATCAGATTTTTAAATTATGGGGTTTCATATGTCATTTTAAAAAAATATTAATCAACCAAAAACAGCGATAAAAAGACAAAAAAAATTTGTTGTGAAGTCGAGCTTCCAACTAAGCCTATACAAAATAATGAGCCAAATCGGAGAGGCTGAGGTCAAATCCAGGTCTTTAGGTCAGAATTTCATCAGTTTTTTAAATAATAGGTTTTCACATGACACTAAAAAAAATGATTAAACAGCCAAAAACAGCGATAAAAAAACAAAACAAAATTTTTTTGCGAAGTCAAGGGTTCATCTAAGCTTATAAAAAATAACGAGCCAAATCGGAGAGGTCGAGGTCAGATCCAGGTCGAAACGGCGTGGAACGCCCCATACATAGATAGGGAGCCAGGTAGTCGAGCTCTCGAGCGAGCGAGCGGCCGGGGATCGGCGTCCCCTCGGCTCGGTTTGTTCCCCCCCTCCCCGTTTGGTGAGCCCCCCTACTTCGCCCGCTCGGCTCGGAGACCCTGAGCGGCTCGCCGGGGCCCCGCCGCACGGCTCTCCGGCCCCACTCTACGCTGGCCTCACGACACCAGCGCGTTAGTTGAGAAATTCCAGCGGCGCCGTATATACCGCCCGACTGCGCGAAAAAAAAAAAAAAATCGAGCCCCAACCAAGTGCGACGTTTCTACCTCGGCGATATATATATTTTTTTCACCCAAAAGTTGCCCAGTTTTACACGGAAAAAAGCAAAGTAAACGCGAACGAACGAACGAAAAGTGCGCCACGGGATTAACGGGAATTTAATTCGCTGGTGAATTGTTCTTTCTTCGGCGCGGAATCGATAAGCCAAGTGAGTAATCGTCGCTTATCTTGAGTATGCCTGGGACTTTTCTGTGTGCGTCTGTGTGGCTCGTTCGTATTTATACGCATGATGACAATTGGATTGTGGAAATTTTCGTGACGAACGGTTTACAACGAAAAAATTCGCCAAGTGGGCCGACTGACTTTGTAGCGCAGTTACGCTTCCGCCTTCCCGTCGCGCTTCATCGGCGCTACTAGAACGTTTCGTCTTTTTCGTCTCTTTTTCTTCCCTCTCTCTATCGCTCAGTTTTATTTTTATTTTTATTTTTTTTAATTTTTAAAAAAATTTTGAATTTTTTTAAATTTTTTAATTTTTTTTATTTTTTTATTTTTTTTATGCCGACAAACGTTTAGAGTGTTTTGCCTCTCGCTCGTTTTATTTTTCCGTCT
This sequence comes from Pimpla rufipes, assembly GCA_963932165.1. Taxonomy (NCBI): domain Eukaryota; kingdom Metazoa; phylum Arthropoda; class Insecta; order Hymenoptera; family Ichneumonidae; genus Pimpla; species Pimpla rufipes. Next base: position 5,119,169 of record OZ010636.1, on the reverse strand, counting down.
TTCTCATCACATCTGCCGACGCTCTTACCGGGTCTCGAGCCCCCCCCCCCCTGACCCCCCTTTGACGCCGCGGCGCATCTCCGGTTCATCTCGCTCACCGCGGTGAAACCGCCGCGCGTACCGTTAATCGTCAAATGCCTCGGAAACCTCACGAATCGGTTTCTCCTCTCGAACTTTGTTCCCGGTGAAGAGGAATAAAAAAAAGCACGTCAATGAATATAACGAGCCAACGAGAAAATTGAGACGTGACATTTGGGGCACGCGATGAGCCGTCCGCGAGGCTTTAGAAAGTGCAGCCGGGGAAATCGCGGTTGTTCCACAGCTGCAAGTGACAAATATTAATTGTCAGCCTGCGTGTTTCGATTTATTTGTAATCGATAAAAATTGAAGAAAAATCGAGCTATTTGTTATTTTAAATTGACTGAGATTTAATAACTAATAACTTGAAATTACGTGTCATACATATGTAGACGAGATTTTTTTTATTAACCACTACTATAATAAAAAAAAATTGTGTTCTTAATACGAGCACAATTTTTCAGCACAAAAAAATTCGACTCATGCATTTTTTCAGCACAAAAAAATTCGACTCATGCATTTTTTCAGCACAAAAAAATTCGACTCATGAATTTTTTCAGCACAAAAAAATTCGACTCGTGAATTTTTTCAGCACAAAAAATTCGACTCGTGAATTTTTTCAGCACAAAAAAATTCGACTCGTGAATTTTTTCAGCGCAAAAAGATTTATGATAAAAAAAAAGATTTATTGTAATCGCGATGGCAAATTCGCGCGCGCGTCCCAAACTTCAAACTCCCGTCATATCTGCCTATCGCGAGGCGCAAAAATAAACCGTGACGTGTGTGACAGCGAAGGATCCGTGGCCGGATTGTTGGGCGTTGCTGAGAGCGATCGAGACAGAAGGAGAACGTCGATCACGGGACGCGATAACGCGGTCGCGATCATTCACGGCTTATCATCGTTCTGGAAAGTACACGGCGCGGCCTCTTCGTCGATGTCTATCTCGGCAGTCGCCAGGTCGTCGTATGTCAAATCTTCTCGGAGGACCCGAAATTTGTGTCGAGCCTCTCGTGACTGACGAGAGGATCGAGGCGCCTGGAAATTCCTTCAAGGGGGCCTCGACGATCTCCACGTTAATTACACGGAGCCTCAAAGAGCTCCTCGGCCGCCGGGTCGTGACGAATCGGTGGGAGGTCTCGGAAAATCAAAATTCCTTCCGCAAGGTTGACTGAGGATGACCCGAAAATCACCCCGAGAACTCCTCGCATTTGTTTGCTCTCGCTCGAAGAGGTCATTCGTTCCGGGGGCGACGAGGAAGGTGAAATGAATCTCCCTGCACCTTTCAAATGTGCCTCTCGTTTCATCGACGCGGTTCGAAGGGACGGAAAACACGTTCCAGCTGATTTCTTCGTTTACAATCCTTGCAAAGCTGAGTCTATGGGACGTCAATGGATTCGTCAGGGCAGGAAGAGAGGATGGAAAATTTGGGACGTGCGGGATTTATTTCGGCGGGAGAGGAAATAAATCCGAAGCTGCCGAAATGAACTCTCGGTCACCAGAAAAAAAATAGACTTCCAAACTCGTTCAATACCTCGGAAAAAAATTTAGCACTCATTTCGCAAAGTCTGACCTAAAAAATTCTCCTCAATCCCCGGGTGCTTAAAAAGCGCCTCTTATCATCGTCCACGATCCGCGAGTTCGATGCACGAGATTCAAGGTGAGCCGTAAGAAAATAGACTCGGCACTCGGTTTGCGGATTTGCTCGACGGAGGAAGAAAACTCGAAGGCCGATATTTAGCCACGGAGCCAGAAGGAACTCGAACGTCGGAGCGAGACGGAGGTCGTCCAAGGCTTCGGTGTCCCCTCGACGAGTTCGCTCCTTTTTTTTGCCCCCCTCGATGACAAACACAGTCGTGCGTTTTTTTTTCCTTCCCAAATGCATCGAGCGTGAAGCTTTTAATTTTTCTCACATGACCAAAAACGCGTCGAGAGACCCCGTGACTGGCGCTCGGGGACCTCGCGTGACGTCAAAGTCCCTCGAATACGTCGTTTATTATTCGTGAGCGAATTCGTTGCCACCCGTAGGTATCGATGTATTTTTTTTTTTTTACTTGGCGTCCGGCGTTCTCCAGCCGGGCTGAAAAATGCGCGGAGGTTTCGGTGAGACTCGAGATGTCGTCCGGATAATTCGGTGACTCTCACGGATGAATGATGCTCGGGATGGGATGACTGAGGATAGCTCCGCGTCTGCCAGCTGGCCACTTCGACCAACCGGCTTGTTTCTTGCGTCCGTAAAATTGTCTTCGCTATTCGTGTCGATGAACCTGCGTGGAACTATGATTTAGGGGCTTTGCATTTTATCGTTGATTTTTTTTCCCCCGAGCTCTGACATTAAATTGTCGTGTTAAGTGGTTTCTTGTATACTTTTTTTTTAGTTAGCCATCTGCCGCTGGCTGCTGCGATCGAGCAGCTACAGTGCTGCGTTTCTTATGGTTCGCTATTCGTGTCGATGAACCTTCAACTATGATTCAGGATTTTTGCCTTTATTGTTTTTTATTTTACATATTTTTTTATTATGTTGAAGTTTGCATCCTTGAAACGCAAAGAAAAAAATTAATTCCATTAAACTCAAATTATGAAATGACTAATCAGTAAAATCATTAATTAGTAATTTCTAATTTAATTAATTTTAATTAATTTATTAATTCTTAAGATAAAAAAAAGGATTTTTCTGTTATAAACATGTTTTTCGGACGTGTTTTTGTCTGTAATCAATGAAGATGGCCCTGAATATAAAAACGTCGAATATAAAAAAATATAATAATAGAATATAAAAAAAATCTGAATGTAAAAAAATATTGCCGATTGAGTTATTCAAACGTGTGGAAAGGCTGGTTTTCAGCTGACTCCCAGACCGCCAATTATTCGTAAGTGCTTTTTTTTGCATCAGGCATTCGTCGAGTCAGGAAATTGTATCGCGGGAATCGCGCTCGGTTGATTCAAGCAAACTGCACGAGGGTGCAAAGTTGAAGTCTCGATTACACGCCTCGACGTGCCAATCGTGCGCCGCTAGGTAGGATATAAAAATTTCCTCGCTCGGTTACCCAACGTAACTCGCAGCTAATTCGTTCGTCACTCGATATGTTTGTCAAGAACGCGCGCTCGCTGCGACTATTCCCCGGCGCAAAACGAACGAGTGATGATACCGACGTTTTATACGCTGCGACTGGACATTCCGCGGATTCTAAACATTTTTCACTCAAAATTTCGAGGCTCGGGTCGCCGGATGTACATCCTACCTTTAATCGCATTAGGGACGTGAGACACCTGATAAATGGCGTGAGAATTTTTTCGTTCTACGAGTATCTTTTACGCTTGACAAAAACACAACTGAAAAAAAGTAGAACTGGAAAAAAATACAACTGGAAAAAATTACAAGTGAAAAAAAAATACATCTGGAAAAAATTACAACTGAAGAAAAAATACATCTGGAAAAAATTACAACTGGAAAATAATACAACTGGAAAAAAATACAACTGAAAAAAAATACAACTGGAAAAAATTACAACTGGAAAAAAATACAACTGAAAAAAAATACAACTGGAAAAAATTACAACTGGAAAAAATACAACTGAAAAGAAAAATACATCTGGAAAAAAATACAACTGAAAAATATGAAGTACTCGCAATTGCGTGGCCTCCGAATCGCCCACACTTCGCATCCGCAAAGTTGACGTAATTGAGTCCCCACAGTTGTCATATGCATACGATACGATTTACTGTTGCGCATATTAAGACACGAGTTTTGCGCATTATAACGTGAGTCACACGATCCTTGCGAAACACAACGAGAATCCCCAAGCAAACCGGACGAAATTTCGACTGAAAACAAATGGGCCGTGCGGGTACTGAAAACACAGAATCGATCATGACTCTCGACGTGTCGGTTTATCGGTAATCGTGTGGCGATCACAGGTGTCGTGCGCATATAGCACGGGTATCGTTTAATCGTCTCTTATTTTTCACTCACCTTTGTATCGTATGTATATATATATATTTATTAATCACGAGTGCTCGCAGCCTCGTCATTGTCAATTCCTTCTTTGTCCACTCGTCCCTCGACAGCTCGATCTTTATTCCTCTCGTCTCGTCTTGCGCACTTTGTACTCGGCGACGCTCGTGCCTCAAATTCTATATATTTGCGCGCCGTAAACCATCCTGTGTGGCGCATAGCGAGCGCGCCACAGTCATTGGCCACATACAGCTGTCACCGTACACTCAACAAATCGTCTTTTCAATTAACTATTCATCTTTTTAATTAACACTTCACTAAAATCGAGGTTACATTTTTTTCCATCGCGATATCCACATTTCGGATTTTTTTACAGAATTTTGAAGCCGAATTTTCGTAAGCAAACTATTTTTCATTTTTGTTTCACGAAAAATGAACTATTTTTGTTTCAACAAAAAATTTTTTTTTTTTTCTATAAAAACAAACTATTTTTTCAACAGAAATTAACTATTTTTGTTTCAACAAAAAGAAACGATTTTTTTTTTAAATTGACTATTTTTATTTTAACAAACGCAAACAATTTTTTTTTTTTTTCTTCAATAAAAACCAACTACAATTGCCATCCGATAAAATATTGGTCGCTACCAACAACAACTATTGAAGCAGAATTCACGGAAAAATAAGAAAACTGACGATTATTGTAGCTCGGCCGGCGACTGTGACATCTCGGCAAGACACCTCACGTGCGTTCTTGTATTTTGCACGGCGTACAACGCATCACGTCGCCCTCATACGAACGGATCACGTACACGTTTACGAGGATCCGAACGCTCGGCCGTTTCGTTCTGTTCTGTTGAAAGTTGGGTCGATGACTCGAGCCGGAGGGACGAGAATGTCGGAAGAAGCGCGATGCGATAAGACGCCGCGACCGGGACGTTGAGAGACGTAAGCATCGCCCGCGGATTCGATATTAATGATGCGTTACATTGCGATCGGTTCAATCGGCGCTGAAATTGAATTCAACGATAAATACAACCGGGAGCTTCTATCAACTTTGGCGAAAATTCATAATGTTGAAGTTTGCATCGTTGGAATGCAACGAAATAAAAAAAATGAATTCTAATTAACCGAAATGATGAAATTGGGTGTAAAAAGTCATCATGACAATTAGATATTGTGGTGATTTTTTATACCTAATTTCATCACTTAGAATTTTTTTTTTCACTTTTTAATTTTTTTTTTCATTTCATTTTTTTTCTGCTGAATTTCGTTGCATTCCAACGATGCAAACTTCAAAATCATAAAAATTCTCAGTGTCTTGGTGATTTTTCTTATTTTCTCCGAGTCATCGGGAAATAATGTTGCATTGTAAATACACATTACAAATGCATTGCCAAGCAAAAGAGTCGTTTGCATAAAATCTCAAGAGCTCGAGAAGAGAAAAAAAATGAAGAAAAAAAAATGTCGTTGTAAGTGTTGATAAAATTTGCGCCACAACGAAAATAGTCGCACGTCCTCCGCGCGAGAAAATAGCCGCTCTGCCGGAGGTGTTCGAAGGCTTTGGAAATGAGACAAAGCAAATATTTGCTCTTAAAGCGCACACGAAGCAAATACTGATAAGCCGTAGCGGTGATATCACGCGACGCTATCTCGGACACCGACAGGCTCACGGTCTAGTGATAAAGGAAATTCAAGGTGTATGCGTGGCGTTTTATCGAACGGGTTATTCTGCGATCGAATTCCGCTCCATCCTCGCCAGCTATATTCAAAGGGTTTTTAAGACTCGATTTTATGCCACGCGTAAGCGAATAACTACCGAAAAGATGACAAATTTTACTATTTTTTTAAATGACAATTACATTTTTTTTTTAATTTCTGTTTTTTATTTTTATTGTTTAAAATTACGAAAAAAATTGTAACGAGTTTCAACTTCGCATTAAGCACCTAAATTCTACGTTTTTTCTCCCCACTCCCCTTGATCCCCTTTCATTCCTTGTATTCCCCTCCGTGTCATTTATTGAGTTCCTCCCCCAGAGTGTTTCCCGCAGCCACTCTTTCCTAATGCACTACTGTATCGCGTTTGCACGAGGGCACAGGGAAACTGCGGAAAACCTGTGCCGATACAGGCGGCTATATTTTTCTGAGTGTCTGTTGCATGAGATTACATCAGAAACTCAGAAAAACTGCCTCCCGCTCAACAGTTGACGTGCAAATCAGTGCACGGCTAAGCGGTCACCCATCCAAGTAGCGACCGTGAGTCGAGCTGCTTAACATGGGAGATCGCCGAAGCCATGCACCGACCGCACGCCCACTGCTGTCGGTTGTCAATCACTTTTATCGAAATACTAAAATGAATCTGAATTTAATGACATACGATTAATTACTTTTTTTCGATTAATTACCCCCATGGAAAAAAAGTATAATTAAAAACATACTTTTCAATGTATTGAAAAAGTATATTCTAAGTATACTTGAAATATATCTTTTATATTTATTATGTATTTTAAATACATGGGAAGTATATTTCAAGTATATGTGCAATAACTAGTTTTTCGTAGAAAAGTATATTCCCGGGGTATATGTGCCGTCAATGTAAAATATATAATATATACATTATGAGTATACTTCACACATACAGCAAAGTATATGTATATACTACATCGTCGTATGTATGAAAAATTTTACGGATGCACATTGCGTGCAACTTAGCCTTATATTTTGCTATGTTTCGTGAGTATACATCGTGTATGGTACATTAAATATATATTTGAAATAGATGGAATATATATTTTGCACATACTTCGCAATACACTTCGCAATATACTTCAAGTATACTTTTCAAGTATATTCAAAAATGTATTCGACATAACTAATTTTTCGTAAAAAAGTATATTCATTATACTCAAAAATATACTTTTGAATATACTTTAAATATACTTTTTTTCCATGGGGGTACTTTTAAAATTTTTCATTTTTGTTATTTTTATTATTTTTATTTACATATAAATTTCTCTATAAAAAAAAATGTCAATCACTTTTATCGAAATACTAAAATTAATCTGAAATGAATTACACACGATTAATTGCTAACAATTTAATTGGCCGCGGCTCGTCGTCCAGCGGTATATAGAAATCGAAGTGAAACAGGAGCGCGCGGAGAATAAAAAGCAGAGCGGAATATCGATATAATGGTATTGATGCAGGTAGCGCGTGGATGTGGCGGGGCGAAACAAGGTGAGTATGTAAATGGACACCATAACGTGGCTCTCGGTCGTAGCGCGACGTGTGTGTGTGACGACACTCGGCGCCCGTGAGCGCCTCTCGACTCGCGTTCGCCGCCACCGAGTTTCGTTGCGTAAAGCGCAATTACGAATGTTTGCAGTCGGCGTGGAAAACGAGACCGATCCGCCCGAGCGTACAGCAGATAATACAGAAAAGAAGAAAAGCGAAAAGCTCCCTCGTGTTCCATATATATACCTGCCGTCGTCGCGTCCTCCGTGCGGCTGCAGCCAGAAGAAGTGCACGAGGCGAGAAGCGCAGATGCGCGCCGAGTGCGGCGACTCGACCGGCTCCGCGTGTGTGACGCACGTTCGAGGCATAACTGCATACTAAACGAGCTTTAATTGTCAATTCGCCGACGATATTTCACGATTTTTCCTTCCAGGAAAATATCTTCTCCGCGCGCAATCTTAATCAATAAAACATCGCGCTGTTTCTGCGTTAAGAAAAAAAAAAAAAAAAACAACGCCGTTAGAAAAAATAATTACTTTAATCTTCATCACACTCAGAAAAATCATGAAAGTTCCGGTAACTATAAACTTTATGAATTTATATGAATTTATAAAATATTTATATGAATTTATAAAATATTTATATGAATTTATAAAATATTAAATGAATTTATTAAATATTAAATGAATTTATAAAATATTAAATGAATTTATTAAATATTTATATGAATTTATAAAATTTATAAAAAACGAAAATAAATTTTTCGTTCATGCTATGATTTTTATAGTAACTTAAAAAATAGTTACTAAAACTGTGAAAAATAATTGTCACTTTATAGTTACCAATACTACATTTTTCTCTCAGTGCAGCGTGGCCAATCACTGCACGAGTCACGCCGCGCGTTTCGTCGCAAACCAAAGTCGTTCATTGCATTTTTCGTCGAATCGCTTTGGCCGTCACGTGACCGCGGCCCTTCCGATGGAATTCCGAGGCCGAAGGACCGCCGCAACGTTTGGGCGATCCCGGTGAAGCTTCGAGCTCGATGAAGACTAAAACCCTAAGGCGTCCTATGTATTCGCATTTCCAAAAATCCTTCGATCTCTCGCTCTAAATTTCGTATCTTCAAACGTCAAAATTTCGAGTCCGTCGAGGTCGAATAAAGCACTCGACGAATCTTTTCGTCGCCGAAATATATTTTGCGTTTCCTTTCTGTTTGGAAAATTTTTTTCTCTTCTACGGGGCAAAAGATTTTCTCTTCAAGGGGGCAAAAGATTTTCTCTTCAAGGGGGCAAAAGATTTTCTCTTCAAGGGGGCAAAAGATTTTCTCTTCAAGGGGGCAAAAGATTTTCTCTTCAACGGGGCAAAAGATTTTCCGGATTCGCGTGAACGCACGAAATTTCGGGATTATCGGGAGCCACGTGGGTTCCTTCAGCGTGGCTGGGCCGCCCTTTTGGTCCCCTCGGTACCCGCGGGCCCCGCGGGGCCGTCGAGCTGAGACCGCGCGCGGACCACCTGCGCTTGGTCTTTGCTCGCAGATAATTTTACCTGATTTTACCTGGGGCCGCCTGCAGCCTGCAGCAAAGCCGCCGCTGCTACGTCGGTCGGCGGAGCGAGGGGCGAGGGAGGGGGGGGGGGGGGACGCCCCGAACAAAGGGAGCCGGTCGCAGGGTCCACAGCTGGTGCGTTCGGCCCTTTGGACCGTCCAAGACTCTCGCCGAGGAACCGATACGTCTCAGCAGGACGATCCTTCCCCTCTATATTTCCTTTCTTGTGCGTGCTCAACCGGTGACGATCGACCTTCCGGCTCTTCGCGAGGCGAACTGACCGAGAGAGGAGCTTCGGACCCTTCGAAAAGCGTTTCCACATTTTTCGTCAGGCTTCAGCATTTTTTTATTATATCAAGAATGCAAAATAGAATTCTGGATATTATTTCCTTATCATTATGACTATTCGCACTTGACGCAGTTTCCTCGAAGTGTGACGAAAGCAAATGGATCAAAACGGCTCCTCGTAGTCTTCGCGGAGGAGGAAATACAATAAGGAAGTTTTTACTAAAATACAAGGAAATGTTCCTTTTAGTTTAATAAAAACTAGAGTTTTGATTTAATAAAAATTAGAGTTTTCGTTTAATAAAAACTAGAGTTTTGATTTAATAAAAATTAGAGTTTTCGTTTAATAAAAACTAGAGTTTTGATTTAATAAAAATTAGAGTTTTCGTTTAATAAAAACTAGAGTTTTGATTTAATAAAAATTAGAGTTTTCATTGAATAAAAACTAGAATTTTAATTAAACTAGAGTTTAATCAAAACTTGAGTTTTAATTAAACTAGAGTTTTGATTAAACTATAAAAGGAACCCCCTTGAAAATTAGTCACCTCTAAAAAAAAATTATATATCATAAAAGTTAAAAAAAATTTTCGCCTTTTCAAAATTATTCACGAGAGACTAAAAATAGTATTGCGAGTCTGCATTGCGTTCCCTGTGAAACGGCCGAACGTATGCAGCGAACAGCACAGCCCCAATTAGATAACCGACGTGGGGTAACCGCACACCCGGCGATTTTTTCGTTTCGCATTCGCGAAGCAGTCGCCACCGTGGACGAGTCTATCGCGATATCGTCCGCTGTTATCAGTGTCACGCATGCGTGGAAGTGACGACTGTCTCTGACAGCCATTTTACACGTACGATCCCTGACAGCACCCGCTGTAAATTCACCACTCTGTTACAGCCACATGTGGAAAACGTGTGATTATCATTACTTTTTTTTTTTTTTTTTTTTTTTTTTTTCATACTCGAACAATATTGATTTTCTCTAACGTCACTTTGCCATCAGTCGCTCAACGTCACAAAAGAGACACCGGAAATTCTTGGCTATCTCGTGAAAAATGCGACTGGCAAATAGTCGACAAAGGTTGAAACTCGTGGATCGCTGACAGCCATTTTACACGTACGAACCCTGACAGCACCCGCTGTAAATCCACCACTCTGTTACAGCCACATGTGGAAAACGTCTGATTATCATTACATTTTTTTTTTTTTTTTTTTCATACTCTAACAATATTGATTTTCTCTAACGTCACTTTGCGATCAGTCACTCAACGTCACAAAAGAGACACCGGAAATTCTTGGCTATATCTCGTATTTTTTATTTTTTATTTTTTTGTTCTTTTTTTGTATATTATTATTTGATTTTTCTTATTACCTGGTTTGTTACTCTGCCATCTATATATATTTGTTGTTTTTCAAGGGCTTGTCCCGTCCATTGTACAAAAAATAAAAATAAAATAAATAAAATAAAATAAAAATGTGACTGGCAAATAGTCGACAAAGGTTGAAACTCGTGGATCGCTAAGGAACTCGGCTGTGCACTTTGCGCACTGCGAAGGAACTCGGCGAGTGCCATTGCAGTGTACATATCGTGTGGCATAGAGATAGACTCGTGTGCACCGCGATACGCGATAATTTATCGCTAATTACGATTGGCGAAGTTGCCGGGGCAACGTGGGTCTCTGTTAATAAATTGTATATCTCCGTTGCGTCAACAAACCACGAGATAAATTGGCTTGCGGACTGCGCGGAAGGCTAACACCTATTGTTTATTGGACGTAGCGCGGCGAGAGAAAAATCGGGTTTGATTAATAATAGTCGGTTCGATGACCTTAAGTACCACAGTTGAGGTCATCGTTTGCAGTTACCGTAATTAATTAGTAACCATTTTTGGTAACTATTGTATTTATTATTAAAATCTCAACAGTAAGAAAATTCGATATCAATAAATATCATTGATTTTGTTTTGAATCTCCGCCCTCAACAAAAAATGTTTGTTCCCAATGTATTAATGTTGTATTAATTATTAAAATCTCAACAGTAACAAAATTCGATATCAATAAATATCATTGATTTTGTTTTGAATCTCCGACATCAACTAAAAAATGTTTGTTCCCAATGTGTCAAATAGCCCCGGTCTCCTTTGGAAATAAACCTGAATAACTGAGTACCGAGATACCGGACGTAATAATGTCTACATTTAGTTGGGTAATATCGAGATATCGTTTGGCTCGATTTTGATAAGTGACTCGTGATAGGACATAAAGTTCGCTCAGCCGCAGCAGCAGCAGCAGCAGCGACCATGAGTCCCGAGTCTCGTCGCCGAGTGTCGATAACTGTCGGCAGCTACGACAATTAAAAAAAGAATCATACGCGGGCTCTCGAGACTCCGTCGTTCAATGCCGCAGCAATAGGCAAGGAAACCCGCGGGCCCCTGATAGTCAGTCGTACTCTAGATAATAGTGCGCGGAACTGGAGCGTCAGAAAGGCCACAGCCTATCTTGTCGAGCTTTACGAGTCTTCGAAAAAACTCGATGCTCGCTGAAACATTTCATGGACCGTTGAGCAGCTGGACGCTGGTCATGAAACGTAATCGGCTTGGTACCGACTTCCCTTGTTGCATAAAACAAAAGTGACCTTTGGTGTTTTGAGCACGAAAGATCGACGAAAAATTGCGGAGACGAAATTCTGCTGAAATTGCGCGTATGGAAATTAGTGACTTGAAATACGAATTTTACCAGAAATTTATTTTGTACAATTTTTATTGGCATTTTATTTTGTACGAATTTTACAAAAAATGTATATTATACGAATTTTACCAGAAATTTATTTTGTACAATTTTTATTAGCATTTTATTTTGTACGAATTTTACAAAAAATGTATATTATACGAATTTTACCAGAATTTTATTTTGTACGAATTTTACCAGAATTTTATTTTGTACGTATTTTACCAGAATTTTATTTTGTACGAATTTTACCAGAATTTTATTTTGCACGTATTTTACCAGAATTTTATTTTGTACGAATTTTACCAGAATTTTATTTTGTACGTATTTTACCAGAATTTTATTTTGTACGAATTTTACCAGAATTTTATCTGGTACGAATTCCAGATGACTCAGCCGCTCAAGACGAAATGATGCACCTTGGCCGATAAACGAAACCTGTTTGCATATTTCATCAGAAATGACGGATTTTTAGGACAAATAGGCGGCATCGCTCTCGCTGCGGTTGGTAATTCCACTGAGCATGACGCTTTCCTTTTTCCAGTGACTTTATAGCTGTCTAAGTAGGTTGGAGAAAAGGCGGATCTAAAAAATATCTGTTATTCCCGTAATACCTCCAAAAGACTCGATCACGCGAAAAAAAATGTTCAATTAGAAAAATTGCAGATTTTGCGACTTTAACACCCGCGATAAAATCGTCATTATTTCCATGATTTTTCGGCCGATTATTATTATCAAAAACGTACTAAAAAAAAAAAAAAAAATCGCCCAAAATTACACGACTCGATCGCGCAAAAAAAAATATATCCAATACGTAAAATCGCGAATTCTGCGACTTTAACACCCGCGATAAAATCGTCAATGGTGCCACCTCGTTGTATTTAAATGCTGAGTTGGTCGGCACGCACGTTAATAATCATCATAGCGATTACGGTGCGCCACGACGCCCGAGCGCCACAGCGTAGGATCAAACGAAACGCGTGTTGCGATGACGTTACAGACACAAAGTAAATTCGTCGAAAGGCCGATGGCGCCGCGGTGGGCGGCCCGCGCACACGAATCAAAATTAAATCTAGTTGCCGCAGAGGCCGAGAGCAACGGCGGCGTCGGAGACTCGCGGAATGCCCGTGGCACGGCCACAGCGATGTCCGTCCAGCGCGGACTGTTACCACTGTGCAAAACGATGCACACGACTCGCGCCGAGCGCGGCGAGCCTGGCCGCGGCCAGGTAGTAGTCACATGGCTGCGGACCGGATTGCCTGACCGCAAAGCACTCCTTCGCCATTCAATACGCGACACACGGCCGCCGTGTATCCACTACGCGCTGCAAATCCGCGAATAAATAATCAATTCATGCGTGTCAAAAACCTCGTAACGAGCCTCGCGCGCTTTTTCTCGCACGACTCGTGGAGCGCGGTAAGAAAAATATGTGTACTTTTTTTTGTTGTATATTTGCCAAAAGTTGTGTTCATTTTTTTATTTTTTTTTAATAGTGTGCAACGAGAAAATATTTAATTCGAGCGTATCAAAAACTTGTCAAAGACAATTTTTTGACCCATTTACCATTTTTCGTTAATTTGTCCGGTTGAACGATAAATTTGCAAAAGGCGATTTCATGGAGCGCGGTAAGAAAAATATGTGTACTTTTTTTTGTTGTATATTTGCCAAAAGTTGTGTTCATTTTTTTTATTTTTTTTTTAATAGTGTGCAACGAGAAAATATTTAATTCGAGCGTATCAAAAACTTGTCAAAGACAATTTTTTTTACCCATTTACCATTTTTCGTTAATTTGTCCGGTTGAACGATAAATTTGCAAAAGGCGATTTCATGGAGCGCGGTGAGAAAAATAAGTGTACTTTTTTGTTGTTGTATATTTGCCAAAAGTTGTGTTCATTTTTTTTATTTTTTTTTTAATAGTGTGCAACGAGAAAATATTTAATTCGAGCGTATCAAAAACTTGTCAAAGATAATTTTTTTTACCCATTTACCATTTTTCGTTAATTTGTCCGGTTGAACGATAAATTTGCAAAAGGCGATTTCATGGAGCGCGGTGAGAAAAATAAGTGTATATTGTTTTTTGTATATTTGCCAAAAGTTTTGTGTTCATTTTTTTTTTTTTTAATAGTGTGCAACGAGAAAATATTTAATTCGAGCGTATCAAAAACTTATCAAAGACAATTTTTTTACCCGTTTACAATTTTTCGTTAATTTGTGCGGTTGAACGATAAACTTGCAAAAGGCAATTTCATGGAGCGCGGTGAGAAAAATAAGTGTATATTTTTTTTGTATATTTGCCAAAAGTTTTTTTTTTTTTTTTTTTTTTTTTTTAATGGCATGCAACGAGAAAATATTTAATTCGAGCGTATCAAAAACTTATCAAAGACAATTTTTTTACCCGTTTACAATTTTTCGTTAATTTGTGCGGTTGAACGATAAACTTGCAAAAGGCAATTTCATGGAGCGCGGTGAGAAAAATAAGTGTATATTTTTTTTGTATATTTGCCAAAAGTTTTTTTTTTTTTTCTTTTTTTTAATGGCATGCAACGAGAAAATATTTAATTCAGGCGTGTAAAAAACTTGTCAAAGACAATTTTTTTTTTGTTTTTCAAAAGGCGTCTTCGGAGTTAGTAAAAAAAATTTGTTTAAGCGACCAACGAATATTTTCTTCATTGAACAAATAATCGTGCCGCAGAAATAAATTGGTGCAACGTTGTTTTTTGACCGCGCGCGCGAAATGAGAAAAATACCAGATGGAGAGTGAAGGTTACAACGAGGCCGAAATAATTCCTCGGAAACGATGGAAAATCAGAATATACAACGCCGACCGAAAATTCCGATCGGTTCTCGCGTGCCGCACGAGCGATGACGCGGGAACACGACGTGGGGCACACCTTCGCATTGTATAATTCCAATTCTATTTTCTTCACTCGGGTGCTCGCGGGCTCGAACGCCTTGTGGTGGTCTCCGCTCCGGCCTTCTTCCTCCTCCTCCTCCCCGCCGCCTCCTCGCATTTTTCTTCTCTCTAGATCAGCTTAATCATCACCTCGCTCGCTCGCCGCTGTTAAGCCGCGTGATGCCACCGGAGACGCGCGGAGAGCAACATTCGCAATTTCTCTCTCTTTAATCTCTGCTCATTCGTATATGTAGACTTTTATCTAGTTATATTCCTCAAGATTTTGGTCTCGCTCGAAAGAGCCACAAAATTGTGACGATAAAACTGATTCATAAAAAATGTATCATTATAATCTGAACATTTTTATGAAAATACAAGAGAAAAAAAAATGTCGATTTCGTAAAGTTTGACGACCCTTTCCGATGGGAAATTTCTCGCTGATTCCGAAAAGCACCGTTATTTGCCCGAAAAATGAAAAATTCGACGAGAGAAATGCGAAAAATGATTTTTCACTTTTTTCGAAATTTTGTCACTTCGCTAAAATGGAGGTAACTTTTTTTTCGATCGACCAAACCTGGGTTTCCTTTTTGCGTTCGAGAGAAAACTCTATAACGAAGAGAATGCCGCAAAGCGGAACACGATATGTTGATTTTTGAATTTTTTACAGAATTTTAAAGTCAGACCCTCAAAAATCGCAAATTTTTAGAAGGGGTACCCCTTGCGTTTTTTCGCGAAAAAAAAATTTCCAATTCCGTAAAGTTTGACGACCCTTTCCGATGGGAAATTTCCCGCTGATTCCGAAAAGCACCGTTATTTGCCCGAAAAATGAAAAATTCGACGAGAAAAATGCGAAAAATTATTTTTCACTTTTTTCGAAATCTTGTCACTTCGCTAAAATGGAGGTAACTTTTTTTTCGATCGACCAAACCTGGGTTTTATTTTTGCGTTCGAGAGAAAACTCTATAACGAAGAGAATGCCGCAAAGCGGAACGCGATATGTTGATTTTTGAATTTTTTACAGAATTTTAAAGTCAGACCCTCAAAAATCGCAAATTTTTAGAAGGACCCTTGCGTTTTTTCGCGAAAAAAAATGTCCGATTCCGTAAAGTTTGATGACCCTATCCGATGTGAAATTTCCCGCTGATACCGAAAAGCACCGTTATTTGCCCGAAAAACAAAAAATTCGACGAGAAAAATGCGAAAAATGATTTTTCACTTTTCTCGAAATTTCATTTTTTTGCGATTTTTTGGGTCTGACTTTGAAATTCTGTAAAAAATTTGAAAATCAAGATATCGCGTTCCGCCTTGCGGCATTCTCTTCGTTATAGACAAACAGACAAACAAAACTTTCCAAAATACATACAACACACACACCAATTTTTCCCTGATCACCCATTTATTTTTCCCATCTTTCCTCCAGCCATAAACTATTTTCACGTCTCCAACATTGATTCGCGAGTTGGCTCTCGTTTCACACGCACAGCCATCCGTCACTACGTGCACCATATACCCAAGCGCCCCACACACACGCAGGCCGCATCCACCTGGCATAATAAAAGGAGAATAGCCGGGCGACTACGTGTACAGGAGGTCCCAGAGCGCGCTCGTTGTGCGCGTCTCGCGTTCGCTCTCGGAAAGCCCCCCTCGAGTTATCTTCTCGCGTATCCGTCAGGCAGGCGGTGCGCGCCAGCGCGGTGTATACGCCGAGCTCGCGTTCGCCAGTGTAAACAAGGTGCGCTCGGCGTTCGCGCGAGAGGAGACCAGAGAAATTCAACGTGGCGTGGCGCAGTTCAGAATTGCACTTCCCCTGTTTTGTACGTGCCGAGATCTTTTCTCTCTCTTTCCCGCTTCTCTCTATCTCCGTCTCTCCTTCTCTCCTTCTCTCCCTCCAAACTTCTTCTCGTCATCGTCTCTCTCGACGACTTCGAGGCCAGTGTGGTTCTATCTTCGCGAGTCTCAACGCCGGTTTTTCCGCCGCGCGTGAAATAATTATTTTTCGCCTTTAATTTTTCTCTTTCTTTTTATTTTTTTTTCCCCCTCTCTTCCTCCTCCTCCTCTCGTTCGGCTCTCGCTCGCGGCTTCTTTCCTTCCGCGATTCGGACACTCGACTTCCTGCCTCGCGATTTTCTCAGCCGGTCGGACCGAACTTCCGCTCGGCGCGCGCTCTGCGGTTCGGTTTTCGTGATTCGAGCCCCCGCTGGAATATTCGGTTACGTGCGGTTTTCTTTTTATTGCGCCCTGGAGAAGGGTGAAGGTGGAGCGGATTTTGGTACCCACGGGGCCTCGACACTCGAGATTGTAGCGACATGAAAATAACATTTGTTTCGTTCATTGTTTGAAATCGGTACATCCAGAGAAATCGTTTTGTTGGGATCTATTCGAAACAAATAAAATTTATTTGAATGAAATAAACATTTATTTGAAATAAATACATTTTATTTGGCTCAAATAAATTCACACAAATAATAATAATAATAATAATAATAATAATAATGATGATGATGATGATGATGATGATGATAATGATAATTCAATTTTTTTTCATTCAAATAGAGTCCGCCTTAAAAAAAAATAAAAAGAATAGCCCGCGACAAAATAGAAACTATTTTGTGATTTGTTAATTTGCAATTGACACGAATTGCGTTCCACGGGAAAAAATGTGTGCAGAATATCGATTATTATTTTGAACTGATATACGATTGAATTTGTTTACTTTCAGACAAACAAGGCACGATGAAGGCTCGGGCAGCACTGCTGCTGCTGGCAGTGACGTTCGCCCTCGCGGAGGCGCTCATGATCCCGGAGACGACGAAGGTCCCGGAAAAAGCGGTTTCGAGCACCGAATTTCGCAAGAAACTCGAGACCCTTGCGAACCGAACGCGAGCGTCCGACGCGGCGGAGATAAAAACCGCGACGTCGCCGACGACGACGATTCTCAGCGATGTCTTCCCGAGGGAGCCGGAAATCGTGCATCCCTTCACGAATCCCAAGGACATGCTGCTGCAGGAAATTCGTTCGTTGGACGAAGACGCCTCGACCAACAAGGTACCATTTTTATTTATTTTTTTCTATTTTTCCCTTTCCGTAATTTTGATATATTCGATCAGCCTGAAATTTGAGGAATTTACAAGGAGAAAAGGAAATATTGAAGACACTAAAAAATTGGCAATAATATTTTTTTCTCGAGTTGTAAAGTACGCAATTTCCCATATAATAAAATCGTAGACCAACAAGGTAACATTTATATTTATTTTTTTCTATTTTTACCCTTTGGTAATTTCGGATTTATCGAAAAAAAAAGCTGTTGAACACAAAGTAAACGTAATTTAGTATTTGCTCTCAAAGCAGATTCAGGAGGAGCTGGCGAAGGCCATAAAAGCCGAGGCTGAGAAATCGCGGGACAAGCCACGAGTTTCCACCCTGAAATCATCGAAGAAAATCGTCTCACCGACTCCAAACGCCATCGACGTCAACGACAAGGTCACCGTTGATTTTGATAAGGATGAGGACGCCGCGCTGAAGGCCCTGAAACGGGCTGAGGTCTCGTTCAACGAGGACTCGAACGAGGACGATGACGACGACGACGACGATGACGACGACGACGATGACGACGACGATGACGACGACGACGACGCCGACGACGAGTACGACGAGGACGACGAGGACGACGACGAGGACGAGGACGACATCGCCGACGAGGAGGAAATCATGACCGAGTGCCCGGATTACTGCAGGTGCTCCGGACAATTCGCAGCTGCCACAACAGCCAGGTACGTCTGACTAGAATTTGGGCTGAAGATCAAAAACGATTTTTTCGTCGACACGATTTTTAAAAACGATTTTTTCAACAGCTCGATTTTCAAAAACGATTTTTTCAACAGCTCGATTTTCAAAAACGATTTTTTTAACAGTACGATTTTTAAAAACAATTTTTTTTAACAGCACGATTTTTAAAAACAATTTTTTTTAACAGCACGATTTCTAAAAACAATTTTTTTAACAGCACGATTTTTAAGAAAGATGTATGCAAAAATTTCTGCTAATTCGCATGGCTCGAAATTTAATTCGTCAGTTAATATATTAAATTTAATACAGAAGTGCAGCGAAATTACAATTTTTTTATTAAACTTCCTAATTCACATAGGATTTAGTTAAAATTACTTTAACTTCACATTTCACTTGTGTATTAAATTTTAAATATCAGTTTACGTAAAAAAAAATTCTTCACCTGTAATTGAAGCCCATACAAAATATTTGTATCAGTACTGATATTCCACCAAAAGTAGCAAGTTGTAATTTGCATTGGCAGCTGAAGGATTAATAGCACCAATTTTTTTACAACCCCACGTAATATATTTATTATTTTAAATAAGCCAAAGCAATATGTAAAAAAGTTTAATATTCGTACAATTTGAATCCGCAGATGCAGCAAGCTCATCGAGAAGCAGAATTTCGGCCCTCAAATCGCTCATTTGCGTATCGAGAACGCCGGTGAAATAACTCTGGGCCCTCAGGCCCTGCGTGCTCGTGGTCTTCAGCAGTTGGAGACGATCACGATCGCCGACACGAGAATCGCCCACCTGGACCGCTCGGCGTTCAACGGTACGGACTATCTATTCGCCGTGAATCTCACGAGAACCGCGTTGATCGACATCGAGCCCGACTACTTCGAGAACAACACCCAGCTGAATCTTCTGACCATCGCGGGTCAGCCGCTCGGCCGCAGCTGGGCCAGCTCCAAGGATTATCTCCTCAACGCGCCCAGCGTGAGCGAGTTGGACTTCTCGTCGAACGAAATCACCCGTTTGCCGCGCGCCGCTTTCTCCAAAATGCCGAACCTTGCGTACGTCGACCTGAGGAACAACCGACTGAGGAGCATCGACGACTCGATTCTCGAGCCACTCGAGTCCCTCGTCGAGCTCGACCTCTCCGGCAATCTGCTGGTCGATTTTCCCGTCAGCGCCGTCGACGGAAAGGGACTTCAGACTCTTCGCATTGCCTGTGAGATATTTTATTCGATTCGATAAATTCGATCAGCCTGAAATTTGGTTCAATTGGAATTTGGGGAGTTTGCAAGGAGAAAAGGAAATCTGCAAAAATCATCTTTATCGAGGATACTAAAAAATTGGCAATGATTTTTTTTTCTCCAGTTGCAAACTACGCAAATTCACATGTAATAAAATCATAGACTTGGAACGTATTTTTGACGCCCTTTTAATATCCATTTTTTAATTTTTATTTTGTTCATCTTAATTTTTTAAATTCTAATTTTTTAAATTTTGTTTTTTTTTATTTTAATTTTTTAAATTTTTATTTAAAAAATGTTTATTAAATTTTTTTTTATTTTCAAGCCAACAACCTGACGAAACTGACACCCGACCAATCGTCGAAAGTGAGTACTCTGAAGAAGCTGATTATCGGCCAATCTTCGAAGTTGACGGTGCTCGACGCTTCGAACAACCGAATTAAGGTCATCACGAAGGACGATCTCGCGAGTTTCCCGGCTCTCGAAAGATTGTTCGTCGCCTCGAACGGAATCAAGCGCATTCATCAGCACTCCTTCTCGCTCCTCGATCAGCTCACTCATCTCGACATCAGCGACAACAAGCTCACCAATTTCAGCGAGCATCACTTGCGCTCGAATCCGAGACTTCACACCGTTCTCATGAACAACAATCCGGGTCTCGGCGGTCTGCCCGTCTTCAAGACTATTGGCTTCGAATACGAAACTTACAGGTAAAACAGTCATTTGTAATAATTTATAATCTCTTTTTATGAAAGAAATAATTTATAATTTCTTTGCTTTGGAGTTTTCACGGTTTATAAAATTATCTCTGTGAAGAAGCAAGTTTATCTACGTTGGTTGTCTCCAACGAGAAGTCTCGATGCGACGTATAAAGTTGGTTGAATTAGCTTCAGGCTTGAGTTTAAATTGATCGGTGCCGATGAGTCGGTCAATCGAAACCAATAATTCGTTTATTGATAAATTTATTGATATCCATTTTCAGCGTCGAACGATTCGAGTGCGCAAACTGCGGTCTCGAATCTCTCAGCGAAGGCACGTTCGACGCAATGCCGGCGATGACGAGGCTGAATCTCGCCAGAAACCGACTGACCAGGCTTCCCTCTGGTCTCCTTCAGACTATGCTCTCCCTCCACGAGTTGGACCTTTCCGACAACCTGATAAGCACTCTCGAGCCCAGGATGTTTACTGGTGCAAAGAGCATGGCGAAATTGAGCCTCGCTGGAAATCCACTCGTCACTCTTCAAGTCACGCCGTTCCTGCAGACTCCCGGACTCGTCCGGCTCGACGTCAGCAGATGTCAGCTCCGCAGAATCTGGAGCGAAGCTAGGCAGCCGATGAAAACTCTTCGGTAAGTTTTTTTTCTCGAGATTCAATCAAATATTCCATAATTTCACCAATCTAATTTAATAACGTAATTTATTAAAATTAATTAATTATTTTTACAAAAATAATTCATTTACGTAATTTATTAAAATTAATTAATTATTTTAACCAAAAATAATTCATTTACGTAATTTATTAAAATTAATTAATTATTTACCCAAAAATAATTCATTTACGTAATTTATTTAAATTAATTAATTATTTTTATAAAAAATCATTCATTTACGAAATTTTCGAAATTTCGTGTTTTACCTTTCACTCATTTCGCTATTTTATCGTTTTACAATCAGATTCCTCTCCGTCCGTTCCAACGAGTTGCAACGCATCACCATCGAGGAATTGAAGGCAATGCCGAAGCTCTCGGGTCTCGACGCGTCGCACAATCCCTTCGTCTGCGACGAGGACTTCAACCAGGCCGTCCAGTGGCTCATCAACCACGGTGTGACACCCACCGAGCAACTCAAGTACATCAGCAACTATAGAAATGCCGAGGATTACACGGAGCCCGAAGGCGCCGGCCAGTGGACCGACCTCGCCAAACTCGTCTGCGACAACGGGGACGACGGTCCACCGTCGAGGGACATCCAGCACAAACCGATCGACGATTTCCCCATCTTCCCAATGTCCAACGCCGAAAGCCCGAGCAGAAATGAGTTCGGTGACTCCGAAGTGAGTTATCTAAAATTTCATTTCAATTTTTATTCCAAATAAAAATAACTTATAAAAAAATAAATTAGTAAATTTAATTAAATTCAAATATTACATTTATTTATTTGTTTAAATTAAATTTAATTTATTTGTTTAAATTTAATTTCATTATTTATTTAAATTAAATTAAATTATTTATTATTTCTTTTTTTTATCCGATTGCCAAAAAATAAATAAACAACACAGAGCCAAAGGAATTAATTTCTTTGATCGAAATTGTTGATCGTTCCAAAAACTATAATTTAAAAAAAATAATTTGTTTGTTTCCAGATTCTACGACAACCGATCGAGTCCAAGTTCGACGACATCTTCAAAGACGAGTACAACGAGTACGAGGACGTGAATACTCTGAAGGACGAGGTGGAGGCCGATTACTCGAGCGAGACGCAGTCCTGGTACAGCAGCTCCAGCGTCGTCGGATGGCGCGTGATGACCGTCGTGATGGCGGTCCTGATCCTCGTCATCGCGGTCTGCCAGATCGCGCGCATAATCGCCAATCGCCGAGGTCGCGGACCGGTGATCAGGCCACCGATGATCCTGCGCCAGGGTCTGGTGGACAACAAAAATTGCGGCCTGGTTTACAAGCCACTGCAGGAGGAAATCGCCACGCCTCACATGCCGAAGAGAGGCAGCTTTTATTCGAGCAGCACCTTTCACTACGACAAAATCGTGCCCGAGAGTGTCTAAAATTGCCCACTAAATCGAGATCCTCGTGATCGCGTGATTAGGCTCTTCGGGGTCTGTTTTCGCGTGCAAAATCTCTTTCTTTTTTCTTCGTGATTCCAGAGACAAAACCGAGCTTTGAGAGCGAGAGAGAAAAATGCACGCGCGCAGTTGTCGAACAGCTAGATCCCAAAATAAATTCACCGGAGATTAACGACAAAATTGCGATACGTAAAAAGAAAAACGGTCGGGTGGCGCTTGATTATTATTCCAGGATCATCGCCGATAATTCGCAGTCTTCCAGATTTTTCTCGCCGCGTCATTTCCAAGCGTCGCGAGGAGAAAAACGTTGAATTACGATCGGGCATATGAGTATTATTGAAATTGCTCGAGAAACGGGATGGGATTTTTATAATTCATTTTGAGACATTTTGCAACAGGACGGTGATTTCGAGAGCCTTAAATTTAACATCGATGATAAATTAATGAACTGTAGTTTACACTTTTTATTCTTCTCCGAAGTTCGATGGAACCTTCGTTCGAAAAACTATGAAACGCGGCAATAATTTAATTCCAAGCGCGGTAACTTAATATCGACGATTTCGATTTTGTTTTTATCGTCTCGGAAGTCTTAGCCGACTATGAGAAAGCGTCTTTAATGGTACCTCAAGGATACCATCAAAGATGCTTGTCTTAATATCGATGAACCGCAGTATCTTAATATCGATGATAAATTAATTAACTATAATTTACATTTTTATTTCTTCCCCGAAGCTTAATGGACCCTTAAGGATTGTAATCCATTCGACAAACTACGAACACACAAATGTTTTCAAGCGCGGTAACTTAATATCGATAATAAATTAATGGACAGTAGTTTACATTTTTTTTCCTTCGCCGAAGTTTGGGTGAAATTTTTGGGAAAGCGTCTTCGACGAACCCTTAAGGATGCCAGCCATAATTCTTCATAGTATGCAGTCTTTAATTTTTTAGCGTGTATCGCGAAGCTGTTAGGCTCGCTGATTCGAACAAATTAACGTGTAAGTCGAATCAAATTGCTGGAGAGGAGAGAACGACGTCTGTGACTTGAAATGAAAAAAAAGATCAGAGAATGATAGGCGAAAAAAAGCACGAAATTTCAGATTTCGGTGCAACAATCGATCGGGAACGGATCGACGGGAAATTTCGGAGTTGGATGGAACAAACGATCGAGGCGATGGCTGCTCGTATGCTTAAGCGTGTCAAGTAATGGCTACTATAATATGTATATGTACCTTAAACTACGCGTGAGCTCGTAGATTATAGTTGTACGGTATTGCGTGATGTACGAAGATCGTCGGATACATCAAAACGTTTTTTTCTTCTTTTTTCAATATTACTTTCGTATGGTATGCGCTATTGTTAGGAGAAACAAAAAAACACACACACAGGTATCGCTGAGATTTGTAGATCTAGCGTCCGCTATTCACAATATCCGCTGTAAATAATATATAACTTTAACAATTTTAATAAAATATTAGTTGTACCGATACGATTTGTTATTATTTTCCCTCCACAAGAAGAGAGAAATTTGTTCGCAGTTTTCGGTACCAAATACTTCTAAATTCCAGGCTCTTTTTCATACCTCATTAACTCTGGTTTATCTGCTCGGAATTGTCAAGTCATAAGAAACTCGAATTGACTTATGCGCGATTTTTATTTAATTCACAATATTTGAAATAATCTGACTTAACAAGCTTGAGAATTTTATTTTTTTAATTTTTTTTATTTTTAAATGAAGCTTCGTCTACGAGAAAACAATGTTGCAATAAATCAAGCGTCGATCGCACTGTAGTCTATTGATCTCGTATTATGATCGCTGATTAAAATACCTCACGATCGGAGTAAACATATTTCAATTGGATCCGACTTCGCCGAGGCCTTGAGTGATATCGCTTGACTAAACGGCCGACTGCGTAAACATTTTTGGGGAGCTTTAAATACTCTTCACGAATTATTGTTAAATTAATTCTTCGAAGCTCGGCAAAAAATGATCTATAGATCTTGAGTTTCCTTTAATCGAGGTCTCGGTCAAGGGATTATTTTGAAAAGGCGCACTGGACGAAAAATTCACGAAGGGAAATGAAGAACTTTCTGATAGCAGCCAAATGTTACGCTCCTGGTGCTCATTCGTGAGGCGAGTTAAGAGTCGACAAACAATCCGGCGTCATCGTCGTCGGGCCGCCGATACGTGGATGCGAGTGGAAGGGGATATACGACCAGTTGCTCGACGGCGAGGCAGCTTGTCAGAGATTGTAACTCGGTCTTCGAGCTTACGAGAGTGGCGAACGCAGGCAGATTCATACGAGAATTAACGTAAAAATTCATTGTTTTTTTTGTTGTCAATCGAATAAAAATCCACCGTCAAGATGATGCCCAGAAGACGCGTCGTCGATTTGCTCCAGGTCATTTCCTCCCAATCGTAAGTTTTTATTTACCGCCATGCGTATACATATGTCCAGTAGATTTAAGAGTAAAAAACCCGTTTTTGTAATTTCGTTTTCTTAAAAAAGTGAAACTCTTTCTTACTTTTTATTTTCGAATCTAGCAATTTATTTATTATTTATTATCGAAACAGTGAATTACTGATACTATTTTTTTACCAAAAAAATGTTAACATGTTTTCCGAATAATATTAGTGAATCCTCGTGACGAAGATCAATATCGCACATAAATGAAAATCTATCAAATACTCTTCTGGCTATAAAAAAAATAAAAACAAAAATCCAAACAAAATATTTGGCTAAAAATATCCAAGTTCTTTATAACTATTTCTGCATTGAAGTAATTTCAGTAATTTTTAAAAGCCGAAAAGTGTGTCATGATAATAGTGATAACCGATTGATTGAACTTTGTAACAGATGCAGATGCCCGGCGCACGGAAATCCCGGTGCATCGAACAGCACAGCGACAACTGCAACGCCAACTAACGAATATGCGTTTGAGGTAACTATAACAACAACGATAAAAATAATAATAAAACGCGCCCACAACGAACCCACAAAATTTGCGACTCATCGAGAGAACCCGAGCGAATCTCTTCCACACAAAACGCTCCTTATCTCTTACGTAATGATTATATTGCTCTTTCCAGTGCGAAGTGAATAATAACGAATTGAGAAATTATTGACGAAATCGGGAGCCGAAGTCTATCCGGGCGATAATAACAAGACGAAGACAAATCATTTTCGAGCTGTAGTATTAACGCGTTCTTAAAAAGACACTGCAAAGATTTTCTCAGAGGTTTCTCATATTTGCACATGTATCGCAGATAAGAAAATTCAAATTTCGTTCTTTGCCCCTCCAGGAAATAATTACACGGGGCATTTAATGCCGAGTCGACTCCGGTTTCATCCGGGATTTCTCGAATTTCAAATGTCACGCCCAACGATATTTTTGTCTGAACAAAATTGTAAGCGTAATTATTTTTACGTCATCTTAGAAAAAAATGCAAATTTTTCTAGTGACACGGAGTGACCCGTACGAATCTTTGACATTCGAAATTCTGAAAAAAAAAAAGAAATGTTGATCGCATTCGGCTAACGACTTTCAGGAGAGAGGAATTAATTGTTTTTTTTCCCCAGATGGCCTGTTCGACGGTGCGTTACGGAGTCGGTGTGACTCGCGAGCTCGGAATGGACCTCCAAAATATGGGATCCAAGAGAACGTGTCTGATGACCGATCCCCATCTGGCGACTCTTTCGCCGGTGAAAACCGCGATCGACAGCCTCGTGAAGCACGGAATTAATTTCGATATTTTCGACAGAGTCAGGGTCGAGCCGACCGAAGCCAGTCTCCAGGATTCCATCGAATTCGCCAAGAAAGGAAATTACGACGCTTTCGTCGCGGTACGTTAACGAGCAAACATTTTTCTTATTACTTTCGCAGTTAGAAATTAATTTAAAGAATTAAAAATTAATGAATTAATTAGTTGAATTAATTATTTAGTTTTTAATTAATTTTTTTTTAAATAGATATGATAAAAAATAGTGAAAAATAATAAATGAATAATAAATGTCGAAAAAATAGTGAAAAATAATAAATGTCGAAAAAACAGTGAAAAATAATAAATGACGAATTATTGAACAGGTGGGCGGTGGTTCCGTGATGGATACCTGCAAAGCGGCGAATCTCTATTCCTGCGACCGCGAGGCCGAGTTCCTGGACTACGTGAACGCGCCGATCGGCGCGGGAAAGCCGGTTCTGGTGCCTCTGAAGCCGCTGATAGCGGTGCCAACGACTTCGGGCACGGGTTCCGAGACCACCGGCGTCTCGATCTTCGACTACCGGCCGCTCAAGGCCAAGACCGGGATCGCCAACCGAGCTCTGCGCCCGACCCTCGGAATCGTCGATCCTCTTCACACGCTCACTCTCCCCGAGCGAGTTTGCGCTTACTCGGGCTTCGACGTTCTCTGTCACGCTCTCGAGTCCTTCACCGCGATAAACTACACTCAGCGGACTCCGTGCCCGACGAATCCGATTTTGCGACCGGCCTATCAGGGCAGCAACCCCGTGAGCGACGTCTGGGCGAGATACGCTCTTCAGGTCATGTGCAAGTACTTCGAGCGAGCCGTCTACAACAGCGACGACCTCGAGGCCAGGAGTCACATGCACCTCGCCAGCACGATGGCCGGCGTTGGATTCGGAAACGCCGGGGTTCATCTCTGCCACGGGCTCTCCTATCCGATCAGTGGAAACGTTCGATCCTTCCAGCCTGAGGTAACACGCAAATTTTCGCATTAATCGCATTTCCTACGAATTATTGATTTATAAATAAATCATTTTTATTTATAATTATTTATCATTTTTACAAATTATAAATAATTTTATTTTTATTTTTAATTTTTTTATAATTTATTTGTAATTTTTTAGTTACTTATAAATACATAAATAAAAATAAATATATATATAAATTTATAAATAAAAATAAATATATTTATAAATAAATGAATTATAGTAATTGGAACAAAAGAATTGAAGAAAGATTAATTATTCGGAACGTTACGTTTTCCAGGGTTACAGCAACGACCACCCGATCGTGCCGCACGGTCTCTCAGTCGTGATTTCCGCGCCGGCTGTGTTCGCCTTCACGGGAAGTTCGTGCCCCGAAAGACATCTCGAAGCTGCCGAACTTCTGGGCGCCGATGTCAGCAACGCGAAGAAAGACGACGCTGGAAAAATTCTCGCCGACACCGTGAGACGTTACATGCAAGTTATGAAGGTTGAAAACGGTCTCGCCGAGCTGGGCTTCAAGAAAGAAGATATTCCTTCCCTGGTTCAGGGAACTCTACCTCAGGTAAGGATTTTATTCCCAAACA
This sequence comes from Pimpla rufipes, assembly GCA_963932165.1. Classification (NCBI taxonomy): domain Eukaryota; kingdom Metazoa; phylum Arthropoda; class Insecta; order Hymenoptera; family Ichneumonidae; genus Pimpla; species Pimpla rufipes. The sequence goes on along the minus strand of OZ010636.1, from coordinate 5,091,322 downwards.
GAAATTGCCAGTTACTTAAGAAGAAATTGTGTATATTCAAGAATGGGAATTGAATAACTGTTTTTTTTTATTCGCAGCACCGCATCACGAAACTCGCGCCACGTGAGCAATCCGAGGAAGATCTCACTCAATTGTTCGAAAACTCCTTCTCGATTTATTAAAACGCAACTGACTGTCAGCAGAATGGAGAACTGTAAATATCAGACTGCCTTTTATCGTTCCAAATAAATCTTTATTTTGTACTATCAAATGCCCGTTTCGTTCATTCGTGTCCTTAGCAAACATTGGCCAGCAATATAGGCTCCGACATATATAACATATATACACACAAACACACCTAAATTCTTAACTAACAATAGACGCAAAACTACAAAACCGATAACAGCGCCTGGCAATGGAAAATCGCATTTGAAATTAACAGTAAGACGTAACACTAAGACGACGCCGAATTGTACTTAAAGTTACGACGCGAATCTAACGCGATGAAATATTCTACTTAAAATTAAGACGAAATACGAACGCAATGGAAAATCGTACTTATTCTATTTACAATTATCAATTATAAATTAAGACTCTAAGAAATGAAAAATGAAGGACAGTAAGAAAAAAGTGGATAAAACTATATAAAGCGTGACTAGTTTAATCTTAAACCGTAACTTAGACTAATTTTCGACTTACGTTCGACGAGGCCGATGAAAATGTTGCTTTTGATAATCAGCATCTGCCTCGAAGCAGACTCATGGCCAAGCGACGTCCGCGAAGATTCCACAACACGTAGGGATGCGAGGATCCGGACACCATTCGAGCATCCCTGAGAAAAATACAAATTTTTTCGATAAATGTTCATGATTTTTGTTTGAAATTACTGGAGACTTTCGCGATCCCCTCAATATTAATTGAATTTAATCAATCAATTGAAAAGAATCAAGTAATTGAAAATATTTAAATAATTGAAAATTACTAATTAATTGAAAAGTATTAATTAATTGAAAATTATTAATTATTTGAAAATTATTAATTAATGGAAAATGATTAATTATTTAAAAAAATTAATTAATTGAAAATGTTTAATTATTTAAAAAAATTAATTAGTTTAAGATAATTAATTAATTGAAAAATAATTAACTGGAAATAATTAATTAAATTACTACAAAGAACTCACATTTGAAAATAGTCGTAGGTGGTGGAGATTTTCGGGTTGGTGTAGTTACGAAAGAACTCGATCAGATTGTACCGAAGACCGTAGTTCCAATCGCTCGATTCGACGCAAAGATTCGTCTGTTCCCTGATCCAAATGTTGAAGCTGTGCAACGCTGCCAGCTGCTGTCTGTGACAATTGCGCGCGAGGTTAGCCAGCGGCGGCAATGTGCAGAGGGTGATTGCCTGTCTGGATAGGGCGAACCGAGTCTCGAGGAGTTCCAGCAGTTCCTCCATATCGTAGATCATATCCTCACTCGTATGACCCTGAAAATAATTGATTAAAATTAATTAAAAGTACGACACTGAAAGTAATGACACATTAAAATTAATCGGAAGAATGACACGAACGAATGATTGAATAAAAACTCACCCGATAGATATCTTCAGCTCCCAGCATGATGACAACTTTGTTCGCTAGAACGTGAACCTTCGACAGACTCCTGGTGCACTCCTTGATGGTTTGTCCGGAGACGCAAAGGCCACTGTGCAGAGCTGTGTTAACTGCCAAATAATATCAGAATCATGACATAAATGCAAAGACACTGCGCAAAATATTACAAGGGAACAAATTGGCAAGACTCACTTTCTTTTCTCCAGATCGCCATGCCCAAGTTTCTGATTGCCAGTTGTAAGAAGAAATCGTCGCCGATCATCAGTTTGTCGCCCACAATTGGCTCACAAACCACATCCTCCAAAGGCAATTAAAAAACGTGATATATTAAAATATTAACAATGTAATTGTTAGTCATTAATTTACAGGAAATTCAGCAAATTAAAAGCTCTTCTACTTTTCCTCTTGTCTTTTCCAGACAACATGCGTACCATTTTCTGAGGTTTTTCCGTGATCTTCACGGGATGATTGTACTCGTCCTCGTACCAATGTTCGTAATCGGTGACGTCCCACGGACTGTCCCCGCGGTGTTCTGTTCGAAGAGACAAAAATGTATATTTTGTTACCGGGGTTTAATTTAAATATTACCAATTTTTTCACGATAATTTTTTCATGACTTCTTACGTTCGAAATTGTTCTTGTATAGAAAAAGGCGTAATTTTTACCTTCGCCGTCCGAAGACGCGCGATCGTAGACTTGATTCCAATTGCGGAGGCGATTTCTCGCGTCGTTCTTTCGTCTCTTCTGCGTTCTTCGCGAGGATCGACCCTGATTGACGGCCTTTCGCTTGAAATTTACGCTCTCCGTAGGCGCTGCATTTTTGCTGCATATCTATATATAAATGACGTTAAGTGATTGCATTATTTTTATCAGAAACAAAAAAATGTTATAAGAATATTTATAGAAATATATTGTTTTTGTTAAATGTACTTTTCGTTTTCTGTAGCTCAGAGACTGAAATATTACCTTCTTTACACGAAGCCCATTGAAAGGATCTTTCTGCTCCTCAACCATCTCCGTGATGTGAGCAGTTTTCGGAGTCCAAACCTTGTACACAAATTTCTGATCCTCGTCTCGTTCCTTTGCGACATCCTTCAGTGTTCCGAGATATTCGTAGAGGCTCGTGTATCCCAGGCTGAGATAGGGGATGTAATAGCCCGTGAATTTGAAGAATGTATCTGTAAATTACAATCATTATTCCCATATAAATAGATTTAAGATTTAGAAAAAATCCTAAATAAGTAGGGATTTCTATTTCTATGAAAAATAGATTAATTAATTCCAGTTAACCTTCATTAAAAAAAAAATTAAATGTTAAATGTTAAGAAACATTCTTAACATTTATTTTGATTTAAAAAAAAGTCCTAAATAAGTAGTGATTTCTATTTCTATGAAAAACAAATTAATTAATTCCAGTTAACTTTCAGTAAAAGAAATCCTGTAAATCCATTAAACTCAAGTAAAAAAAATGTAAAATTCTTAACATTTATTTTTAATCAACTTGACAATTAATTTTTTTTACCATCAAGCTCTTCCATCGGTACGCCTCCTTTATGTGCGACGATGCAGGCCTTCAGAACGGCCGCGGTATCTTCCTTTCGCTTCTCGATATCTGCCATGATTGAATACAATCGATATTTCCTGATGCGGAGAGAACCTCACTCGTCGAACGCACCCTGAGTACTGCTATTCAAAGTTCCCTTGATCTTGCTATAATCCGTCTATCCCGGTTCGTTCCAACGTAACCGGAGTGGGGCTACAGAAATATTATCGGCTTCGAAATAAATTCTCGGACTTCGAAATCAACATATTTACGAATCGAGGCGATAGTCAATCAATGTATGGAATTACAATATCTTCACCTCTTGTCCCAGAATTTATAGAACGTAGCTTATATTTATTTATTTGTTTTTCAACTATGTGAATGAGATTAAAAATTTTGTAAGCAGAGCAAAAGCCGACGGGAGGCTAAAATTAATATTATAACGCGATAATTGTGTGAAGCCAGTAAACGCTCCCTTCATCCTAACTACGAGCCTGGCAAGCGCGAGTACGAAGCCATCGTGATGGTTCGTACCTATTTATAAACAGAAATCGCGAGGGTCAGGAAAGCTACCGCCCGCAAAATCCTACAGTGTCTCCTGAATTAATTGAATTTCCGTTAATTCAATAAAAGATTCGACAATTCTTGGGTAACGAATTTGTCGAAAATAGCTGTGACGGAATTTTCGTGGTGTTATCTTTGCAATGGCATTATTTCCGATTTTTTTTTATTTCATCAACTGGTATCAGCACCCAGAGAAATCATTCTAATGGGATCGAAACAAATAAAATGTATTTGAATGAAATAAAAACTTATTTGAAAGCAATACAAATTTATTTGAATGAAATAAAAATTTATTTTAATGAAATAAAAATTTATTTTTATGAAATAAACATTTATTTTAATGAAATAAATTTTATTTGCATGAAATAAAAATTTATTTTAAGGAAATAAAATTTTATTTTAATGAAATAAAATTTTATTTTAAGGAAATAAAATTTTATTTTAATGAAATAAAAATTAATTTGAATATAATTTTTTATTTCGTTCAAATAATTTTTTATTTGTTTCGAATAGATCCCATCAGAACAATTTCTCTGGGCGATTAAACGACGAATTGAGCGACATCGGTCGTCAAGTGACGAACGTGAAAATTCGGTGTTCACCGGGCACGAGGCGTTCCTCGTGTCCTGGCGATAACAACAACAGCGCCTCGGAGAACGGTTGATGGCCCCGCTGGAGAGGCGAGCGACCGCTCAATCTATTTATAAAGACTGTCTATTATGTCGGGACATTGGCGAGAGCCGACCGAGCCCTACGCGTTGACCGACCCTCTAGACGTTCCTACTACACATATTTATAGTCTCCATATTACCAATGCTTTTTTTTCGTTCTCTCGTTCCAACGTCTCACGTATCGCAGCTCGCAGCTGTGGCGAGACAACGTGGGCCGGTCGTCCACGCATATCATCCCCTCGCCCGGGCGTCGACCGCCGGTGCAGCCGAGTGCTCGGCCAAGTTCATTCCTTAACTCAAGAAAAAATACCTCGACTGCAGCTTCTCTTCGCCCGGTTTGCAATCCTTCGCCCGACGACATGACCTATAATTAACAAACAAAAAAAATCGTTTTTATAACAAAATGTTCTGCAATTTATATTAACAATATTATTTACGATATTAATGATAATACTGATGAATAATTATTAATACGTGAAATTGTTCTGCAATTTATAATAACAATATTTTTTCGATATTAATGTTAATATACTAATTAAAAATTATTAATACATGACATTGTTCTGCAATTTATAATAACAATATTTTTTCGATATTAATGTTAATACTAATTAATAATTATTAATACATTAAATTGTTCTGCAATTTATAATAAAAATATTTTCGATGATACTAATTAATAATTATCAATACGCAGATAAATAGATTTCGTAAGACGTGTGGCCAATTTGGCCCACCCTTGTTCCTTTGGCAACAGACCTGGTATGCGGTCTGTTGGATAAAAAAAAATTCTTGCTTGACACAAAAAAAAAGTATTTTGCGAGTACATTTAATGCATTTGTCATTTTGATTGCGCACTTTTCAGCGCAATTTTCTGATGCAACGCGATGCTCACGTGCGGCAACGAGAACGGCTACGCTCACCGTGTCATCGACCTCATCGAGTCTATACGAGAGAATATTTACGGTTAAAAGTTTTGAAAACCGCGTTTCTGGCAGACACTACGTATTTTCCGGGCTCTCGAGTGAGTTTTGTACACGGCGAGGTCGTGTAACTTTTTTTTTTACAGAACCTAATGACCTTGGATGACCTCCAAATACTATTTTTGACCTCCAAATTATCGTTTGGGGGTCACTCGCGCAGTTCGAATATCACTCATTTATTCGAGAGGGATAGAATGTTTAATGATTTTTTTTTAATAATAATTTTCGTCAATTTAATTTTTGCGTCATTTCCCGAAAAAAATTACAATCACACAATTCAAGAAAAATACTTCACACGCATTTTTACTCGAATAAACCTCAGTACGATTTACACCAAACGAAAAATCTAAAACGAAAAATCCAAAAACACGAAGTTATAAAAAAAAAAAAATCCTGAGCTACCTGCAAAATTCGCAGTTACTCGCAATCACTGCCAATAGTCACGTATACTGAGCCCACTTAGAGTGAGTCATCGTGACCTTGAGGCGAGTCCTCCGAGAATCGCTCGATTGCGCCACAAACTCCGCGTATTGCAGGACCAAACGCGGAGCGAGTCTCGTTCGTAAAAATCTCTCCACGTGGCGCAAAACCAAAAATAAACGTAGGCACCGTATTCGACGCCCGAGTGTCAATCGACAAAAATCCTAAGGATTCTCACCCAATTTCCAACGGCAGGATCGGGCGGGAGATTAAAAATTCCCGCCGCGCGACGCGTCGATAAAATCCTGGCCACGTGACTCGCGAGGCGACACGAGATTCGCCCCCCACTCCCGGCGGCGCGTCGACCAATGAGACGCGCGCGCTCACGGCGCACACGCGAAGCTCGACGCCGGTTATATTAGCGTCAGGTTGCCCTTCAAATGACACTACTTCCGTGGTATCCGAAGTGCGAACAGCTCCGTGTCTCTCTTTGTTACGTAAGTACACGAACAAAAATCGTACGATAATCCCCCGAGTCTCGTAATTAGCCGCCGGTGGTGACGATAAAAACCGCTACAGAGACCCAAAAAAATTCCCCTCCCGCGAATTTCGCCGGCACTCTCGGTCGACGACACTCGCGACCCGCATTCTCGCACTGATATCGCGACAAGCCGGCAAACCGTGACGCGCGATTCGCCGAAAATTCCGCGACACAAAATGGACTGACCGCTTGTGGCTCTCGTTTCTCGTCCGCCTGTGACGAGGGCATCGATCGCCCTGCGAGTTACATACGACGTTCCGACTCTGTACATTCGTCGTCGTTCTCGGGGGAAAAAAAAAAAAAAACGCCGATCGATGTTGCCGGACCGAAAAAAACGCGCGGGGGGGGGGGGGGGGGGGTGGAGAAAAACGTATCTGTCGCGCCGGTGGCCGTTGAAATCCGCGAAACGTGGCGACGTTGCAGCCGATCGACGACTCGTTTCTGCACCACTGCGCACGGAGAAGCTCGACGCGCTTCCTGCGTAGCCAATGGAGAATCGCGCGCGCGTTCGTTGCCGCTGATGCAACGGACGTTTCGCAGCCCCGCGGCGTGGATATCGCGATAATGATAAGAATTTCGATGTTTCCGATCTTGTTTGTGTCTTCGACGAGGGGGGGGGGGGGGGGGGGGGGGGAAGGGTCACTCGTTGCGACTGTCATTGCGCGATTTGTTCTGTCAATCCCCGAGATTTCGAGGCGTGGCTCTCGCGGGGCCAAAGCTTGGATTACGCGGCTGAAACGTAATCGCGCGGCAATTTATTGTCGCGTAATCGCGTCATTTATTTTTTGCGAGAGACGAGAGTCCCGCTCGTCTCTCGCGACGCGATGGACGAAAATACGGGGTGATCGTCGTTTGAACGAGAATCGATTTATTGTACATACGAAAATATAGGCCACAATCGGTGGCGATTCTTCAATGGAAATCAATTTATTGGGGATGTTTGTAAACTTGTGAATTGTACGTTAGAAACATCTATCATTTTTTTTTAGGTAACACTAATAGGAATTCTATACAGCTTTTTTCTATAGCTAATTCCCATTTTCTTTCAATTTTCATAGTTTAGTTACAACTACTAAGTTGTAACTAAAGCTATGAAAATTGGAAGAAAATTGGAATTAACAACTTAATAGTTGTAACTAAAGCTATGAAAATTGGAAGAAAATTGGAATTAACAACTTAATAGTTGTAATTAAAGCTATGAAAATTGGAAGAAAATTGGAATTAACAACTTAATAGTTGTAACTAAAGCTATGAAAATTGGAAAAAATTAGAATTAACTATAATTTTCCGCAGGTAATTCTAATAGAAATTCCATACAGCTATTTTCGATAGTCAATTCCAATTCTCTTCCAATTTTCATAATTTTAATCACAACTAGCAAGCTGTAACCGAAACTATGAAAATTCGAAGTAAATCCTCGTAAACGTGAAACGAGCTGTTTTAGCGCTGTTTTTGTCCCGCCAACAGAGGTCACAGAAATTATGTACACTCGTGCGTAGAAGTTCGACGAGCGACCGGCTACAATGTAGAGTAGTGGAACGTCGGGTTGCGATGCTGCGAGGTACGAGTTTTCTCGCCGTTCGCGATATCGACCCCAATCCTCGCATCTCGGTCGCGGTCACGTTGGTACTCTTGGCGGTGTATACCGAGGGGTCGGGAGGGGGGGGGGGGACGAGGGGTGGGCCGTGTTAGGCCTCAGGGCCAAGCCAACCCTCGCGGCACGATCCCGCGCTCCGACCTTGGCTGACCTCTGGCGTGAATGGGAAGACCTCTGCGAACGCGCCTCGTCCAAGATTATATCGAGAGCGCGCGAGAGCGGTTGCCACGGCGAAATCACTTGGGCCCGGCGCTTGTGACGCGCGAACCGAGATACGCGTTGAATCTTCCATTGCGATACAGCTTGAAACACAGCCGAGTCTTTTGCCTGCGTTAGAAATTGTAGGACAAAAGGAAATCTTGCAATCTGAAGGATTTTTTGTGTATAATTTTTTTTTTTTTTCTGAAGGATTTCTTGTTTTTAATTTTCTGAAGGATTTTTTTGTTTATAATTTTTGTTGGGATTTTTTGTTTATAAGTTCACTTAAATTTATGCGGGTTTTTTCGGACCTAACGTTCTTTAATTTTTTTTTTTTTTTTTGAGATGTCATTTATTGCAAAAATACTTTTTTTAGGGTAGCCTTCATTATTGCTTACGACACTTTGACACAAGTATCTTTTGACCCTGAGGTATTTTCGTTGTTTCTCTTTATTGTCGATTGCACCTTGACGTGATAATAATAATCCAAGTACATTCACACTTGAGATATTATAATGATCCAACTTAGGCACCGGTCCAAAACACACAACGCCCTTTGATAAAAACGGGACCAATTGAAACGTTTTGTATGATTATTTTTTGAAATAATTTCTCAACAGACGAAAAAAAAGGACAACACCCGTTGTCCTTTTTTTAATTATCCGTGATTAAATTTCTTTTCTTGATATCAATTCGTGAATCAACAGTCGTTACGATTATTTAAGCCTGCTCGTTAATTGAGCCGCTAATGTCAATTAAATATGAAGATTGTACGTGCAGATGCTCAACGTAATTATTCATTACGTTACACTTGGTGAGGCGCGTCCGCTGAACTCGTTAGTCATCGCGCAAACGCCGATCAATATTCAGATATCGAGAATAGAATGACAATGGAGGCAGAGTCGTAATCATCCCGTTCACCTGTATTCCCTAGAATTTAATTACAAAATTCAACAGCAGCAGTTGGATTATAAAGTTGGGTCTTCGAATGATTGCAGTAACGATCACCAATAAATCAACATGAGCAAAATTGGAATCAACGGATTCGGACGTATCGGACGTCTCGTCCTGAGGGCCTCCATCGAGCGTGGAGCGCAGGTCGTCGCCATCAACGACCCCTTCATCGGTCTTGACTACATGGTCTACATGTTCAAGTACGACTCCACCCACGGTCGTTTCAAGGGCGAGGTCAAGGCCGAGGACGGCGCCCTTGTCGTCAACGGCAACAAGATCGCCGTCTTCAGCGAGCGCGACCCCAAGACCATTCCGTGGGCGAAGGCCGGCGCTGAATACGTCGTCGAGTCCACCGGTGTCTTCACCACCATCGAGAAGGCTTCCGTAAGTTTATTCGTCGTTCAAAACCGCAAAATTAAAAATAAAAATTAATTTTATGAAAATTTAAAATTTAACATTTTTATGAAAATTAAAATTTAACATTTTTATGAAATTTAAAATTTAACATTTTTATGGAATTTAAAGTTTATTAATTCCATAAAAATGTTAAATTTTTATGGAATTTTATGAAATTTGTTAATTCCATAAAAATGTTAATTTTTTATTGTAACGATGCAAAATTCAACATCATGAAAAGAAACGTCTTAGAGGCGAAAATGAATTGATCGGAAGACGTAGTAAAATTGTCAACCGTTTGGCAGGCTCACTTGGAGGGTGGCGCGAAGAAGGTCATCATCTCGGCTCCGTCCGCGGACGCGCCGATGTTCGTCGTCGGCGTCAACCTCGACGCTTACGATCCCAAGTTCAAGGTCGTCTCGAACGCCTCGTGCACCACCAACTGCTTGGCTCCCCTCGCCAAGGTCATCCACGACAACTTCGAGATCGTCGAGGGTCTCATGACCACCGTTCACGCCACCACCGCCACCCAGAAGACCGTTGATGGACCCTCCGGCAAGGTAAAAATCAATTCATTCATTATTAATGATTAATTAAATTATTAACTAAAAATTAAAATTTTTTAAATTAATGAATTAAAAAGTCATCAGTACAGATCATATATTTGAAATTAAATTGAAAAAAAAACGACTTAAAAAAAATGTTTAAATAGAAATAAATAAATAAATTAATAAATAACCAACGGACATAAAGACAAAAACGATAATGGATAACAAAAACTTCCCCAACTCTGCCAACACACATTTATCGAAAAACTAGTATAGCAGCTTTAGCAAAAAAATTTTTAAAAATACTAAAAATCATGTGTTTCCCTTAGCTGTGGCGTGACGGCCGTGGAGCCGCCCAGAACATCATTCCCGCAGCCACCGGTGCCGCCAAGGCTGTCGGCAAGGTGATTCCCGCCCTGAACGGCAAGCTCACGGGTATGGCTTTCCGCGTGCCGGTTGCCAACGTCTCGGTCGTCGATCTGACGGTCCGTCTCGGCAAGCCCGCGACGTACGACGCGATCAAGGCGAAGGTAAAGGAGGCCGCGACCGCGGGTCCCCTCGCCGGAATCCTCGGCTATACCGAGGACGACGTCGTCTCCTCCGACTTCATCGGCGACAATCGCTCCTCGATCTTCGACGCCCAGGCCGGAATTCCGCTCAACGATCAGTTCGTCAAGCTCATCTCCTGGTACGACAACGAGTTCGGCTACTCCAGCCGCGTCATCGATCTCATCAAGTTCATGCAGACCAAGGACCAGTAAAAAAAACATCGCGCCGAGCGTCGTGTCTCGTAGCGCGATCGCGGGGGCCAAAGAGAGCCGAGAGGTCGCACAACACTCACACACAACACAGACACGCAACTCGTTAAAAATCGCGCAATCTCCGCGCCCCCCCGCGAGAATTTCGCAACAAGTCTCGTTGTAATCGGGACACCGAGATATTGTATCGTTTCGAGAAAAATTGAGGAGAAAGATAACCGAAAAATACGTCACCGATAGAACAAGTAGTGCTCTCTAGCGGATCCGAGCAACCGTTATTTTGTAGTTGCTTTACGGTGACTTACAAGTGACCGTCATTATGAGGTTCATTTTCAGTTTCTTTACCGTCACACAACCATGAAGTTACCGATAAAGGGACCGTTGCTTTGGAACAAAAAAGAACCATGAAGAAACCGGCGAGTCCTGCAAGTAATCAAAAAGCGACGTATGGTTAACGATCGATTATCGTTCGTTAATAGTTCTTCTTCTGTTATTACCGCGGTTACTCATAATAACCGCATAAGAATCCTAAACCGTGCGTACAACGGAAGTCATCGTGTGGTTGTCAGACGGTCGTTGGTTGCTTCTGCGTAATATTTTAGTTCGTTTTTGTTCCATAGCGACCGGTCGCTTTTCGGTTATTGAGGGGTTTTTCGGATCTGCTGGGGTTGCGATTTAGGATCCGAGGGTTCGGAGCGCGCGGAGTTGTCGATTTTTTTCACAGCCGCGACAAAATTGTCGATTTTTTAAGCCGGTATTTCCCGAGCAAGACCGGCGAAACGATCCGGAGCTGGCTTCGGTCGTCAGGACGGATTTTTTTGTTCTTTTTGTTTTGTTTTTTTTTTTCGAGAAACAACAAACAAACGAGAGAGCAAATATTAAATAGCGAGAGAGAGAGATAGCGGAGAACACGCAGATACGGAAAAGAAGAGACCTCGCGAGGCCTCCGCGACGACCCCGACTCGCGATCGTCGTAATTAAAACTCGTGTTCCACGAGGTCTTGTTAAATGTGAAGCGCGAGAAGATTGCGCGAAAACCAAAAGAAATGTAACTCTTGTCGAGTAATTGTAATGTGCGAACTTATGTGTTGCGTTTACCGAGTATCGTGAGAAAAACACTCGTCGAACGCGCGGCGAACACGCGTCGATTGATCGACGATCAATCGACTTTGTCGTCGGCGGTGGCGTTCGGCTGTTTTAAAGTCTTCATTCGAGTGCATCGACGTCAATAAAAGTTGTTACATCCCTAAAGATCTGTTGTTTCATTCTTCGTTTCCTGAGTTTGCTATTATATTTATTTATTTATTATTATTAATTTTTTTTATTATTTATTATTTTTTCGTTAGAAAATAAGCAATAGGATTAGGAAGGTATGAGAAACAATGTAGAACGAGGCTGCAACATCGGATCGTGTAATTTGCTTCCTAATTATTTTTTAATTTTCCTTTAATTTTTTTAAAAAATTTCTTTAATTAAAAAAAAATCTTTAATTTTTTTAAAATTTTTCTTAAATTTTTGTTTTCGTTAATTAACATTGTCATGAAGAAGCAACGTACAAGATTCGTCATTGCATCGGTTTTTGTCGTAATTTTTGTTTTTCAAGAGTCGTTTATTCCGCACCGCGGCAAACTACACAGAAGTTAGAGCTGGGTAAGAGTAGCCGGGAATTAGTTCGGCACACAAACTTTATATACATTACACACCGCCGTTTGTACAATTACAAAAATGCTTCCTAACTGAATTTATAGTCGTTGACTGGCAGAGCCGTGGGAGGAATTTTTTTCTCGCGATAACTACGAGAGACTCCGCGTAGCCGCGGCTATGAGTCGTTATCGCGCCGTCATCGATAATAATGATCGATGGTTTTACGACAATGACAATAATAGTAATCGATAAAAATATATAGCAACTTATGGCACAGAGTATTTTTAATAGTAATAATTTAAAGACTCGCGAATTACTTTTGCTTTATAATACATAATGATAAATCGAGAATAGCTGATAAAATCACCAATCGACGACCCTTGACGGGATGGCTACAGTAGCGTACGGACGTCGAGAACGGACGAAAATTACGAGCCGGTGAATACATCGATACTTCGTACTTGTTTTTTTGTTGTTTTTTTTTGCTGCTTTTGTTTTCGTTTTTGCCTTCTCTTCTTCACTTATTTATACGTTCCTCGTGATTAATCTCTCGTTAAACGCTTATTGACACTGAAGCACTCGTGAACGAATCGATCGAAAAGCAACCGCCGAACCGGCGAGCTCATCGCTTCGATTCCGTAACTTTTCTTCTAATACTTATTTACAAATCGAGCTCTAACGCACTTAAATATTGTATACGCGATGCGATAACGCTTTCATTTGTTTATCCTCCAATTGAGTCGCAAGCAAAAATCCCTCTGCGTTCATCGAGGATTTCAGTACATTGATGTCAGAGACGAAAGCGACTCTCGTGATTTTAGTGGCCTACCCGAGCGATATTATGCGACTTATTCTGGCGACTTCCACAAGAACAATTCACTGTCGATTGAGATTTCACTACTGCTCGAAAGTAATTTCTGTCATTTTATTTTTTCAAATTTTTTTTTCACGAATTTAAATGCTCCTTTTTTACAACTGAAATAAAAACGCTGATCGCGTACATGTTTGACGAATTTTTTCAGCGAATTAGTCATCAAATAATAACTCGTAAGCGCAAGAAAATGAGTAAATCGTGACGTAATATATGTTTTACTGCTAGAGTATTTGTTCGTCACACTGCTGATTTTTCTGTATATAAGAAATCACCCCCAAAAAAAACGCAATAAAATACTAAAATTTGGCTAATCATGAGAAATATCTGAGATTCCCCGAAGTAGTAGCTAAATTGGCAAACAAATTCTACTAAACTAGCTGTCCCATTAATTTCGCGCCGTTTAGTTCACCATAAGCGTTGGAAACGCTTTCGTCACTTAATCGAAATGTACCTAATGTGCCCAACGCAGAACGTGGCGATGTGCGTCAGTGCTGCGAGACAAAAATTTGATTATGTAGCAATACGAAAATACATTTTGGCTTCGATTGGTGTGTGAAGTCGACGAAGTTCAGCCGTGTGTATAGTTTCCTCATTGTGTAACGTATTATATTCTTGTAAACTACAACGATCGTTATGCTCTTACTTCATTTTTTTCTCTCTCTCTCTCTGTCATTCTCATTCGAGATCTCTATGTTTTCTATGCTCTTCGACGCCCAGCGTGCATAAATAACTCTCAAGGAGGGGACGGGAAAAAGAGTAAGTGGCAATGTAAGCTTGACGAACACAGTAATTAGCAGTGGCGAAGAGGGTAGTTGTCGACCGAAGTCGGAGCAGCGCGACAGATTTTCAACGCGCTCGTTCGTTCCGTCGTACTTGAGACTAGCGCGATGTGTCGATTATTCTATGCATCAGAGTCGGACATTTTTCGAAATTGAGTTGATCGTACAAGTCGCTTTGTAATTGCGATTACAACAACGGAAAGTATTTGTAAAATTGTTTAAACTTTCGAATAGCTATAAAAAACTCACTTTTAATCAATATTGCGGGAAGTTGTGCAAAGAATAAAGGAGGAATCCTCCGTTAATTACGGAATACATTAACTATATATAAATCCATTTTTATTATTTATTCAAAAGGACTATTTCGAAATTTGGCTGAAGATGAGTATTTTTATAGCGATTCAAAGCGTATTGTACCATCAATTTCGTTTCTAAAAATCCTTGGGCTTCGCGACTTTGCGCGAAATTCAGCGAAATTGTCAATCGTTGGAGTTCCGGATTGCGCGTAACGTTTTCCTAACGTAACAATTAACGACCCGATGACTCGGGTAACGAATAACGCGAGTCGCAAACAAATGCTCGGAGCGATTTGCTCGAAGAACAGCCGACTGCGCGACGCGTCATATATGCGCGAAGCGCTGTGTCACTGAGAAACAGAGGAGGAACAAGTGAGAGGGTGAAACGAACGCTGCGGTTGTGTTACCGGTGCATAAACGATAAATCGACGTGCAACGTGGAAGGGAGGATCAGGTTATAAGCAAGAGTTTCGCACGGAGATTGATTCGTTCCTGTAATGCGCCGGCGAGCTCGCGAGTCAATTCCTCACAGACGAGACGGAGTTCCGAGTTTTTCTCGCGCAGCTCCTGAAGCGTCAACGTCCTCTCCTCGTCGGCCTCGTCTTTGCCGGGGTCCTCGTCGCCTTCGCCTCGTTCTGTATGAAACGAGAAGCGTTTTTTTTTTTAATAAATGTCGAAAATATTTTTTAAATAGACATCTAGAAAATGTTTTTTAAATAAACATCTAAAACATATTTTTTAAATAAATATCTAAAAAGTAATTTTTTAGATGTGTGAGTCAACAGCTGCTTTTTCGAGGAAATCAAAGTCGTAGATCAACATAATTCGTCGTAGAGGTGATAAATGAGAAAGCAATGTGCAAGGTTCAAATTCTCGCGAACTTCTCGTGAACTTACTGGGACTAGGCTTTCTGTAGACTTGAAAAGCACCGCAGACTCCAGCGAATTGTTGAGATTGCGGAGCGCTGCCTTCGACACACGCCGGTTGACTCTCGGCGGTGTCTCCCTTGGGGGAAAAATGCGAGAAATCAGCGACGAAGCCCTGGCTTTCGCTCATAGTTCGGTGGCCCTCGCCCTCGCTCCTCTGACCTACCAACTTGCGTGGAGAGGTCTAAGAAAAAATCGCCTTTTTTTCAGTATCACATCGACAAAAATCGACGATAAATGCAACGAAATTTAACGCGATTAAATTTCATTCGTTCGAAATATTCTGTCGAATCGTGTGAATGGAATTGCGAAGCGTTACTCACAATTCCGGGTGATACTCTGGGCGGTACGAGGGGCGGAGCTCCGAGAAAATTTTGTCCATTCTTACCTACGAGAAAACAAAACAAGAAATTGATAATTGCGGCCGCATCTCGACGCAAAATATTCATAGGAATTCAGTTAGCTTCGAATCATATTGCTGCGTTCTGAATAACGTTGGTTTTACATTACCTCACAAACGTCCTAGTTTAATGATAATAACGTACTTTAACTTGATATTGGAAGCCGAAAAGTCTACTTGAAACACACAGATTTAAAAAACCTGCAAAGTACACTTCGAACCTTGCACATTTCAATGATTAACCGTATTGCGACTACAAAACGACTTTGATGACCTAGAATCTCTCGCATTGACCAACAGCGTACAAAAGCTACACTAAAAACTACATCGAGCGTGGATGAAAAACAAAAAGCCATAAAAAAACATAAAAATACATAAACATACATAAAAAAACATTATTATAATTATAAATGATAAATGATAAAATATAATTATAAATGATAAAATATAATTATAAATGATAAAATATAATTATAAATGATAAAATATAATTATAAATTATAACATAAAACATACATAAAAAACCCAATGAGGACGTCAACCGCGACATACCTAATTTATTGAGATCGAGACTAGAACTTCGCGTGTGTGTTCTGTAGGGTCTGGGGGGTGGCGGCGGCGGAGGTTCCTTCTTTGGCGTGACGACGAGTCCCTCCTCCGGCGGCGGAGGCGGCTTCTTCGCGAGTGGCCTCTGCACGAGAGTCACGCCGGAATGTTGAACGTCCTCGTCGACGAGCGTCGAGGCGCCGTTGCTGGCGCTGCCGCCGCCGCCACCGTTGGCGCCGGAGGCGAGAATCGCCGCCTCGGGAGTCAGTCTCAGTGGCACCGGATGCAGGATCTTCGGATCTCGTTCCACGGCCGCCTTTTGAAAGTCAAAGTTGACGGGTTTCGGGCCGGGACTGGTGAGCGATCCGCTGGTCCCGGTCGGCGAATCCACGAACTTGGTCCATTCCTTGGTAACAGAAGGAACATTAGTGTCGGCAACGCCGATTGTGCGAATCCTTGAAACGTATTAAAATACGATAAATTTGGCGTAAAATTGTGAAGGAAAAATCATTTTTCGCGATTTTCTCGTCGAATTTTTCATTTTTCGGGCAAATAACGATGCTTTTCGGAATCAGCGGGAAATTTCCCATCGGATAGGGCTTTCAAACTGTTTGAAATCGATTTTTTTTTTTTTTTCTCGATTTCATGAAGTTTTAACGTTAATTTCACGTTAATTTCTTTAACGATCTAATATTGAAAAATGTATAATTTTACTATACACGCGTATTAAATCAAGTATATCATCCAACGAGTAAAATTCCCAGTAACGCAAATTCGGAAGCCCAATTTTAACCAACTGAGACTCCTATTTTCACCTTGCTCTTCTCGCGAGTCGCTTTGGCCGGCGAGCCAGCAATCGCGGCAGCCGCGGGTGGCGGAACGGGAGGAGGAACGGCAGCAACAACGGCTATGGGAGGAGCAGCAACAGCAGCGGCAGCAGCAGCCACAGGAACCTGCGTTACTTGCGTCGCCACAGGAATAGCCAGCGAAGGCGGCAGAACGTCAGGAAGCGGTACGGAATTTTTCCGCAGCACCACGAGATGCATCGCCACGTAAAACTCCTGAAGACTGAGAGCCCCGTCCCGGGTGACGTCCGCGAGTTGCCAGATGCGTCGCAATTCCGCGACGGGAAGCCGCGATTTCTCGAAGAAGGTACGAGCGACGGTTCCGGCCAACAAACCCTCGGGATCCGGTTGCAACTGCGCGAATTGCACGGTGTAATAATCGCGCTGCTCGTCGCTGATTATCCAGACTTCCTCGGGGGGAAAAACGCCGCCCTCGCCGTCCCCGTCGGCCTCGTCGCTGCTGTGTCTCTCCGAGCTCTCCTCCTCGGTTCCCAGAAGTTGTCGCTGCTCCTCGGACACGAGGAGACCCTGCCAGCTGCCCGAAACCGACGCGAGGATCGGATCACCTCCCAAAATTCCGTCGTTTCTCTCCTGGGTGACGCTGTTCGTCGGCGTCGGGGAATCCGTGCTTCCTCCCGTTTCTCGCGGCGATTCCGCCTCGCTCTCGCTCTCCGTCGTGCTCTCCGGCAGCCGGGATCCCGATCTGCCCTTCATCGTCGCACCGGGATCCAGACTTCGTCTGCCCTCCTCGTCCTCGGACGAGGGCCACGTGAACCTCGGCAACGCGGTTATCACGTCCAGCGGTACCTGCGTCGCGTCTCGCTGTATGTCCACTCCCGCCTGGTGAGCCGCTACCAGTTTCAGGGCCGCGTAGAATTGATTTCTACGGAGGTGCGTGGAGCATTTGGGGCCCGCGCAGACATCGAGAATCTGGAACAGCATTTCGGCTTTTTGAGATTTCAAGCGGTTGGTGGTTTGAAAAAGGGAGGGAAGATTGAAATTAATTTTACACGGATTTGAGGTAAGAAGCCATCACACTTGTAAAAATAATTAGTACTTTTGTCGCTTGTAAAGTAAGCCGCTTGAAATAAAAATGATATTACCAATGGAACGTGGATTTCATTTACCGCATGAAACTATCGTAAGGATGAATCATCTCGGCTGATAAATAATTTACCAATGTCATCTGCATAGTAATTGCCTGAACAATTACTATACAATGAAACTGATTTCTTCATTCATGCTCACAAAACCAAAAATAATGGAATCCCTTGCAGCTTTTCTTTGATTCACCGACAAGAGTCTATTAGTCAAAACATACAGTTATAGCTGAACCAAGCGGCCGAAGCACAGATAATTCTGAAAAAAATCCCAGACATCCGGACCCTCAACTCCGTCTCTTGTCTTTTAAATATTCTCACGCGCTCTTTCCTCGTACCTACCATCCCTGCCCTCGACTATCGTTATCCCACCAAGCGCTAAATTCCAAACCCAAAATACCTTGCTGCGCTTTAAACAAAATTCCGCATGTTCGTAACGATTCTCTCACCGCTCGACGCAGCCTCCTAATGGCTCAAAGCGCTTGAATCAACATTCGCCGTCTTCCAATCTAAAAATATCTAGTTTCCCCAACGAAAAACCCCAAATCGTCATCTGGAAAGCAGAAATCCAGGCTCACCCTGCCAAACGATCCCAACCCATTTTCACCCCGAGTTAACCTCAAATCTCGCTTCGGGACGACCAGAGTGAAAGTACGAAGAAAAAAAAAACAATAAAAAATCAAAGCACCGAGAAACTCAACATTACCTTCACGGTGACATCGCGCGGTAAATTAGCCGAGCGTAGTAGTTCGGCCGCCTTGACAACGGGAACCGTGTCGTGATCGGATTGCTCGCAGCAGTAGAGAAATATGTCACCGTAGTACCGGTGCTCGGTCTCGGTCAGCTGTAGATTAGCCTCGGAGATGAACTCCCAATTCATTTTGCCCGTCCCGAGAGGCTCGCCAGTCTCTCTCTCTCTCTCTCTCTCTCTCTCGCGACTCCCTCTCTCTCCCTCCCCCCCGGCGAGCGGCGCTACGTCCTTTTATATATATTTATTACTAATTTTCACGCGTTCACGAATATACATCACCACTGGTCCGCGGGGGCAAAACTGGAATAGGGTATACAATAATAATGATAATAATCCACCGTGTGACGAGCACCGCACCGCGAAGAAACGACACACACACACACACACACACACACACACACACACACACACACACACACACACACACACACACACACACACACACACACACACACACACACACACACACACACACAACTGACGCGCTCTGCTTCTCAGAGTCCGTGTATTATAATTGATATTACGATATTTCACGTTCGCCAATGTTACCGGCTATCCGCGTGGGGGGGGGGGGGGGGGGGGGGGGGGGCCGAAAATGGATTAGGTATCACGGTAACGACGATAATTAGCGCTCTCGTACTTGATCGAGAGCTCAAAACTAACCCGAAATTTCCCGTAAAAAAAAAAAAAAAAAACGTACCGCGAATATAACCCGAAATTTCCCGTATTTTTCCCGCGTGTCGCGGAGATTCGTACTCGGCGTGATTTTCACTGTCACGAGCAATTCGAGCAATTCGAGTTTCGGCTACTCGCGAGTCGGTCCGAATTCTAATTAACAATAATTACAATAACATGAATAATGATAATGTACCGTTTAACGAGGTACCGCGAATATGACCCGAAATTTCCCGTATTTCCCGTATGTCGCGGAGATTCGTACTCGGCGTGATTTTCAATGTCACGAGCAATTCGAGTTTCGGCTACTCGCGACTCGGTCCGAACACTAATAACGATAATGACAGTAATATGAATAATAATAATAATCTACCGTTTAACGAGCAGCACACCGCGAAAAGGAGGCGCGCGAGCGCACGCACACACGCACACACACACACACACACACTCGAAACGTACGTGCTCCGCTTCTCACAGAGTCCGTGGATAATAAATATGTACATCAATTCACCGACATATTGCTGCGGGATATCCGCGCGAGAGAGCTCCTTGCCCACTCGCAGCTCTCGGCGAACGTCACACGGCGTTCGCCCTCCCCGACCGCCCGCCCACCGAATAATAATAATTTCTCTCTTCCGCACTCGCGCGGCCCGATCCACCGGGGATTACTCGTTGATCCAGCGGCGACGATTCGTCGTCGTTGCGAGCCTCGCGAGGAGTCGCGGCGCGTCTTGCATAGCGAGACGGCTACTTGCGGCTACGGGCGAGAGACACGTCCGCCATTTTTATTGTCGCGGCGTTTGACATTATTACGAGCGGCAGGAGCAGCGGCGGCAGCAGCAGCAGCGGCGAGTGCACTTGCACCGACTGCATATAACGTTATACGTCCAGTGAGTTCAGCGAACTTCCTTCTCGCTTCTGGCCTACTACGGTGTACGCCGTGAACTTGGCGAGTTTTTCGCCGCTAGGGTAGAAATACCGTTTTTGGCCAATTGTTGCCACCGAGTTTTGAAGGATTTCATTGTTTACGTTGTTGAATAAAACAAAAATGGGCTGTTCATATAATCTTATCAGTTTATATGAATACTTTCGAGGTATCGGCAATCGAATATGGGAAAAGAAATATTAAAAATTAATCACAGTGAAAATGGCCACAAATGGCACTTCTATCCTATTTGCGACACGACGCAACGAGGGAAAGAGGAGCTGTCGAATTGTTTTGCCGCCGGTTGGTTCGAGAGAATCGCCGAGATTTTGTGGGTGACGCGCGAGCGAACGTCCGACGTCGCTCAGTGTTGTGAGCGGTCTGACGCGACTGCCAGACGGGCGGTTGGTAATTCGTGGAATGACTTTTTTCCGAAAAATAATTTTTTTTTTTTTTAAGTCATTCCATGAGCTAAAAATCCGGCACCGGGGTATTTTAGCTCATGGAATGACTTTTTTCCGAAAAATATATATATATATTTTTTTAAGTCATTCCATGAGCTAAAAATCCGGCTCCGGGGAATTTTAGCTCATGGAATGACTTATAAAAAAAAAAAATATTTTTCGGAAAAAAGTCATTCCATGAGCTAAAAATCCGACCCGGGGAATTTTAGCTCATGGAATGACTTTTTTCCGAAAAAT
Organism: Pimpla rufipes; assembly: GCA_963932165.1. Lineage (NCBI taxonomy): Eukaryota > Metazoa > Arthropoda > Insecta > Hymenoptera > Ichneumonidae > Pimpla > Pimpla rufipes. The sequence goes on along the minus strand of OZ010636.1, from coordinate 5,070,096 downwards.
ATATATATATTTTTTTTAAAGTCATTCCATGAGCTAAAAATCCGGCCCGGGGAATTTTAGCTCATGGAATGACTTAAAAAAAAAAAAAGATTATTTTTCGGAAAAAAGTCATTCCATGAGCTAAAAATCCGACCAGGGGAATTTTAGCTCATGGAATGACTTTTTTCCGAAAAAAATATACATATATTTTTTTAAAGTCATTTCATGAGCTAAAAATCCGGCCCGGGGAATTTTAGCTCATGGAATGACTTAAAAAAAAAAAAAATTTCGGAGAAAAGTCATTCCATGAGCAAAAATTCCCCGGGGCCGGATTTTTAGCTCATGGAATGACTTTAAAAAAATATATATATATTTTTCGGAAAAAAAGTCGCGGAATTATCGCGACTGTACGGCAGACGTGCGCATGATGAAAACGCCGCTTCTGGCTCCGAGTAACTGATACGATCTTTCATATAACAGCTGTTTCCTGATCAACGAAAAAAGTGTAAAGAAAAGGAACCTACCGAACTGAATTCAAATATCTCTTTTACAGGAATTGTGTGGTGGAATTAAATAATACCGAACGGTATTCAGCGCTTATGAATTCGTATTCCGCTCTGATGAGCGCTCGGAGAAATCTCAGTCTCACTCGCGAAACTTTCGGTGAATAACGCGAGCGCTAACAACGACGCAAATTATTCATCGAATTAGCGCGAACGCCGTTAGCGACTCGTCGCGAGTCACACGAGCACGAATCAGTCGCGCCGATAAGAATTGTCGTCGCAGTCACCATTGAAACGAAACGATATATCGCATTGCACGAAAAAATATACTCTGTTTTTATTTTCGTGTATTTTATAATCAGGATACCCTGCGATTTCGCGTTTCAACGATCGCCGGAGTTTCTCGAATTTGCAACGCAATACGAACACCGATCGAAACTTTTTTTTTTTTTTTTTTTCTTCGACAACTGTAAATTCTACGATTCGATTATATAAATGAAATAAAAACAGTACGATAACTACACGTTTTTCGGGTGATAAATAATAGAATTCAACAACACACACCACTCGATTCACGGCTCTCCTCTGTAAATCGTTACGAAACACAAAAGTCGCGCTGCGGACGAAGAATCCTGGGCGTTAGCGGACTTGTTAGTATGACTAGAGCGAGAGAATCGCGCGCGATAAATATTCTACCGATAGATCACGTACCACCGGATACCGATAAGGCCGGATCGAATAAAAAAGCCCCAACGTAATACATATGTTTACATCGCCGAGGTCAACTTCCTGAGCGGTGTCGCAGTTAGTTACGATCATGGCGACGACCTTGAGCGGCTCGATCGCGAATCGCAGTTCTCGGATTACCGATCGATTTGCGCAACGATCGATCGATTTGGTGGAATTAGAAAAAAAAAAGAAAAAAAAGTCACTGACGATGCGACTTCAGTTTTCGTTCTTCGAAGACGTGGACGGATTTTTCTTGGCGATCGTCGGACATCGGCTCGCCGCCGATTTCGGATGTCGCTGGGGTGATTTTTGCTTCGCCGGCTGCGAGTTGTCGTCACGCGGACTGTCGAGGACGCACTCGAAATCCCAAGCGGAAAAATGCTCGTCGAAAAGCTCCTCCAGCTTTCTCGATAGCATCTCGACCTTTGCGATGCGATCGGTATCGTTCTGTAAATGAATCAATCGAAAATGTAGCAAATTAAAAAAAGTAATTTTTTTTTTTTTTTTTTTTTTTCAGTAAGTGACCTTGTGATACAGTCTAGAGTTTTTAATGATCCTCCTGAAGTCCCTGATGACGTGCTCGACTTTGTGGTAGATTCGATTCTTCAATTTGTAGCCGATCGTCTCCAGGAACATGGGGCTTTTTACGATTTTGCAGTAATCTTCAATCTGGAAAGACACGTCGTACAAATCTTTGAAAAAAAATGCTGATAATTTGTTGATTCAAGGAAAAATGACAATGGAATATTTTTGCAGGTTTCTATATGGCAAGAATAGCTTCCAAAACATTTTTTTTACTGATCCGAGGATCAACAAAAAATGTAATATTCACACCTTTTTCTAACGTAATTTTTTTTATCTTTTTTTTTATTTTCTAAAGTAAGTAAGTTTAAATCCGTTTTTTTTAAGTAATTTTTTTAATCTTTTCTTTTTATTTTCTGAAGTATGTTTAAATCCGTTTTTTTAATTTTCTAAAGTAATTTTTTTTTAATCCGTACCCTCAACAGAACTGACCGTTTCGGATAACGCGCCAACGGCGTTCGAACCCGCAGCTGGATACTTGAAGACTTGTGCGCCGTCCATTTGCCAGACGGTCTGATGAATCGTCGCCAATTTGTTGAGCGCAAGTGGAGTCAGTGTCTGCCGTCTTCGGGAGCTGTACCAAACCGACCAGCCGCGATCGCTGGTCTTGGGTTTCGTTTCCGACCACTCCGAGCCGACGTCCTCCCGCTTCTTCGTCCTCGTCGCGCAGACTCTGCTGGAATCGTCATCGCAAACGTCTTCCTTGACGATTTTCTTGCTCGCGTGTCCCTCCTCGCCGTCTTTTTCCTCCAAGTCCCTCGACATCCTTTTTCCTGACATTTTTATTCTTTATATTATCTGATATTGTTATATTACCTGATATTTAACTGATATTTTTATTTTACCTGATATTTAACTGATATTTTTATTTTACCTGATATTTAAGGAGGCACCAGCGCTGCATGCTAGTCAAATCAGTGCTAAATTTTTAAAAGCATTTTTATAATTCCCGGCTGTTTGATAAATTGTTCCGAGGTATTACGCACGTAGCAGTGACAGTTCTTAATAGAAAAATACATTCGCAGCCGTAATACGAATAGGAAAACGACTGATATATGCAAATTCCCGATGTCATGTTTTTTCGTGCAGTTTTTTTGAAGAATAAACCGTAATAATAGTTCAATTATGACGAGCAATAGCTCATTTTTATTATTGAAAGATTCTTGATCGATTGACCGTTCCGATTTTTGATAGTATCAGTAGCTCAAAAGACACGACCGCTTAAATTCCTTCCCTAACCTAAAAGGAGACACACAAATGGCTGTAATTTTCGAAGAACTAATACTGCAAAAAATCTGAACGGTCAATCGATCAAGAATCTTTCGCTGATAAAAATGAGCTATTGTTCGTCATAATTGAACTATTATTACGGTTTATTCTTCAAAAAAACTGCACGAAAAAACATGACATCAGAAATTCGCGTATATCAGTCGTTTATCTATTCAAATCACGGCTGTGAAAGTATTTTTCTATTAAGAACTGACGCTGCTACGTGCGTAATACCTCGGAACAATTAATCAAAGAGCCGAGAATAATAAAAGTGCTTTTAAAAATTTAGCACTGATTTGACTAGCATGCAGCGCTGATGCCTCCTTAACTGATATTTTTATTTTACCTGATATTTTTATATTTCCTAATATTTAACTGATATTTTTATTTTACCTGATTTTTTATTTACGACAGTTTTATCTTCTTTTCTCTGCTCCTTTCTTCCAGGTACCGGAAGGACCGAACTTCTCATCGTGGAAGCGCCGAAACCCGTTGATCTCGTCTGCCTCGATCGTCCCGAGTCTTTCTTCCCCGGCTGGCAAGATTTCGCCGTGGAACGTCTGACGGTTTCGGAGTAAGTGGCACGACCGACGAGTTCGGCGCTCGAGTCGACCAAGGACGCCGAGAGGGCCTGACGGGAGCTCGAGGTCGACGTCTCCCGACTCCCGGAGCCTCGAGGACTCTCGCAGTCCGTTTTTTCCCGAAAACTGTCGTCGAGATTTTGTCCCACGACCGTCGAATCGCTCGAGTCCTCGTTGCCCGGATTTTTCCCCGGTTCTGGAGTCGACGTCACTACGGTCTGGCGTTCCCGACGTTCTTCGCGACTGGAGTCGTTCGGGAAGTCGCCGATGCTCTCAGCGTCGAATTCCTCGTCGCCGTTGATTTTGCTGACGATACTCGCGTTGTTCAGAGTTCTGATCAGCCAGGAATCCGTCTTGACGTTCGTCTTGGGATGCTTCGCGTCCCGTGGCTTCTGCTGAACCTGGGAATTATTTTTATTAATTTTGTTTTGTCATGCACTTAGTCGTTATAATAACCTTTTATAGCCGATATAATTATTAGGATTCATTCATATTTTTTGTTTTTAATCCTAATTAATTTTGTTTTTAATTCTAATCAATCTTGCTTTTAATTCTGATAAATTTTGTTTTTATTAACCGTTAATATATATTTTTTAATTTCGTTGCATTGCAACGATGCAAACTTCAACGTCATACCTGGGAATGCCCCGATAATTTGCAGGTCGAGTCGGAATCGTCCTCGGAAGCTTCGTAACTGGAGTCCCTTTCGTCCAGTCGCTGCTCGTCCGCTTCCTTCGGGCTCCCGAATCGATCGACAGCCTCGAGACGTTGATCCCTCGTTTCGCGGCTGTCCTGCTCCAAATGGCGACTTCCGCAGTCTCGTTTTCCGCCCTTGAAGGACTCTTTGACGTTGAGAGCCTCCAGGAGAATCTCCGCGGAGGCGCACGCGGCTTTCCACGCGACGTCCTGACGAGATTCTCGGCGACGTAGAATCCTCGGCGAGTCTTCCAGGGAGAAAATCGACGGCGGTGCGACTGCGGGACTCGCTGGAACAAACGGAAATTCGTTCAGATATCTATAAAATATATATATATATAAAATATCGGTACCCAATATTTTATATATATATTTTGGAAAATTGTTTGTCTGTTTGCCTGTCCCAGCCCCCTTAATTAAACTCTGCCCTAAATAATAAAGCCTGGACAGCAGTAATCGTACCGGTAGTCGTCGATGACACTTGGACTGAGGATGAAATCACCAAAGAAGAGACCGAGGTGGGCATCTGCTGATTCTTGTCACCGTTATAGTTGCAACCGACTCCAGAAGCAACGCGACTGGGCTGCGCTTTGGAACTAATCCTCGGCGAGCTTTCCAGAGACAAAATCGCCGTTGACGGAACCAGAGGACTCGGAGGAAAAGAGACTTTCACAGCTGCGGTCGTGCCGGAATTCGTGGAGGACACTTGAACCGACGAGGAGATGACGAGAGAAGAGACCGGCGCGGAAATCTGATGATTCTTGCCGCCAGTCGAGTTGTAACCAACTCCCAAACCACTGCGGCATACATGAGCTCTAGGAGTGTTGCTGTTACCTGTTAAAAATGTTTGCGAATCAGCATTACATTTAAAAGACGTTTAACAGTCCAAATCGTCGCACCTCGCGAACCTCCAGGATTATCGACGCGTCGATTGTTCTTCCTGTGATGTCGTTTCTTCGGGACGTTGTAACTCCCGGGTTTCATGTACACCCTGACGTCCTCGGAGCTGTCGTACTCGTCGACGTGCTGAGTCTTGCAGGCCGCCCGTTTGCCGTTCAGCAGATTGCACGCGTTCCACGGCTGACTCTGAATGGTCTGCATGTTCTGCAGGGTCTGGAGCTGCCGATTGCCGTCCATGTGGAGCTGCCTGTTGAGATCCATCGCGCTTCTCGACGTCTCCTGCGGATGAGTCGATGTTCTCGCGGCCGGAGCGACGTTCTCGTTTTTTCTTCCATCAGCGGGCCCGACGAGGATCGCGCGATTCGGGTTTCTCATGCTGGCGAACCAGGCCGAGAGACTCGCGGTCATCTCCTTCGTGTCTCTGCCGGACGCTGACGACGCGTTCCCCTCGATCTGGCTCAAGAGCGTCATCTTCGCTCTGGGGACCAATTCGCGGTGACACGGCGACGGTTTTACAACGTAAACCGGATCGGCGGCACCGATTACGACCGGACCAGTTCCACAATTGCGCTCGGTGCATTCGGACGTTCCGGTGCAGTCCGGTTGGACCTGTCGGGTGTTCCCCCATGGAAAAAAGTATATTAAAAGTTTTTTTAATTTTTATTTTCATTTTTTATTTGTAAGTATAATAAATATACTTTTTACGAAAAATTCGTTATGTCGAATATACTTTTATTCGACATAACGTCGTTATGTCGAATAAAAGTATATACTTTCCATGTATTCAGCGTGTATTTATAATAAGTATAAAATATATATTTCAAGTATATTTCGTATATATTTTTCAATATAACGAAAAATCTATTTTTCACTATACTTTTTTTCCATGGGGGTTGGCCGCACGAGTGGGACAGGCGGCCACGTAAGTCGAGTCCAGAGCGGTTTCGGCGCCTGTGACGAGAAAGACGCTCGTCGAATTGGCGCCTCGGCTGGGGTTTTCATTGACGACCGTCGAGTCGATCCTGGGGAGGCGTCTCTGGGCGTAGGAATTTTCGTAGCCGGTTTTGAGCCTATAAACCGGCTCGTTCGTAGCCGAAGCTGCGCTCGGAATTGCGGATGAGCCGAAAACGATGTCGTACTGATGATGGTCCTTGAGGCCCCAACGTTGCCCCTCGGAGTCGCTGCAATTGCCCATAGTCTCCATCACTTTGTTTCGCAGATGAAAGAACTCGGCGCTCAACGAGTGTCTCGTTGACGTGGAGCTCGGTTTGGCGGAGGGACTCGCTGATCCGGTTTTCGGGCGATATCTCGTGGCGCCGGGAAATCCTGGCTCGCTGGGCACCAGAGAAGCTTCAGGGACCGACTTGACGTTGTCCACAGGCGACGCCAGATTTTCCGTGATGGTCCATTTGCTCCTGAGCTTCGTTTCTTTCTGCGTCTGCGGAACAATTTTTTTTACTCAACAAAAAAACAATAAAAAAAGGTAGCAAAAAAAAGTCAATTTGCTACTGAGCTTCATTTCATTCTGCGTCTGCAGAGCATTTTTTTTCTCGACTTAACAAAAAACTGAACAAAGAAGGTAGCAAAAAATTGCACAAAGCTTTGTGAAGGAAAAAAAATTGTTTAGTTACTAATTTAGTTACCGTGTGTTGCAGCGCCTCGAAGGACCGAAAATTTGGGTGACTCGTCGACTGCGTGGCATACTGAAGGGTGTAAGTCGAGTCCCGATCGTTTCTCCCGTCGGCATTACCACCGACCTTGGGAACATTTTCTTGGTGACGTTGGGAAGAATCGAAGAGATCGTAGCTCGTGTAGAGGCTGACGTCGCCGGGAAACGAATTGTTGGACAGGTTGTCCTGACGTCCAACAGGTTCGAGGCTCACCGAACCGCTCGGCACGTTGTTTTCCTCGATTCTCACGAAGGTCCTCACGAGTTCCCGAAGCAGATCGTACGTGGCGACTTGCCAGCTTTGAAATCTGTGCGTCAAGTCACCGTCGAATTTCTCGCCGAGGCTCGGGTAATGCTGCTTGTTGAAATAGTTGTCGAGAACGAGCCAGCCGTTGCTGATCCGCAGAAGCGCGTTTATCAGGTCCTGAACGAAGTTTCGATCGCCGGAAAAAATGGGAAAACACGTCGACGACTTGGTGACCGCGGTTCTCGTCGCGCACGAGATATTCGCGAGCCACTCGGCTCTCGAGCTGCAGCGATGATTCACGGAATTCAAGATACTCTCGGCCTCGTTGCAGCCCCAGTAAATCATTTTTCTCATCGACTCCGGACTCTGGTGGACAGCGAAAGAAAAAAAAATTAACGAATTAACTTGAGGAAATTTTGATCTTTTTTATGAAAATTTGGTGCACAGCGAAAGAAAAAAAAATTAACGAATTAACTTGAGGAAATTTTGATCTTTTTTATGAAAATTTGGTGCACAGCGAAAGAAAAAAAAAATCTCCGAATTAACTTGGAGAAATTTGTATCTTTTTTTATTAATGAACATTTGGTGCACAGCGAAAGAAAAAAAAATTAATGAATTAACTTGGAGAAATTTTTATATTTTTTAAAAATGAAAGTTTGACTTTGGTTCTTACAGATTGAGGATTGTCCTTATCCTCTCGAGTCTGAGTGCCGGTGTTTCGACAATTTTCACCGAGGTTCACGCCGTACTCGGTGCAGAAATCGGCGAACCAGATGTTCGTTTTGTTGGTGACGTTGTCGCCGGCGGCACCGCTGAACGACCGTGACGTCTCGTTCCCTCCGCGCGTCTCGTCGTTGCCGACGTCGTTGGGCGAGGCCGTGTTGCACAGCGCCGAAACCATCTTCTCGGCTTCGATGGTGAAGTCGAAACTCGCCGCGGACTCGTCCGAGAAACGTTCCTCCTGGCTCTTGGAGATCGTCGAGGAGCCGATCCGATTTCCCTGATGCACAGGTGGAGAAGGGATTCTCTCACTCGTGCCGCCATCAGGAACCTGTTCGAAGAACAAAAAAATGCAAAAAACAGTAATAGAAAAATTGAAAAAATAATAATACAAAAACAAACAAAAATACAAAGTTGTTAAAAAAATTAATTTTAATAAAATCAAAATTAAATGTTTAAAAAATTTTAATTTTAATAAAATCAGAATTAAATGTTAAAAAAAAATTAATTTTAATAAAATCAAAATTAAATTTAAAAAAATTTAATTTTAATAAAATCAAAATTAAATTTAAAAAAATTTAATTTTAATAAAATCAAAATTAAATGTAAAAAAAATTAATTTTAATAAAATCAAAATTTAATTTGTTAAAATGTTTAATCGTAATAAAATTAAAATTAAATGTGTTAACATTTTTTATTTTAATATAATTTTAATAAAATTGAAAAAAAAAACCCAACGTACCTCGAACAAGTTCGTCGTTTCTCGAGCCATCTGACCGGACCAATCCACGTTCTCCTGCAGCCTGGTACCCTGCAACTGTTGCTGTTTCGGATCTCCAGGAATCCCCAGGTTCCTCGAGCAAGTCATGGCCTGAGGGTCGACGCTGCCGACCGACGACAATTTGTCTCTTTGTGGACCACCAAAAGCCACGTTCACCGGTGGATTCTGATAAATTTGTCCCGTGGTTGCAGCCTGACCAGCGTTGATCGGACCCCCGGCGAAGGTCGCCAGACCGGCGTAAGGATTCCCGACGTTGGTCAGTTGAAACGCCGGCTTGGAACTGAGGGTTTGAAGGCCACAACCGTTGACGTTGGAGATATTGTAGTAGCCTTGATTTTGCAACGCGAAGGATTGTTGATGACGCTGAGGAGGCTGATGATGACGCTCGGGAAGCAGGCAGAACGTTTGGGGAGCATCGGGAGGCTTGAAGTAAGGCTGGGGCGCCAATGCCAGCCCGGATACCGAGGAATACGGATCGGTGGCGTAAGGAGGGTTGGCGAAGGCCGAGGACGCTACCAGGAAGGAACCAGCGGGCAGTGGAGTCCCGGGAGGAGCTGCGGGAGTCGATTGATTCGGGGGACACTGGTCGAAAAGAACCAGAGGCTTGGGAATATAGGACAGCGGTGGCTGAACATGTTGCTGCGGCAGAGGCTGACAATATTGAGGCAGATGAGTCGGTTGATGTTGATGAGACTGTTGATGGCCACGGGGAGGTTTGCTCTTGGGCTGCCACTTGGTGCCTTTCGATTGGCGAATCGGAACTACGGCAAGAGGGATTTGCACTGGTTTTAAATACAAAAAAGGATTTTTTTCTTTGGAATTTTTTTTTCAGATTGTAAAAAAGGAATTTTTTTTGTTGGAATTTTTTTCAGATTTGAAAAAGGAATTTTTTTGTTGGAATTTTTTTTAGATTTAAAAAAAGGAATTTTTTCATATTTCAAAAAGGAATTTTTTCAGATTTTAAAAAGGAATTTTTTCGTTGGATCTACGAAGAAGAAGAGATCGTCTGACCTTGATTTGTCAATGGAGCAGGAGCGCCGGGCAATCCAGGATTTCTGTGAACGCCAGCATAGACGCAATGAGGGTGCAAATTGGCTCCGCAATGTTGGAGCGTCGTTATAGGACCATAGAGAACGTGTTGTTGTTGCTGCTGCTGCTGCTGTTGCTGAATAAGCGACGGAGATGGCGATGGACAAGGAGCTAGTGACGGACTGGGACAGGATCGATTTTGCGGTGGTGGTGGTCCCGCCGGGTGCATGATCCGATTTTTCCCCGATCGATATTTTTCTCTCTGCTGGTTCTTATATATTTTTTTCTCGGTTTTCCCTTTCTCGATGCCTTCACTACTGTTTCACTGCTTTTTCTAAGTCGTATCAGCTCACAATTCACGCTGAGTCTAGCTGAAATTGATCAAGGTTTTCTTTTTCAAGGGGGCCGAACAATCCCGACAGCAGAAATGACGTCAGATGAATTTTTTTATTCCTAACACAATTTTTTTCCGACTGACTCTTAGATAGAAAAAAAATTTCACTCACCTGCTGGGAAAAGTCATTTTCAGTTTAGCCGAGGTCGCCGGTCTTGGTGGTGTACTCGACGAATGACAACATCCAGGGAGATTCGGCAAAACCGGCGGCATCTTAAAAGTCGCGAGTTCGACTCACGGGAACTGATTAATTAACGAACGGTCGACGAGGAATAAATTCGATGTCCTTTTCCTGAGAGATTTTGCGACCGGTTCAGCGAATGATCACGAATAATCGATATTTTCCTGTGAAAATCGTCGTCGAGCCGATCCCTTCAATTTCGGCAATTATGTCAAATTACTTGGGTTAAAGATAAGGCCGCTGAAAAAACGTTTTCGGAGCAGCGAGAGGGAGAAACACGCGGCATTTTAGCCACGAAGCATCGTGGCCGAGGAGGAAACCAATCGCGGGAACAAATTTGGCTTCTTCACGCCACGAGCTTTAACAGCCATGAAACGATATTGAGAGAAATTAAACAATTGACTGGCTAACGGTTGACATTCGCTTTTTCTAAAAATCAGCTGGTCGAACCGTCATACGGTGATGAGGAATTAAGGCTCCATCGCAAGTATATTTTTATTTAGCCACGAACAAAATTTAAAAATCAAATTAAAGATTCAAAATCAAATCAAATTTAAAATTTTAGAATTTTTAATTTTTTTTTTTTTACGGAGCTCTAATAAATCGAAGAACAAAATAATTTCCCCAACTATTTCAAGAAAATATCTATAAAATGTAATTAATAATGTATCTTGGTAATTATTTAAAAAACGCGCACACTTTTCCTAATTGTAGCGAAATAATAATTATTACGGCATTTACACGATAATTACTATTTATTAAATTAACTAACGAAGGTTCACAACCCTGGAGTGATATAACAACGCGTTAACTCCGCTCGGCTGCTTCCCACAGTCCAATTCCGGTAGAGTTTCGGCCGGTGTTGCTTATAAAGGGGTATGTAACCACTCTAATCCAGAAGTATCCGGACGAATTGATGTAATTTCACATACGATCATGCGATGAATTGGTAAAGTACGGTCGACCGTCCGATTCCGGTCACGCAAAGGTCACACGGGCGTCCTTAAATGTCCAATTAGCGTGTAAGACGATCGAATAATTTTCGTGGGTAGAAAAATAATAGAACCAGCGAGTCATGGTGCATTCGTATTATATTCTTATTTTCTCCTCCTTCTCCCTCATCGACGCCACGATTACGGCCAACAATTTTTTCTCGAGTCTCGAGAGAATCGACGCGAAACTCATCGCAATATTTATTATTATCCATAATATCTAAGAGATCACTATAATAATGGGATTGCACTTTGTCTACGACATTCAGTTGGATGTACGCTTGAGACGAGGATCCACACAGCATACGTGAATAAAATATTTGTCAATACTACCAGGTCATTTTTTTCGTGAATTTTTTGATGAAAGAGATATTTAATCTTTGGTAATTATTATTCATATTTAACAGAAGAAATATTCATTCTCCCACTGTCAATAGTTTCATACGTAGCGCATGAAATATTTCATTTTCCATAACTCGTATATTTAATAACATACATTTTTTAAATATATCTGCAATATAGCAACTGACAAATAGTTTCAGCGATTACTTTCCGCATGTGCGTGAAATCCGGAAAATATTATATCATTTGTTTTTCATAAATCTTTGTTATCTTTTTCTCTTTTCGAATTCTTCGAAAAACCACAAAAATGTGACGACGACTCGAGAAGCACCCTCTAATTTTTCTTCCCTAAGCAGTCGGCTCAACCGCCACTACAATCCATCTCCCTAGTCGGTTCTCGATTTCGATTATATACCCATTATTTTTTATTCAATTCCGCGTAATTAAATTTATTTTTGATATGCCGCTGATTGTGCGTGTTCGTCTGGAACGGATTCTTTGGTCCTTGATTTTTGCGTGATAGGCGGAGGCGTGATTTTTTTTTGTTGTTTTCTTTGTTTCGTTTTTAATTAACATAGCTGTAAATAATGCACGAACGCATCAGTTCTCTTTGCACCCGGTGCGTACGCAGGCAGTGTGACGTCGAAAACGATTCTCGTATCTCGTTAAAAGTAAAATATAACGATTGATAAAATGCTCAAAATGTATATCGCGTACATCGAGAGTGTAGGCTAGCGATTCTCAGCTGCTTCCGGTTCGCCCCAAAAACTCGACCTCAGCGCAATCTCTCTGAACCCCTTGAGCGGCACTGGCGCCACGTGGGGTCGAATGCGCTTAAGGCGAAAATTAAATTCCGCGGCTTAAGGGGTTAACATCCTTTGGAAAATCTCAATCGTCTGCCAATTGGCTACTCGGAAGGTTTCTTCTCGGGCTCGACGTCGCTCATTAATCGGACTGAATCAGATCTGAATCTGAATCTGATTTTCCAGCACTGAGAGAAATCTGGCACTGGCGACTACAAAGTACGACAACCAGAGGGTGATAATTATTTTTTTATAAGTGCGGTAAATATTTTTCGAGTTACGATTACGAGTAACAATAATTACCATAACTATAAAAAAATTCACACGGACTGAAAATGGATAGTTGTCCCCCTCTGTAGTTACCGGAACTGCCACAATTTTGTTTAGCGCGATGCAACATTTTTTTATATATTTTTTTCTCGTCTCGTTTCTCCTCTCCGCGAATCTCAGTCTCGCGTTTACAGGTCTATGGAGTTTCCGGCGTGATTTCCGTGTCCGCTTCGATCCCGCAGCGGCAGCAGCAGCTCCGACGTTTACACTGTTGATACGCGAGAGACCGGGCGTCGGTGTCGAGCGTGCGCGCCGTAACCGAGAAAATTAACTAGTTGCGTAAGTAAGCGTTGATGGCGCTGCCGATGAGACAGAGAAGCACGAGGGCGTGCGGCACGTGCGCGTAACTCGGCGTCGCGGCGTTGCAGAGGTCGGTCAGACAGGAGCAGACTTCCTGCCGTCCGCCGAAGCCGCTGCGCTGGTAACAGCGTCCCTTGTAATTCGACTCGTCGTATCCGCAGGTCCTGATCGTACGTGATTCCGGTGGCACTGCGGAGGACGGAGACAAAGATACAAAATACAAATAAAAATAAACACAACACCGAGTGAAGCTCGTGTTACACGGAAGCCCGACTAATTAAAGGGGCTTCTTACGTATATACAGGACATTCCGTGCCGATTCGACCCACCCACATTTTTTTTCGTTCTTTCGAAAGACGTCGAATTATCTTCGATAAAAAAAAATCAAACGCCGAATAAATGCATTTTTTTTAGTTTTCAAAAGACGCTGAATTACCATCGGTTTTTGAAAAAAAAAAAAAAAAAAAAAAAAAAAAGCTTCATTTTTGAGATTTTTTTTCGTATTTTTTGCCACGACGGCCAGTGATAAATCCTTTTGTCACCTTACTGATAATGGTAAGTTAAACGATTAGCGATGAAAAAAATATACGTACGGCCATTCATGGCGAATTCAATCGACTGGACGGTCTTGCGGCACATGGTGTACTTTCCGCCGTTGTCGAGCGAGTCGCACTGCACTTCCAAGACCTTCGGCGGTACCTTCTCGGAGCATCGGCTGTCGTTGTGACTGTTGCAGTGGAAACACTTGAGAGCATCCACGCCTGAAACAAAATAACACAATATTGGACTCGAATTTACAAACTGAAAAACCTACTTTTTTCGAAACGGTTCGACGTTCAGGCTGGCTGTCGGATTTCTTCGGAGGAACGAAAAAACGAAATTCCAGGTTAGGTGCGAGAGAGATAGCCCTATAGGCGTTCAGCGTTGGTTACGAAATTCTGGCCGAAGTATCACTGTCTCGTCAGAAGAGCGAATAACAAAAGATTATTCAATATATTCAATATTACATTACAATATAATAAAATTAAAAAAAAATAAAAAATAAAGAAATTACATAAAAAATAATATAATAAAAATTACATTGTTGTTAATTTTTATATTGTAATACAAATTACATTATTTTTAATTTTTATAATGTAATAAAAATTACATTATTTTTAATTTTTATAATGTAATAAAAATTACATTATTTTTAATGTCGCTTTTTGTGAGTTAATGTCATTATTTTTAACGACATTAAAAATAATGTAATAAAAATTACATTATTTTTACTGTAATTTTTTTGCGAGTGTCCAATAAATCCTTGTCCAACGAATTTTTCAGGATTGTTACTGCATCACACTGTAGCTAGGTAGAGCAAGATTTTGTTTTCCTCGCAAAAACGAAGGGAAACAGTGGGCCATCCCTTATCTCGTGCTAGAGGTCATCACGAGAGCGTGTCACAGCGATAACGATGACCGAACCGCTCGGGTGTTTATTGAGTGCGCGACGTTGCGTGGTTGCTCCCGTTTTTCTAAACATTTCGGATAAATATATACATCCGATATGCATATAGAAAAAGAAGCGCGCGTACGGCGGAGCCCCCGTCGGGGCAATATTGATTGATGGATTTAACGATAAGTTCCCGGCTAGGCCGGCGTTATTTATAGAACTAGGCTATCCACGTCCGTTGCGGCGCGCCCGCAGAGCCGTCTGTAGTTCGCTCAGGACTTTTGAGGACGTCCCACGTCTCGCGTTAGTCAAATCCAGGAAATGTAGTTAAGAATATTTTTATTCTCATTTTTTTTCTTTTTTTTCACCAAAGTAGGAGACGTTTTAAAAATGATTTCATAATAAATTACGATATTTCGTAGAAACGAGTCGATAACTCCTGATAAAAAAAAATACAAGTACGACAGATATTTTATCATCCGAACGATGCCCAACCTCGGCCTTGACCGCGAGGTAGCAGCCAATGAAATAGTCGACTTTACCAGTGATACACATCTTTTTTTCTCCGAGGTGTCAATAACGTTTTGGTTGTTACCACAAGAATAAACGAGGTAACGAACAAACGTGGCACGAGTTACTATTTCCATGTACAACTCGTTGTTCACATTCTGGCCGGTGTTACGTGAATTTTCGTCAGTTCGTCGAGCGCCCATCGTGCGCGGCCACCTGTGGGCTGCCCCGCTTTGTTTGGGGTTGCGTGACGAGCTATACTATGCACACAAATTCGTCCGCGTCTCTTTCGCATCCTCATCGATTCTGCCGGACGCCTGCGCTGCACGTATTTCGCGCTAGGGCACAAATGTTAACGAACCCTCGGACATTAACGAGAAAAAAAAAAAAAAAAAAAAAAATTCACATCCACAGCCAACGTTAGATCGAGATGGGAAATATTTCAAGCTGCTGAAATACATCCCATCTCGAGGGTCGTCCAAGGTCGAGTGCAAACATGAAATTCGGTGACCTACTTTTCCCTCGCAACCGAAAAACTTTCCCCTCCAGCCATCATCAACGACATATAAGCAACAAAATTAATATAATCAATTAAATTAGTTTTGTTCGAAATTTTACATCACAAGGTGTGAAAATTGCGGTTTTACGTCTCACTGATGTTTTTTCCTCTCGAAGGTTATCAACCCGGAGCGAAAGAAAAATGTTTTTATAATAATAATAAAAAATGGTTATTATCATTATTATTTTAACACCGCCGGCTCGATGCCGGCTGAAGCTCGTACAGCTTTTAACTCCACGATAACAACGACAACTGGAAAATGCGGAAACGATTGAGAGGCGCAAGCCGACCTCTCGACAGCGATCGATAAACTTTTGAACTCACCGAGATGACCGGCGAGCAAGTAGGCACTACAAAACACCACGAAATGATGGATCTTCATTGTGTCCTCGTTTCTTTTTTTTTTTTCTTTTGTTCGTTAATATATCTATATATATATATATTTGTTATTTGTTTGTTTCGGCGGCGCGCGAGGCGATCGAAGTGTCGATCTCACGAGGAGATCGCGGGGCGCGTCGAGTCGACTCGAATCGGATAGACGCACAGAGCGCGGACGGCGGCGTCGGACTGTGTGTATCAACACCGTGCGGGGGCTGCGCGCGCGCGCGACTGACGCTTCGCCGGTGGCGCAGGGAATTCGGGGGGGGGGGGGGGGGGGGTGGAAATACACCGACCCCACGGCCTCGGAAGCTCGGTAAGCACTGTTGATGCCACCGCCGCGCGCTGACTGGCACCGATCCCTCCACCGCCTCGTCGCGGCGAGATTCTTCCTGGAAGGGGGGGGGGGGAGGGGAGGGGAAGCGACGGAGCGAGAGTAGCAGAACGCAGCGGCGAGATTCTTCCTGGAAGGGGGGGGGGGGGAGAGAGAGACATCAGCACGCAACAAACACATGTAATCACAAAGTAAAATAATGATAAAATAAAATCATAATCACAAGTTATAAAATAAAATCCTTAACATAAGTCATACGATAAAATCATAACCATAAGTCATAAAATAAAATAAAATAAAATAGTCAAAATAAAATAAAACAAAATAGTCAAAATAAAATAAAATAAATTAGTCAAAATAAAAACCGACACTGATAGGTGTGCGGTCGGTGTGCGGCTTCGGCGATCCCACGAGTTAAGCAGCATTGTTTGCGGCCATAACTTGGTTGGGTGACCGCTTAGCCGTGCATCGACTGGCGCATCAAAACAGTGAGCGGGAGGCATTTTTTCGGAGACTCTGGTGTCTGCACTCAAGTAACATTGTGTGTTTCTTTCGTGTATACACCGGAGAATCGGAAATATATAATGCCGTCTGTACCGGCACGGGTTTTCCGCAGTTTCCCCGTGCCCTCGGCAAATGCGGTACAGTGTAGCTAAGGCGGCTGCGGACGCATTGAAAGTTAGGTAGCTTAGCGAAGTGCGGGTGGGGAGTGATAGGGACGGGTTGAAAGGGATGGGTTACGTAAAAACCCGCAAGGGTATACGATGGAACACAGAAATAAATAAAAATAATAGTCAAAATAAAATAAAATAAAATAGTCAAAATAAAATAAAATAAAATAGTCAAAATAAAATAAAATAAAATAGTGAAAATAATCAAAATAAACAAAATAATGAAATAAATAATACCAAGCTCACGAAATAAAATAAAGGGGGGAGGAGAGGGGAAGCGACGGAGCGAGAGTAGCGGAGCCAGCGGGAGTAGCAATCGAGCGTCTCCGCTGATAGGCGATAAGCGCGCGGGATGAACGCTAGACGCACGCGTGGCGACACGTTTTTCGCCGCGCGCGCTCGCGGGAGACCCGAAGCGATAATAACAAAATTTCGAGATTGCACTCCGGGCGGCAAGTCCGAATGGCGGTTGTCGCGCGGGAAGATGCGGATCGACCGGGTGTATGAAACAAATTATTAGGAGGAAAACGGATTTTCTCCTAATCATTTTTTACCTTGGCGGGAATACCGGAAGCGCTGAGTGCTCTTTTTTCTTACGGGTCCTATGTAGACATTTGTTGAATTTTTTTTCTATACACTCAGGTTTGTTAAGAAAAATATCGCTAATTAATAATAAAATTAAGAATAAAAATAAATATCTGAACAATTTTTTCTAGAATTTTTTTTTTTTTTCAAGAACTATCAACCGTGAACGTATATTGTCCAATTCTTTTTTTTCTCATCTCATAATCTCGAGAAACACGAGCACCACAATTATTCCAAGCCTAACGACACTTCCGGATCAACGCGAGACGCACGAGAAATAGTGGAATTGGAGAAACTATTCAACCTCCCAATTACGTCGTTTTTGCGTTCCGTCGTCTCGAGAAACACGAACGACGGGGCCGCTTGAATTATATTACGCGACGTATTTCGGGGACAACGAAAACGTCACACGCGTGACGTGTTTTTGGTCACGAAAATAAAGTAGCGATAAAAAATAAAATAAAAAAAAAGTTGCAAAGTAGAACTTTGCACATTGCTTCCTCATTAATTTTCGTTTTTCACAAAGCCACCTCTATGAAGAAGCTTGTTTATTTAACATTTTGGCTTCCTCATAGAGGAAGCTTTGTGAAAAACGAAAATTAATGCGGAAGCAATGTGCAAAGTTCTACTTTGCAACTTTTTTTTATTTGAACAAAAGAAAAATCCGTCACAAACACCGTTACATCTCATTTTCATTAGATACAAAGTTTTATCTTACTTTCTTAACTTTTGCGGAAGTTATCGCGAAAATCTAAATTTTTTGAAAAATTAAAAATGGTGTAAAATCCGAACGACTTTACCGATCATCACCAAATTTCGTATGTAGCAGGGCTGTATGTTGTTTTTCCACTATTCAACAATTCGGATCATTTGTTAAAATTCGACGTGATTTAGAGCTAAATTTTTTTTTTTTCGAAAATTTCAAAATTGTATAAAATCTGAATCGCTTTACCGATTTTGTCGAAATTCAATACCATACAACATTGAACGTATCTTCCATTATGAAGAACTATTTAGCCAAATCGTCGAACTTTTACGAAAGTTAGAGCGACCACGCCCTTTTTTCAACAAATTAAAAACTACATAAAATCTTAATGACTGTATATATGTTATCAAAAATCTCGCCATTGAAAGAGGGGCAACTACTCTACTTGCGTGCCAAATTTGAGCCAGATCGCTCGAACGGTTTCTGAGTGAGAGGCGATTGCATTTTCGAGGCCCAGCACACACACACACACACACACACACACATACATACGGACATTTTTTCTAAACCACTTTTCTCGACATTTTAGGTGATTCTAAGCATACTGGCATGAAAATCTCGAAAAAAAAAAATTTCATGAAAACAAAGCTTCCTCTATGAGGAAGCAAAATAAAGGATTTGTTTTGCTGCGCTGTATTCGCAAAGACGTGGGGCAAGTATGTCGTAAGTAGCTGGTAAATGAGTGTTACAGTGAGCGAGGAAGGAGGGCGGCGAACGCGCGCGGTGATAGTAGACGGGGAAGGCCGTAGGTGGTGCGCTTCAAGTGGTGGTTCGTAAAGTGGCGGTCCGTGACTACTACCGGAGAAGCCTGAGTGGATAATATCTCTTTTCCTGTGACACGGTACGCGGCCAATCCGCATACCCCGGGTCCCAACGTTGACAACACGCGCGTCGTTCGGTGCGTCGATCCGCGCTCTCGTTCATGATTCTCAGCCTCCTACTCCGCACTCATTTGCCGCTGCGCGCGATTACTCGCAGGCTCCCGGGTTCGCGAGAGTCGCCTAGACTCGCGAGCCGCTCGCGAGACGCGCGGCCAACCGATCGCTCTCTGCGCACTCACGATGATAGTCGAGTGCTGATGGACTCGCGACACTGCGAAAGGTGTCGTCGATATAAGACGCACATGCGGTGCTATAGGTAATGGGAAAATAATCAGGGAGTGATAATAAATTGATTGTTGGATTAACGAATTTTTTGGTGTCGCAGCCAAATTTGTATCTATCACAGCAACATTTTCAGCTACCACAGCAAAACTTTCATAAAGAATACTGAAAGTTTTGTAGAAAAAAAAACTGTTGAAAGTTTTGTTGAAAAAAAAAAAAAAAAAAAAGTTGAAAATTTTGTTGAAAAAAAAATCTGTCACAAAAAATATTTTCCTCCGTTAATGGTTTTCACAGTGTAATTGTGGCATCTATTTCAGTGGAATATAAATCCGTTTAAAACACAGAGAAATTTCATTGTGCTCTTTTTTTTTTTCAAGTCGTTTCGTTTTCGGAGAAAAAATGACAATTTAAAAAAATTTTGAACTTTTTTTGCTTTATCAATTTCCACACTGTTTCAGGAAGTTCCCGCGAGAGTTTAGCTATCTCGACGATCGAACACATCGTTGAATGCGAAGATTTATCTGAGCGTAAACGAGGCGTGAATTGCGCCGAGTTGCGCTGAAATATATAACGAGTGATCGACGATTGCCGCACGAGTCACGCAATCGCACCTTAATTGCGCTCACGAGGCTCTCGTGCTGACGCTAATTCGTCGGAAAATACCGCTGGTGTCGATAAAATTGTTTTTAATTTTTTTTCTTCTTTTTTTTCACATCTCCCACCTAAAAATGGGGATGAATTGTGGGGATAAAAATGGTCTTAACCATTTTTTATTCGATCCATATTTTATCACGACTGTTAACGACTTAAAAATAATGTTTAATCACAGTTTTAATGAAACAAGTAATTACAGATTTCCGCTCGTTCGACCGCGACTCACGTGCAGCAAAATTGGAAAATTAGCAGAAAAACGATGACGATCTTCGGAGCTGACGTTGCCGAATTCGTCGAGCGATTGCATCCGGAAACTTTGCACTCGCAAACACGCTGATAACTGTCTCTGCTGTATTTCCCGCGATAACATTCCTTTTCGTCTGTCCTGAGCCGCGCGCATTCCCGTATCGTAATGAACTCCATCGAATCGGTAAAATAATCTAAAAAATAAAAAAATAATATAAAAATTATAAAAATATAATAATATAAAATAATATAAAAATTATAAAAATATAATAATATAAAATATTACAAAAATTATAAAAATATAATAATATAAAATAATATAAAAAGTCCAAAAATATATTTTTTTATCGAATTGTGCGCGAGATACCTACAAATGCAAACGGATTTTCGACAGTAGTCGTGCGTCGTTGGACAGGCTCGGAGATACCTCGGACCGACCTTCTTGATGTCACAATCGGCGTCCTCGATGCTGTTGCACTGATAACAATCGATCGCTCTGCAATCTTTAGGAAACAAGACGGGCCCTCAAAATAATGTCGCAAAAAAGGATTTTTTTTTGTAATTAATATTGTAAAAAAAAGATTTGATTCAGGTTGTCTGTTTAATTTAAAAAAAACTCACTCGTTTGAAGTAAGGACAAAATCAACGATATCCTTAGGGCTGCGATTAATTTACACCGCATCATCAGCCTATTCGTCTCATTTGCGGTTCGTTATTATCCTGTTCAGGGCCCTCTGAGCATCCAAATCAACAGGCTAATTTTTTTTCAACTATTAACCTTCAAACATTTTACTGTAAAGACGGGGATTCGATTTTCTGTCTATGACAGTCGATGCGTCTGAACGTATTTCATCGAGGTATCGCTAACGGATAAAAAAAATGAATGCTACAAATATAGAAAACTATATTTCTGTATTTCTACCATTTATTATTATTTTTTAATCTGTGGTAGAAATATAGAAACACATTTCACTTATAAATATAGAATTTTGCAAAAGATTTAAAAAAAGTTTTCGCAAAAAAAAAAAGTTTCGCAAATTTCGAAAACCCTATCCGATAGGTGCGCGAAGATCCAAAGGGCGCGTCAAGTCCACGCGCCCTTTGCGTCTGTCGGTACAACTGCGTGTTGTGCGATTACGCTCGCTCAGCTTCCAGCCGAGGAGAATCAATCGTCCACTCGCGGTACGAATCACGCATGTGTGTCAAGGACCAGTCGTGAGCGTTGCTAAAACGTATAGACGCTAAACGCGCTAAGCGGCCTCTATACGCCGCTCGGCTCCATAGCGTCACCGGTCGTGGCTTCCTATGTACGCGCCGAATCAGATATAAGTGCATGAATAGATAATCGTTAGAGGGAGATGAACGGCGGAGATTCGAGAGCGAGAATGCAGCCTCCCCGGTTGACCTGATACACGCACGTAACTCTCTGATCGACTGTAATGCACCGATCGCACCAATTGTCGGCGAGAATAGACTGAAAAAAAAAAAAAAACCGACGAAATACGTGTGATATGATACGTCAAAAGGACAGCAGTTTTTGTGCCCCAGAAAAGAATCTTTCGCGCCAGTGTTTATTTATTTTTCTACATTAGCACTTTCACGGTTGTTTTTGAAATTACCTTTTTCATTTTCTCTATAGGATATTTTCCGTATCGTTTATATAATACGCTAACGCAATTTCCGTATTAAAAGTGACCGAGCGGTGCGGTAGGTCACCCTGTCGGGTCACGACTGTTTGTCAAACTGAACATTTCATGGTAAAACAGATTTCTATCCAAAACTGCAATCCGAGTGACGGTTAAACAGAATGAAATACAGAGCACTGCATTATCGCGACATTCTTTAGATGGTAACTTACCGACTGTAGGAATCTTGCCGGCGCGCCAGATTCCACTATGTCCAACAGTCGGTAAGGCAGTGGTACCTGCCGGTAAGTCAGGAATCCTCCGAATAGATCAATTGCTGCCTCTGACGGTGAAATTGGCAACTGTGCAGAGAACCAATTATCAAGTATCGTCTTGTATTATCATGTGAGGAAAACGAGGTTCTCTCCGGAGCCTGATTTACAATCAATGAGTAATGACAACAAAATTGCAAGACGATTAACGAGACATTTTTAATGTTGCGTTAAAAGTTTTTATGTCACAATGGCGATTTCAACTGGGATGACAATCGGGATATAATCGAATGACGTTAGAAGTCCAATAAAAATGAGTTACGATAGGTTTTTCCATCGTCTTTTGGACATAACAGCCAATGCATAATCTTCTCCATCGTCTCTCGCATCACGCATACGTTTTATGAAGCTACTGGTGCAGTAAAACACGTTGAAATCTGGCACTAAAAGTGGGATTAGCATAGAACCTCTCGCTGATAAATTATACATGATGGATCGTCGGACGGTTGTTGACATCGGTTTGAATCATCGTTATTCGCGATGAGAATTCTTCAGATTTATTCGATCAGTCTCGTTTTTTTCACGCGGTTCATTACTCTCGTACAACGAAAAGTACAGAAGGGTGTGAACATTTGTTCTTCGGTCGTCACGTTCAAAGATAGTGACCCAAAAAGCCGGCATTCAGTGCTGCTGCGACAGTTTGCTCGACGATAACGACGAACGGAATTTATCCAAGTCGTACGCAATGATAGCGTAAACTCTATTGCTTATCAGATAAAAACGGCGATTTTATTTACCGCGAGGCTTCTTATCTCGTCGCACCCGGCTCTTCTCTCAGCGTTCACGAAATAATATAGAGGTAAAAGGGAGACTCGGCTTCCAACTTTGCTAGCGGTTTTATTTTGCAAAAAGTAACTCGCATTTATATTAAAATATTTCGAAAATATTATAATTGTATTTTGAAGACTATTTTTTACTTTACCATTAATTTCAGATAAGATTTGTATTATCGTCTGGTGAGAAAATTGTAACATTGTTGTACAATGTTTTGTAATATTTGGTCATATATCAATCGTTATGAAACATGGAGAACTTTGGTACCATATTGGCATAATATTTTGCGCTACGTGGAATGGCAATAAAAAGGTAAAAAAAATGCTATTCTGGTGATGCACGACAGCTTTTTTTTCACAGACCAGGATATAACTTTGCATACTAACTGTAAGTGATCGGTTGAGTTCGAGCTATAAAAATAAATTAAATATGGACGATAAAAATCGAAATGGTCACTGCATTCCAAATCTAATTTTAGAAGCGAATAAGATTTTCTGTGTTAATTGTCAGCGACCAAAAGTGCCACTGCTTATGCTACTTACACGTGTACTGTGACGCTTCCAAACACACATTAACAGGCTATTATCGAGAAACGAGAGAGGGAGAGGGAGAGCCGATGACTGACAAAGAGATGACAATAGGTCGTGGAGGAACAATAAAAATGGGTGGCTTCTTATTTAACATGCGCAGTAAGTACGCTTCCTGTTGTCCAACTGGAATCGAGGTGTGAAGTTCGAAGAACAAGATTTACTCGTGTGACGCGGCTGAGACGCACGATTGACACGCACCAAGTATGTGGAGTATGTGTCAGAGTTCTTAATCCAGCGATCGCTCGTTTAG
The DNA here is from genome assembly GCA_963932165.1 of Pimpla rufipes. Classification (NCBI taxonomy): domain Eukaryota; kingdom Metazoa; phylum Arthropoda; class Insecta; order Hymenoptera; family Ichneumonidae; genus Pimpla; species Pimpla rufipes. Next base: position 5,046,261 of record OZ010636.1, on the reverse strand, counting down.
CGACACTTTTGTGCATCGGTATAATAGTAATAGCAATAATAATAATAAAACTAAATACTTTATCAGAGACACGATTTTTTGAAAATTAATTTTTATGATTTAGGACTTTTTCTAAGATTTCGTTTGTTAGTTAGTTATTTTTTTTTACGTAAAATTAATTTTAGTTTTTATTTTAACGTAAAATTAATTTTAGTTTTTTTTTCACGTAAAATTAATTTTAATTTTTTTTTAGTTACAATTATTAGTAATTACTATTCATTTTTTTTTACGTTAAGTTAATTTTTGTTTTTTTTTACGTAAAATTATTAGTTATTATTATTAGTAATTATTATTTAGTTATTTTTTTTATGTAAAATTAATGTAGTTTCCTAAGATTTCGTTTTTTTTTCTCAACTTACTGTAATCTCACGTTAGTAAGTAACGATCCAATACTCGATAATACTGAGCTGAGAATTCAACGACGGGCGAGCCATTAAATTTTCCAGACTGGTTCGCAGACGTGGAAGCCGCAATTCCCAGAGAAATGTGTGGCGGACAGGTATATCGAGTTATCGACGACACGCGGGAACATCTCGAGCGCGATCGGCGCGAGAGTGGAGGGAGGGGGCAATGATCGTCGATGACGGCTGCCCCGTGCGCCAATGTTATTTATCATTCCGAGAAGGTCGCGCTGCGCGGCGATGGAAGCGCGGCAACGGTGATCGCGCGGCTCTCCGGCAAAACGGCCACCTTCACCTGCGCCGAGTCCCACGGGGTCAAGGTCCACACGCGGAATCTACTATTTCTCGTCTCTCGTCGTCGACGAACGCTGAAAATCCTGGCTACACACGCGGCGGTTATGGAACTTTTGGTGATGGCATCGCGATTGAATTTTAAATCCGCTCGCGACGTATTTTTATAAATACGAAATTAAATTTTGACGTTTTTTTTTCTTTTCAAAAAATCATCGAAACCCGGAAGAAATCGAAATGAGAAATCGTCGCGGTGAGACAGGAAAATAAAAAATATATTAATCGATCCCGGGCATCACGTGAGCCGGATCTCGATAATTTTATGCCCACACTCGTCGCGAGCCTCAAGGTAATTCCTGGTATTAGGCTCCTCGCGGATGGACTCGATTATTGCCACGTCGAATTAACGAAAAAATACCAAAGTGTCGGGCACTTTGATGGGTGGAGATGCAAACTGACGGACATTTTTTTTTTTTTATAACGTGCTGCAATTTTTTTTCTTGTCATTTTCACGGCGAGTCACGCGTTCTTCCTAGCGTTCCGACGAAAATAAATGTTTTTGTTGCTTTGTATATGAAACCGCAAATTTTGCGCGAAATTAGCATTTTTTTCACGAGTCGCACTGTAGTTCATTGCGTCGAGCGGAGCACAAAGTTTATGCGTCTCACTGGCTCGGTATCGCCGGAAAGCTTGTGGAAATTTCGAAATGATGATAATTTCAGCGCGCGGTAAACGCAAAAAGATACGAAGAGACGGATGGCAACGGCGTCGTGCAGCGCGCGACGACGACCGACAGTCGCGTGGGTTACCCGCGTGCACGCGCGTGTCGCAATCGGACATGACGTGCGCCCGCGGTTCCGACCTCGTCAGATACGAATGCTAATTTTCCAGCGCGGTGAACGGTGCCTCGATCGAATTTTTGAAAACCAAAAATCAAAATCCACCGTATGCGGATTTTCATTCTGTTTTGTCTCGATAAGATTTTTTTTATTATCGCGAAATAATTTTTTTTTATCCTATTTGGACATATTTTCGAACAAATTTTTTAAGAATTTTAGGCATTTTTTAGGAATTTTAGGATTTTTTAAGGAATCTTAGGATTTTTTTAAGGAATTTTAAGAATTTTTTTAGGAATTTTTTTAATTTTTTTAAGGAATTTTAAGAATTTTTTTAGGAATTTTTTAAATTTTTTTAGGAATTTTTTTAATTTTTTTAGGAATTAAAAAAAAAATTAGAAATTTTGAGATTTCTTTAGGAATTTTTAGAATAAAAATATATTTAGGATTTTTTTTTTATTTTCAGAATTGTTTTTTAGGATTTTTTTTATTTTTAGAATTTTTAGAAATTTTTAGGAATTTTTAGACATTTTTTTTAGGAATCTTTCAAAAAATTCCTATTTGGAAATTTTTTTCCGGAGAGAAATAGAGAAAAGAAAATCCTGACTGAGGCCCAACCAGGGCCTAACCAAAGCCCGACCAGGGCCGGATTTAACGCCACAGATCTTCCACCATGTTACCGTCGTCGCGTTGCGTCGCGTTTCGTCCCACTTAAATCCGCCTTAGTGCTCGAAATAAGTCGTGACACAACGAAATTCGAGGCAACTGCCTCGCGTGTACGCGACTTTCACTGATTATTTATCATCGCGAAAGAGACGCGCGCGGAGTCTCGGATGCGTTTTCCCTTTCGTTCGCGAGGATCCGAGGCTGCGCGGTGGCGCAGCGCTGGCGCCTCGCGCGCACCAGACATTTACGTACGCGTATATTGAGCACCGGTCCCCGGAGGCCCCTGAGGCGATGCACGCATGTCACTTCTTCCCCCCTGCCGCGTCTCTTTCTCGTCACATTCGCGTGCATTACTTTTTTGCACAGATTCTCGCGGGTCGATCTTGAACTACGAACGTGAGTGACGAGTGTCAGCCGAGTCTCGCTCGCTGCCTCCGCTTCATCGTCTCAGTTTTTTTCCCGCCCGACACGCGGCGACCAAAAAAAGCGTCGCCTGTCGACGCCAACGTTTCAACGTGCGGCTATCACAATTAAAACAGAATAGCGCATAAACACATCGCGACGTACGATATTCTCTGTCACTCTGTTATTTTATACGTTAATATCTTATTTTTTTCGTTATTTATCTTATTTTTGCTTCCTCATAGAGGAAGCTTTGTTTTCATGAAAACATTTTTTTTCGATATTTTCATGCCAGTATGCTTAGAATCACCTAAAATGTCGAGAAAAGTGGTTTAGAAAAAATGTCCGTATGTAGTGTGTGTGTGTGTGCTGGGCCTCGAAAATTCAATCGCCTCTCACTCAGAAACCGTTCTTGCGATCTGGCTCAAATTTGGCACGCAAGTAGAGTAGTTGCCCCTCTTCCAATGGCGAGATTTTTGATAACATGTATACAGTCATTAAGATTTTATGTAGTTTTTAATTTGTTGAAAAAAGGGCGTGGTTGCTCTAACTTTCTTAAAAGTTCGACGATTTGGCTAAATAGTTCTTCATAATGGAAGATACGTTCAATGTTGTATGGTATTGAATTTCGACAAAATCGGTAAAGCGATTCAGATTTTATACAATTTTGAAATTTTCGAAAAAAAAAAATTTAGCTCTAAATCACGTCGAATTTTAACAAATGATCCGAATTGTTGAATAGTGGAAAAACAACATACAGCCCTGCTACATACGAAATTTGGTGATGATCGGTAAAGTCGTTCGGATTTTACACCATTTTTAATTTTTCAAAAAATTTAGATTTTCGCGATAACTTCCGCAAAAATTAAGAAAGTAAGATAAAACTTTGTATCTAATGAAAATGAGATGTAACGGTGTTTGTGACGGATTTTTCTTTTGTTCAAATAAAAAAAAGTTGCAAAGTAGAACTCTGCACATTGCTTCCGCATTAATTTTCGTTTTTCACAAAGCTTCCTCTATGAGGAAGCCAAAATGTTAAATAAACAAGCTTCTTCATAGAGGTGGCTTTGTGAAAAACGAAAATTAATGAGGAAGCAATGTGCAAAGTTCTACTTTTTTATTATATATTTTATATTTATTTTATATGTATGATTTATTTTTTTTTTGTATGCATTTTGGCCGGTTATTCATTCGCCATTATATTGAACTGCATTTTCAAGGGCTTGTCCCGTTCACTGTCAAATAAATAAATAAATGAATAAATAAAAATTTTATTGTCACCCAGCTAATATTTTTTTCTGTGCCAAAAGAAAAAATTGTAAGGAGTCCCGTAACAATATTCCTCAAGTTCGCGAGACCAACTCGCCTTGTAACACTTGCGTCAAGCTGTAGTCCTTATAAATAAATAAAAAAATGCGTCGACTCGCGCTGTCGAATCGCGCGAGCTAAATGCACATAATCGGAATTTGTTTGCGCTCCCGCGGCGCGGAGATCCTGGAACTCGTACCGCGTTTAATGCCATAACAATAAATTTCTGACGAAATGATTCATCACCGGCGAGTTTTATCGTCGTCGCGTATTCCGGACTCGCGGCTCTACACACGATGCAATTAACTAAATCTCACAGCCGTTTAATACTTGTGGCATAACACCGGGCGAGCTTCCTAGTTTGTTGAATGAATTGCTCGTGTCGTCGCGTTGCGTATCCACTAGTAAAGTGCAGAATTATAGCTGCCTCGTATATATAGCGGTGAATTACAGATAGAGAGAGACAGAAGCGCGCGAACGAGTTTAGATCGCAGCACGTGGAACGCAGAGTGGCTGGTTGAAATTTCGAGACAACGTCAATTTAGTGACGATTTATTTATCCTTCTCGACCAGACGGTCCAAATTGACGAAATCTTGAGAAATGAATTTTCTAGATTTGATGGAGATTAATTCGTCGTTTTACATACAATTTTTATACCCGTAAGGAAACATTGCTAAAAATTCTGTAAATTTGTTAAAATTCGCTCAAAATTCAGATTGTTTTTTACATTATTTTTCATATTCATTATTATTTATTAATTTTTTAACAAATTAATAAATTTGTTAAATCTGCTAAAAATTCTGTAAATGTTAAATTGACCAATTAACATTTAATTAAAATTTCAATCGAATACATTTTTGGCTGGAATTTTTACGCTCATCTTTGATGCATTAAACTTTCCACAGAGTCTTGCAAAAAAAGGTGGTTTTCTTTAATCGAAACACGTCGACCTACTCGAATCCGAGATTTGCATATTTTTTTACGTCTCACGCGGTTGACTGCTGCAATTTTTCTGTACGTCGCTTGTAAAGTTCAGACTAGTGGCGGGCTGCGTCCAGCTGGGCTGGCAATGTCATTGTCGCAGCTGACGATTGCCCGTGAAACTCGTCGTGTCCGGGAAGTTGGCCCATTAAGAGGCGGCGAATCATTTAACATTTGCGAGCAGCCGCAGCGGCGGCAACGGGCCGCAGTGACAGCAATTCGCGTCTGCCTGCACCCGCGCCAATATTACCACTAGCTCATGTGCGTCTCTTTATCGCACGTTCCGTTTATCGCTCCATGTATCGCGTGGGCGAAACGTAATCAACGTAACCAAGGTGTGCGCGGCTACACACGCGCACACCTTGGCGCGTGTGTAGCCGGCGCGCTTGATCACTCATTTGTTTCATTTTATTCGGCCACGACGAGCCAGCTTACACCTCGTCACAACATTCGACGGAGTCCATGTATCTTCGATGGATTTTAAAATCTTATTAAAATTTCATTTTGTTAAATTTTTCTATTTTAATTTATTTTAATTTATTCGTAAAAATAAAATGTAATTAAGATTTTATTTTATTACATTTTTCTATTTTTATTTGTTTTTATTTATTCTTAGAATTATAATCTAATTAAGATTTAATTTTATGACATTTTTATATTTTAATTTATTTGATCTATTCTATAATTAATTTTTTTTCCTATTTTAAATTCATAGTGAGACGAATTTAACTATACTACTTTGCTCATTTTGTCCCACATTTTGATTTTGTTCCGTCCGTCCGTGATGCCCATTTTACCCCAATGCTAACTTCCACAGCAGGAAATTTGTTCGACCGTAAGAAATGTACGGAGAAATGTCTTCCCGTACCGCATAAAAATATGTATAAAATAAGTGACATTTGATCGTGATAACGAGAATTCTTTACAAAACATGTCCATCAACGTCTCGAAGATTTGCGACTTCGCTTCGTGAATTCTGCAAGACCGCGGAGATCAGTTGCGTAATTAATACTGCGCGTGTTTGTGTGTCTGTGCATGGCTTTTTTGTTTTCTCCGCTCGATTGACTGACTTCAGTCTAGAACGCTGGACATCACGCGAACTATCCTGTCTAACATCTGTGCGGATACCATTTTGCTTCCTTTTTGCAATGAATTCGTAACTTTTTGTTTCTTTGACGTACGAACTGGAATATTTTCTGTACGTCGAGAAAACTCACCTCGACATTGCGAAGAAGAAAAATTGAGAAACAAAACGCATCTACGGAAACACGATTTTTTAGTATCGAATGACGTTAGAAATATACCCATAGGCGTTGGTGGAAAATTAATATGTTTAATTGTGGAAAGATTTTTTTTTAATCCAGGATTTTTTCTGACACCAAGATTTTGTTTTTAATTAAAATAAAATTCATTTAGAGTGTTATTAAAACTTTTCGACGGTTTCCATATTTGATGTAGAATTATCTTGTGGCACTCCTTTAGCGTTCTTATCTACTTCTCGTAACGCGGCTTATCTGCTTTTCAATAAATGCGAGAAGGAAAAAAACACATGCAGGCGACGTTGGTGTGACACGATGACTTCTTGAAATCAGAATTCTCGCAATTTCCAATGGTTTTTTTTTGCGAGATTGCGGGAAAGTTGAGACAGCCGCCAGGTCATAGATTCCTGAAATTTTATCAAAATTTCTGGTTTTTTTTTACATGAAAATGATTCCTTTATTTTTCTGTATACGTACGAATTTTTTTAGATTTTTATCTAATCTTTGAAATTTGTGTTTTTTGTATGTAAAATATGTATAAATTACAAAATTAGATAAAAATCTGAACAAATTCATACGTATACAGAAAAATAAAGGAATCATTTCCCTGCAAAAAAAAAAAAATTGGGCCAACAAGATATTTGTTAAACAATTTTTTTAATCCATTTGTTAATAACATTTAGGAATTAGTAATATGCAAAATTAATCTTTTCAGTACCTTCAATGAGCATGAATTTTTTCAGATTTTCAGGCCATCGAGAAGTGTTTGCAATTCTCTCGCACTTTTCTCGAATTTATGCGAATTGAATGCATCCTTAAATGCAGTCCCGACGCATGACGTCGTGTGACTCCTATTTGGATGTTCCCTTTAGTGGAAACTCACGATTTCCCCTTCTCGAGGGGGGGGGGGGGGGGGGTTTACCGTTGGAGTTTCCACTTTGGACCGAGAGCACCGATCACTCGGGGACGATCGTCATTGGCGAAGGTGCAACGTGGGCAGCCCGAGATCGCTCCTCGAGTGTCTTGTTTCCTTAAAAGCGCGACGGCTCTCGACGTCGACTTGCCCCCTCGAATCGAGCTACGTCACACTTGTCTCAGCACTACTCGCTGTCGTTCACCTTATTGCTGTTGCGCGCAGCTGTGTGGCCGCCAACTGTAACACGCACCCAGTACTTTGTTCCTCGTCCTGACGTCCCTCGCTATCGATTCGTCCCACATCGGACATACGCAATTTCAACTCTCCGACTTAATCCGCGGTAAATCCTTGTTGAATGTCACAGACCGTAGGTTTGACAGATCGCGACGCGTAATACAGGCAGCCAGGCATTTTCCGGACAGTCGTTTCAGTCGTTCTGACGAACCCTAAGTGCGATATTCCATTTTCTCTCTTGAGAAAAAAAAACTCGATGGTTCCTACGGTATTTTCACCGTAGTCATGATTGCCAGAATATCAGAAATGTCAGATTTGACAGTTTGAAATAAATTTTTATTTATTTTTTTAATAATTTTCTATTTATTTTATTTGCGATTTTTATTTATTTTATTTACGATTTTTATTTATCGTTAGACTTTTTATATTTAAAATTTTTTTAAATATTTTTTAAAGATTGCAAACTGCTTATTGGCACTGAGGAACTCAACACATTTCGCTCCAAGCTAGAAATGCGCAACATTGTTGGAAGTTTTATCTCACAGTCCACTATCGATATTTCCCGGTGTCTCATCACCGCGAAACCGGCGAGACTTCGAGTTGGAGAAATTCCGGGCGCTCGAGACTCGCGTATAATGCAAATGTAATGTTAATCGTCTGCTCTATCTCGACATTGCGACGCTCAACGAAGGTTGGCTGCCGATGTTGCAGCGCGCGAGACTCTCGCGCCCCTCGTTGAATATCACACTCGCAAACCGCGCGCGCGCGTTATATGGTACCGAGTGTAACCTCGATGGTATTTCCATATTGAGAGAAAAACCAGGTGGACGACCGTGACTTACGTCTTTCGCGCGATTCGCAGTATCGCCCGATCACCATCGATCACCACGCGGCCAATGCAAATTTTCACGGTATTTCAGACGAAGAAAAAATTCGTCCGCAAAAAAATATTTCCCAATGGGAAATTTTACACCTTAAACTTGATTAACTAAACCATTTTATTAATTTATTAAATTTATTTACTAAACCATTTTATTAATTTATTAAATTTATTTACTAAACCATTTTATTAATTTATTAAATTTATTTACTAAACCATTTTATTAAATTATTAAATTTATTTAATAAACCATTTTATTAAATTTATTTAATAAACCATTTTATTAAATTTATTTAATAAACCATTTAATTAAATTTATTTAATAAACCATTTTATTAAATTTATTTAATAAACCATTTTATTAAATTATTAAATTTATTTACTAAACCATTTTATTAAATGATTAAATTTATTTAATAAACCATTTTATTTATTTATTTAACCATTTTTCTTTGCTTCAACCAAACATTTATTTGACTACCACTGACGGCCGGATTTCGTTGACCCAACCACCTGTTTTTCACTGCGTATATCGGCGGATGAGTAAAATTTCCGGCGATGCAAATTCGCGAAGAAGTTTATCATTGTGTATTTTAATCAAATGACTCATTCGCCGATTTGTATACGACCAGGTTTTAATCGCTCGTCGCTCCAACCCGGAAGAGGGTTGCCCGCACACGTTTAACGTTCCTCGAGCTGCGCCGCGTCGAGTGCTCGTCGCTCTTTTGCTTGTGCATTTAATCACGCGCCTTATCCTCGACGCACGGCAATCGGATTTTCTCCGGCGACTTTTCCCGCATCATCAAAAGAATTTCACCTCGCGATGCGGCTTATCACTCGTTGGCTTCGTTAAAGCATAGTCTTTAAAATAACGCAACAACAATGTCAGTCGATTGTGCCACCGAATTCGTTTGCAACCGACATCAGTGTGTCCAAGTGACGTTGCACTTGTGTGCGAATAGGTACAAAGTGATTCATGAGCGAGTTGAAAACCATAATAGCGAACGCAAATCGAGGGCGACTTGGAACGATTTTGTGCCAACTGTTGTGCGCTGAGATAAGGTTAATATTTTCCATAATGTACACCGGTAAATTTATTGGCTGGTGGCACTGAGTACGTCAGGGTCACGCTGTATACGACCATTGTACACTTTACCCCCGGTTGTATTTGCCAGATGTCGAAATTGACTTTTTTTTTAATACACTTTGCCAGATATCGAAATTGACTTTTTTTTTAATACACTTTGCCAAATGTCGAAATTTACTTTTTTTTCGAGTACACCTTGCCAAATGTGGGAACTGGCTTTTTTTTCGAATACACCTTTCGCAGGTACGTCGCGCGAGTCGATATTGACTCTCGAAATTATTCCCAAATCTCCGGCGAAGGCCGGTCTTCTCTTATATAAAGCATACAAACAGCTCGGGCGCGCTAGACTCTTCGCTTATCATCTCAGCTGCGAATAATCTTCTTTCGGACCGGCCGTGCGCGTCGCAACCGCGCGAATAGAATAAGTCTGAGTTTATAATCTTAACGCTAAAATAACAGCGGCAAAAAAAGAAAAGAATACAAAATAAACCAACATAAAATAAACTTGAAAACAAAATAGAAATAGAAACCAAACTTAGACATTTTGTAGAAAAATAAAAAATAAGAAAATTAGTAATTTCTTAGAAATCAGAAAATAACTAATTTCTTAGAAATAAAAAAATTACTGATTTCTTAGAAATCAGAAAATAACAAATTCCTTAGAAATTAAAAAATTACTGATTTCTTAGAAATCAGAAAATAAGTAATTCCTTAGAAATTAAAAAATTACTGATTTCTTAGAAATTAGAAAATTAGTAATTTATTAGAAATTAGAAAATTAGTAATTTCTTAGAAATTAAAAAATTAGTAATTTCTTAGAAATTAAAAAATTAGTCATTTCTTAGAAATCAGAAAATTAGTAATTTCTTAGAAATTCGAATTTTGTTATTCGCAAAATTTATCGCGAATAACAATAAAAAATTACAAAAAAAAAGAAGAATAATAAGATATAAAATAAAATAAAAATAACACAATAAAGAGAGAGAGCGAGAGAGGGCGCTGTATGCGAATTACATCGTGTTGCCTGGTGCACGTCTGCCTCGTGTGTTACCGCGCGCGCGGGTGGATTTAGCACTGACCTAGGGAAGAGGCCTCGAGGTCGTCGATGGCACACATTCCCGAGTGCGTCTATATTAAGTTAACTGCTTCATAGCCGTAGCTGCCGATTGGTTAGGACGAACAGCTATGACATACCATTATAGGCAGGTTACACACAGTGCGCGCCCGGTATATAAGAGTCGCGACACACGTATGTTGCTCCCGGACTGGACCCGCCGCGGCCGCGTAGGACACACTGGCTATGCCAATTGCACGCATCCGCAAATTTGCCACCAACTGGCACGCTTATGCTATAGAGTTACGGCTGCTCGCGCGCTCTGTGCCCACCTAAGTGGCTCCTCGCCTATGCCGCCTCTAAGAAACCAAGGGCTCCAGATGCTGCGTCTAGTCCACGGGCTATAAAACGTTTTACTCACGTTTTCGAAGATTCCACCTCTGGCAAAGTAGACATTCGGGTCTCAACATTATTTTTGACAAAAAAAAATGTTATACATTTTTTTTATAAAATTTTATAATTTTTATAAAATAAAAATAGAAAAATTTGAAGAGGCCAGAAGTGTCTTCGCACTTTTTATATTTCGTCACTCTTCACCTTGCGTTTTTTGGGGGAAAAAAATGTCGATTTCGTAAAGTTTGAAAACCCTATTCGATGGGACATTTTTCGCTGATTCCGAAAAGCACCGTTGCTTGCCTGAAAAATAAAAAATTCGATGAAAAAAACGCGATTTTTTTTTTTCTCTACAAAAATAATAATAATTTGCCCACTGATTTTTTCTATCACGCCCAATAAATCCGTCCAAGTAAAACCAAAGCATAGTCTTTCTTCCCGGCTCAACGTGCCAGAATTCAATCTCGCTTAGGAAAAAAAAAAAAAAAAATCTTACTCGGGTCGCCCGGGTGACGGTCAGTTTAATTAGTCAATAAAAGTTGATTTCTGGGGCGCGCGTTGACAGCTCCGCGTGAAAGACATTTGTAATAAAGTGACACAAGCGCGGCGAACGCTCAGTGGTTGACAAAAGAAATTTGAAATTCCAATTCAAGGATAACGCGGAGCGAGGAGAGTGATAACGGTTATCTCGGTCGGACAGGCAAACAGAGAGTTACAAAGAGATTTGACGTTTCGGCTCGTCGACCCAATGCGGCACTCCTAATGCCTCTTGGCAGCTGGACTTCCGCGACGCCGTGTGCACCGAGCGTTACACATTGTAGGTAGTACCATTGATACCCTGGGGTGACGGCAATCACTGCGATTGACTCTAAGCTAATCATTCGACGTCAAACTTCGTGTGTCACGCGCGGTATTCACCGACCACGCGGTTTACAATCCTCGGCTCCACACGCGTATTTATATGATCGAAAATTCATATTACCGAATATTCATATTAATGAATATTCATATTACCGAATATTTATATTACCGAATATTCATATTACCGAATATTTATATTACCGAATATTCATATTACCGAATATTTATATTACCGAATATTCATATTACCGAATATTCATATTAATGAATATTCATATTACCGAATATTTGTATTACCGAATATTTATATTACCGAATATTCATATTACCGAATATTTATATTACCGAATATTCATATTAATGAATATTCATATTACCAAATATTCATATTATTGAATATTCATATTACCGAATATTCATATTATTGAATATTCATATTACCGAATATTCATTAATATACATTAATATACATTAATACCCTGGGATGACGGGAATCACTGCGATTGACTCCAAGCTAATCATTCGACGTCAAACTTGTGTTTCACGCGCGGTATTCACCGACCACGCGGTTTACAATCCTCGGCTCCGCACGCGTATTTATGCGCATCACGTATGCACAACTGCGAGTACAATTTCTAAACACCGCTCGCCGTGTCACGCGTCGTCGAGATCGCGCAAAAGCACAGGGAAGCCAAGTGTCGTCGCGATTGGACACGGCGAAAACTCGCCAATCATAATCGGCGTTGAGTAATAACGCTTCGAGTGTACACAGCCTGTGTACGGGCGATTCCACGCCAAATCGATTAATCAATCGTGATACCGGTATCGAATTCTTCTTTTTTATAAATATAAAGATTAACTTTTTTTTTGTTTCTTTGACAATTTACTTTGACAGTTCAATTCAGCCTCCCCCAAGTATATAATCTATAAAAAAATATTTAAAAAACACAACGGTGACGTAAAATTGATTAATTTATATCCCTCGTGATGAACAAGAAGACGATTTTCAAAAAAATATTCCTCACCACCCTACAACAGGAAAAAATGAAACATCGGTCAAGAACCTCTCGATGTGGCCTGGAATGGCCCATATACAGTGTGCACGTATGATTACATACACAGAACGAGTGCTTTGGTCGCGCGCTCATCGTCTCAAGGCCGCACGTCGCCGATTAACGAAGCCAAATCACTTGGTCCCGGGAGTCGGCAGACGTGTCTCTCTCTCGCTCCCTCTCTCTCTCTCTCCAGTATCGTCGGTCGAAAGTCGATCGCGCAAAAAAAAAAGAGAGAAAAGAAAAGGCTTTACTATCTCGAGCGCAGCGTCGAGTGGTGCGAGGACAGCGCGACGATTCTCGAGTGCGCGAGCGCCGCGCGCTGCTGACGACCGTCCGAGGACGCAGTTAAGTTCAAGAAGAAATTACAGTGTCAGGCGCGATCGTCAGGGGAGGTCTGAAATTTCTCACGACCGAGAGAGAGTCGCATCGTGTACAGTGGAACCCCGATTAACCGGCCAGCGGATTAACCGGGAGTCGCGAGTTGAGTTGCGGTTTTAGCGAGAAAAAAAAATGTTGGATTTCGCAAAGTTCGAAAACCGTATCTCACGGGAAATTTCCCGCTGATTCCGAAAAACACCGTTGTTTGCCCGAAAAAGAGAAAATTCGACGAGAAAAACGCGAAAAATGATTTTTCACTTTTTTTGAAATTTCGTCACTTCGCTAAAATCGAGGTTACTTTTTTTTCGATCGACCAAACCTGGATTTTCTTTTTGCGTTCGAAAGAAAACTCTATAACGAAGAGAATGCCGCAAGGCGGAACGCGATATCTCGATTTTTGAATTTTTTACAGAATTTTGAAGTCGGACCCCCAAAAATCGCAAATTTTGCTTCCTCATAGAGGAAGCTTTGTTTTCATGAAAAAAATTTTTTTCGAGATTTTCATGCCAGTATGCTTAGAATCACCTAAAATGTCGAGAAAAGTGGTTTAGAAAAAATGTCCGTATGTATGTGTGTGTGTGTGTGTGTGTGTGTGTGTGTGTGTGTGCTGGGCCTCGAAAATTCAATCGCCTCTCACTCAGAAACCGTTCGAGCGATCTGGCTCAAATTTGGCACACAAGTAGAGTAGTTGCCCCTCTTCCAATGGTCAGATTTTTGATAACATATATACAGTCATTAAGATTTTATGTAGTTTTTAATTTGTTGAAAAAAGGGCGTGGTCGCTCTAACTTTCGTAAAAGTTCGACGATTTGGCTAAATAGTTCTTCATAATGGAAGATACGTTCAATGTTGTATGGTATTGAATTTCTACGAAATCGGTAAAGCGGTTCGGATTTTATAGAATTTTGAATTTTCGAAAAAAAATATATTTTGTTCTAAATCACGTCGAATTTTAACAAATGAACCGAATTGTTGTATAGTGGAAAAACAACATACAGGCCTGATACGTACGAAATTTGGTGATGATCGGTAAAGTCGTTCGGAATTTACACCATTTTGAATTTTTCAAAAAATGTCGATTTTCGCTATAACTTCCACGAAAGTTAAGAATGTAAGACAAAACTTTGTATCTAATCAAAATTCGATGTAACGGTGTTTGTAACAGAGCTTTCTTTAATTCAAATAAAAAAAAAGTTGCAAAGTCGAACTTTGCACATTGCTTCCTCATTTATTTTCGTTTTTCACAAAGCTTCCTCTATGAGGAAGCCAAAAATGATAAACAAACTTCTTCATAGAGGTGGCTTTGTGAAAAACGAAAATGAATGAGGAAGCAATGTGCAAAGTTCGACTTTGCAACTTTTTTAGAAGGGGTACCCTTGTGTTTTTTCGCGAAAAAAAAATTTCCGATTTCAAAAAGTTTGATGACCCTATTCGATGGGAAATTTCCCGCTGATTCCGAAAAGCACCGTTATTTGCCCGAAAAATGAAAAATTCGACGAGAAAAATGATTTTTCACTTTTTTCGAAATTTCGTCATTTCGCTAAAAATCGAGGTTACTTTTTTGTACACGTTTGTACACGTAGCGCATCGAGCGATTTGAGCTAGAACGACGTAATCCTCGTGTCAAGCGACGTTGGCTACGCCCTTCTGACTCTGGGGCACTGGATATACCCGTGGAAAACACGTTTCCGTCCGCTTCGCACTCGCGTCTCTAATTACGCGCTTCGATGGTCACCTATGGGCCGTTCGCGTCGCGTTGACGAAAAATTCCGCCGTTAAACAAACAAACGAACAAAAACAAAAGAAACAAAACGGGCAACGCGAGCCGATGTCTCGCGACTCGCTGCACAACGGGGCGACACTCGGTACGCGGATGGCGGATCTCGGAATACCCGGAAGTCGGGGCCTGACAATTCATTGGCTCGTGTGAACGATCGAAACGGAAGGCCTCGCGACCCAAATGCCTTTCAGCAGCGTTTACAATGCTTATCCTGAGAGCCGTTTTTTTTTTTAAATTTTTTTTACAAATTCGCTACGTTTGTCAATAACAATAATAATAACAATAATTGTAACAAGACGAATCGTGATCGATGAACAATAAAATCATTGGTCACACACCCAGAGAAATCGCTCTGATGGGATCTATTTGAATGAAATAAAAAATTATTTGAATGAAATAAAAAATTATTTGAATGAAATAAAAATTAATTGAATGAAATAAAAATTAGTTGAGTGAAATAAAAAATTATTTGAATGAAATAAAAATTTATTTGAATGAAATAAAAATTTATTGGAATGAAATAAAAATTTATTTGAATGAAATAAAAAATTATTTGAATGAATTAAAAAATTATTTGAATGAGGTAAACAATTATTTGAATAAAATAAAAATTTATTTAAATGGAATAAAAAATTATTTCAATGAAATAAAAAATTATTGGAATGAAATATAAAATTATTTGAATGAAATAAAAAATTATTTGAATGAAATAAAAAATTATTTGAATGAAATAAAAAATTATTTGAATGAAATAAAAAATTATTTGAATGTTAGCACAAAAATGAGTCGGATTAATTACGATAGAATTGACCTACGGCAGTGAAATTCTTCGCGGGCACCACGCCGATTCCATACCTTCCGCGCGGCTCGACCGACATTAACATATTCCTCCGGAGTGTCGTCCGCCGCGACTGCAGCGCCGGTGTACGTGCGGTGCGCTCGGCACGTTGCGTCTTCGCGCGGACAGTCGCGTTGCATGTTAATTTTAACTCGTGCGCTCGGGCGCGAACGCGCGACCGGCGAGCCCTTCGTCGTTCCGTCACACGCGACGTTCGCCGAGACATTTGCGCATTCCCCGCGTTCGAAGGTTTCCTGGGCACGCACGATGCACATCGATACACCGAGGCGCCCCGCATTCGAGTACCACCCGCGAGTCGTTTTTACGCGCTGTTAGAATCCGACCGTTTGAACCGTCAACCAAAGCCGGGACCTTCGGTCACGGTCTCTGACTCCCACGGCGCCTCCCGAGTCCTCAGCCATTTCCGGAAGTCATTTTCACGTGACCCGTTCTGATTGTCAATCGAACCGCGCGCTTCAATCTTATTCCGACTGCTCTCGCGCCGCGCTGCGGCTTCCTGCGCGCGTGATTAACGAGCCGAGCTTTTCGACGGAAGTTCTCGATACACGCGACGAATTCGAATATCGGTTTTTGGACACCCACGCGATGACGTCGATTCGGGAATTACGACGTAGGCCTGTCCTCGTTTTTCGATGACGAGATTTTTAATTGAATGGGGTACAGGGGACCCTAATTTTATTTATTTACAATAAACGGGAGAAGTCGTTGAAAACAATACGGAATATAGCAATTAAATAAAAAAATAAAAAAATATAAAATTAAAAATAAAAAAAAATTAAAAAAAAAATAAAGAAATAAAAAATAAAAAATACAAAGAAAGTCCTTTACACCTTATTTTCGCTATTTACAAATTATATTCGTGCATCCCCATAAAACCATCGTCCAAAAATACAGTCAATCGCATCGCATTTCTTTTCCCAGCTGTATGTAATTAATTCACTGCAGTGAATCCCGCTCGTAAAGCGTACAACGAGTCAGCTGTCTCTCGTATCTAAAAGTATCTACACTCATTCCCGATCGATAATGGGCTCAATCGGCAGTGTCAGGGGTCACGAGTTGTTAATAATCGACGGTCTCAGCTCGTTCGACAGTGGCGCAGGAGCCGTCGAAAGAGCCACGTCGATTGCCCTGGTAGACAAATCGTGGTGATTTATTCGAAACAAATAACATTTATTTGCATGAAATAAAAATTTATTCCAATGAAATAAAAATTTATTTAAATGAAATAAAAATTTATTCCAATAAAATAAAAATTTATTTAAATTACATAAAAATGTATTTGAATGAAATAAATTTTATTTGTTTCGAATAAATCCCATCAGAACGATTTCTCTGGGTGTAATCAGGCCCTGATCAGGGCTAGCCCTGCCAGGGCCTAAGCAGTGCCTGACAGCTGTGCTCTTGAGTGAAAAAAAAAAAAAAAATCGAGACAGACAGTGAAAGTGTTACGAAAATTTGGATCGTATCGACGTGTCGCATTGTGCGTCTCGTGTTACGCGCGCGCGCTTGTGGAGAGATTGAAACGCGCACGCGGTAGAGACTTTTTCTTTTCGGGAACCGCCGCGCGCTCGAGCGAGGAGAGTTGAACGTGCGATACGGCCTTAATAGCCCATCGAGTAACGCGTTCATGCGTCGTGAACGCGGCGCGTTAAATAACGCGCGGAGACGCGGTTTGTCCGACACACACCGAGCGCTCCCCTCGCACTCCTCGAGACTTACCAGGTCGAAAAATGTGAAGCATCGCGTTGACGTTGAGCCGCGAGAGACAGGCGCGCGCTCGAATCTTCCGACCGAGGAGCGGAGGAGATACGCCTCGCTATCGGGGCTCCATCTACGCCGAGGTATTTGATAATCCGAGAGAGCTCGGTGGTTTCGAATTAGATCGAAATATTGTGACATTTTCTGTAAATAGACGGGAAAAGAAAGACGTGAATAAACAAGGGAAACGACCCACTTTTTAATATCGCCGTAGATTCTGATATATCAACGGTACATTTTTTTGTAAATAATTTTTTTCATTTAAGAAAAAAAAACGTTTTTTTTGTAAGTCATTTTTTTTTCAAAATAATAATAATAATTTTTTTTTCACAATAATAATAATTAATTTTCTTTCATAATAATTTTTTTGTAAATCATTTTTTTTAATGCAAACATTTTTTTGTAAATAATTCAAATTGTAAAGAAATTCAATTTTTTTGGAAATAATTTGTATTCATTAAAAACAAAAAAATCAAGAAAAAAAATTCTTTTACGTAAACATTTTTTTTTAATATATATATTTTTTTTATTTTTTTTTCATTAACATAAAAATAAATTAAGTAATTCTTTTTAAAATTTGCCAAAAAATAATTCTCATAATACGAAATATTTTTCTTTTTCAAAGTGTAGTTCAAAGGAGCTAGAGATTAATTTAAATGAGAATGCACTTTGACTGTTTTGTTGGATAATTTTTTTCACCGAGTCCTTCGCAGTATAGCCACGACACAGGATCCCGAGTTCCGCGAAAGACTCCTCGCTCGCAGCAGCAGCAGTTTCGGAGCCTCCCAGACTCCGAGCGAGGCTCTCGAACTAGATACACCTAATAATATTTCAGACCTCTCTTTTCGCGATCTCGAGATCCCTGCTGTTCAGTCTAATTTACCGGGGGACCCTATTATATCTCGCAATACCAATCAGGATCAGAAGATGAGAGTGCGCCTTCTTCTTCTGCTTCTTCTTCTGCTTCTCTTCTGTCCTTGTGGATCTTCGCAGTCGCGTCTCTTACAGCGCAGTAAAACTGGCGCAGCGGCTAAATTAGAGAGGAAATTAGTTCGCCTTCCACTCCTCGCGCCAAACTGCGAGCAAGTTTAATTGCCGAGCCGCCCGATTGTTTTGTTAATGGTGATTTCGTGACGCTTCGGGACGCTCAAAGACACAGAATCACCGGTGTCTGGTCATTGCGGTATTATCCACTGGTGCCGACTCGCGGCTCACCTATAAAACGTATATGGCGAGACTCGTGTTCGAGTTGGGTCACGATCGACTTTTGGGATTTAAAGTTTCGCGTCATCGATACGAAATCGAATTACCGAGTGTCGAGGAGGAGAAAAAGCTGCTGATTCGATGGAAAAATAAGGCGAATATTGCAACACACTCGATTCGACATTATAATGAATTTGCAAATGCTTTTTTTCGCATCGAGAAAAATACATGCGGTGGAATATACCGACTGTATTTTGTGTTTTACAGTGCGGACGGTTACTCGCGATATAATTTAGTTCCTGGTTCGAGTACTCACGATATTGTGGTAACCACAAAAACATTGCTGTTCACTCCGCACCCAGAGAAATCGTTCTGACGGCATTTACTCGAAACAAATAAAATTTGATTTGAACGAAATGAAAATTTATTTGAAGGAAACAAAAATTGATTTGAACGAAATAAACATTTTTTTGAATGAAATTAATTATATTAGGCCGGCCATTAAATAGATTAATTTATTTGAATGAAAACATTTATTTAAAAAATTATTTGAATGAAAACATTTATTTAAAAATTTATTTGAATGAAAACATTTATTTAAAAATTTATTTGAATGAAAACATTTATTCAAAAATTTATTTTTATGAAAAAATGTATCAAAAAATTTATTTGAATGAAAAAATTTGTTTAAAAATGTATTTGAATGAAATAACTGTTATTGAATTTTATGAAATAAATTATACTTTTTAATGGCCGGCCTAATAGGATTTATTTGGATCAAATAACATTTATTTCCTTTAAATAAATGTTTCTTTCGTTGAAATAAATTTTATTTGCTTCGAATAGCGTCAATATTCTTGGCATACTTTTTTTTTGCTCTCTTTTTTATTGGTTAAACGCGGGGATTTTTAATGCACGTCCCGTGTACCAGAATGAAGTACATGGCGAGGTCGCTTGATCGAACGAATTGCGCGAAGACACCGAGGAGGATAAAAAAAGGGGATATATTTAATCGAAGAGAGAAGAAGAGTGTCGGGGCATGCAGCATCGCGCACTCCGAAGCCCCGTTCCCCCTTCCCGGCGCGGAGAGCTGTCCGCGATTACACACCTACCGCTCGCCTCGAGCTCCGGGGCCTTAGTGGGGGGCGCGCGCTCGGCTTTCGGAGCTCCGAGCTGCTTACCGAGCCGCTGGTAGCGGTCGCCGCTGCTGTGGTAGCAGCCGCCCGATCGTGTCTCGTAGTCGCCGGGCGCGCTCGCGGGGAGTGTGCGCGAGAGAGAGTAGCGCGCGCAGTCAGACCGAGCGGCACAGTCCGAACACGACCTCAGTCCGCGATAGATTGTATCGCGGGAGTTCGATCCCCGCGCTTAAACATCGATTTTTCCTCACCCGTCGCGAGAGTCGCGCGCGCGCGCGCGCGAAACACGCCGGTAGATTTATTTGTTTTTTTTTTATTAAATCAAAAATCATTTAATTAAATTACTCGATAATTTTTGTTTCTTTTTTCGAATTAATCGAATTTGCGACAGAAATTTTCAAGGAGGTTTAACAAAATAATTATTAATTTTTTAATTTTCGATATTTAATTTTTTGTTTTTGGTTCGGATTGATCGAATTTGCGACAGAAATTTTTAACGAGGATTAATCGGATATCGTTGATAAAGGGATTTTTGGGCGAATCTCTGGAAAGGATTTACGAGGAGGATTTTACACGCGCGAGTTTTCACAGGAGGTAAGGAATTTTTGCCGACCCCGAGGAAATATTTGATCGTCCAGTGTCTGTGATTACGTGCGTTGATTTTTTGAGAATGAGGCGGGAGGGAAGATAGGAAGCAGTGATTTTGTGTCTGTGGTTCTGTGTGGTTTTTTTTTTTTTTCAAATAATTTCGTTACCCACCGGTATTAGGTGTGCAGAGCAAAACATGCTTTTTGTAAAATCAAAGTGCTACGTTTATTAAAAAAAATGTCCAACGAGCGACAAATCAGTTTGATGACCTTACAAAATATTTTTCGGTTTCGAAATTCGTGACACAAAAAAATGAAAAAAATGTTTTTTCAACGCGCTTTTTTTCAATACGGTTAATTTTGTTATTATAAATTTTCTTCGAGGCATCAAAGTGACAAAGACAAATTTGCGAAATTTCACAAATAAAAAACAAAAAAACATGTTTTTTGTAAAATCGAAGTGCTACGGTTACTAAAAAAAATGTCCAACGAGCGACAAATCAATTTGATACCTTATAAAATATTTTTCGTTTTTGAAATTCGTGACACGAAAAAATGAAGAAAAAAAAATCTCTTTTCAATGCGCTTTTTTTTTCAAAACGGTTAATTTTGGTATTATAATTTTTCTTCGAGCCATTAAAGTGACAAGGACAAGTTTGCGACATTACACAAATAAAAATAAAATAGCAAATAAAAAAATAGTCTTATCGATAAATTTGAAAAATGCGCGACGTCTCGCGTGCGCAGTGTGACGATATAAAATAATAGTCGACGAGTGCGCGCGCGGTTGCACCTGCTATACCTGCACGATGCGCGAGGCTGAAGACTTGGGTATGATTACACGGTGACGCGACAGCGTCTGTGGTGAACCCGGTGGACGCGGGCCAAGGACTCGACACGGACTCGCGCGTGGATCTCGCCGAGTCGTAAGACGAGTAGCGCTCGATTCCCCCGACGGGAGATCTCGCATTAAATTGTGAGAGCAAAAAAGGAGATATTATTGTAAAACGTCGAGCGAGTTACGAGTGACGAGGGGCGCGACGATCATAGTCGTCCTCCTCGATCCTCGATCCTCCTCTTCGCGCGAGGCTCGATCCTCATTCTCGCGTTTCCCGCGATCTCTCCGGCCGACCGGTTACTCCGGGTATCGATACTGCGGACTGCGAATCTCGATCCTCGTCATAGAAAAAAAAAAAACAAAAAAAAAAATGAGCCGTGAGAAACCTGCGACAAATGCACAATGAAAATTGCTGGCATTGCTGGTAAAATTGCTCGTCATAGAAAAATAAAAAAAAATTAGAAATTAAAAATTTAAAAAATTAGAAAATTTAAAATAAAAAAAAATTAGAAAATTAAAAATTAAAAAAAAATTAGAAAATTAAAAATTAGATAATTAAAAATAAAAAAAAATTAAAAAATTAAAAATAAAAAAAAATTAAAAAATTAAAAATTAAAAAAAATTAGAAAATTAAAAATAAAAATAAAAATTTAATTAAAAATTGAAAAACCCGTGACAAATCCTTAATGAAAATTGCTGGTATTGCTGGTAAAATACCTCATCATAGAAAAATAAAAAAATAAACCGTGCGAAACCTGCGACAAATGCTCAATGAAAATTGCTGGTATCTCACGACGCACCACGTGACTCGAGCCATCAACACGAATTCTCCGCGTTTGACAGACCAACGAGAGACACGCAGACGCACATAAACATTTACACACGTATTCAACACCACTATTTCCCCATTCATGAAGAGGACACTGTAATGAATGAGTGTCTCGAGCGCGAGCGCTCGTCGCGCTCCTCGCCTCTCTCGCTCGCTCTCTCCACCTCCATTCGTTCGCTCATCTCGTCTATTTTATTATCCGGCATTTCTCAATCGTCGGGTGCACCGAGATTGCCGACCGGTAATTCATGCGTTCGGTGAATCGAAGACTCACCTGTGATTCTCGGGTTACGTTACTCATTTTTTTTTTTCGTCGCTTCGCGCAGTGTGCGGAGTAGAAAATCTGAGAACTCGACGCACCCGGAAATATAATATTTACTGTGTTGGTTTAAAAAGTCTATATATTATAATTCTGTGTTGGTGTAAAAAAAAAGAAAAAAAAATTCATTACCGCACTCGATGACAAAAATCGGCGATGAGAAAAGATTTTTCAGTTGCAGAGGGGAAAAAACGTATTTGACGTTACTCATTTTTTTTCGTGTGAAGAAGAAAATCTTGACGCACCCGGAAATATAATATTTACTGAAATTCCAATGATTTCAACAAATTGTAGAATTTGCAAATTCGAAAAATAATTCTGTGTTGGTTTTACAAAAACAGAAATTCATTACGGCACTCGATGGAAAAAATCGGCGATGATAAATGATTTTTCGGTTGCGGAGGGGAAAAAAACGTATTTCGCGTTTATTGAATTTCTCGCACTGCGCTCACGAGGCGAAAAATGTGGAGAGAAAGGAACCGAGCGAAGTCGCGGTGGGAGAAGGGAGTTTCCCTGACGTCAGTCGTCGATGACTAAGCCGAAAGATTTCGAGGATAACCCGTATCCGGGGTGCGACCTCGTAATTGCATTGCCACGTAGAAATTCGAAATCCTCGTCTACGCGGGACTTTCGACTCTGGTACTTCTCGAACCAGCTCCGGTGTGTTTCCTTCTAAAATTAGCACGAAACTGGAAACGCAGTGACGGTTCTCCCCCGAGTCGCGGCGCAGTCGTTGGAATGCCACGGGCGGGTATATTAATGCCAGAAGAGCCTGTTATAACGGCGGACGAAATTTCATTAATCAAACCCGTGGATTCCTCACTGCACGTCCGAAACAATTGACTTTTTTCGATTGAAAGCAAAAGTACGAATTACTGAAAAAGGTTGTCGTAAATTCGTTGAATACAGAAGTTTATATAATTATTCATATAATAATTCACATTTCGACCAAGACTCATTTTTTAAAAATAAATTATATATTCATAAAAAAATAAAATAAAAGTAATAATAAATCATGGTGAAAATATTAATAATTTCAATTCTTCGAATATAATGGAATGTTTAACGTAAATTTACAATTTTCTTTTTTTTTCATATATTATATATTCATACAAAAATAAAAATAAAAATAAAAATAAATCTTGGTGAAAATATGAATAATTTAATTTCTTCGAATATCATCAGTTTAACGTAAATATACAATAAAAAAAATTATATATTCATACAAAAATAAAACAAAAATAAGAATAAATCTTGGTGAAAATATGAATAATTTAATTTGTTCGAATACAATCGAATGCTTAACGTAAATTTACCGACGTAATTACGTCGTATGATTAGCGCAAAATCGTTGTGAATAGCCGCGCGTCCTCCTTAGGCCGGCCGGGGCCCGACTTTCGAGTATTCTTTCCTCACTTCTCATCTCGCTACGAATCTCGCGCAATGATTAGTGACTGGTGTCTAACCTGTCTCAGCTCGCTCGGTTCGGGACCGTCTGCGGAGCCTCTCGCCGCACTCTCGGCTGTATTGCGACTATACACACGCTATATGTATACACACGAGACACGAACGTATGACGTAGCGGAGTCGGAGAGGACGCACGTCAGGTAACTCGCGGCTACGCGCCGAATTGCGTAACGACGACGACGGCGCGAGAGAGAAATAAAAAAAATAGGGCGGTAATGCGCGTGCGCGAGGGCGCGTGCGTCGAGGCTAATAGCTGAGCCGCGCGAGGCTGCCACGCGCTCCGCGCGCGGGAAATGAAAACACAGTTTGAAATTAAATCCTTCCTCCTCGCGTCCTTGATGGAGAGCCGAGTGGCGCGCGTTGCCGCGCAGAAATATCATGACGCAACTCTCGGTAACGTCGAGGAGAAAATAAAGAGAAAAGAGTCGCGAGAGGGAGAGAGATAGATAGATAGATAAATGAATTTATTGCTGATAGATGAAAAAATACGAAAGAAAAAAGAAAGAAAATTAAATAATATAAATCCGCAAGAAACCCTAAAACTAATCCTAACCTGAATCAGACTAGACGCAACACAATATTACAGAAAAAAAATCTAGAGACTAAGTAATAAAAAAATCAAAAAATTAAAATATTGTATATATTATTACAGAAAAAATCTAGAGACTGAATAACAAAAATAAAAAAAAATTATAAAAAAAATAAAAATATATGTATATATATTTTTATATTACAGAAATATACACATATATTTTTATCTTTTTATTTTTATTTTTTGTTTTCTGTTATTATTTAGTCTCCAGATTCTTTTTCTGCAATATTGTGTTGAGAGAGAGAAAAGAGAAGAGACACGAGGTCGCGATAAGTCGAAAGTTACGAATATCGCGCACTCGCCGACGCTACATATATTTGCACTCGGAGATTACGCTTGCGATCATCTCGCTTTGTTGGCTCGCGCGATGAAACGAGTTCCCTCGATCTTTCTCAAAGGCTTCGCCGGGTTTATCGCGCAATAAAAACACACGGGGCACCCGGGAGAAATGGCAGAAATCGAGCGGGAACAGCCGGGGCCTCTGTTTCGCTTTCTCTGACGCGGCGCACGCGGATTGGTCGGCTGGAAATGGTGGAACGCATACACGAGCGATCGCGCCGGGTGTGAAAAATGATGGGCCATTGTTTCGACCGTAAATGGGGCTTCGACAAATATCAGCGAAATTTTTTTTATGGTTATCGCGACGGGGAAAAAATGTCTCGTCACAATCGTCGACTGATTCGAATTCCCTCACAACTCGGCTTTGTGAATTTATGAGAGTTAAAAAGAATTCGTAATTTCTTTTATCTTTTTTTTTAATTTCGAAAAGACCTCGGCTATAAATTACATATTCATAAAAAAATTAAACAAAAATAAAAATAAATCTCGGTGAAAATATGAATCATTTTATTTGCTCGAATATCATCAAATGTTTAACATAAATTTACAATAAAAAAACATTATATATTCATAAAAAAATAAAATCAAATTAAAATAAATCTTGGTGAAAATATGAATAATTTCATTTCTTGGCAATCGTCGACTGATTCGAATTTCCTCACAACTCGGCTTCGTGAATTTATGAGAGTTAAAAAGCATTCGTAATTTCTTTTTGAAAAGACCTCGACTATATTTTTTGACTGACTTTGACTCGGTGGTCGCTGTTGCTGCTCGACAGGTAAACGAACCAACAATCAATAGTTGTCATTCGCTGTTGCCACGGCAGCCACTTTGCTCGGAGTGAAGAAAGCGGAAGTTGCGATTGATAAGCAATGCAAATAGAATGTAGGTTGAATACATTACTCATTCAATAATCTTCGAACCAATAAATCATTCCTCTTTATCCGCAATTCTCCGAACTCACGATTTTTCCGTCCTTTCAACGCGAGGGGAAAATCATTGAATCAACGTTTTCGAATAAATATTCGTCTCTTGCATGCGTGACAACCACTTTTAGCCCACGTCGCGATTTACATTAAATAATTTATTACGGTTACGTCAATTGACGACTATAAAATAATCGTTGCAACGTGAAATTGTTGGCCGTGCGACAGTGAAAAATAATCTCGTGTGTGCACCCAGAGAAATCGTTCTGATGGTATCTATTCGAAACAAATAAAATTTATTTCATTCAAATAAATTTTTATTTTGTTAAAATAATATTTTTTTGTTAAAATAATTTTTTTCGTTAAAATAATTTTTTTTTGTTAAAATAAATTTTATTTGTTTCGAATAGATCCCATCAGAACGATTTTTCTGGATGTGGTTCGATGAATATTCGTTATTCGATGGTTGTCGAACCGCTGCGGGATTAAATGGAT
This sequence comes from Pimpla rufipes, assembly GCA_963932165.1. Classification (NCBI taxonomy): domain Eukaryota; kingdom Metazoa; phylum Arthropoda; class Insecta; order Hymenoptera; family Ichneumonidae; genus Pimpla; species Pimpla rufipes. The sequence continues at coordinate 5,020,091 of OZ010636.1, read as the reverse complement.
CTTTATGGTGATTGGGAACTGTGACGAGAAGTAATTATTGGACGTAAATTAAGCGGACGAATCTCAGGCGCCTCAATCGGCGTCTCACCTGACGTTACGATGTATCCAACCGCGTAACGTTATCGCGTATAGAGTCCGCTATCAATTCTCGATAAGAACTCACGCACACGTCACCCAACTGAAAATTTATGAAATTCAGTCGAGGCTTCAGCGCGTGAAAAATTACCATTTGATTCTTTCTTTCTTTTTTTTCTATTCTTATTCCGCGACGTTGTGGGTTCAACGACCCGGGCGGACTTTGACGAACGCGTAGGGCACAGTCCAACCGGACAATGGATTTCGATCCTTCGAAAATCGCACCTGTTGACCTCGGCCGCGGTTACTGAAATGTAGAAAAAAAAAGAGAGTGCGAGAATCGATAAAACGACGATGAATGTATTTTCTTCTTTGTGAATCACGACGGTGATTCTGATAAATCGATATCGAAGAAGCTACTCGAATGTTCGACGCTGCGTCACGATCCAACGAGACTTTATCGCGGTTTATCGAGGATTTTTCTGCAATCGCCGTAGTTGCCGCTATTTTATCAGTGTTACGTTTTTTTTCATAAACGGTTGTAGGACTTTGCGAGATTATTCGTCGAATGTTATAAAGGAGAAATTTTGTGGGAAAAAAATTCAATTTGGTTTACTCGCCAGAAAAGTCGTATTAAATAAAAAATAACGAGAATGTGGAAAAGAAAAATAATGGGTAACAAATCTCGAATTTCGTTTCAGGAAGAAAATAAATATTTGGACGCGAAAGAAGAGAGATCGAGATAGAGAGAGAGAGAGGTTTACGCGATCTCGGGCACGTAATGCAGTAATCGTCCTCGCGATCGGTTTCGTGACTGATAGAGCGTCGCTTCGCTTGTCGATTCGAACCTTGATCGTTGATCCTAAAAGGATCTTCATCCACCTTAGCATTGACGTTGGTCTTACTTAGTACGAAGACGTACTGTGTATTAATATTTCTTGTGACACTGGAACGTGGCCGTTTCAGTGTCTCGCTAGCGTCAGAAGTAGCAAAAAAAAAAAAAAAAAAAAAAAACGAGGTACAAATATATTACCGGCGAAAGACGTGAGCATCGGGCGCAGTGGCCCGATGACGTGGATTCTCGTGCCTCGTTTTGCATTCTCGTGCGCCGCGTTTTGCGTCACTCTATTTACGACTCGCGCCGTCCTTAATCTCAGGCGGATTTATCGTTGTCCCGCACCGTTTAAGTGCAACATTTTTTATTCCAATTAACACCAATAGTAAGCAACCAATAACCCCAATACGTCATTTATTATTACTTTGTGCAATTTCGATTTTCATTCCATGTCAGTCACTATTGTGAATTGGGTGATGCCTGGAGTCCTCGTAATTACATATATACATTTAATTTCGAAAAACAAAAGAATTACGAAAAAATTAAATAAAAAAAAAATTACGAAAACATTATTTTTTTCGTAATTTAATTTTATTACATTAAAAAAAAATTACGAAAAATTTGATTTTTTTTAAATAAATAAATTTAATTACGAGCCCGTTATTAAATAAATAAATAAATAAATAAATAAATAAAATAGCAGCGACCAATTCAATAAATAATCAAACAATTCTCTTTAACCATATCATCGATTCTATTTTAACGCCGGTAGCGTTAAAAAATAAGGAATTTATATCCCCATTGTCGATGTGTTTTTCCTCGAACCAAACATCTTTCTCTATCTGTGCGTCCGGCCAGTTATGTCATACGATGGCGCGCTCGGGCGGGGAGGGGCAGGAGACCTTGAACCCCGGTTCACAGACCTCGATCGACGTCGCCGAGGCTCTCGCGAGAAATCGCGTAGGCCCCGGTCTCTCGCTCCTTCACAAATCGCATGGGCAAATCGAGTGGGATCTCGTTATACAAACGTACCGACGTATGCATGTACAATATAGGGAATGTGACGGCAAAATGGGACCTGCGGTCAAAACGGGACTGCGTTTTTTTTTTCAGTTTCGATTATTTTCTTTTATTAACGTGGAATTAACGTTCAAACTTTATGAAATCGAGCATTTTTTTTTTCGATTTCGTAAAGTTTGGGGACCCTATCCGATGGGAAAAATCATTTTTCGCATTTTTCTCGTCGAATTTTTCATTTTTTGGGCAAACAACGGTGCTTTTCGGAATCAGCGGGAAATTTCCCATCGGATAGGGTTATCAAACTTTACGAAACCGGAAATTTTTTTTTTCGCGAAAAAACGCGACTCAACTTCCGGCTCAAAAATTCTGCAAAAAATTCAGAAATCAGGATATCGCGTAATAAAAATACGTGGTCATCGTCACAAAATCATTTTTCGCTCACACGTCCCATTTTGCCCACGCATGCCCTATATACATTTTGTTTTTCGATAACCTCAGTCCGCTCAATTCCAGCAGATTCGGGCGGCGATAGACTCGCGTGCCACATGTATTTCTGCTTGCACTCGATAACACCTTCGCCGATTCTCTCGCGGCTCGCGTTCGTCGAAGATCCCGAGAGATAAACGCTCGGTGTGTGTATCTGGAGCTTCTCGGGATACACGTCGGCCGCGAGCTGTGTAATCATACGGTGGTATCTCCCGGTGGCGCGCGGCGTATAATAGCAGCGCACTGCGCCGGCGCACCGACTCTCGTAATTTTCGTTAACGCCGCGCGCGGCCACGGGGCCCCCAGAGAAAAACAGAGAGGGACACACGCGAGTGTTGCACTCGGCATTAGCAATGCTGATGCCCCGAGGGCCACGTGACCCGTGAACCCGAGTATTTATTTTATCTTTACTCCACGCACCGGCGTTTACACTCCGTTTTCCCTCCTCCCGTCGCCAGTCAGCCTTGTTACACTCACTGTTAACACTCGGCACGGCCGCAAGGTGGCCGCCGTTGCATCCTTGGCCGAATGCATATTTTTTTTTTATTAAGTATAGCCGCGGCATCGATATGCATCGGAGGAAAAAAAAACATTTCTTGGAATCGATAAGCATTTCCTTGGTACGAAACTGCAATTTTGTGCTCGATGTGTATAGGTGATTTTAATTGAAGTTACGAAATACCGATAACGATTTTTTTTTTTTTTTTTTTTTTTTCGGTGAGGGAAAATACTTTGAGATCCGTCGAGAGACAAAAAGAGCTCGACTGAAAAGCGAAGAAAAGGAATCTGGTAAAGAGGCAAACTGCAATTGGAACGAAACTGCAATTTTGTGCCCGATGTGTATAGGTGATTTTAATTGAAGTTACGAAATACCGATAACGATTTTTTTTTTTTTTTTTTTTTTTTTTTTTTTCGGTGAGGGAAAATACTTTGCAATCTGTCGAGAGACAAAAAGAGCTCGACTGAAAGGCGAAGAAAAGGAATCTGGTAAGGGGGCAAAGTGCAATTGGAACGAAACTGCAATTTTGTGCTCGATGTGTATAGGTGATTTTAATTGAAGTTACGAAATACCGATAACGATTTCTTTTTTTTTTTTTTTTTTTTTTTTTCGGTGAGGGAAAATACTTTGCGATCCGTCGAGAGACAAAAAGAGCTCGACTGAAAGGCGAAGAAAAGGAATCTGGTAAGGGGGCAAAGTGCAATTGGAACGAAACTGCAATTTTGTGCTCGATGTGTATAGGTGATTTTAATTGAAGTTACGAAATACCGATAACGATTTCTTTTTTTTTTTTTTTTTTTTTTTTTTTTCGGTGAGGGAAAATACTTTGCGATCCGTCGAGAGACAAAAAGAGCTCGACTGAAAAGCGAAGAAAAGGAATCTGGTAAGGAGGCAAACTGCAATTGGAACGAAACTGCAATTTTGTGCTCGATGTGTATAGGTGATTTTAATTGAAGTTACGAAATACCGATAACGATTTCTTTTTTTTTTTTTTTTTTTTTTTTTCGGTGAGGGAAAATACTTTGCGATCCGTCGAGAGACAAAAAGAGCTCGACTGAAAGGCGAAGAAAAGGAATCTGGTAAGGGGGCAAAGTGCAATTGGAACGAAACTGCAATTTTGTGCTCGATGTGTATAGGTGATTTTAATTGAAGTTACGAAATACCGATAACGATTTCTTTTTTTTTTTTTTTTTTTTTTTTTTTTCGGTGAGGGAAAATACTTTGCGATCCGTCGAGAGACAAAAAGAGCTCGACTGAAAGGCGAAGAAAAGGAATCTGGTAAGGGGGCAAAGTGCAAGCGCACAGACGGTCATTCCGCGGCACAGTCATTCGTCGAGTCGCGATACGCGTGCATAATAATGACTAATATATATATGTATACAATTTATTGTATGATACATCGCGGCGACTGTCTCGCATGTCGACGAATAAGCGTCGCGAGCTGCACAACCGACGAGGCCTTCGACATTGTTTCGTCATGTCGTTTTTTTTTTCAATTTCGTTCGTAGTCACCTGAATTGTTGGAAGTTGATGAATGTAGAGCCAAGCATCGTATGCAAAATAGATTTGTTACTGATTCGAACGGGCAATAATTGCGAGAATCCTGAACGACTGACAATGCGTCGCAGCTGCATTCAAAGTATCCAATTTGCTTCCTTCGACGTCTAGTGTTGCGACTTTTCAGACCAAAGTGAATCACGTTTTCCACTCAAGCCCCGCGCGGTTAACGAGCGAAACGTTTCAAGAGCGCCTTTTGCAAAATCGCGCTTTACACGCGCAGGTCAATTTCGTGTAACGTTTTCAGGGCGTTCGTATAAACGAACGAGCTAATGGGGTTTCTCACGAAAAGAAAGTCTCAGTGAGTCACGTCTTTTTCCCGGAGATCCACGCGGATAAACCACACTTCCCACTGCGCGAGGCGTGTTTTTCGTGCTCTTTCGACAAACCCGCCGCGATTCTTATCCAAACGCACGCCAGATACTCGCAAGATTCGCCAGAAGGGACGTCAACTTTTGTCTCTTGAGTCACGAATTCGCGTTTTTATACTTTAGATCATACCAAGAATTTGTCAATTTAACCGGATTTTATGGCCGCAGATTTATTTTTTTAATTAGCTTGATTTTACCGCCAGAGTATTTTCCGCGAATTTGCTCAAACTCTTTTCATAAAACAAGTCGAGTTCAACATTTATTAAATCTATTAAATTAATTTTATTATTAATTTTATTATTAAATCATGCATACATACATTATTAAATCTATTGAATTAATTTGATTAATAATCTATTGTTAAATCTATTAAATTAATTTTATTATTACATTTATTATAGATCTATTATTAAATCTATTTGTAACACAAAAAGCTACTGTAGGCAATTTTGGGCTTTTTTATTTCCAATTTTGAAAGATCAAAGTATTCATTAGTCACAATTTCATTCCTCAATCAATCCATCAATTCGTTACGCCGAAAAAAAATGTCTTTCGGCAATATCGCTCCACAAAATCTATTGTCCTATGCACGCGTGTTACGTAAATCTGGCGCAACTCTTTGATTATCAGCGTCCCTCAATATTCGTCCAAATTGACATTTCAATGCCCGCGCGCAGTCGAGCCGGCAGCAGCTGTGACCGCGTTAATTTCGCGCGTTAACCGCCGTCAATGCGTGTGCGTGTGTCGTTTTTTTAAATTTTTTTTGTTTTATATAATCGTCGACACATGTTCAATTTGGTTGCGAGCCCGTCGCTTTCCCTTTCCATCTCGCCAAAGTGGAACGCGATCCGGCGCGCTCGGGTGGTTATAGCTGCTCTCGTCGTCGTCCAGAAGATATTTTTTTCCGAGTTCCAGATCGCTGGATTCCCCGAAGGTCTATTCGACGTTTCGAATCATTTGGGGCACGGCCTACGGCGCCATCGGCGCTCTTGACGCGTGCGCGCCGCACTCTTTGTGCGTGTGTGTCAAGATGCGGCGCGTCCGACGCTTTTGTCTGAGAAAACTCGTGCAGTACTTGAAAAAAAAAAAAAAAAAAAATGGAAATACTTCTGCGATGACAGACGTGATGCATTCCGTGACGACCTATTTCCGAGACGGAACGCCGTGTGGAATGCGAAAATTCGAATATCAATGTCAATGCATAGGTGGACGGAAAATCGAGCATTTTGTAACAAGTCAGCGAAACTTATGGTGAGCCTGAATTAAAACACGGCGAACTTGAGCTAAATCACCCGCGAACTTGAGCCAATTCTCGAGGAACTTGAATCCACTTGCGGTGAACTTGAAACTCAAGGTGAACTTGGATCAATGCACGGCAGACTTGAATCTGTATTCAACGTGACCTTGGAACGACTCACAGTGTACGTAAATCACTGCGTCACACGGCGGAACTTCAGTCATCCGTGTGATTCAGTTTTGACTCAGGCGATATTTCGTTGCTTGAAACGCATGATATAATTGGTTCAAGTTTAACCTGAGTTTCGCCGCGCATTTAACCTCACTGCGAGGTTGAGCCAAATATTTCGAGTGAAAACGATTCAGCTGGATATATTTGGCTGGCGTCAACTAAGAAAATGTCCTTCGGTCTCTAAATGTTCGTAAGGATAATTTCCAAACACTTTTTTCCGGCTTCTTAAGTCCCTCCGATGAGCGTATAACGAGTCGATTTAGTCGTACAGCCGTACGAATTATAATAGACGTCTATTCAGCCAAACGAAATTATGTAGCCAATGGATCGGTGCGATCAATGGACCACCCAAGTCTCGTAAATCGACCACCTTATTTCCGTTGATAATAAGTCTGGTTTATCGTAGGCATTTATTTTTATTGTTTCTCAGTTTATTTGTATGAATAATCGAAGATTTCGGTCGACAAACCGCTTCAACTAATTGTGAAAAATCAAAGCTCACAACTGTGATTTTTTTTTTTTTTTTTTTTTTTTTTTTTTTTTTTTCGTTGAACCAATTGTTGAAGAAATCACCGCGGCAGGTTAATACGCGAGACTTTGTAGACGCGATAAGAAATACTTAGCATTTTACAATAGTGGCAAATCGCCACGCACGACGTCGCGTTACATTGTACGTACAGGCGCGAACGGAATAATATTTTCCGTGCGCGCGACGACGACTGCGGTAGCCCGCTGTCCACCTCGAGCGCCCCTGTTGTCACGTGTAATGTTACTTTGGGTCTACCGAGCTGTCAACGCCCGAGCGCGTGTCGCCGCGTCGCACGGATTTCCGAACCGCACGTTACGGATTGCTAATCGTTTCGCACGACCGCCTGTTATCGATATCTCCCGAGGCACCACGAGTCACGAACTCTCACGTGCACACGACTCACTCTAATGCCTCGCTGCTCGTTACGACCCGCTGCGTCGTAGCGGCGGCTTCTTCTTCTTCTTCTTCTTCTTCTTCTTCTTCCTCCTTCTCCGGCTCGAATAACTCATCGTCATTTACAGCTCGGGACATAAGTACACATTGGCTCTCACAGGTACCCGCGAGATAATCATAATCATGAACCACTTTTTTTTTCTTCACCCAGGATAATTTTCGGTCACTCCAGATTTTTTTTTCCTTCGAGTCTGTCGCACGGATCATTTTATCAATGTCTACAATTCTGTTGCTAAGACGAAATAATAAAAAAAAAAAAAAATAATAAATGTCATTAAATTTTTTAAAATCAAATAAAAATTAAAAATTAAATCAACATTTTTTAAATTAAATTAAATTAATTTTTAATTAACGCAATTAATTTTTTTCAATAAAATAAAATAAACTTTTTTTGAAAATTAAGATGAAATAAAATTAAAATTTGTTAGAAAATTAAAATGAAATAAAATTAAAATTTGTTAGAAAATTAAAATGAAATAAAATTAAAATTTGTTAGAAAATTAAAATGAAATGAAATTAAAATTTGTTAGAAAATTAAAATGAAATAAAATTAAAATTTGTTAGAAAATTAAAATGAAATTAAATTAAAATTTGTTAGAAAATTAAAATGAAATAAAATGAAATTAAATTAGTGAATAAAATTAGAAAAAAATTAATAAAACGTCAGTTCAATTATCGTTTTATCTCTGACGTATAATTTCTCCAATGCAATAATGAGGTTAATCACGCTCCTTTTGGGGTTTTTCTCGACACTCACGGGTCTCCCGTCTCTCCTTTTATCGTCGTCCTCTCGCGCGCGCGGACGGATATTACACGCGAGAACTTCCAATTTCACCTGATCCGGTCGGATACATCCCCGAGAGCCCGCGTCGGTCAACATCAAAGCCGCACATCGTCGGACCTTACTGCGGCGTGACTGGCGGCTTTTGTTCTTTGCGTAACACCGCGCGCAGTTCCACGAGCACCGGCTGCGAGAGGGAAAGAGATTGAGTGCGAGAGAGACGAGCAAAAGTTGAGGGAGAGAAAGAGAAAGAGGAACAGGGAATGAGGTTGAGTGAGCGAGAAACCAGCTAAACGAGAGAGGAAGAGATGGATAAATATCGAGTGCCCGAGAGGCGGACGGGGAGAGAGAGAGAAAGAGAAAGAGGAAGGAAGAGAGATTGGAGTCCGGTGTGTATTTCAGTCAGCCCCGAAATCGAGAGGCCCCTCGTGACTCTCTCGCTTCGCTCTCTCTCGATGCACAGAACGAATAAGTATGCAAAACACACGCTATAACCACCATTTAATGTGTAATGTCCGAGTGCTCGAGGGGAGACTGGATGCGATGCTCACTGCGCCGCGATCCCGGTAGGACCCCCCTCGGCGAAAATTCCACCCGTCAATCCCGGCAGACAGATAGAAATTATAGCGTCGTCACTGAGAGATCCATCAACCTAAAATAGAAACTCGTAGATCGCTGTTGCTGCTATTGCTGCCGCTGCGAGACTCTTCGACGCTTTAATTTATGGTAAAATCGTCGAAGAAAAATTTCACGTCCCTTTGAATTATGCGGACGAACATTTTCTACTAGGGTTATGTCAATTAAATAAAACATTTATCGCCAGAAATTTACGAGCAACGTTGGTGAACACAAAACGTCTATTAAGGTAGTCCTTGCGGATAATATTCATTTCGCATAAATTCGAGGAATTTGGGAGAGAATTGCAAACACTTCTCGGTGGTATAAAAATCTGAAAAAATTCATGCACATTAAAGATACTGAAAAGATTAATTATGCATAATAATAATTCGAAAATGTTATTAACGAATTGATGAAAAAAACAATTGTTTAACAAATATTTCGATGATCCACAATTTTTTTTTCATGAAAGTGATTCCTTTGTTTTTCCGAATACGTATGAATTTTTTCAGATTTTAGAGTTCACATTGAATTTTGTGCGTTTTTTATAGGGAAAATATGTGAACTCTAAAATCTGAAAAAATTCATACGTATTCGGAAAAACGAAGGAATCATTTTCATGAAAAAAAATCTTGGGTCATCGAAATATTTGTTAAACAATTGTTTTTTTTCATCAATTTGTTATTAACATTTTTGAATTATTATTATGCAAAATGAATCTTTTCAGTACCTTTAATGTGCATGCATTTTTTCAGATTTTTATACCACCGAGAAGTGTTTGCAATTCTTTCCCAAATTCCTCGAATTTATGCGAAATGAATATTATCCGCAAGGACTACCTTAAAAGGGTTTTTGGCAAAACCGTTGGAGGAATTGTTGGAGGAAAGTTTAATGGCCCGACGAACGGACGCGTGACGACAAACTGGATCACGAGGCTCTGATGATCCTGACGCGCGGCACGGCGATGCATCCTTATTACCGTTAGGGAGAGAAGCGGCGCGCAGGGAGATATCGCCGGAACTCGGCAAAAACAGCTGAGCTCTGACCATAGCCGGCGCACGCGAGAGAGCAGCCCGTTTCGACATCTTTGGCCAGTCGCGAGACATCTCGACGCGCTGCTTTTCCACTTGCAATCATCCGCTCAACGGTATTAAGACGGATGTCCCAGCCATTGGTCGAAGTGCCGGCAGAGCGAGAAAAAATGGGCGCAGATTTTTTTTTTTTATTATCCGGTGCAACGGAATATTTATTTGACGTTAATAAAAAAAATGCTGCTTTATTGCAAAGAGCGAAACTTTAAATCAGTGAAACTTTTTCTTTCGGTGTTTAACGTTAATAAAAAATGCTGCATTATTTCAAATATATTGCTTCAACGAATGAAACTTTAAATCGGTGTAACTTTTTTTTTTCGGTGCAATCATCGGAATGTGGATTATCGTGGATTTTGCTATAGTCGAAGCTCTCGTAGCGCCGCGATTACAGTTACACGGCCAACGACTGTCGCGCTCGCGCCCGAGCTCAAACCCCATAGAAATCCCGCTCGGCTCGCGAGCCGCGACGGTATGATATCACTTCTCTCCCCAGCCCGATTAACTTTTATTGATGTGCAATAAAAGTTATATTGCCGGGAGAAATTAGTCTAGAGAGACTCGGTTGGATTTATTCAATCGCCGCTCGCGGTGAGAATTCTCCGTTTCCACCTATAATTTAGTCCCGATGTGGTAACGTAATTGCACGTATCTCCGTGTGCACCTCATAAGAAAGCCATTAGGGGAAAATAATTTCGCTCTTGACGGATCGACTCTCGATTCCCCTCGCGTGTATCTCGTCGTTTTTTGTTTGCGGGAAAATTATTGATGTTTGATAACATTCCAATTGCTTGTTTCGCTTTATTTTTTCGCCTCTTTGGAAATTTGTTTAATTTTATTTTGCGCCTATCTTGTAGAAAGAACGAATTATTATACGTAATATCTGGAGGATTGCGGAAAAAGTTGCTGAATTGATGGAAAATTAGAGAAAAAAAATACAACGGTAAATTTTACCTTTGACGTAACGTTTACAAATAACGTAACACGCTCGTCGCGTTTTCTGACATGTTGCAGATGCTCCCGAAGCCGAGGCGCTGCTAGCTGACTGGCCTCGTCTGTATAAACAACACGTGAGTTACGATGCTGTTGCTACTTCGTCGCATGACTGGATACGGTTAAAGTCGTTCGTGGGAAAACGCGTGAGATAACGTTTACAAAAAATATTTGTTTATTCGCGGGGGAGAAACGAAGAAAAATACTTTAGATTGCAAAAATTCTTTGTCAATAAATTAAAACATAAATAATAAAAATTATTAAAAAAGTATTTAAAATGATAAATAATTATTAAATAATTAATCAATTCATTGTTATTAATTATTAAATAATAATTATTTGTTACTTATTAATAATTATTAAAAATTATTATTATTATTATTATTATTATTATTATTATTATTAAGCGTGTTATTAAAATTAATAATAAGCTTGGGGCTACATCGGACGATCGTGGCGCATCGCAGTCGTAACAATTAATAATCATCCACTTATCGTTCGTCCGCGCATCTTGCAACACACAATAATTCCTCGTCCACTTAAATTCGCGGGATTAATAAATCCCCGCGTGGCCTCCCAGAGATTTTAATTGCGCAGCCGACGAGAAACGATGTCGCGCGCTAAAAAGGTCTCCGCGTTTTATTTCGCGGTGAAAAAACACTCGGCATTTTTTCTCGTTGTTTTTATTTTTTTTTATTTTTCGGCTGGCATAACTCAAGTCCTTATTCTACTCTCGCGTCGCGACGAATACTATACATTACCGGTGACTACTTACGTACCGCGAATTCTCTCCTTAATCAGAATCAAAACCCGTTTCACTGTGTATACTACACGTGTAAAACCGTGCGGCGTGTACCTTCAAGATATGCGTAATCGGATATTCCGACATAACGGACGGGCTCGCCGGGTCGTCCGGCTCGAGAGGCCGCCGGAGAATAATACAAAAATTCGGAAACGTGTGGAGAAGAAAAAAAAAAAAAAAATTTAACTGAAAAGAAGAAAAGAGAAAGAAAAAAATGTTCGTTTGTATTTAGAACGAGAACGACGCCGAAGTTGTATAACACTTCAGATATAGTTCGCTCAGAAAACAGATATAAAAAAAAAAAAAACAGAAAAGAATGAGATGTGTCACACATACATTCCCAGCCAAAACTTTCATTCGATTAGCATTTGGGAGCTTCGCGCTGCGAGAGAAGATTTTCTTCTCTTTATTTAAAAAAATTATTATTTATTTATTTCTTTTTTACTAAAAAAAATTATTTATTTATTGCTTTTTTATTTAAAAAAATATTATTTATTTGAAAAAATATTAATTTTGGCGATGATACTGAGAACGTTGATTTGATATCGAATCAAACTTAGCTCGGGAATAATAATAATATAGAAGTCGTATAACGACGTCTCATTAACGCATCACCGAAATTTTAGTAATATTTAAATAATTTGCATCATCAGCAGCATCCCGACTTCGTTTTCTCTCGGGTACGTCGAGAGAAATAAAATCTTTTTCGCAGCAATCGCGAGACAATTCGGTGGTATTTTCGTGTCGTAACGCGTGGAAGAAGAAAAAAAAACCTGTCCGCTCGTTTGTCCTCGTTCCTCGGGGGGGCCTCAGGTATCACAACGAGGCAAGAAAAATTGGTTTGCCGCCGAAAACTCTGGCACACATCCCAGTAACATTTATTCGCGTACATCGCGCGCGAGGGACAAAAAACGCGTTGTCGCACTTTGGCCCATTGCGAAAAATTCCACGCTTGAAGTTTCAACAACAAATCGGTCTCTGTGGGTGGAAAAAACCAGACACTTCAGTTAATTGCATCCTACGGAATATTCGTGAAAAAAAAAAAACAAAATAAAATAAAATAAAAATAAAATAAAATAAAGTAAAATAAAATAAAATAAAATAAAATAAAATAAAATAAAATAAAATAAAATAAAATAAAATAAAATAAAATAAAATAAAATAAAATGAAGATAATGAGGCAACGTACGATGCGTTCGAGGCGAATTAATCGGGAGAAAGGAGCATCAACCCGCGTCAAGTCTCGTGGACTATGCTCGGATGACTCTCGGACATTTCGCGAGAATCGCCGCGGGCTGACGTACGCAGTCGTCATCAGCGGCAAAGTATGCAAAATAGTGTAAATAACAGGCCTAAACTTTGCCCGCTATGTATAGACGCGCAGCTGGTTCGTGCAGCAGGCACGAACACCGGCTATAGCTCGAGTAAACCTCGCACCGTACGCCACCTTCTCGCGCCTCGCCGCGCCAGCTCTGTCCTCTGTCTTCGGCGAAGAATACGCAAAAGAAGAAGAAGAAGAAGAAGAAGAAGAAGAATAGAGATGACGACGCGACGTCATTTGGCACGTTTCCAACTCTCCGAGAGCGTAATGAAAGAAATATTCGCGTGAAATTCAATAGCGTCCTGCATTACGAAAAAGATTGCGAGCGATATAGCGGAGATCGTGGCGGTCAATCTTGTCCGGGTGGACATTATATTTAGCGTTGAGACTTCCACGCGGTGTCGATATTTATATATTTGCAGAGAAAAAAATTATTTTTCGCGTTTTTCTCGTCGAATTTTTTATTTTTTTCGGGCAAAAAACGATACTTTTCGGAATCAGCGGGAGATTTCTACAACATTTTTTTTAAACATTTTTAACGCCTTATATCGATGTATTTTTGCCCGTACGCAACGAATACGTCATCACTTTTTCTCTAAACGCAATATTTTTTTCAAAAAATTCTTAAAACTCGAATTTTTCTATTTTTTTTATTTATAAAAAAAAAATTAAAGTATCATTTTTCCGATAAATATAACTGTTAGATTCCGTCTGTTGCCAAGTGCTAAAAAAGCCGGAGACGTTCTATGTGAATTGCAAATCGAAATGCAAGCGACAATGTAGCACAACGACGGCACTGAGTTTCCGTCTCGAGCGGTAGGTACACCGGTGGTGAACCAAAAATACCTCTTATCGCTGATAAAGTCGTCCGATAACAATTGTCGGACGGATCGACGCCGCGAGGTTTATCAATAATTTACGGCGCCGTACGCTCCGCGATTTGTTTTTCTATGCCGCGCAAAGGAAAGAATAAAAATGAGAAAACAACGATTAAGCTTCGTGCACACAGTGTGTCGTGTGAAAACATCTTTCGTCTCGAAGTAGTACGTAGTACGCGTAGTAAGTAGGGGAGATGCGGGCAAAACGGGACGCACAATCGAAAAATGGTTTTATGATGAAAACAAAAATTCGATTCCAACCATCAATTTTGAGCGTTGGCAAAAAAAGTGCGGGCAAAATGGGACAGGCCCCCAAATTCGGAAATTCGTGTTTTTTTTTATTCTGTGATACTCCTTTCTGGTTATATTAAAAAAAAAAAAAAAAAAAATTCAAAGTGACTTTTTAAAGTTCTTTTTAAAGACTTCTTAATTAAAGACTTTTTAAAGTTGAAGTAAAATTTCAAAATGACACGTTTTGCAAGTATCCTCAAGTATCAAGTCGATCAAGTATCCTCAAGACAATTCACGCGGACTATTCATCCAATTCTCACGTCTTCTTTCTTGCATCGCAGGTTGACCGGCACGACAAAATGCGGGACGCGAAGCTACGCCTCGTTCTCCTGGGAATCCTGCTGCTGGCGGTCCACCCGAGCCCCTGCCAGGGTCTGTGCAGCCTGGTGAACGGAACGGTGGCGCGATGCCACTACCTGGAGGACGCGAGATACATCGACACCTACGACCTCGGGACCCTCAGGGCCTCGACCACGGAAAGCCGCCTGGAGCCCGAGGTCTTCCGGAACCTGACCAGCCTGAGGCATCTGGAGCTCACCCACGGCGAGCTCCAGCACATCGAGTCCCAGACCTTCCTCCAGCTGCGCCAACTCCGCAGCCTCGACCTCTCCAACAACAAGATCTCCACTCTCGACTCCTCGGCCTTCGACGGCCTGAAGAAGCTGCACAGCCTCAGCCTGCGCAAGAACGCCCTCACGGAAATCCCGAGCGCAGTGCTGAGCCTGAAGAGCCTCAAGTTCCTCGACATCTCGGGCAACCCGATCGCCTGCACCTGCCGAGCCCTCAAAGTCCGCGACCTCCTCGTGAACCAGGGCGTCCTCCTCAACAAGAGGATCCTGTGCTCGAGTCCCGCGAACCTCAGGGGCAAATCCCTCGTCGAGCCGGACACCCAGGTGATATGCATGTTCGAGGATCAGGACGACGAGATGCAGATGGATCAACCGGCTTTGGAAGGCTCCGGGGAGGTCCCTTCGGGTGATCCCTTCGACGACCAGACTCCCGACGACCTCGACGAGGTCGAGCACGAGGTGACGACCGCCATCGTCGCGGCTCCCGAGGAGGTGGAGACCCCAGCACCGATCGTTCCCGACGAGTCGTCCACGGCTGCGCCGTCAACGTCGTCCTCGTCCAGCCCCGAAGTTCCAGCGATCCAGGAAAAGTCGACCACCGCCGAGGACGAGATGTACTTCTCGGAGGAAAGCGTCTCCCAGGCCTCGACCTCGCCGCTGCCTAGCAGCAGCAGCAGCACCGAGACAACCGAGGAAGTCATCAGCACCGCCTCAACCGATGAGGTCGTCAGCACCGCCTCAACCGATGAGGTCGTCAGCACCGCCTCAACCAAAGACGTCAGCACCACCGAGGAGACGTTGAAGTCGCTGGCCGCGATACCGGTGGAAGGCTCCGGTGAGGACGAAGACCTTCTCGAAGGCTCCGGCATCGAGGGTTCCGGGACCGGAGTGCCTCCGATCAGTTGGGACGTCCCGGACGACGAGACGATGACGGGAACAGCGAGCACAGGCAACGCCAATGAGGAAGGCTGGTTCAGCTTGCTGTGGGACACGTTGGCGGGAACCTCAGCGCCTCCAGAGGACGACACGACCAAGGACCTCAATCTCCAGGAGGAGGAGTTCATCAGCGCCTCGACCGAGACACCCCACGCGAGTTCCTCCAGATCCCCGGACGAAATCATCGTTCCCGTGGATGTTGCCAAGAGCGACGCGGCTCCTGATAAGAATGTTGAAGTCTTGGACGCGGGCAACGGTGGTGACGATAACCTCGGCAGGGCTCTGGATGAAGCCAAGTCCGGACAGGTCAAGGCAGAGGCTGAAGGCACCGCCGAAGCCGCCGACGCTTCTCTGGCTCGTCAGCCGCAGAAGGGAATGGGATCCTATGTGGTGTTAGCGGTTCTTCTAGCCATCCTAGGCGCTCTCATCGGCTTCGCCGCTTACAAGGGCGAATTCTGCACGAAGAAGAGGAAGCGCAACGACGTTGAGGGCGGCACCGAGCTCAAGGACATGACGAAGTCGCTGCTGGACACTGGAAACGCCGCTCAGCCGAAGATCGCGTCGAATGGGAACCTGGAGAACGTTCCACTGGTCTCCGCGCAGCCCCAGGGTGACTTCAAGCCTCGGGGGGGACCTGCAGACGGCTCGATGAAGTACTCGGCGGTGCCCGACGTTGTCGACCCGGTGAAACCGCCCAGGAAGTCCTACGTGTCGCCCGAAGACCCTGAGAGGGCGATGATGACGAACGGCAGGAGTCATCAGGATTTGGTTGATTCCTCAGCACCTCCCGAGGTCACCCTCAGGGCGAAAGAACCCGCGGTGAACGGGAAGAATCGTCACGACTCGGTGTCGTCCCTCGGTACCGACTCGAGGGGCTCACCGTCGGTAAGGACGAGCCCGCCATTATCGATACCCACGAACGGCTCGCTCGGTAATCTTCAGGGTATCGCGCGACCACCCCTCAGCCCCGGGGCTCAGAGGGTCAAGATCACGCTCCAGGACAATCCGGACAGTCTGCCGAAGACGCCGATACTCATAACGCGAACGAAAGCCGGCGAGAACCTAGTCAAGACACCGTGATAGCTGAGACAAGGCCGTGGTCGACATCCACGCGGACAGTCAGTGAAGAAGCGCGCATCGTTTGTTTCGTCGGACGTTTTTTTTTTTTTTTTTTACACGGGATCGAAATGATCGAATGACGTTCGCTCGCCGCCGACTTGCTTTGGAATCGTTGGGTCGTTGTCGAAACGGCTGTTCGAGATGTGTTGACGGGGAAAAAAATATGAAAAAAAAACAAAAAAAGAATCGCGTGCACGGACGTCACCCGGCTGCACCCGACGCGAAATAGTTCCTAGATGTCGGATCAGTGACGTGTTAACGACGTCGTCGCGAGTGCGAAACGTCGTTTCAATAACGACGACAAAAGAGGAGCAAGTGGCAGAGGAGCTCGAACGATCCGAGGCTGCGAGCCTCGCGCAGCGAATGCGCAGAGACCTCTCGAGTGGTCGAATCAGTCCTGTCGATGGATTCTCGTGCACTTTGTTACTATAGTATCTACCGTATAAATATTAGAGTACCGTAGCGTATAGCTGTATGTAATTATTAATTGTATATTGAAGAACGTTGCTGCTAAGCAATCAGGGCTCGTTCGCCACGGTGCGGTGAGCGCCACCCGCGGCGGAAATCCGCATTTTTCACTGGACTCCTTGTATACACTTTACGAATCTTTTTCTTGGTACACACAAAGATCTCGGTGTCTATGATACGTGATTTCTCGTAAGGTAGGTACAACCGCAGCCGCGACAACACAAACCATCTTCAATCATTTTGATGGACGTGGAAAATCATGTTCTCCTCGCTCGTTCTCTGTAGTCGGGGAGTCCAGGAAAAAACGCGAGGTTTCGCCACCAGGAGGGTTGCCAATTTTGCCGGGCACGTTGTGGCCATTGTCGCACGGGGCGAATGACGACCGAGGAAACGAGCGTTTCGATGATTACTGTAGAAAAAGCGAATAAGAGACACTTCCCGAAATGACCTCGTCCACGACCCAAGTCCACTGCAACCTCGATTTTCGGGGCAGCGGAGGACCGAACTGCTCGTCACACTTGCAGAAACCGAGGTTTCGCGAGTTCTGCGCAGCCGGCGCACTCGCTGATTGGTCCAACGCTGCCCTCATCGTGCGTCACGCTGATCAATGATGAAATCGAGGTGGCGAAAAATCGAGGTCGTTGTGCACGAACATCGGCCCCGTTTCCACGCAGCTCCGAAAGTTCCCAAAAAACCGTTGGCGAATCGTCTCTACAGGTGGTTTTTATTTATTCTCTTAAGATGGAAAACGTTTCGCACGCGCGACAAACGCGGAAAACGAGGGGACGAGTACGGCGCAACGAACGAGGCGTGTCCCTCGCCGCGCACGTTTAGCATTTAATTAGTTATTAGTGGGGCGCGCGCGCGCTCGTCAAGCTGTATTCGTATTAGCCAAACATTCCCCGAGCCAGTGCAGCTTCGCTAACGAGCGTAACCCGCGAGGGACTGAGAGAGAGACAATACATTAGCCTTACAGCGGAGGACGATCATCAGCGTCGAAACGATCAAAGACCACCCGCGCCACGTGGTTGTCCGCTTGAGCCAAATGAATTACAACTTTCCGCGTGTAACGTGTAGCATTAGCCTTAGGACTTGTGACGACCTATCGGGCGTCGGCGTCGAGCTGTCTGGATTACACGACGACGGAATGGACGAATGACGTGCGAGCAACGTATATCATATTTTATTTCATTATTATATATATATTAATGTTACGAAATTGTAATAAAGAAAAAAGAAAGAAAAACCTTCGCACCTGCCGAGCCCGCTGCGGGCCTACGCCGTTCGACCTCTTAACTAGGGCATAACCGACGATAATATACGTAGGAGTTATCGAGTGTAGGAAGACTCTATTTATACCTTCAGTCTTTAATAAATTAAAAAGAGTGAAAACATAATGACGACGAGGCTGTTTCGTTTTGTCCAAGCGGTAGCGTAATTATTGCTGATACCTTAATTGTTATACTGTATGTGTTATAGAAACGACGCTTGCGACATTTGGTTAAGTGATTTTCCACCGTTTTCGAGTAAGTTCCACTCGACTCGGCTGACAGCCGTGAAACGGAGGGGCAGTCGTGAGTTATAAAAACAAGGTTTATAGTCATGTAAAAACCGTCTTAATGTTATTATGACAGTGAATCCTGATTGATTATGTACAGCACGTTGGTAGATGATATCTTAATTAAGATGAACACCATTATTTCCACCCTCGCAGCTCGTGTGTCGTTGGCCAAGTTGTCTCGCACACTCGCGATCTAAACGACGTGTTCTTGGACGTTCGGTCTGTAGCCACCTCTGGGCTCGCGTGGAAGTTCCCGGATGACTATCGGCTTCCTGGCGCCGACCTCCCGGTTGGTGACACAGTTGTGGATATCCGAATCTTCGTCGTCCGTCGAGTGACCGTTGTTCAACGGATGCCGGCGTCGCTTCCTCTTGGCGTTTGGAGTTTGGGGCCTCGGCCTCCTCTTGGAGTCGCTGCTCGGCTCCTCGGACTCGGTGTCTCTGCGATTTCCCACCGTCGTCACCGATCTCGACGGGACGCTCGGCCGGCTCGACTCGCTTCTCGTCGCATCCGTCAGCACACTCGTCGAGTAATTTCGCCTAGGGGCCGAACGCACCCGTCGCGATTGCTGTCTGTCCTCCCGACGCGACAGGTTCTCCTCGCTCCTCGCTCGATTTCGCGGCCTTCGACGCCGCTTTCGAGACCTCAAGCTCTCCGTGGATCCGATCACCTGGCCACCGATCGGATCTATAGATATGGAGTCCAGGGCGTCCAGCGACTGAGCCAGACGAGGCATCTGAACCGCTTCCTCGTAGGGCGGAGGGTTTATCAATTCTAGCGGGTGAATACGGGGCTCGGATGCACTTCTCACCGCTTGTTCCAAATCTATATTTCTGGAATTAAAAAAATATATTCTTTTAGTGTCGTTGAACGAAGTCGACGTGTAGACATTTTTTTGTGGGAAAATAATGATAGAATTTGATTGAAAGATATATTGGATGAGATATTGAAAGATGAATTGGATGAGAAATTTCGAAGGATGCACTGACTGTTATTATGTTTAATGCAGTAGATCGAAATTGCTACTGTGGGGTGGCATCGTGAAATTACCTTCTTCGAAGCAACCGAAGCCGTTCCCTAGCTTCCTCTTGCTCGAGCCTCGTTCTCTCGCGTCTCGCCTGTCTCTTTATCGTCAGAGTGTGCCTCAGCGAGACTGTGCTTCCAAACACGAGGATCAAGACCAAAAACGTGATCATCACGATACCCCAGGTTCTGTCCTTGTTGTAATAATTGTCACTACGCCAGGCGTTGAAGCAGGCGCTCTCCCACGAGTAGCCGGACACGTTGCTCGGGCTCTGACATATCAAGGATCTCGCTAGTGTCTTCCCCGGGAGTTCCGTGAGATACCGGAAGGTCTCGTAGAGCTGCTGACAATCGCAGCGCCACGGATTGTCCTCCATAAGCACCGTTCGAAGATTTTCGTTCGACTTGAACACTTCGACGTTTATTCCCTCGGTCAGTCTGTTGCCTGCAAATCGATCGAACTCTGCGTTTTTAATTGTTGCGAACAAATGGAATTGACGAGAAAAATCACGGTAGGGTGAAATACCTGACAAGTCGAGTTTCTGCAATTCCGGAAGTTGGGCAAAAGTGTTATTTGCCAACTCGACCAATCGATTACGTTTGAGAATCAAAGTACGCAGGGTGTCCGAGTTGAAATAGTCACTGACACCTTCCAGCCGGTTGTCACTCAAGTCGAGAGTTCTTATTCTCGGCATGTTGGTGAGAAAATCACGCGGGATGGTTTGAATCAAATTGGCAGTGAGGTCCAGGGTTATTAACGAGGACATTATGTTCGGAAAACGCTCGAAGTCGTTGAATGACAAATTCAGGAGTCGTAGATTCATCGTCTCGCGAAAGGTCGAGGGATGCAACTGCGCGAGATTGTTTGACGACAGATCCAGAGCTTCGAGCTTTATCAGTCCGGCGAAGGAACTTCGATTCACGATGTTGAGGCCATTGGCGTTGAGGTGCAACTGCGCGAGCATTCGATTTTTCGCGAATATTCGGTCCGGCAGCATCCGTATGACGTTGTGAGAGAGGACCGCGTGGGTCAGAGTCGTCAGGCCGTGAAGACCTGGTCTGTCCAAATTGCATCGTGAAACGTCCAACCTCTTCAAATTATTGTGCTTCAGAGTCTCGTGCCTGAAAAGAAATGAAAGAATAATAAGAAACGTAGGTATATTCAATAGGTAGGTAGGAAAGAAACGTAGGTATATTCAATACATATTTTAATATTCCGAAATACTTGCATCAAAATATGTCAAAAACGATTTAGTGCGAATAATCGCGATAAAAAAATTTTGGATTTCGCAAAGTTGGAAAACCTTGTCCGATGGGAAATTTCCCGCTGATTCCGAAAAGCACCGTTATTTTCCCGAAAAATGAAAAATTAGACGAGAAAAATGCGAAAAATAATTTTTCACTTTTTTCGAAATTTCGTCACTTCACTAAAATCGAGGTTACTTTTTTTTCGATCGACCAAACCTGGATTTTCTTTTTGCGTTCGAAAGAAAACTTTATAACGAAGAGAATGCCGCAAGGCGGAACTCGATATCTTGATTTCTGAATTTTTTACAGAATTTTAAAGTCAGACCCCCAAAAGACCTTTCTAAAAATTTGCGATTTTTGGGGGTCTGAATTAAAAATTCTGTCAAAAATTAAAAAATCGAGATATCGCGTTCCGCTTTGCGGCATTCTCTTCCTTGTAGAGTTTTCTTTCGAACGCAAAAAGAAAATCCAGGTTTGGTCGATCGAAAAAAAAGTAACCTCGATTTTAGTGAAGTGACCAAATTTCGAAAAAAGTGAAAAATTATTTTTCGCATTTTTCTCGTCGAATTTTTCATTTTTCGGGAAAATAACGGTGCTTTTCGGAATCAGCGTGGAATTTCCCATCGGACAAGGTTTTCCAACTTTGCGAAATCCAAAATTTTTTTATCGCGATTATTCGCACTAAATCGTTTTTGACATATTTTGGTACAAGTATTTCGGAATATTAAAATCGCAAGTCAACTTCCGGCTTAAAAAAAAATATATATATAAGATATACATGTATTGATACTGTGTGTATTTGTTCGAAATTACATTCGTCTTTGCACATTGCATTTTTTGCAATCCTTCAAAAAACGCACTGACAAGTACATGCGAATGTCATAATTGTTTTTAACTCTCTCAGCTTTCGTTTTTCGCCAGGTGCTTTCTCAGCACCTGGACCAGGTGTTTCGCGCGAGACTGTCCTTGAGGACCAGCTTGATCAGAAAACGACTCTGGCCGTCTCGATGCCCGAGGTTCAGGTTAATGTACGCAAGAAATTTCGCATAATGTATTCAATGACCTCAACTTAACGAACTTAAGGGGATCAAGACACCTGATAAAGGACGTTGGTAATATTTTTCATTGAGGATATTGCAGTTAATAAAAAAAAAACAACTTACTGGAAATACCGGATTCTCAAGTAATTGTATTCTACATTTTTCTACCAGTGTCGTACTCGGGCCTGCACGGTAAACCGTACGTTTTTCGTTAAAGTGGCTGAAAGTGACTTCTCCCGTTAATCCCGAAATAACCGTTGGTCGTTACGTATTTACCTGCTGCTGTAAACGAGTCTAGGATTGTTAGCGAGCCTCAACTGCTCAAGGTCTGGTGCACCCTCGAACGTGTCCGGACTCAAGTAATTGAGGAAACAATCGGACAGGTCCAGCCATCTCAATTTTTCACTTGTCAGTCGTTGAATGCTCTTCAAAGGATTCCCTTCGAGGCTCAAAGTGACCAGTTCCGGGAGGCCTAACAAGGACGTGTTGGTGATGCTGCTAATTGCTGGAAAAATGCCTGATGCGTTAAGAAAGGCGACACAAAGACCGTCGGTGCAGTCGCTAAATTCGTATTAAGCGTCTCACAGCATCTTCTAACGTCCAGAGCGCGAACGGCGCTGCTCGTCAAGCCATCCAAGCTCGTTATTGGATTTGCCGAAAGATACAGAGCCTTGAGATTCGCCAGATGACCGATCGACGCTATGTCGTCCACGTCGATTATGTCATTCTCGCTCAAATCCAGCTTCTGCAATTGCGTCAACTGTTGAAGATCACCGGGCAATGACGTCACTTTGTTTTTCGCCAAATTCAGGTAAACGAGATCTCGCAGTCGGTTCAGCTCGTCGGGCACCGTGACCAGAAGATTGTTGGAGAGATCCAGGTGCTGCACCTAAGTAAATTTCAATCTCCATTAGCGATCCAATTAATGCGAAAAAATAAAAAAAATGGTAGCGTTTCGATTATCGTGTCTTTGACTCACCAGATCACTAATGTTTTGAGGAAAAAATTGAATCGCCTGACCCGAACAAACGATTCTGCGAGGCTCGTGATCCAGGTAACACAGACAACTGATCGGGCACGATCTTTGGCCACTGGTCACTTGAAGACACGTCAACGAAACCAGAAGCAGTAAACTGACTCGGCTGCGAACACGCTTTGAGTCGTTACTTTTCATTGCTTCATTTTCCATGTTCACGTCATGAAGTCAAATCACAATCGTCACCATTCTTGTCGTAGCGTATATCAGGTTTGGTGACGTCACCTTACTGTAGAAAAGCGAAGCTCGTGGCGAGTGCACTGGACTCGATGCACCATAACTGTGGATACTCAATTGAGACTTTGACTCCAGACATTTTTCACGAAACTGGATAAACCGCGGCTCATCTTTCCTCGCGACTATCGTTCACGTGGAAATGCCGAATGTTCGTCGAGCACCCCGATGCACTGGGAGCGGTTACACCGTGATCCATACGTGAAAACTACTAACCACCAACTTATCTTTGATAAAGGCTGCCGGGACTGGCGACCGGTGCTGAGATAACTCCTGGGAGATAACGCATCATCGTGGGCTGGGCTATAACCTGCTGTAGTACAACTGATAGTCGCTTCGCGTTTCGAGCGGGCACCTTGTATTTTCGACGATATTTTTCAACAATGAAAAGACCTTTTCTGGGATAAAATTGTGAGTAAAATTATTTGTGGAGAGTCGTAGGGGATCTGTGAAAAAATGTGGAGTCTACATTAAAGTCCTCATCTTTAATATAGAATTTTTTTTTTCAGGCGAATAAAATAAAATATGTGGCGTTCGGAAATTTATGATTTTTTTTTCTTCTAGAACAAATGTGGAATTCCGAGAATGCTGGCGGTGTAAAAAGTGTATCACGAACGAATTCAATTTACATTTATCGTCAGTGTTCACTGAATTGCATTGGGAGCAGGTGCCTCGACGCTCCTACTACGCTCGTCGAGCAGTCTACGTCGTATTTGAATAATCGATCGGCTGACTTATTGTCGAATGGACGAAAAAAAGAGGAGAAACACAGGGGGTTTAAGGTAAATACAAGAAGCATATGTAAAAATGTATAAAAATGAATTGTGGTCTGTAATAATAATTCGAAATTCATTTTATGAGTTTGAATGAAAATATCAAGACGCGTTGTCGTTTGACGATAATAAAGTTTTGCAACTAATTTATTATACTGCGGGGTTGAACGGGACGATTTTTCTTAAACGTGTACGTGATGTACACCATAGTCCCAAAAATGACACACGAACCAAAGACAACGGATATCGTGACAATCCACGTGGTGGCGCGTCCAACGTGGTCGTCGATGACCGTCAATCCCCGCCAATTTTTCGCGCAGAAATCCCACCAGGTGTGGCCAGTCGCGTTTTTCGGGCTGGCGCAAATCAGATGAGTCGTTTTCGTCCTCTGCCCACTCGCGAGGTAATAATACATCGGATATAATGCGGTGCAATTGCAGATCCAGGGATTACCGTCGAGTTCCACGTTCAGCAGATTTGGATTGTCCTGAAAAATTGTGGGACTGATACCAGCGGAAATTCTGTTTCCTAGAACCCAAATGAAACGATAAATTGGATTGTATGGAATGAAGAGGCTATCGTGTCGCGTCGTAAGAGGAATATGAAAAAACAAATGAGAAGAATCAGGAAAACATCTTTCGTTCAACCTCTTAAATTTATATCCGACAAGTTCGGCAAATTAGCAAAACTGTCTCTCCCGAGTGTCGTCAATTTATTGTGTCCCAGAATGAGGATACCCAAGGACGGAGACTTGAAAGCACCGCAATTGCCTTCCAATCGATTGTGACTCATGTCCAGACGTCGAATCTTCGGCATCCTCGACAAATCCCATGATCCCCGGTTTCCTATCGAGTTGGTCGAAAAATTGACGTCACGCGCCGCAGTCTCGAGATTCGGCAACGTGGTGACTTTGTTCTCGGCAAGATCGAGTTTCGCCAGAGCGGGAAGTCCGGCAAAGTCAGTATCTCTTATCGACATTATTCTGTTTGCGGCTAAGTGAAGAGTTTCCAAATTTTTCGGGCCGTTGAACCACGAGTTTTTGACGACCTTCAGACGGTTCTTGCGCAGGTTCAGGTACCGAAGTTCGTGGTTCGTCAAAAATATCGCGTCGGGTATCGCGTCCAGCTCGTTTTCCTGAAGGTCCAGATACCGGAGGTTCGTGAGTCTCCGAAACGACTCGGGATACAAGTAGTCCAATTGACAGTCTTTTAGCACAAGTTCCGTCAGTGAACCGCTGCTTAATTCGCGAATGCTTCCCAACGGATTTCCCGTAAGATTGAGTGTCTTCAGCGATGGTAACGAGTCGTGCAGGTCGAAGTCAATTGTGTGAATGTCTGAAACCCAAGAATGGCAAGGAAAATGCTGATAAAAATAATTTTCAAACTGGGACAGTGGGTTAAAAATGAAAAGGACAGAAGCGAAACCGCGTAAGGGAGGTGCGGGCAAAATGGGACGCGTAAGCGAAAAATGGTTTTATGACGAAAACAAAAGTGTACTTCGATTGCTTTTGATCCAAAAATTCGATTCCAAGCATCAATTTTGAGTGTCGACAAAAAAAAAAAAAGTGCGGGCAAAATGGGACGGACCCCCAAAATCGGAAATTCGTGTTGTTTTGTACTCGGTGATACTCCTTAATGCTTAATTCGCAAAAAAAAAAAATTGTAAAAAAAAAAAAATTTCAAAGTGACTTTTCAAAAGCCGGATTGCTTAAAACACTCAAAATTGTTAAAAACCTTTATATTCCGTTCACATGCGTTGAATTGTGTCGTATAGACGCGATTTTCACGAAATGGGGGTCCCTCCCATTTTGCCCGCACACATATCTGGAACTGAAAAAATAGCTGTCCCATTTTGCCCGCGCGTCCCTTATATCCGACATTTCATGTAGACAATAGAAGCGATACGAATAAATAAGTATAAGTAACTAATTCCTGAATTTCAAATCACGTTTTATGGACATGAAACCGATTGTTACTTTTTTAGGTCCCGACACAATCGAAGCTGAAATGCTCGTTCGGATTTGCAACAAAGTAGCGGACTGAGCGATTTCGTTCGCGTTTCACCTCAATTCACGTTTACCGCAATGATCCGCCACGAGGACCTCGAGCGAAGATGTCGACAGCCCGGTAAGGTTGCTCAAAGGATTTCGCGATAACGCGAGACTCCGCAGTCGAGGAAGTCCATTGACGACACTTATGTTGGAGATATCGGCGATTTTGTTGTCCGCCAGACTGACGGACTTGATCCACGATGCAGCAACGAGGGTGCGGGGCAAGTACGCGAGTTCATTACTATCGAGATGGAGTTCCTCGATATTCGTTCGACGCATTCCTGAGATTGTCCTTAGAACGAATTCGGGCGAATGGTGGCTGAGTGTGAGGACCGACGATGGTGATTTCTGATGCTGTCAAATGTGTCCAATCAGATTGTAGCGTGTGGAGAGTAATTTCAACGAGACACAATTTATTAGAGCGACGACGTTAATTCTTTTCATACGTATGTCATCATTTTTTAACTAGTTTCCAGTACTTTTTATTTTACTCCACTTACCGCAGATTTTGCGACTCTTCGAGGAAAGCTTTCCGTCAAATCATTGATGGTAACTGAGGTCACAGTCGCGTCAAATGCCTGACACTGATACTTTGAACTTAAAACCTCAAACAAACCGAATGATAACGTGATAAGATAAATATCGATTCTCATTGCTGGGCAGGTTGCATCCCCGAAAACCATAGGTTACGATGTACTGTGTGAAGTCAAGCGATACATTAATTCTACAAGACGTCCGGAATATCGAAAACTAGCAGACCATGAAAAATTGCATATTTTTAGAAGGGGTACCCCTTTCGTTTTTTTGCCATTTTTGGGGGTCCGAATAAACGATCAAATGAGTTTATGATCGTTAGGTTAGCAAAATATGTTGCTAATTTAACGAAAATGTGCAAAATGTGTAAATTATTAAAACTCAGAAAATATTTAGCTAACGAATAAACGAATTTGTTTTATCACGTTTTTGTAAGCCCGGCGAAACGATTTTTCTCCGTACGGACGATCGGAGAGGACGAGGACGGCTTTGCGGAAAATGTGCGGTGAAAATCCGTAGGTCTCGAACATTTGAATGGTCAGTCCGCTGGAAAATATAAGACATTAGATAAATACCTCGAGTATCCCAAAGCCGATATTGAGCGGTCGTCTCTCCGCGGGTCTAAGCCCCTCTCGGCTGACCCATGCGGATATTTTCCCCTTTCCTCCACTCGTCCACTCGTCGCAACGACGACCCACCGGACCTTTTTATTGTTGCTTTTAAATCCCCAAGGACGTTCCTCGATATTCCAGAGCCGAGGCCGAGGCTTTCGAATTATTTTCAATCCCGAAGATTCCGAGAATCATCCCTTATATTAATTACCATCTAAAGTACGGAATTAAAAAATTATTGGCTCGGGGTAAATACGGAATTTCGAAGAAAAAAAAAACGTGGTTCGTACCAAATTATTATTGTTATTATCGTGTTTAATTTTGCGAATCGACCGAGAGGTTGATATTTTTTAGCGTTTTAGATTTGTCGCATGTTCAACAGAAACCCATCAACATTTTGCGGTACTCCGCTAGCAAAATAAACAAAAATCGATATTTCCAGCATGTTCTCCGCATTTTATTCGTGCTATTCGATAAGTTGGCATTCGAGTATCGGGACGCGAGTTAATATAGGAGCCGATGTTGGCATAGCGACGTAGTATACAATTGACCTGGAATATTACATTTCCCGCTCCGTGCAAATGTATTTACGTTGGAAATTTATGACGAAGGGTTTGTAATTCGCAAAATGCGCTTTTTAATGGTTGACGCTTGAGGCGAGGAAAGTCGGCGTATGGACAATTTTTTACATCACAAAAAAAAAAAAAAAGATTAAAAAGTACCAGTTTGTTTTTCCAGTACGAACTTGAAAAATGTCAAGCAGATTTTTGGACGAATTAATCCTGCAGAGTGCGCAGGATTAATTGAGGAAAAAAAAAATGGTCCACCCTCGGAAGGTTTTCTCATTTGCCGGATTCTCTCGAGGGCGAGGGCGACGACCGCTCCACCCCCGTCAGTCCGACTGGTCGGACGTGATGCACGCGATTTTAAAAACGGTCTTATCCGCGCAGGACCGTATTCCGGGATAAAAGCTTTTTCACACGTCCCTCTCGATTCTCGTGGCGCGAGCCAATGGACGCACGGGTCACACCCTCCCGGGGGTGTGAGCGGCTTAACCGGCGCCGGCGCTTAGCCCCGGGCTTATCCTCGCGGGGGGGGATGACGGTGGTGGATAGGTGGGTGCGTCGGCTGCCTCCACTTTCCGTCTACCTGTTGATGCTAAGCCAACCCCTTCGCCGCGATCTCGCAAATCCGCCGCGATTCGCGCCTCCGCGTCGATCGTCCCGCCTTCCGGTCTTAACATTTTTTGATCTTATTCAGAAATTCGTCTTTTATTAATTCGATTTTTATATTAATATATAAAAATTGTAGATTACTTTTATAATTTAATTGTTTTACAATTTAATCCACAGTTTTTATATATTAATATAAAAACTATAGATTAAATAGTAAAAAGTTAAAATTATATTAAATTAAATTAAATTGTAAAGATTTAATAATCGCACGACGTAATTTTGTAAGAAAAAAAAAAAAAAAATCGTCATTGCACCTCCGCCTCGTTTTGCATCCGGCTGATCGTCCCATCGCGATCATCTCTTTCGCGATGACTGTCGTCGAGCCCGCGCGAGTCGATTAATCGATTCGGTCCTCCCGTCTCTCCTGCCGCGGCGCCGTCACCGTAAACACACAGCCAGTAGCCACGCTACGGCCGCGCCTCTCGCAAAAACGAGGCTGCTCGAGGTAGCAGCGGCAGATAGCTATAATTAAAATTCGATCAGGCCCCCCCCACACCTCCCCCTCCTTTCATACCCCGGGGTCTGGGTATAAAAGCGAGTTTCTTCTTCTGTTAGATAAAGGGGGCAGGAGGGGGGGGGGGGGTCGAAGAAATCGTACTCGGGTTTTTCGCGAGCGCTACACTGTTAAAAATGTTATGAAATTTACAACATTTTTTCTATACAAAGATGTATGAAATTTACGAACCAAGTATAGTAAATACATTTCCATACATATTTACAATAAAATTAATGAACTTGATGAATTTTAATATACTCATGTTGAAAGTAATATACATGAGTCTCGATATTAGAGAACAATTGAAGAATTTTCTTACATGCGTAATGTAATAATACCATGTTTGTATAGTATTTATTATTATTGAACAAGTTTTAGAAATGTAATATACGACGATGAATTTTCATTATAGACAAGTGGAAAACATTATACAGTATAGTAAAAATAATATGAGTTTCATAATATTTTTACTATACAATGGTATATGAAATTTACAAACCAAGTACACGAAGAGAATAACATCGGAACTACCCTTAAATTATACGGGAATACCACAGGCTTCAATATTTCATTAAATTTGTTAAAAACTACTAACGGTTAGATTTTGCAACTTTTATGTGAGATTTAGATATAGTAAATTGTCAAGTAGTCGGTAGCACAGTCGGTAGCGTCAGCGTCGTTAGGTAGTTATAGGTAGGTAGGTCGTAGGTTCAAACCCCGGATAGGCAGGAAAAATTTTCTTCGGCAGAAACCAGTACCCATGTCTCGAAAAGTAATTCTCGAGATGGAAAATATTTTTTTAATAATTATTTTTAATGTTTCATTAATATAGACATAGTTAAAAAATCTGTGTTGACTTAATACACTTTTTCAAAAATCTGTGTTAAGTTTAATATACACAAGTGTTGGAAGTTTTTTTGCGGATACAGTCCATTAAATTTACAATACGCAATTACATTTTCAATAAGCGGTATATTAAAAATCAAAGTATCCGATAGGAATTTTCCTATACAACCGTTTAATATTACTATCAATTGTATAAATTTCATAATACGATTGTATGGGAAAATTCTTATTCGTAAATTGGAATTTTAATATACCATTCATTGAAAATCCAATTACGTATTGTAAATTTCATGGACTGTATCCGCAAAAAAACTTCCAACACTTTTGTATTAATTTCAACACAGATTTTTTTAACAGTGTAGAATAACGAGACGTGAGGGAGAAAGACATAGAAACGAGAGATACTTGATTCCGCGGAGCTTGGCTCGCGGGCCAGGGTGGAGCGAGCGGTACAACGAAATACACGGGGTGTGATGCTGGAGAGAAGGAGAGAGAAAGAGAAAGAGAGCGAGAAAGAGAAAGAGAGAGAGAAAGAGCGAGGGAGAGAGAGAGAAGGAGAAAGAGAGAGAGAGAAAGAGAAAGAGAAAGAGGGAGAAAATGTAGAGGGGGAAAAAAGTACGGGTGCTATCTCGGCGGCGGGAGTGGATGGCGTTTGGCGCGCGCGCGGTTATATATTTTTAACGCCTTCATTTCCGTCGCGGGGACACCGGAAATAGCTGCACGATACCTCGCGGTGTTTCAAGTATTGATCAGTTCGGTCTGGGTGGCACCCATCCGGGACGGGGGGTTGAGAGGGTGGGAGGGGGGGGGGGGGGGGGGTCGCGAGTTTCTTCGTCCTCGTCTCAACAGCTCAATGCAGCGGGCGGCGCGCGGAGAGCGGAGAGCTTTCCGCCTCGCTCGACTTCCGCGAAGCGAGAAAAAGGCGAGGCGAATCTCTTCGGATCTTCGGGCGCGTCTCTCCTTCCGTCCTCCGCCGCCGCGGCGGCGGCCGGGAGAAAAATCTCGCGCTGCGCAGCATCCGCCGGCCCCGAACGTCCGCGAACACCCGCCAATGTCGCGCGCTAGTCAACTGGACTCGCTATCTCGGGCTTCTCAATAGCAACGCGGTGACAACCGCGTCGTGAGACGCAGCCGCTGGTTGGGCTGCGTAAATAAATAAATCGAGCAAATAAATCGAATAATGGCGTAAATGAGTAAACAAAAAAATTAATGCAAACGAGTAAATAAAAAAGCAAATAAATGAACGCAAAGAAGAAAATAAACAAGCAAATCAACAAATAAAAAAAAAACAAATAAACACAAACGAAAAAATAAACAAACGAAAAAACAAATAAATAAATACAAACGAGAAAATAAACAAATAAAAAAATAAACTAATAAACGCAAACGAGAAAATAAGCAAACAAATAAATAAACACAAACGAAAGAATAAACAAACGAAAAAACAAATAAATAAATACAAATGAGAAAATAAACAAATAAAAAATAAACTAATAAACGCAAACGAGAAAATAAACAAAGAAGTAAAAAAAAACAAATAAATCAGCAAATAAACAAATAGAAATTCGACTCCAAGGATACAAATATTCGAGATTACAGTCAATGGGTTCCCAATGCCCTCAAAATCGTCGGCATTCCAATAGCCCTCAGCTATAAATACGTAAACCAGAAACGAATCATGCGCCACTGTATTTATATTTTTAGCCCTTTTCACCGTTAATCCCGCAGGGTTCGCCCCGCGTTGCGTCGCCGATCGCGGGCTTCAACGAAAATGCCACGACGTTCGTTCGACGACCCTTCCCGGAGAAAAGCGTACGTAGCGCGGAATATACACGATATACTGTAACGCGCTTTTTGAACGCGTTACAAAGAGGGCACTGTAGTACGGCCTTCTTTGCGTCGATTGCCGACCTCGCGGGCCACCCGGCGAACAATCCTCCCCGGGGCACTCTCACCGACCGAAAAAGACTTATTGATACGACTGTTTTTTTTTATTGTTTTTTTGTTAATGCACCCGCCGCTGACGAGATGCACCGCGACGAGCGGGAGAGCGCCGTTGGTCACCCTCACCGATTCCCCGGGAGTTGATAATTCCCGGGTTCCGCCGTTGCTACGCGAGACAGAAGGACGGAGAGACTCTGCCGCCCGCGAAGAGCCAGCGACGAGCCGCTGCTGGGAGGGAGACGGAGAGCGGGGAGCCCTACGACCGCTTGCGAACAGCCGCCGATCAGCTGCTGTCGCGCGAGACTTCGCGCCTCGCCGCCGTCGTCGTTTCCCCCACCGCGGCGGGCTACTGCTGCCCGGCCGCGTGCTGCTTAGCGCTTTGCGCGGAATTAATGAATCCGTGCGTCGCCGAATTATTCGCGGGTTTCTGTCGTTTTCCGGGGATCTCCGGCGATTGCGAACGAGCGCCTAGTTCTTCGTTATTTGATCTCTTGTAAAAAAATCGGGTAAGCGGCGCCGCCGCCTCGCGTTGCCGATTCGAGATTCGCGCGCGAAACCGCCCCCCCCCCCGCGCGTCAACAGCGTCATCGTTCCGCGTGTCGCGCTACGCGACCGGTAGTTCGCGCGAAATTAAGGAATTTCGGGTGATGAGGGGAGGGGACGGGGAGACGAGCGCGTCGAGACTTGTCATTGTTCGTCAGGCCGGTGTAACGCGAGGTTGGCGTCGACGTCGCGGGGACAGAGGCCAGCGCTTTTCCGGGACTTTGGATTGTGCAGCGAGGAATTTGGAGGTAGGGTCCCTCTCGGAGGTTTCCTCAGGGTTTTCGTGACAGTCTCCGGGTGCGCGGGTGTTGGTTTTTCGCGACCGCCCGACGACCGTGGGGTATCCGTCGTGTGCGGGAATAATCGCGGTAGGACCCGTATAGTGCGCGTTATATTGTTCTCGAGATCGCGGTGAGAGTGCCCTCGGCTCGCGAGCGGTCGGTCTCAAGGGCGGACGATCGGCGCCGTTTTGGTAAGCGTACCGGGGCGGAACAATCCCCGGGAAAAGTGTGCGTGCGAGCGATCGCGGGGGCGTTGGAGAGTTTCGCGGGCGACCTTCTGTCGCCGCCTCGTGATACGACCGACGATCGGTCGCACGCGCACGAGGCTGTCGGCCTGTGCGCGGCCATCCCGGGTGCGTGCGAATCGCAAGCGTCGCGATTTTTGGTTTTGAATTTTTGTCGTGTTCGTGTTTTTATTTGTGTTTTGCGTCGGTCGAGCGGTCGACCGTAGTAGGGCCTTTGTCGCGCGGGGCTTCGTCCCCGGTCACGGAATTTAGCTCGCGGTCGCGGTTAACATCATTTTTGTTTTGTAATATTTTTGTTGCTCGTGCCGGGTAGGAAATCGGGAACGGCGAACTAAGTAACCGTTCCCCGATTTTAGTAGGGCGCCGCCTTCTGTATCGCGACCAATTGAGAGTGTCATTTTGGACAATAAATTGTTTTTGTTGTGCCCGAACTAGTGTGAATATTTTTGTGTCGCGAATTGTTTTATTTTGTAAAAAATCGAGCCAGACCGAATATTTCGTCCCCGAGTTCCCGAACCGCCCCCTCTACCATTGTGCAGGCTGTGGCTAGCCGGCCAACCAACCTCTCCCCGTTTTTTTATTTCCACAACTTCACAGCTGGGCCACGCTAAGAGCGTGGATGGCGCCCCCGGACTTAAAGTAAAACCAGCTGACGGGGATTTTTGTCGCCAGCCCGGGTTTTGGAGGCTCGTAACTCGCGAGCGCGGTAACAAATTGGCGCCCAACGTGGTTGCCCCTTACCATCGAACCTGGGGACAGAAATTTTCGGTCGTTTTTTTTTTGTAGTTTTTTTTATCCCGGGAAATTAGAGTTTTTGCGATTCGGGTCGCTGTTTTTTTTCCGGGAAATTAATTATTGCGAAGTATTTCGAGACAACGGACAGTGCAGATTGGTTTTTCGCGAAGAATTGAGAATTTATTGCGTTGTTTGTTGTACCTGGCCGAAAATTAGCGGAGCGTTTTTGAGGTATTTTCGTGAATTTCGTGAATTTCGTGACCGACTTAATTGATATTCCGAGGTTTTTTTGGTAAGGAATTTGGATTAAGAGTGCGCGGAAAGAGTCCTGATTTTCGAGGTGCGTGGCGAGTAACGGCCGCGCGCGCGTCTATCGCGCTGCCGCTTGACCTTGTTTATGTTTACGTTTTTTTGTGTCGTCGTCGCTGCGCGTCCGAGCGCTCGAGTCCGGGATCGTCGCTTTCCAGACCGGGAATAATTTAGCACGGGAAGAATTTCGAGGCGAAATAATATTTCGTCTCGACCGCGCCCGATCGGTTTGGTGAAGCTGACCCTCGGGGAAATAAGGGTCGCCGAGTCGCGGTGACGTAGAGCGCGACCGGTACCGGGAGAGGTGGTGCTCGACTCGTAACTATCTTACTATTTATTTTTGGGACTTCGGGTTTCCGATTTTTGTTTTTTTTGAGTTTCGTTTTTGTTGGGATTTTCGTTTTTTTTAGTTTTTGTTTTTTTTACCGATTGACACCAGCTTGGGAGCGCAGAGGTGGGGATTCCGGGACTTCGAGTCTCGAAATTGTTGCTTCTGTTCTAGTTCCTGAGTTGCAGCGGGGGTACTTTTTATTCTCTGACCCCTCGGCATGCGTGCTGGGGTGGGAGGGCATAGTTGACAGTACCCGGTCGCTGGGGGTTAGTTTGACATTTTCCATTTTGTTTGGAATTTATTAGATTGACTTCGTTCGTGTTTTTTTTGTGACAGCTGGTTTTACTTTTTTTGACATTTTCGTTTTTTTTATCGGTGGACCGTGGTGAATTTTTGTTTTGGGACATTCGCGTTTTATTTTCGAGACTTCGTTTTTTATTTCGAGTGACATCTGACGAGCTCTCCTCGCCCGGGATATTCGGGCAAGATCTGTACGCTTTATTCCGGGATACGATCGACTCGAGCCTCGTTCGCGGAGTGACGACTGTATCGCGTTGCGTAGGATTAAGTTGCGTGTTTCGTTCGTTCTATTTATTGATGCGATTAGTTTTATTGATTGACGTGATTTGTTTTATTTATTGATCTGACGCGTTTATTTTTATTTTGATCTGACTTGCGTATTTTTCGGTATTTATTTTGTTGACGAATTTCGTAGGTTAAGTGCGTGTTTGATTGTGTGTTTTTTTTTTTGCGCTGAACCGATTAGCCGTGCATGCTCCCTGCTGATTGGATCTCGTTTTTTGTACCGGTTATTTTTGTTTTTTTTTGTTTAATATCGCTTTACAGCCTCCAGCCGCCGCGCCCTGTTCCGAGAGACCGCTAGTAGCGTTTTGTTTTGAGTTTTGAGCCACCGCGCTTTGCACTCCCGGGGGAATATTTCCTTTTTTTGGCCTGTTATTTTATGGCCGTTCACTGATTACCCGGGAGTTAACGATCCAATTAATCATTGTCGAGCTTTGCGCGTCCGGTGGGGATTACCTCAGCCGGGTAGAGTCGATTCTGGTTGTTTTTGTTGTGTAAGTTGCGAAGCGGCATTTCGAATTTTTGAGGCTCAATAAATTGTTTGCGGATCTCGGGCGGGGTATCGCGGGCCACGCGCCTGTCGCGGCGTGATTCGAGCCGAGGACGGCTAGTACCAGGGAGTAATCTTGCGTTTATTATTTCTTTCGTATTACCGGCGATCGTTTTGGATTCTTGATGATTGTTCTTTTTTTTACGTTAAGGACTCGCGTGATTATTACCTGCTATATATTTGTATTTTATTCTTTGTATCCCCGGTATATCGCGTTTTTGTGTAAGCTTTTTTTTTGTTTTTTTTGCTCGTTCTGAGACGACCGGCGACCGCGTTCGCCTACAGCCGTGCGCGCATTCCCAGGTGACCCCGGGAGATATTTGAAATCGTCATGTACGCGTTTTCGCGATTTTCGGCGGCCATAGCCGAATTGTCCTTTGACCAGCTCCAGGACGAATGCGAGCGCCTGGGCCTGCCTGTCGAGGGAGCGCGTAGCACCCTGATCAGTCGACTGTTGAGGGCGACACACGGGCCGGCTTTACATGTGGACGTCGATCAGCCGATGTTCGGTGACGCGACCGAGCCGGTTCTTCCCTGCGACGCGTCGCGGGTACACGAGGAGTCGCGCGTAACACCTGAACAGCCTTTGCGCGCCGATACGGGCTACGAGACGCGGGCGGGTTCGCGACGCGCGAGCGGATCGCTGAACGTGACCGGGGCCCGACCGGAGGGTCCGAGGGCGGCGCCTTCTGCGCCTGCCCTGAGCAATCGCGTGTCCTTCGCGGAAAATCGGTCCCGCAGTCTAGAAGAACCGTTGGTTCCGCCCCCTCCGGGCAACGGAATCCCCGTTGGTGTCCCGGGAGGCACTCACCCATCAGAAGCAGTACCGATCGATTTACGGATTTCGCGGGATGAGAATTCGCGTGTCGCGCCGCGCCCTTTGTCCTCGAGCCTCCCGCCCGCGTCAGCTTCGCGCTGGCACGCGCCGCAGAGCATCACGCGGCCACCCCCATTTGCGCCACCCCCACCCCCGAGCCAATCGTCCTATTGGGCCCAACCGGTTGAACTTCCCCCGAACGGCCCGAGTATGTCCGATTCGCGCCCGGGGTACGATATCCCGCATTCGGCGGTATTCCGTGGTCCTTATGACCGACCGCCGCCGTTCGCGCAACCCAATACTGGGAGTTATTTGAGTGCAGGGGCCCCGCATGGCCATTCGTCGCCGATGCCGCCGCCGGCCGGAGAGGGAAACGAGTACCCGGGAAACAACCATCCGGGAAATAATTATTGGGGAAACGCGTACGCGAGGAATAATTATCCTACGAACGGCTGCCCGGGACCGTCCGGCGCGCCGTCTTATTCGAATGAGGGAGGACATCAGCGCGTGACATCCGCGACCGCGTATCACATTATGTGTAAGTGGAATTTATCCTTTTCGGGAGCGCGCGGGGAAGACGCGGAAGACTTTCTAATTCGCATCACGGAAGGGCGCGCACTCGTCGCGATTTCGGACGCCGACATTCTCAACGGTCTGCCGTTTTTCTTGTCGGGTATCGCCCTCCATTGGTTCCGCAACGAGCGTCGCCGATGGACGACATGGCGAGAATGTGAGTGTGCGATGCGCCGTCGGTTCGGAGACCCGGACTTACAATTCGCGCTCCGGGAAGAAATTATGCGTCGTACACAAGGACCGTACGAGGCCGTAACCGATTACCTGACGTGTATGCGCGCGTTATTCGAGAGGGTATCGCCGCCGATGGGAGACGCGGAACAGCTCGCGTACGCGCATCGAAACCTATTGCCGAAATTCCAAATCGCGATCGCGCGGTCTAACGCGCGTACCCTAGAGGAACTTGAGTCGCTCGCGGTTCGAGTCGAGAAATGCTACAGCGCCGCGGATTATTACCGGGCTCCGCCGTTACCGGAAAAATCACTTTTCCCGAAGCTGGCGTACCGGGCTCCGCCCGACGCGCCCCGTGTATCCAAGGTGTCCTTCGGCATCCTGGACGCCTCGTACGACACGAAATCGCCATCCCGGGACGGAGCTGCGCGACCGGCGTCGCGGTCCAGTCAGCCGGTTCACTCGCCGCACCCCTCGGGACAGCCGCCGAAGTCGCCGCAGACGCGGGCGACCGCGACTGCCGCTTCGCCTGCTGCCACGAGGAGGGACGATCGGCCCCGCGAGGAACCGACGTGCTGGAATTGCGACGCCAAAGGTCACTTCGCGCGAGGCTGCGGGAAACCCCGCCGCCTCTACTGCTACCGGTGTGGCAAAAAGGACATTTCGACAAATACGCCACACGAGTGCACGGGAAACGGAGCCGAGGGTCGCGCGTAGGGGCTACCGCGACTCCTCTGTTGTCCCAGGTTGCCCCGACAGTATCGATAGGACCGCCTGCGCCCGCTGAGTCCCGTGAACCGCTGTCGGACCTGCTGGCCATCGTGCCGCCGTACCTCTGTAGTCCACTCGGCGAGGATCGTCGTCAAACGACTCTCGTCGTGTTGCTGGACGTCCGAGGCCATCGGCTACCGGCCATGGTGGACAGCGGGTCAACGAGCACCTTTATCGGGCCCGAAGGGCTATTGTTAGCGACGAAAGTCGGGTTAGTGCGCCGACCGACGCCGCACCGCCCTATCACTATCGCGAACAGTCAGAGGATAACGTGCCAGGAAGAGATCGAGTTAGACGCGCTGTTGAAAGATCGTAATGCGACGCTGGTTGCGCGGGTGTTCCCGGATTTACCAGTGCCGCTGCTGCTCGATAGAGATTCGCTGCAAGAGTTCGGCATTGTTATAGATCACCTTCAATCGGTCTGGTATTTTTCGGGGACGCCCGAGGAGCCATTCGCGTTCGAGAGGGTGCAGGGACCGGACTGCTTAGACATCTGCGCAGCTATCTCTACGCTGACCGAGAGCGAAGCCTCCCGGTTACAAGACTTTCTCGAGCGGGAGATCCCGAAGTTGCAGGCTGCACCGGGCTTACAAACCTGGTGGAGCATCGTATTTGCACGGAGGGACCCCCAATCAAGCAGCGATATTACCCGGTTACCCCGATCGTGCGCGACGCGATGTATTGAGAGCTCGGTCGCATGCTGGCGGACGTGTGGTATTCGTTGCGTTACGCGGAAGTCGCGTCGGATCCCAGGCGCTATCCTGAAGGGACAATTGCGGACGAGCAGTTGTTCGTTCGCCGACGAATTACCCGAAGACTCGCGACCCCGTCGATGGATTCCGAATGGAAGCTGGTCGTACCGAAACCCGAAAGAGCGAGGGTATTGCGGGAAAATCATGACGCCCCGCAAGCAGGTCACCTGGGAACGGGCGAAGTACTTCTTTTGTATTAGCGCGCCGCGCCAGAATTACCCGGTAGTAGTTCCTGACAGAAAGGCGATAAGTATTCGCCGGCGAGGCATTAAAGACCGAGCGGTCATTCCATTTGCACTGTGATTGTTTTACTGCCCGGTTCCTCCTTTCAGCTAGGGAGCATGTGTTGGGTGGTACGGTGATGGGTGTACGAGATCGCGGTTCGGTCCGCTCGCGAGACGAAAGGGGTACTGGTGGCGTGTTGCTTGACGCGGGACTTCGCGTCCCTGATACCGGATCATGACTAAGACGTGAGAGTGCCGGGGACGATGTGCGCCGGCGGTTGCCCCGCTGGTCGTGTCGAGCACCCGAGAGTTAGAGCCCCGAGAGGGACGCTACGGCTGAGGACAGCCCGGTTTTGAGGAGGGGGCCAGTTGTAACGCGCTTTTTGAACGCGTTACAAAGAGGGCACTGTAGTACGGCCTTCTTTGCGTCGATTGCCGACCTCGCGGGCCACCCGGCGAACAATCCTCCCCGGGGCACTCTCACCGACCGAAAAAGACTTATTGATACGACTGTTTTTTTTTATTGTTTTTTTGTTAATGCACCCGCCGCTGACGAGATGCACCGCGACGAGCGGGAGAGCGCCGTTGGTCACCCTCACCGATTCCCCGGGAGTTGATAATTCCCGGGTTCCGCCGTTGCTACGCGAGACAGAAGGACGGAGAGACTCTGCCGCCCGCGAAGAGCCAGCGACGAGCCGCTGCTGGGAGGGAGACGGAGAGCGGGGAGCCCTACGACCGCTTGCGAACAGCCGCCGATCAGCTGCTGTCGCGCGAGACTTCGCGCCTCGCCGCCGTCGTCGTTTCCCCCACCGCGGCGGGCTACTGCTGCCCGGCCGCGTGCTGCTTAGCGCTTTGCGCGGAATTAATGAATCCGTGCGTCGCCGAATTATTCGCGGGTTTCTGTCGTTTTCCGGGGATCTCCGGCGATTGCGAACGAGCGCCTAGTTCTTCGTTATTTGATCTCTTGTAAAAAAATCGGGTAAGCGGCGCCGCCGCCTCGCGTTGCCGATTCGAGATTCGCGCGCGAAACCGCCCCCCCCCCCCGCGCGTCAACAGCGTCATCGTTCCGCGTGTCGCGCTACGCGACCGGTAGTTCGCGCGAAATTAAGGAATTTCGGGTGATGAGGGGAGGGGACGGGGAGACGAGCGCGTCGAGACTTGTCATTGTTCGTCAGGCCGGTGTAACGCGAGGTTGGCGTCGACGTCGCGGGGACAGAGGCCAGCGCTTTTCCGGGACTTTGGATTGTGCAGCGAGGAATTTGGAGGTAGGGTCCCTCTCGGAGGTTTCCTCAGGGTTTTCGTGACAGTCTCCGGGTGCGCGGGTGTTGGTTTTTCGCGACCGCCCGACGACCGTGGGGTATCCGTCGTGTGCGGGAATAATCGCGGTAGGACCCGTATAGTGCGCGTTATATTGTTCTCGAGATCGCGGTGAGAGTGCCCTCGGCTCGCGAGCGGTCGGTCTCAAGGGCGGACGATCGGCGCCGTTTTGGTAAGCGTACCGGGGCGGAACAATCCCCGGGAAAAGTGTGCGTGCGAGCGATCGCGGGGGCGTTGGAGAGTTTCGCGGGCGACCTTCTGTCGCCGCCTCGTGATACGACCGACGATCGGTCGCACGCGCACGAGGCTGTCGGCCTGTGCGCGGCCATCCCGGGTGCGTGCGAATCGCAAGCGTCGCGATTTTTGGTTTTGAATTTTTGTCGTGTTCGTGTTTTTATTTGTGTTTTGCGTCGGTCGAGCGGTCGACCGTAGTAGGGCCTTTGTCGCGCGGGGCTTCGTCCCCGGTCACGGAATTTAGCTCGCGGTCGCGGTTAACATCATTTTTGTTTTGTAATATTTTTGTTGCTCGTGCCGGGTAGGAAATCGGGAACGGCGAACTAAGTAACCGTTCCCCGATTTTAGTAGGGCGCCGCCTTCTGTATCGCGACCAATTGAGAGTGTCATTTTGGACAATAAATTGTTTTTGTTGTGCCCGAACTAGTGTGAATATTTTTGTGTCGCGAATTGTTTTATTTTGTAAAAAATCGAGCCAGACCGAATATTTCGTCCCCGAGTTCCCGAACCGCCCCCTCTACCATTGTGCAGGCTGTGGCTAGCCGGCCAACCAACCTCTCCCCGTTTTTTTATTTCCACAACTTCACAGCTGGGCCACGCTAAGAGCGTGGATGGCGCCCCCGGACTTAAAGTAAAACCAGCTGACGGGGATTTTTGTCGCCAGCCCGGGTTTTGGAGGCTCGTAACTCGCGAGCGCGGTAACAATACATACACAGAGCGAAGCTCGAAACAATTTTATTCCCTCGTCGCGGAGCCATCTCGCCCCCCCCCCCTCTTTTGCTCTCGCGTATTTCCCTTCGCGGTCTTTAAGCCCGCGTATAAATAGCGGCTTATCTTTTGTCGGCTTCGACGTCGTCGACGGCGACGTCGTCGTCGTCGCGCTCGTTCTCTTTCGCACAAAGCCAGAATCCACCACCACCGACGCACGGTCGATGTGTGTTACACGCCCGTGTAAACGAAGAACCGGGTAACACGACTGCAACGCGCATCGCGAGCTTTGCCACGGGAAGCGCCGACCTTTGTAACCCTCGAGGTTCGCTGTGATGGAGCTAAGGGGCCTCCTCGCACACCCTCGCCGAGCGCGTTCGCCAACGCCGCGACTTTTGAAATGTGCACTCGTAATTGCTCTGGCATCTCCCTAAATCAAATCCCGCGCGGCGCTCGGGGGCTCCGCTTTGGCTGGCTGTACGCGGAGTGTGTACGATGTAGGGGAGAGCGGGGCGATATGGGCCCCTTAAGGAAAAAACGGTAATAGGGAATTAAAAATAGCGTAAATGAACTATTTGTAACCCAAAAATAATGTTCCAACGGTTTTTAGAGTGCGTCCGCGAAAAAAAAAAAATTTGTGGGGCGAGATGGGCCCCCCAAAAATTTCACTTTTTCTTTCTTTTTTTTTCTTTGCAACTGCCCAATACCGTATCCTTCACATTTGTTAGGTATTTCTTACTTCACTCTGAAACGGACAGCTCAATTCGTGGAGTCAATTCAAATCGCGGCAGTGTTTTGTGCTGGCAATCACGTTTCTTGCTGAAATAAGCAATCAACGCCGAATTTAATGTTTCTAAGAGCGTACATTTTTCATTTGTTGCCTGAATGTTGCATTCTGAAATTTGGGTGTTGAAGGTTCCACGTCCTTCTTTTCACTATCCGAGCTCGTTTTAAAAAATTTAATTTTCACCAAAAATTTGGGTAGCCCATCACGCCCCGTTGCTACCTCAGAATTGGGGGGCCCGTCTCGCCCCGGGGGCCCGTATCGCCCCGCTCTCCCCTACCTAGTTGGTAGGTAGCGCCCGGGACTCGCGGGATCGCGACGTTTATTCCTTCTTCCGCATTAAGGAACTCGTATATGTCACGCACTCTCCATGGGATATTTCGTCACGCTTCTGTCTCTTTGCGACACATCCACGTGGCGTGTTTTTTTAAAGGGACGACCACATAACGAGAGTTTTGCTATCTGGAGGTTTAATCGAGATGGCGTTAAGAGCTGGGAAAAATTAACGGTGAAGAAATTTAACTCCGAACTAAACATTTTTTATATACACCAAAATAATTGCGCCGTCTAAAGAAAATGTAAAATTCCAGGCTGAAGGATCGCGGTTGGTGACATTGAAAATAAAAACATTTACTACTATTTTCTTTTTTTTTTTTTTTTAAACGTCCGTCAAGTGTCCGTCCGTATAGTAAAAAGAAAATTAGTAGTGGCTATGTGATTTCGATAGTATTTTGGCTATTCCAATCGCTTTTTTTCCTCTCCAAGGGGACTAAAGACGGTGGATTTGTTTTAAAAAACTTAGTCCAAAAAACAAAGTCCAGTACGAAGCGCGGTATATTTTGTCTTACCAAAAAAAAAAAAAAAAAATTGTCGATGGCACATCCAGCAACTTGGTACGTATCCAGTTAACCGTATCGCCCCGTCTTCCTCCTCGCCGCACTCGCGATCTCACGGCGCGCGGTGTGGGATATATTCGAACGTCGAGAGATTTGAATGGATGCCGTCGGTGGTTCGCGGTTCGGTGCGCCCTTAACGAGATCAGGGTGTGGGCGCGCGCGCGCGGTACCGCGAGAGTCGCGAGAGCACCGAATCCCCGGGTACCTATCCGGTGTGCGAGGGCACCGGAGTCGTCGTTGTCGTCGTCGACGACGACGAGAGAGAGAGAGAGAACGGGCTGCGCACATCTGTCGGGACTCTCAACCCCCTTTACGACTTTGTCGGCCGCGTTCTCACCGAGCGACCGAGAGAGAGAGACGAGCAAACCCGGAGGATTTTCACCTACCGTTCTGCCGTGTCGCGCATTGTCTAATCGCTGCGAAGCTTCGGCTTGCTCGTTTCCAACTCTCTCTCCGACCCCTCTCCTCGCTCTTTCTCTGATGCAGCCACTCGCGCGCTTTCAGACTCCCGACAAATCCGCATTCGAATTCGCCGCGCTAAGTCTTCCGGAGGACACCACCCATCCCTGATAACATCCCATGGAAGCCTCGTGCGGTTCTCATATACAGGATTTGAAAAGTACGCTTTTGAATGTGCGGGCGGTACCAACTTTTGCAGGGGTTTTTGCAATGCTGAGATTGTCAGTCAGTAACGAATGCTTTTTGGACATCATAAGCTGAGCATGGAGAATAATAATTAGGGAGTGATAACAAATTGATTGTTGTACTAACGAATTTTTTTGTTGTCGCAGAAAAATGTTCAGCTAGCACAGAAAAATATTCAGCTACCACAGAAACATTTTCAGCTACCACAGAAACATTTTCAGCTACCACAGAAACATTTTCAGCTACCACAGAAAAATGTTCAGCTACCACAGAAAAATGTTCAGCTACCACAGAAAAATTTTCAGCTACCACAGAAACATTTTCAGCTACCACAGAAACATTTTCAGTTACCACAGAAAAATTTTCAGCTACCACAGAAAAATTTTCAGCTACCACTGAAAAAATTTCAGCTACCACAGAAAAATGTTCA
Organism: Pimpla rufipes; assembly: GCA_963932165.1. Lineage (NCBI taxonomy): Eukaryota > Metazoa > Arthropoda > Insecta > Hymenoptera > Ichneumonidae > Pimpla > Pimpla rufipes. The sequence goes on along the minus strand of OZ010636.1, from coordinate 4,976,405 downwards.
GCTACCACAGAAAAATTTTCAGCTACCACAGAAACATTTTCAGCTACCACAGAAAAATGTTCAGCTACCACAGAAAAATGTTCAGCTACCACAGAAACATTTTCAGCTACCACAGAAAAATTTTCAGCTACCACAGAAAAATGTTCAGCTACCACAGAAAAATGTTCAGCTACCACAGAAACATTTTCAGCTACCACAGAAAAATGTTCAGCTACCACAGAAAAATGTTCAGCTACCACAGAAAAATGTTCAGCTACCCCAGAAAAATGTTCAGCTACCACAGAAACATTTTCAGCTACCACAGAAAAATGTTCAGCTACCACAGAAAAATGTTCAGCTACCACAGAAAAATGTTCAGCTACCACAGAAACATTTTCAGCTACCACAGAAAAATGTTCAGCTACCACAGAAAAATTTTCAGCTACCACAGAAAAATATTCAGCTACCACAGAAAAATTTTCAGCTATCACAGAAAAATGTTCAGCTACCACAGAAAAATTTTCAGCTACCACAGAAACATTTTCAGCTACCACAGAAAAATGTTCAGCTACCACAGAAACATTTTCAGCTACCACAGAAACATTTTCAGCTACCACAGAAAAATGTTCAGCTACCACAGAAAAATGTTCAGCTATCACAGAAAAATGTTCAGTTACCATAGAAAAATGTTCAGCTACCATGGAACTTTTTTGTCACTCCGATAATAATTGTTTTTGTGAAAATGAAAAACTCTAGGTAGAAAATTTTAGTATACTAAATGCTCAAAAATGGACCCTTTGGTGTCGTCCGGGCGTCCGTGTGCAGCCGCAGCTGTACGCATCGCACTAGCAGCCGCAACCCGGCGATGTCCCCTGCACGCACCGCCACCCGCTCTACACCGCTGCCAAACAGTTTGCGGATGAGCATATTTCACAGCGCTATCGCGACTCCGTGTACATCGCTCGTTGCTGCCGCCACCGCCGCCGCGTCTCTAAGAACGAGGAGAACATATCCAATGAAAGAAGAAAAAAAAAATAAAGTAGCCGTTTTGCCCGGGCACAGTGCCAACCTTAGTCCCGATGCTTTTTATTGCCTCGATAAGCGTTCTCTCCGCTTCTCGCTGTCGAATATAAAATTCAAACCCTCGCGAATCTCGACTCGCGTTCCGCGCGCATGTCGGCCGACCAATGTAATCTCTCCGAGTTTCGTTGCTATTCGCGCCCGCGAACGAACGTCTGTTCGGTGGGTTTCGAACGACTCGTCTATCGCGTTTTTTTTTTATTCGTTTTTATCGAGGCTTGAAGGGGGGTCTCTCGCGGTGTTGGAACGAAGAGCCGCCCAGCAATCGATAATCAGGCGTTCTTCGGAACTATCGAGCTAGAACGAAGCCTCGTCGAATTAGGATTATAGGCACTTGACGTGTATGAAGGGGGCGAAGGAGGGGAGAGCAGGAAGAACGTGGGAATGAGCGTCAAGTCAACCGGAAGTCCTGAACTTCAGTCACCCTGACACCCCGACAGGTCGGGCGGGGGGGGGGGGGGGCGACTTAAAAAGTTTAAATACCCGGCGGTGTATGCACCGGAGACTCGAGCGCCAGTCACCTTCCTTGTCGACGCGAAATCCCAGCCTTGGATTAATTATTCGACGGAGGCACTCGTTGTAATAAACGATACCTCGTTTTTCCCAAATTTCGATACGCCGCATCGACGCGTTAAATAAAATTAATCTCGCGACAGACTCAACGCACTTTCTTAAAAATCCCAAAAAGCTAGATCCTAAGTTCTCAAATATAAAAAAAAACCATAATTTCCAGGCTCCTTAATATTAAATACAATATACCATTTTTTCAACCCTCATCGTTTATCCACAGGAATTTCATAACACCAACGAGGTGAGGAAGGGTGGGCCGGGCTACTTCTGGGAATATTACGACCCCCGTCTTGTATTCCCCGCGTGGTAAAAATTCAAGATTTAAGGTCCCGAGGATACGGAGATGATCCACGGAGGTTTATCTTGGTTATTGGGAGAAGGGATAAAGGTTCGGTTTAACGGGGGTCGCCCAGTTATTTTCAATTACCCCGCGTATAGTCCCCACCCCACCCTTCGGGGTCGGCTCACGCGTGGCTCACTCTCGCCCGCATTATACCAAGGGGGGGAGGGGGGGTCGATAGACGAAGAACGTGGTATTTCAACCCTCGGTCCCTGTTACTCGCGACCGGGTAACGTTATAATGTATGCGAGATAAAGGCGAGAGAGGCGCCTTCGCCGTAGACTAAGATATTATAGGGAAATGGTATAAGGTATATAGGGCCCCCCCCTCCCCTCCCCCTACACCCCAACCCCTCCCTCCAGACGCAGCTAGCGACATAACGGTTTTCTCTTGGCCTCTCTTGCTGACGCTGAGACTGAGAAGCGAAGGAGGTGAGTGTGAAGGGCTGGAAGGGGGGACGAGGGGGCGAGGGGGAGGGGGGGGGGCTAAGCGAGCGGGAAAGACGGAGAGACGTAGCGCGGCGCGCCCACGCGGTGGGCGAGAGGGGTACCCATAACTTATCGCAGATTTAAGGCTCTTAGACTTAAGGGACTCTAATAATAATATAGCGCCATTCCCGCGCCCGCTGGTTCATGGAAATCGCGAATACCCGCAAAACGCTACCGCGGGAATACCTGCCCCCCCCTCCTTCCCCCCTCGTCCCCCTTCCGAGTCGCCCCCGCTTTTCCCATCTCTCAACGAGCGTTTTCTGCGTTCAGCGAAGAACACCCCCCTCCCCCTATCGCCGCCCCCTGGCGGCTCACTCCTTCTTTCTTTACAATCTCGCCCCCCCCCCCCCCTTGGCACTTGGATTATTAAAATTCCTTTTATTTTGAATCTTTCTTGGATTTTTTTTTCGTCGCCTCCCTGCACGTCAATCCTCGACGACAAATTTGACGTCGGGCGATGCTTCACGACATTTTTTATCTGGAGGTTGATGTATTTTTTTTGTGGTTGGAATGGTTGGTGCTACAGTCGTGAGGATGGGGAAATGGAGGAAGTAAAAATCAGGTTGGCAAAAAATTCGGAATATTTGGCACGCCGAAGAATTAATAATAAAAAAAAAAATACTACACTTTGGAGGTAGTTGGATCACTGTACAAAAAGTCCTTCCACTTGGTCCCTCTTCTATTAAGTCTATTCCGTTAATCCTCGACGACAAATTTAATCTTTTCTCGCGGATGGGAGTCTGTTTCTTTTGTCGCGGATGGAATTGTCGCGGTACAAAGTCGCGGGGACGAAGATACGGTGTGACCGAAGCCAAGGAGCATTGTGGGGATAATGCAAAGAAGGTTTTTGCCGCGGCATTTGTGCCCCGGCGAGAGAGATTTAGGAGATCCCACGGCCAGGGTGGTAAACAAAAGCCACGATAAATTTGGCAAGTCGGAGAATTAATAAAAGATTACACCTCGGCGGGCGTGGGTAACGCGCGGTACGCCGAGCCGAGAGCCCAGCGCCAAGATAAGAAGACTCTCGCGTGTACCGCCTATATACGACGTTCCCCTGGCTGCCGCTGCGATGCCTTCGCTCGCGCCTCCGAGACCGCAGCTAAATCATCGGATATCTTACCCGTAATACATAAACCACCCTTCAAGGCTTATACGTATACGCCACCCTTGCTCTGCGCCTCTTTCTCTCCCCCCCTATCCAACCCCCCCCCCCCCCCCCCCCCGCTTCCTCGCTATCTACGGACAACGATGCTAAACATAATATATGTATACGTTTTCGTACTTACCTCCTGGTTGCTTACTTACAGAGCGACTGATGCACTGCGACGCCGGAAAGTCTCTCTTAATGTCGCTCAAGAAAATTCTCATAAATTGCGTATCCTGGATATTCGATTCGGCGATATGGTTGTCGTGGAAATCAGGTACGTGAATTACCCGAGTGACGGTGGATCACTCGGGTTCGTGCACCCAGAGAAATCATTCTCAGGGATTTATTCGAAACAAATACAATTTAGTTAAATGAAATTAAAATTGATTTGGATGGAATTAAAATTTATTTGAATGTAATACATTTTATTTGATCTAAATAAAGCCTATACACTGTAAAAAAATTCTGTTTGAAAATTCATAATTTGTATATGAAGTTTTATGCATATACGGTACATAAAATTTACTATACTATTGTGTCAAATTTTTAACACACGGTATGTTAAATTTAATATACAGTATATTAAATTTAATTCATTTAGTGTTAAACTTAGAAAAGCATTTAATTGAAAGTAAATACTTTTGATTATCGCCAAACAGCTTAATTACGCACTGCTATATAATATTTTATGGGTAAAAGATAAATATTCGTGAAAAAAATTTATCTCTACGAATACTTATTGTTGTTAACAATCGCCTGGGATGGGACTTGAACTACCGATCCTAGGATTACTCTACTTACCTATGCCTACCTACCTACCTAACACGCTACCCACTACGCTATTGCCTACTTGTGAATTTCGTTTATTCAAATGTCCTATATAAATTGCATGGAAATATAAGTGAAATATGAATATCATTCGAAAAATCGTCGTAGGGCAGTTATGCAAGTCACAAATTTCACCCGGTATCAACAAAATGTCACTGCGTAAGAAAAAAAAATAGATTGCATTAACATACATATATTGTAATTTCCATTCACCTTACATCAAATTCAATTACTTGTATAGTAAATGTCACTTTAATATATCAGTTTTTTAATATTCAATACCGATTATAGTAAATTCAATAGACATATATTAAATTCAATATGAAAATTTAAAAAACTTCAAACATTGCATATTAATAACAATTTTCAGTTACTGTTATTGTAAATTTCATATACACTTGTATATTAAACATGTTGTAAATTTACAAACATTTTTAACAGTGTAGCAGGTCGGCCATTAAATAAATTATTTACTTAATGGCCGGCCTATTAGGATTTTATTAAGGTCAAATACGTTTTATTTGATCGAAATAAATTTTACTTGTTTCGAATAAAATGTTATTTGTATCGAACAGATCCCATCAGAACGATATTTCTGGGTGTGTGGATTGATTTCTCGGCGATCGAGGAATGTTGATCTATAAATTGATTTGATCCGATCTGAATCAGTCGAATCGTGAGTTTTATAATGTCCCGTAAAGTTAGAACGACAAGACAGTTTGTCCTCTCGTTTTGTATATATATAATTAATTTATTTGTTCGCCCGAACTAATGAATTAGCTGCACCGATTATACTTGGTCGGGACGTGTATATAGTCACTGCACGCTCGAGCAACGACGAAATCATCCGGAAGTGTACACATACTCAGGATAAGACGAGCTGCGAAGCGGAGCCCGAGTGTGCATCGACTTCGGGCAAACACACAGGGTCTTTATTAATTGGCAGGCAGGACACTTTGATAGTTAGGGCCCATATCCTCGTGGGGGGTCGAAGGAAGAGGGTGGTCGCGGTTGGGAGGAGACTCCGCGCCGTCCTCGGAACCGGCTGCTCGTTCTCTCGGCTTTGATGTCGACCGTCGTCCATTTCATACGAGAAGCCCCTATTAATTAATTGACATTGGCCAGGACGGCACAACTCGACTTGATAGTTTCTCGTTCGCGCGCGATCGACCATACGCTCTTGTCTTTCCTATACCCAATCATCTTATCTACTTCGGACAATTTGCTCTGTACTCGCTTCGTTCAGACTCAAGTGCGGATATCACGAGGTGCCTTTGGTTGATCGTCCTCTTTTATAAAAATCATAACTATAAAAATCATTTTGCATGGTAAAAATAATTTTGCATGGCAAAAATCTTTTTCCATGAAAAAATTTTTATTTAAAAATCATTTTGCATGGCAAAATGATTTTTAGTCCTAAAAAATTACATGGCAGGTAATCCATGCAAGCAACAAGAACTTCCAGTTTCTTCGGCAAATGCTGTACAAGTTTTCTGGCATTAAGATCGCCACGTTAAGATCCTCCGCATAAAGATGACAAAATGTCTTCCTGATTTCAGACGGCATTCACTTCGGATCCTTCTTTCGATTTCTCGATCATCTTTCCACGGGACATCGACGTCACTCCGGTGACGCCGCGTCGTTGGTTCCTTCGGCATTAAGATCACCGCACGATTTTCCCCGACATTAAGATGACAAAACGTTCCGGCAATTCCGGAAGACACTCGCCCGGCGTCTCTCTCTCTCTCTCTCCTCGTTTCCCGGTCGCTCGACCGCCCCGGGGATATTCACGTCACTTCGGCGCTGCAGCCATAAGTTTTAACCCGGGCGCGAGAAAGTCGAAGGCGGCGGCTCGCTCCAAGCCGCAGCAGCCAGGAAGGTGGCCAGACCGGTGAACGGGTGCCTCGCAGCGCGAGCGTCGCGGGTTAAGTATGAGTTAAGTCCGGGGTATTAAGACGCTCACCCGCGGAAGAAAACGTGGCGGTTGGTGAGGCCAACGAGCCGAGAGAGAGCGAGAAGGCCACCCGGTGATCTATGGAGGGATTACCGGTGGCGGTATTTCTTCATAACCGTTTCTCCGGGTCGGTAGCTGCCTTCCAACGCCTTCCAACGTCCACCACCGGCACCACCTTCCTCTTCTTCTTCTTCCTCCTCCTCTTCTTCTTCTTCTTCTTCTCATCTACGTTTTCCTCTTCCTCATCGCGCGAGCTTCTTCGCCCAAAAGACCGCGTGCTGCTTCTGCTACCAGGAAAGATTCGACTTTGACTCTGGTATTTTATACTATACACGATGTGCGTGTGCTATACTTTACGTAGCTCCGTCTCTGGTGCTCCTATCCTCGTGTGTGTATAGCGCACGAAACCAGCGTCGAATGTCGGTGCGATACACACAGGAGCGGAGACGCTGCACACCCCCCAGGTCGCCGAGCGGCCGGGGGGTTGTATCTTAATAACATTCATGAGCTCAGATATACCCGGTAGATTTATTGCTCCGGCGAGGAGAGGAGAGGAGAGAGAGAGAGCTCTCCCCCCCGACCCTCGCCAGCCGCGTTGCCCTTCTTCAGCTATACGGAATATCGCGGCCGCAGGACGCTAACGCTGTTTTTCCGCCTCTTTGCTTCGACACTCCGAGGCCGAACGTTACGCGTGGCTGCGGCTTTCACTGGACTTGCCGAGTTTCGATTGTCACGCGGTAAAGGGTGGTTGCTACGATTTCACGTACCGAGGGAAAGCTATTTATTTTTCTCGGCGCTGGCTACAATTCACTGTTAGAGACAGTCATAAATAAGTGGACTGACTCGGACGATCACCCTGACGTTCGTACGTGATGATGATCTGACGGTGTAAAAAAGTCGGTGAGCCGTATTTTTCTGAACTTAATTTTATTATTCTTGGAAACTCGTTGGGACGATCAAAACATTCGGTACTATCGATCACATGGGATTATTTATATGATTTTTGTTTACCGATGAAATAAGATAAGGTGTCAATTCGGCGCGTTGTCTGTCGACTCATCCCCTTCAGGAGCAGGGTAGAGATTCTTCTACCTCGCGCTCAACCCTCCGGGGTAGTCGCGGAGTTTTGTGTTTTCATATTTATGGACCCTCCTCCCTTCCTCACGTGTCTCTCTCTCTCTAGCGATCGTACCACTATACTTTCTTATCGCGAGGCTCAAGTGTCGAATGGTTGTCGCGTTCACGCGGCATACATTTGGCATTACGTATGTGTACATCCACCTTTGGCTTTGCCATCGAGAACTCCTTTGCTATGGGAATACTCGTGTAATTCTCGGTCCTCCAGAGTACCGAAGAATTTTTTTTTTTTTTCAGGGTCAGAATAATATTTTACTCGGTGAAAAAATAATGGATTTTTATTTTTATTTTTTTTCAAAGACAGAAAAATATTGTACTCGGTGTCAAAATAATGATTTTCGTATTTGTTTCTTTGTTTTTTTTTTTTTTTCAAAGACAGAAAAATTTCTACTCGCTGGAAAATAATGATTTTCATCGTCGTTATCGAGAATCCACAATGCGTGCTGGTAAATTGCTATCGATCAGCTTAGTCTCGAAAATATATAATCGGTCGGCGATGGCGCGCGGGGCGAGTAACGCCTTATAGTTTACGAGGAAGAAGAGTTAGCCTCGGGGCGGGCAAGGAAAGCTTGCGCAGCTCCCACAGCCGGGAAGAGCAACTCCTTCGCTCTCGAGCGCGGCCAGTTACTTCATCGACCCCTTGGCGCTCGCTCGCTCGCTTCACTCGCTCCCGGCGTGTACGCGCGGGACCGTCAACGTTGTATGGGTAAACACAGGTATCGGTGTAGGTGCAGCTCTATAAGCTCCTCCGGCGGCGCGAGATGCCCGCGCGGTGGGCCGGCGCGCCGAAGGCAATACAGATTTATGTAAGTATTTAGCGCGGGCTCTTTGCTTTATCGCGAACCGCCCAGCACGAGCACCACCAGCAACATCCACCGCGTCTTCGTCCTCTCAATCTTTCTCCCTCTCTCTTTCTACGGTTGCACCGTTCGCGAACCTTCTCGGAACCCGCGCCGAAAATTTTCCCTTATTTTCATCCCTCGGTCACTTTAGTCCCAAACTTTCTATATCATCCCGCAAATCCTTACGCATGTCCCAAACAACACACCCTCCTAATGCCAAACGGCGACGAGAGTCGCGGAACGCTTAAGAAATTCGCTTCGAGCGGAGGGTCTGTGGGATTCAGGGGATTGGACTCTTTTGATGACTGAAGGGAAACCTTTTTAAGAGCGCAGCAGCGCAAAATTGATTAGCCTATTACAGGTGATATTTTGAGAGAAATTATTTCTGAGCTCGATTTTGGCGATTTTCGGTCCGCAGCCGGATCTATGATTTCTGACAAAAAAAATCGTCGCCAATTTTTTTTTTTTTTTTTTTTTTCAAAATCGATTACAAAGGTTTTGTAACCAGTGTTTTCAGGGGTAGAATATGTGACTTGAGAACGACAGTAAAAATCGGTAAAAATCGGTTTTAGTGGTGCACCAAATTTCAAGATTAAAAAAATAAAATTTGCCGGAATACGCCAAGTTTTTCATGTTTCATTTAACCTGAAAATGATGCACAAGGAAAATTCACCTGGGCGTGCAGACAATCGCTTCAGTTTCGATTCACGTTCCGCAGATGTCTTTTCCTCATCTCCGTCCGGGTCACAGGGATATAAGATATTAGATGAAAAGTCACAGACGCGGGCTTAGGGGATGACGCGCGTCCGGCACTCGCGACTCAGCCCATGCGGAAGGATTCTGTTCGGTGAAGCGTATAAGAGAGCTAAAAGCCATCGGGCCAATTCGAGATCACGACGAACGTCGAACTCGGAGTCTCTTCATTTTCGCAAAATTAGTTTTATTATTTTCATTTTTCCCACATTTTTTTTTTTCATGACAATTTTTCACCGCATCTCCTTTTTTACCACATTCCTTGCGACCGCCGCGAAAGATCCTCGCGGCTCCGTTGAGTGCGTCGCGCGGTTAATTTTAATCACACGATAACCTTGATTTCATCGCTTCGTGATTGGCAAGATTTTCGGCTCAAGCGCCGCAAGCGGATTAATCCGACGATCGTGGAAAAATGTATATCGACAAAAATGAGAATCTCAGAGGGGGATTAGTGCGGCTGGGGTACTTTCCTCGAGACAATTTCCCCGCGTATCTAGTCCACCACGCGGCACTTCTTATATCTAGTTGAGCGCGCGTGAGCACCTCTTAATTGATCTACGGCCGAGCGTAACGTCGTTCCAACGGATCGCTAAGTGGATCTCCTTCACCCCTCGCTCGAGGGTCCGAGTTGTTCGTTGGGCGCGTCTGCGGATCCTTAGCACCGGCGGACGGACGCCGCGGTTGACCGCTCGGCGAAGATCAACGAGAGAGGAAGAAAACTGGACTCGATTTTTGCGGAGGCCGTGGAGGTGGCTCCACGGGCGGACCGGTTCGAGGGAGGGTGAAAATACAGAGAGGAAAGAATAAGATGGAGTCGGGATAAAGATGAGCGAAGGAGCGAGGAGAAAGCCGAGATTCCCGGGGGGCATTTTTCGCGATCGTAAATAAAAGAAATCCTTGTAATGGCTTTCGCCAAGGACTCTCCGCTCCAGTGGCGAGTTGGGAGCGACACTGGGGGTTTGTTAAGCTTTCGCCCCTCCGACCGTAGCTGAACGTCGGATGCTGCGACTCCGTTTCTCGAGGGGGGGGGGGGGGGGGGGGGGGGGATCCGGGAGGAATATTTTTACGCGCTATTTTCTGCTTTTCTCCGTTTCGCTATACGTTACATTTTTTTAAACCTGTTTTTCGTCTTCGACTATAGTCGAAAAATCGGCATTGAGGGAGGTTTATAGGATCGGATGAAGCTGAGACTCTTGAAGGTTCGCTTTTTCGCTCGCTGTCCTGTCCAAGTGTAAAATGGGTGCTCCGAGCGATTCCCTCTCTCGATCCCAGCTGAGAATTGAGGGAGAAGAGGAAGAAGAGCGAGAGACGCGACCCGGTTAATTCCTTAACCCTTATGGACTTGGAGAAAATTTAGGGACCTCACTTGACGCGAGGCGCGATAGACGAAATGGGTGTCGGGGTGGGGGGGGGGGGGGGGGATGCGGATGTCGAAGGAGTTGAGGAGCGAGCTGTGCTCTCAAAGGGGTCGGGGGGACGGGGGAAGACAACGAGGAGGGTGGAAGAAAGCTCTGGGATGGAAGCTCGCGGCGTATACGACGTTATTCGTGAAACGCGCCGCGCTCGCTCGCTCGCCGGGTATACGACGGGCCCGGGTTCTCCGGAGGCTGAACGTATACCAGGTGCTCCCGAGATCCTGGCGTCTTATGCCCAGAACGATACATAATTTATGTCGCGAGCGAGCTGGGGCTTAAGACAGTATTAAGATCGACCGGTCTTGTGACCAGTTATTATACCTGCAGCGAGGTTACTCCGTGGAATCGGGACTCCCTGCCGAACGCGTACGCCACGAGCTTTTATACACTTGGCTCTCGTGTATAGCCGCGATGCGAGACGAGGGACGATCGTAATAAGGCGCTGCGGTGCAGCGCTGGAAATGTCTTCGTATACGTCGGTGACTTTCGATCACATATAGAATCCGTCATAAAAAAATCAGTGGTTAAAATATTTCGGATTTTTTATACAAGTATTGTCGTCGTGTTATTCGTTTTCTGATTGGTTTGTCAACGTTATGGAAGTTGAATAGGAAAAACCCACTTACCAAATTTGCTTCCATTATAATGTCTTTTAACCCTTCGTTAAAAAAATCTTTGACCGCGTATTGCGACCAAACTACCGGCTTGAAAAATATCCAAAAATTACAGAATATACTTTAAACTTTGTAGATAATTTACAAAAAAATATATTTTTCGATATTAAATTGCAACATATTTTCAGAAATTGATGAATGTGAAAGATCGAAAAAATGCGTTTTTTCACTAAAAAAATGTCGATTTTTGAGCACCATTTATTGGATCTGTAAAGTGTTACATTCTACGCGAATGTTTAACATTGTATGCCACCGTTGTATCCTGTGTGGCGGACGAAATTCCCTCCGCCCGAGATTCTCATTTTCCCTCCCCCTAGCAAGATGATGGGATCGATGATTGTCTCACAAGCCTGAGCTAAAAATCTCCCCAATCATAACGCAATCACCAGAAATAATATTGTTTATCGTTGTAGCGACGAAGACGATGCCCGGGGAATGACATATAAATAGCGCGCCGCGGCCACGACGGACGTGGGTTATTAAGGGATCGGGAGGCGACGATAAATACACCGGGATTAATCGAGCAAATCCGGTATATGACCCGTGGAATTTAGCCGCCGAATAGTCCGCTTGATCTCGCCCTATGGCTCATTACTTTCAATCGCTCCGGGACGGCCACGAGGCGAGCGTCGTCATCCCCGCCCGCCCCACGCTCAGCCCCTCGTGCGGCCTCGTAATTTTTAGTACGCCCAGCGATATATAGAGCGACGCGCTCGGTAGCGAGTGGGGATTAAAGAATAAGAGAAGAAGACGCTTTGCGAAAGGAGGAAGCGGGGCCAAAGTTCATTTATACGGCCGCGTCTCCGCGTCCCTCAAGGATTATAAGACCAATCCTGCGGCTAATTTGCGAGCTCTCCGAATATTCCTCCCATCCCCTCCGCTATTCCTTTTTACTTCTTTTTCACCGTTCGCTATTCATTGGCCACTCTGCGTCTTATATTCTCGACTGCTGAATCGTTGAAGACGATTTTTCACTGACAGTCCAGCATTTTTTCGACGTCGATGACCAATTATCGTGCACGGTAGATTAACCCTTCCGTCCGGAACCGGATCTACGATTTCTGACAGAAAGATCGTCGCCAAAAAAATATTTTTTCAAAATCGATTAAAAAAGGTTGGTAACCAGTGTTTTTCAGGGGTAGAATATGCGACTTGAGAATGATGGTACAGGTTAAAAGTCGATATTCTGGAGAAAAAAAAAAGAAATAGGGTCGATTTTGGCAAGTTTTTCAGGCACGCGCGCCAGCGCGTGTGATTAGCCTAGTTTTTTTTTTAAATATTTTTCATGCCGGTAGTTTGGTCGCAATACACGGTCAAAGATGACCCGGGTGAAATCGATCCAGAGTGATAATCGTGATCGGTGGGAGAAGTGCGACCACGAAGGGTTAAAATTAGCCAATTTTCCGTGACTCTTTTGGACTGTCACTCATCGGCATTAATTCGTTGGCGTCGTTTGTTCGCTCATTGATTCGCACTTTCCGCAAGGTCGTAAAGTACCCCGGTCGGCGGGCGCGGGTTTGCACGGAATTTCTATGCCATAATACGGCATTGTGGTAACCGTTCTGATAAGCCCGGGCAATTTTTCATACGTTGATACGAAAGCGTCCGTGCGCGCGAGGTGCGCCGTTGGGCGACAATTCCGAGAAGGAGTTCTGGCAGCGCATCTCCCGCGTATACACACGTAATATAATATGCATTATCTATCTGCCTCGAAACGTACGTCCGGCGCGACGAGCGTGGAAGACACTGTGGGCGCTCGCATAGACAGTTAGGCATATCCCAGGCGCGGGGAGAGAGCGAGATAGGGACGCGGAGCTGTGCAGAGCAGCCCCGGCGTCCAACGCGCCCCGGGTGGAGCCGAAGAGAACGCGGAGGCAGAAGCGACGGAACGCAAGCGGCTCTCGCGATGCCGTTATTCAGGAACTTTGCTGACAGCTCTCCGGATAGGAAGATAAGAACGTCCTGTGAATGCCGAAGCGGGGACAATGCGGCCTTTGCTCGTGGCGAAGCGTCAGCAGCGTCGCGACGCAACCCCAAACCTAGCCTAGCCCAGGTGCAGCGAAAACGCGGCCTAAACGCGAGAAAAGTGGAACGACGCGCAATCTCTGCCCGAAAATATTGTCAATGTGGGGCAGGGAACTGTGCGGATGCCGACGTAAAAAAAAGTCGAAATTTATTGACGCTCTTTCGTGTCAGAGATCAGGGTCGTTTTGGGTATGAGTCTCTCTGTCAGTAGCGTCAACGTTTTTGGCCACTTTGAGGCCAATTGTGGTTATCACGTTCAAACGAGTAAAACGAAATATATAATAGAAAAAAAAATCGGGTAGGTCATTTAGTGGATTTATATCGTGATCGGAAAGTCAATATGTAATTATGAGAAAATAATCATTTGAAGAATGTAATAATTTAAAGAATATACTAATTTGAAGAATATACTAATTTGAAGAATATAATAATTTGAAGAATATAATAATTTGAAGAATATACTAATTTGAAGAATATTATAATTTGAAGAGTATAATAATAAAAATGGCAACGAACAAAATTTGTCTTCCGTTTGAGAACGTTTGTAGCTCGCAAAACGATTTAACGATTGTATTTTTGGCAAAGAATCGAAAGTTACAAAACGACTTCAGTCACTGGGACATCCCGCGCATTTAGCACGCCGGCCGCGAGGCAATTCTTATTAAGTCACTCGCGGAGTGTGTCTCGTTATGATTTACCGGCGGGAAAGAGAAATAGCGAGCGGGGGACCCAGTTAAAAAAAAAACCAATGGCGTTTCGACAAAAGGAGATCAGATAAAGAGATGATCCTCTCGGTTGCTGACTTTCACGTTTTTATAAGCCACCACCCTCCGGCGTTTCATCGTCCCAAGCGGTGGTGTTCTCCTCTCTCGATCTCTCTCTCTCTCTCTCCCTCTTTGTCGCACACCCTTCGACTTATTTCTCTCGCGCGGTTGCCACGACTGCGTCTCGGCGGTGAGTTCGGTGCAGAAACATCGACGCGGACGCAATTTGCTTATCCGGGCCAGTCAGCCACTCGCCCGCCTTATTATTTCTCCACCAGTCAAATTAATGTCTCGACCTACGTATTACCGAGTTTTAAATATATCGTACTCGCCGAAATGAATTGAGGACAGCGGAAAGAGAAGATGAGAGATTACGAGGGAGCGAGGGTTTCTTTTTTTTTTATCGACGATGACTAAAAACTAGCATTTATGGATCAATCGAGAAAAAAAAAAATCGATTTCGTAAAGTTTGAAGATCCTACCCGATGGGAAATTTTCCGCTGATTCCGAAAAGCACCGTTGTTTGCCGGAAAAACATAAAATTCGATAAGAAAAATGCAAAAAATAATTGTTCACTTTTTTCGAAATTTCGTAATTTCGCTAAAATCGAGGTTGCTTTTTTCGATCTATCAAACGTGGGTTTTCTTTTTGCGTTCGAGAGAAAAGTCTACAACGAAGAGAATGCCCTGCAAAGCGGAACGCGATATCTTGACTTCGGATTTTTTTACGGAATTTTAAAACCAGACCTCGAAAAATCGGTGCCCCTTCAAAAAAAAAAAACGTAACCTCGAAACTCGTGACTCAGTGCGTAAGGTTTTACTTTTGCACCACATACGACCAAAAGGTGGACCAGTAAAATCAACGTCTCTCCCGCATTCCCGAGTGAAAAATACGTAAATTAAGGATAGCGAGATGGAGGGGTCCAGAGATTACGGGACGGTGGTTCGAGACGGGCGGGGGGGGGGGGGGGGGGGAGACGGCGGCGGGGTTTTGATCGATGATGATATTTCTGCGGCTCAGATAGGAGACCGGAGAGCAAAGTCGAAGAGATGCGCGAAACGAGAGCGAATCGCGGGGACGGCGGGAACTCGAGAGCGAAGAACCTCGAGGCACGAGAGAGGAGAAAGGAGAGAGAGAGAGAGAGAGAGAGAGAGAGGATAAGAAGGGGCTGCGGCGTAGCATTAAGCGACGTTTTGCGAGTGCTCGCCCGGCCGACTGCGATGGATCCTTGTAAGACGTTTTAATTGGACAAATCCGCCTATCCTCATTAAATCCAGAATCCCCGGGGTTCGCCGGTTCCGCGCGCTCAACCCGCGACGGCGAAACGTTAGAAGTCGCTGCCGCGCTCAACGACGACGAAATACATACAGAAGAGAACAACGCGAGCGCCACGCTGCCCGCGTTTCGCTCCTGCACAACATCGGGCCCTTATCATAAACGACGATATCCTGTCATCTTTGTGTTATTCCTACTTACGCGGAATTGAAAATCTCCTCCGTGATCCTCGGCGATCCTTACCCTTCGCCAGACTCGGAGCTACCGAGTCCAACCCCCCCTTGACTCCTTTGTCCTCGTTCGACGCAACCTTTCCGCGGGCTGCCCGCCTAATCCCCCCTTCTGGAGCCACCGCGACTCCTCTCGGTCGGTTCTCCACCCTATATCGACAGCTAGTGACGAAGCCGAAGTGGAAGGTCGACGAGTACCGAGTGGCTCGAGAGAGTCAAAGAAAAATAATCAGACGTCAAAAGCCCTCGTCGGGATTCCTCTCGTTAGGGGGATCGAATCATCTGGAGAACTAGGATTTTTATTTGTTACACTTATTTTTAATTGTTGTATTTTTTTTGTTTCTACGGATAAGCTTAAGAATCTCTGATTTGACTAACCGAAGCGAAGAATTTTTCGGTTTTTTTTTGGTCTGAAAGTTCAGCTTGTGAGGTGATTCTGGACTTTGAAAGCTCACGTCGAAAGTCTAGTTAAATAGACTTAAATATATCAAAGTTGGTATCTCCTCCAATATGCATCAAGTCTATTATTTATGATTATCTGCGTTTCAATGGAAAATTCACAGACAGTAAACTTTCCGTGGTGGAGACTTGGAGCCATTTCCCAGTGGTCGAAGACACTTCAGCCAGACACGTTACATTCGCTTCCGCGCGGCTTCGATGGCTTCTGTCTGACTCGAGAGTACTCGAGACGCTATTAGAGAACGTATCGCGAGTTAGATATTTAGCCGCGGTGGCAGCCGCGACGACGACAAAACTCCGGTGTAGATTGCGCGCGCGGTATCCATTGGCCATTGTCGGGCGTTTGAGTTAGGGTTGACTAGATGACAGGCAGCTTCCAACCGGCGTTTGGCCGCGGCCACCCCCGCCGCGCGGCTGTCTTATCTCGTAGCAGAGATAGATTTTCGTCGGGCTCGCCTCCCGACGCTGCCGCCGCCGCCGCACAGAATCATCGCCGTTTGCTTATTGTCGCTTCTGAGAGAGGCCTCGAGACAGTGGACGCGCCTATCTAAGCGATTCTATGCGTATACCGACAACCGCAGAGTCCTATCTGCGGAAACTCGTCCTCGATTCGTTTCCCTCGTCGATCGCACAAACGTAATGCGCGAGACGCCGACACGTAAACTAGACTTCGGTATCGATCCCGATGTCCCTCCTATCTTCACCGGCGATCGTGTAAATCGAATCTGCGAGAAGGATAAAACGCCGGAGGACCGAAAATACGGAGTGGAATGAACGACGAAAGAAGTGGTGAAGGACTAGAGTGTTGACGTACAGTTTTATTATTCGATACCATCCTCATATTTACAATCATAATAATAATAATAATAATAATGATATTAATAATGATAATAATAATGATAATCATAAGAATAATTAATAATAATAATTAAACATAATAATTAGTTACGTGATAATTACAGCAATAGTAACAGCCTCTCGGGTAGTATACATCAGGCGCGCGCGACCCGCGTCATCTATACGCACGCCAGATTTAATCGGCGAACGTGCCTCGTTCATTTTCTCTGTCTCTCTCATCGATAACCAGCCGAATGTACGTATAAGACGTATATGCGTTTCGCTGTTTTTTTATTCTTCCCTCTTGCATCTCGTTTATCCTTTATTTTGTTATGTTTTTTTCTCAGTTTGAATGAATTTCTTTTCTTTTTTTTTTTTGTTTCTTTTCTGTTTCATGGAAATATGTTACAGGACAAAGGAGTGAACTAGTCCGCGTGGTACGGATGCGGCTGGGGCGATTCGCCGTCGAAGAGCGCCATCTTCAGGCGTTTGCACTTGGCCCGACGATTCTTGAACCAGAATTGCACGTTCTTCGGCTCGAGTCGTGGAAACTTCTGGCGATAGGGCATCCGGTTCAATTCCTCGGTGTACTTCAGTATGAGCTGCGAATTGACAATGAAACGATTATTCGTCGTTGCTCGTTGCGTCGATTATCGCCGCATTTCAATTGCATTTCGTGGGGGGGGGGGGGGGGGGGGGGCGAAGCGCGCAGAAGGGACAAATTTATCGGTCGATCGTGGATTTTCATTGACGGACTCACCGCGTGGCTCGGATGAGTATTGTGACCGAACCAGGCCTCGAGTCTCGGGACTTCCGTGACGGGATCGATGAACGTCCGGTTTCGCTTTCGCCTCTCGTCCAGCATACTCGACGGACATCCCGGGGGCCCGCGGGGCGGCAGATATGGTGACATGTACATTATACCGTGGCCGTGGAATATCGGACTCGGGACCAGGGAGAATCCCGGCGGCAGGGATCCCGTTGGACTCGCCTCGTCGTCCTCGGAACCCGACGACACCCTCGTCTCCTCGCGCTTCACCGCCGGCGACGAGGACGGCGGCTGCTGGTCCTCCGGCCGGGTCGTCAGAGACAGAGGACCCACCGGCGGACTGCTCGGTGGACATGGCGAGGGGGAGGTCGACTGAACAAAAAATACGTCGTTATTACCGAGATCGGGTGGTTCAATATACGTGATAATTAAATACGAAAATAAAGCTCAATTACGACAATTTAATAAATATCATTTGTAGGTACAAAGCTCACCTGATTTATTTATTTATTTATTTATTTATTTACTTATTTATAAAATAAATACATTTTATTTAATATTTATTGTATAATTTTATGATTTTATTTTTTTACTATTATTATCATTTATTAAATAAATAAATACATAAAGCGCAAATACGACAATTTAACAAATATAATGTGTAGGTGCAAAGCTCACCTGATGCCTGGAATCCTCTTCCTCGTCGCTGCAGTCCTCGCTGACGATGCTGGCACCCCTCGGGCTGAGTCCGGGCGGGCTGTACCCGTTGATACCCCTCGTCTCGGCCCTCTTTTGCGCGGCCCGCGCGTTCTTGAACCAGTAGACGACGTTGTTGACGTCGAGCGGCTTCCTGCCTCTTCTCGACTCGAGCGAGTTCAGCTCCGACACGTAGTGCTGAATCTGCTGACGCGACGGGTGCTGATTCTCGCTGAACCAACGCTGAAGACGCGGCAGCTCCAACTCCGGGTCGAAGCTCGTGCGCATCCGGGTCTTGTGCGAGTAGGGCAGCATCGCCGGGTGCGGAGGTCCGATGGTACCGCCCGGACCGACCGGACCCCCGGAGTCCGGTCGCGGGCTCTGGGTGTGATGATGATTCGACGACGGAATTATCGAGTTGAGGCCCAGGCCGAGCTGCTGCTGCTGCAGCCACGTCTCGAAATTTCGCCTCGTCTCCTCCGACAGGTCGTTCCCACCGCGACAGAGTGACGAGAGAGTCATCTGCAATAGGACAAAGGATTTCGCTGTAACAACTTTATTAGGATCTCAATTTACAGTTTTCTAAGATCCGTCAATGCGTGTCCTCATTTTTTACGCCGTATTATTAATAATCTTTTGTTCAATCGACGCTTTAATTTTCCTCGACGAAGGGGTCAGCGTCGCCGCGTCAACGGCGCGAAGAACAAAGGGCAATAAAGCGGCGCAAAGCCGCGATGAGCCGTTCGAACGCGCACGACGCCGACCTCGTTATTGCAAGAGTGCGACGAAAACGAGAAACGGCGTCAAGGCGACGTCAGCCACGACGACGACGACGACGACGACGACACTGGGAGGTATCGGAGAGCGGGAGATTACGGAAAAGTTTGAGTCGCCGTTGGGACGGCTGCGTGTGCGCTGCTTATCGATGTGATTTATAAGAACAAACATGGCGAAATGGTGAACGGCGAGGGGATCAGTCACCACGCCACTTAATGTGGTAATCTGTGGATCGGGTAAACTCGAGTAGCGAGTAGCGACGCGTGAATTTACTCCGCTACCTCCGACGCTCTTGTCGTTTCTTTTTTTCTTCGTCTTTTCTTTTATCTCAATCTACCGACTCAATCTCACTGAGAAGTGCATAGATTTTACGACCTGGACACTCAAACACTCGAGAGTTATTAGCATCCGAAGCGGAGACCCTGAAGACCCTTTGAGGCCATCGGGAACGAGGAGCGAGGAATGAGGCACGTCAGACCCGCGAATTAGCGAGAAAATTGTTCGCGCGAGACGATAACAACACCTGGAATGTTGGCGTGGCGGCGCATGAGGCGTCAAGATTTAGGAGATGGTTCGTGCGTTCGGCAAACAATGTTGGGTATAGCGAGATAGACGAGCTAAACACGATGTCTCCCGCGGTGATCGTACGAAACGAGGAGCCTGAGTTTTCTGAGAGGAATATAACACCAAAGGGCAAAAAAGAATCCATATATTTTGTATATATAGATTTTAAGTTGAGTGTATCGATTTTGCCTACAGGGCAAACTTGGCCCTAGTGCAATGAAACCTAAATCATTGCCTAAATCTAAATCTAAATCTAAATATAAATTTTAATCTAGGAAAAAAGTGTCTATCTTGAACCCGTGGGTCGCGGATCCATCGAAACGTGTGTGAAAGGAGCTGTGCCAATTAATTCCGTTGAAGCTCGGGATTTTTAAACGCGGAGGCGAAGACACCGAAGATCTCGAGGCCATTGGGAACGGGAGCGCATTGCTCGGCGTCAGATTGCGAATTAGCGAGAAAATTTTAGAACGACGTTAACAAGAGCTCGCGCACCTCGGCGTGGCAGCGCCTAAGGCGTCGAGATTTAGGAGATGATTCGGTAAACATTGCGCGGGCACAGCGGGAACCGCGAGCTAAGTACGACGTTCGTCAGGAACGCCCGCGACTTATCTCGCGCCTCACTTTTGAGCCTGATTTACACGTGTGTGTACCGCGAGCGTGGAAGTGCGCTTGAAACGAGTGCGCGCGAGCCGAGGGAACAATACACCGCGACCTGATGACTGCGCGCGGCCGAGATTATCATTTCTTCGACAATAATACCCCGCGGGGTGAACGAGACGGGACTCGTGTCGTCGTCGTCGTCGCGCGCTGTAAATCAATCGCCGCATCCGAATCAGCCACTGATCAAACAGCCTTAGTGGCTTCGAGCGCGGAGGAATTACGCTCGTGCCGCGCTCGTTCCGTCTCGCTAGATCCATCGTGCGGAATTGCCAATGTCGAGAGATCGCGACGCGAGACATCAGCAGGAATATCGCCATTCTTGTCGCCTCACCGAACCCTGACAACACCAAAGGATCCATTTGTGAGCATTTGGTACGCTAAAGTCCACTAACTGCGGGTTTCCATTTTTCGGCTTATGATATCCAAAAAAGCATTCGTTGTTGTGTCCTAATCTTATAGTATTGCGCCTGCAAAAGTTAGACCACCCATTCAAAAGCGTACATTTTGATTCCTACATGGGACCTATAAACCTTGCCGTCCATCCGGTGTTATCAGGGGAACACGGAGGAATGTGGCGCGGTGAACACCTGATAGATTTACCACGCGAAATCGAAGGGCCGGCCCGCCAAGAGAGATTCCACGATTATTCGGTCAGGACGAAGAGAGCGAGAGAGAGAGAGAGAGAGAGAGAGAGAGAGAGAGAAAGAGAGAGAGAGAGAGAGAGACGTCTTGACGAAGCCCCCAAAGGTACGGCGCGTTCGCGTCCTTCGAGGAAACTGCAAATGCGGTGGGTAGGATGCAGCTGCCGCAGGGAGCTTGCGGAGAGACGCTGCGCTCAGACCGAGTTCGACCGAAATTTGAGCATAAGCGAGTACATATGGAGCATCGACTTGGCGCGGGGGGGTGGCGAACGAGAGGGTGTTGAAACGTCTGTCGGGAAAATTGGTAATCATAGACCACCGTGAGCGGCATTAAAGTTCGACGGGCTGGTAGAGCGGCACCGGGGGGATCTTCAAAGAGGTGCACTTAGATAATGCCCGGCCCCGGGGTGCCCGGCCACTCCTTACTCCGTCGCTCTATCATCCTTTCCTCTTCATCCCCCTGGCGCCGTCAGCTCTTCGGCTCACCAAACCGAACCCCCCCCCCCCCCCTCTTCTGATATCGCAAGGGGGGTCGGGGGCTTTTGATGAAGGCTCCGCGAATTTGCCTGAGTAAAGGGTAATCCTATCACACGCTATGGCTATGAGATCTTCCGCATTCGGAGATGAGGCCGCGCCGTCTTCACTTCCGCCCAAGTTCGACGAGACAAAATTTCAAGCCCCAACTTTTCTACGGCCTGCGCGAAGATAGACTTGGAGGCGATTTTGTTTTCTTGACGGTTTTAATATTTGGCGATTGATTTCCAACAAATTGACATTTGATAAATGGCAAAATAGACATATGCACTGAAAAAAAAAATTTGATGAACTCAACGGAATCGTAATTGACTCAACTACCCCGTGAGGTTATATACGGCGAATCGAATGAGGAGGTTGACTCAACCTCGCCAATAGTTTGTCGAATTTTCGTCGACCCAAATATTTCATGTAGTTGAGACAACCACCGCCGTAGTTATATGAACTATTTCTTTGTGTTCCTGCAAATTATCTATAGCATTGCAGCAGACACCCAATTGTTTCACTGACATGTCGTTCTGTTTCGCTCAAAAATGCGTGGTATTTAGATTTTTAATTAATTATAAACTTTTTATAAACTTGAAACTTGACGTCGCAGATCATATCTTACGACAATATAGGAACAAAAAAGGAAAAACGGGTTAAAAAAAAATGTACGACCACTTCACCAATTTCGGTGATTAACTGCCGGAGACGGGATTCGAACTATCTACCTACCTATCTGCCTACCTACCTATGCCTATGAACCTAACACTCTACCCACTACGCTATTCCTAACTTGTGAATCTTACGCGTTCAAATCCCTTATAAGCTATATCGGGAATTATAGGTGACCCCTTACAGTTATCAGAGTAATGACTACGATGCATTACCATGTAATTTCATTCTTTATCAATACACTCTAATGTATCAGTTACGTGAAAAAGTTGAGACAACCTCATATTTAATTAGACTCAATATGAAGTTGATTCGTACCAGCGAATCAGAAAATTAACGCAATTTACATCTGCGGCTGATAAAATTATTTGGTGCGGTTGAGTCGAGGTTGGGTCAACCTCATATTTCGTTGAAGCCAGTTACACGGCGATTCTTACAAAAGCATAAAACAGTTCTTGTGACCATCCCAATATAGTTGCTTCATTGGAATAATTCTCTTGATTGGAAGAACACGCGTGATTGGCTCAACCACATTGAGGTGCGTTTAAGTACCGAAAAAATGCTTGCCTCAAACTCACCGGGGATTGAGTCAATATGCAACGCCAGTCGCTCAACAGCATTTAAAGTTCAGCCAAGCCATTTAATATTCACGCTTAAATTCATGAAGTTGTTCTCTCAAGAAAATGCGTTGTATTCCGTCGACGTCTGCGAATTTGTATCAACTTCGATTTCGTTCAGACAAAGCAATAATTGCCAACCCCCTGGCGAGGTTGTCATGATATGAATTTTTTTTTCAGTGTGATAAATGAATAGATTTGATAAAATAGAAATTTGATAAATGAATAGATTTGATCAAACAGACATTTGATAAACGATAGAATTGACTATGGGCTATCCTGAGAAATCGCTGTCGACGCAGCGAAGAATCGATAAACAAATAGAAAGGCAATAAGTAGCACTCAAGAAAATTCGTATTTGCGACGCGGCGGTTAATTAGAGTTGACACGACTTAAGATGGCTAATTCCACGGTGGAGGGATAGACGTCGGTGGGGCGCCAAGGCCTCGCGCCCGGCCAGAGGCAGCACTTTTTGACCGCTCGTGTATCAGCAAGTAGTCGAGGAAAGTCGAAACCGAGAAAGCATTTATTTAAGGTAGGGATCAGCGTGCTCGCGGTGCGGTGAGAGCCGCGGCAGGGAGAGAGAGAGAGAGAGAGACTCCGCCGAAGATTACCGGCGCAGAGGCAAAGGAAACGAGGAACCTCGAGGCGGAGGCTTCTCGCGAGCTGCGATTCGGCGCCACGGGAGGAACCGGCGAACCGGAGGACTTCTTAATGAGATTAGGTGTCCCGGCGACAAACACTCTCTGGCTTGATTTACATTTTATACATTTTTAAGCGGTCTTACCGCACCGCACCGAGCCCACCTCCTCCGTGTCTCGTCTGCCGCCGTCTTAATCTCAAGTCGAAATTCACGAGAATAATGCGCGGGGACAAGAAAATCTCTTGTCCGGAATAGCGCGATTATCAAATCGCTGCGAAATCTTGTGTGATCGTTATATTTATTTTCCACTACTGGTGGCTCGACTCCTCCGAAATAGCCGATTGGCATACGCTTGGCTTAGTAGAAAACCCGTGGTATTTACATTCGGCCCGGATCAGGCCCTAGCCGGGCCAGGCCTGACCAGGCCCTGACCAGGGTCGAATGAGGAAATCAATGGCTGTTCTTACCTCGTCGAGAGGACATCCAGCCGAAACGAGAAGCGCGTGACTGTGAAGCAACAGGAGCCTGAGCAACTTGTCTCGCACTTCAGCGGCCGGACTAGGCGGTGGAGGTCTCGATCTGTAGACCTGGATCTTCAGGGTTGCCACGGTCGTCAGTTCCGCCAGAATGTCGCCGACCGTTCGGAGCGGCTCGTCCGCGACCTTCTCCATGGGCAGCGGCTTCCAGTTTCGTATAACGATGCTCCCCCTCGCGCTGGGTATCAGATCCGTCTGGTACCCCAGACGAACGAGGGCTTCGCCCACTAGATCCTGCGACAGAAACGACACCACGAGATCCATTAAATATCCTTTCGTTCCTTCATTTTGTTCTGCCTCTTGCTTCGCAATAAATAGGAAAATTATATCAAGGGATGCAAGGTGGAGCCTCGGAAAGTGCTTGTTCATCATTTCATTCGCAAAACAAAATATTGTCCAAGTCGTCGTCTCACCTGAAACGGCACCGCCGCTGGAATTATGACGTAGGTGTCGATCTCCACATGAGGACTTCTCCATTTTTCTCGGGCGATGCTCAGCCGGCTCTCGACGATGCTGTGAATCGCCTCGACCACGCAATGAACGGGAACTGGACTCTTGCCTGCAACACGAAACCACGATCATGTTTACACGACGGAATAGGTACGGAATCAGCTATCAATCCTAATTCCTTTATAATACTACACAGAATCTCCAACCATCCATGGAATGGCTTTCATGAAACACATGGATACTGAACGAAACCTAATCTCCATCTCAGGGTCTATCCATGGAGCAGGAGGACAAAGAATCAAAGGCTGGGGTTGGTAATTATCCCTCTTGTTGGTGGGGAATCGAGTCAGACGTCGAAATGGCATCGCTCAATGCAGCGGAAGTCGAATCCGCATCCGAAAAGCGTCGAAAGCAGCTGGTAAGCGCACGCGAGGGATGATTCCGCCGAAGAGAGAGTGGGGCGGTAAAAGATGGTGGGAGGAAGCTACTAACGGGTATAACCCTCGCGCTAAGCGTATGCAGATCCACTCGTCCGTCCCGCGCCGAGAGGCTCCGAGACAATGGGAGCCGCGCGCCGCGCACAATGGCCCCGATCCTTGTTTAACCCTGACTTAAGTCCCGCGAGTCTGTATCCCACTCCGCGGGGCTCCCTAATCCCAGACCTCTCGTCGCAATAGCTGAACAAACTCCGACGTCTGAACGCGCGGCCTCCGCGTTCACCGGGAGAGTGGAACCGAACAGGATGGAGAAAGAGATTTCTCGACGATTTTGTGACGTGCAGATGCGCCAAAAGCGCCGTATCCAAGTGCAAACGACTCGCGGCCCGATTGGAATCAAAACCGTCTTCACAATCTACGAAGTTGTCTTCGGGCTTCTCGGCAACCGACTCGCCGAGGGCGCGAGTGGGATTTCCAGGTTCCCCACGTGCCTCCCATTCATGTGTTCCAGTCAAAAGACGAGTGGAGAACGCGCGCGAGTGGCTCTCGTAAATCCCAAATCGTCTTACACATGCGGAACGACTTGGATTAAAACCGTGTGGAGCGTTCGCTGAGATCAATTTTTTGACGTTC
Source organism: Pimpla rufipes (assembly GCA_963932165.1). NCBI lineage: Eukaryota > Metazoa > Arthropoda > Insecta > Hymenoptera > Ichneumonidae > Pimpla > Pimpla rufipes. The sequence continues at coordinate 4,950,994 of OZ010636.1, read as the reverse complement.
CGACTCAACGTTGCTTTTCATCATTTCACAGCGACGAAATGAGAGATCACGATTGAAAAAAAAAAAAAAAAATGCAGCGATCACTGTGACACATCCGACGACATTTATTTATTTATTTATTTATTTATTTATTAGACAGTGGACGGGACATGCCCTTGAAAATACATAGAAAAAAAATCAACATATCCGGAACAGTCACGAATAACGACTAATCCATTAACCATAGTTCAACGGATACATTAAATATAGAAGAAAAAAAAAAAAGAACGAGGAAGCTTCCGCCTTCTGTTCGGAATCAAGACCGGATCATTGAGTAGCAATGATAATAAATTCATGTCTTGGAACGGCCGCTCGTGTAATCCTGTCATAAATTTATCCTTTGATAAAGGACTACGCGAAAGGTTTGCCTACTCCGCCCGATAGTGCGCGGCCGAGACACTAACGCAGCTTTTGCCTGATCCTCAGCCTGAGCGCTCACCACCGTCGCGCTTGATACATACATAAATACATACCACACACATATATAACTCCGCGGTGGCGGTGGCGGCGCTCCCGACAACCTGGACGTTCGAACTAAATACGCTGATGGCCAACAAAGGATTTACGTCGGGCCCCGCGATATTAGGTATTAATGCCTGAACTTCCCATGGTGGAGAGGTGGAGGAAAGCTCGGACTTGATAGAGAGCACGAGCCGCAGTGGGTTGGCCAGGTTGCCCAGGATCCAGGTTCACCGTGGTTCGGGTGTAAGACGGGTTGCTGCAGAATTAAGGGGGCGGACGGGGTCTCCTTCGGCCCTCCGACGTCGTGGCCTCTGCTCTCTCTCTTCTCTTACCCGGAGTCAGAGCAGCCGCCGGAGCTGCTGACCGGTGGCTACCTTAATCCAGGGACGTATAGTTTTCATTAAGAGGCGGCGGCCCAACGGCGTCTTTGTGCCGGGATCAGCTGACCACGCCGGACTCACTCTCACCCCCCCCCTCCCCCCCCCCCTTCGCCACCCTTTTCCAACCCTAACGCCGCACCTCCTTCGAACCACCGGGTTTAGGCTCCGGACCTCTTGCTCCACTTCAGTAGCCCTGTGCTCTCTCCAGCTACCCAGTCTCTATGGCTTTATCACGTGCGATCCACGATCCCTCATCTTAGTCGTCGCCACGTTACCGAGTCTGTTTATGACCGGTTATCACGGGGTGATTTTAAAGTCAGACATCCAAAAAACGCAAAAATACGAAAGGGGTAGCCCTTCTAAAAATTTGCGATTTTTGAGGGTTTGACTTTAAAATTCTGTAAAAAATTCAAAAGTGACGAAATTTTGAAAAAAGTGAATTATCGTTTTTCGCATTTTTCTCGTCAAATTTTTCATTTTTCGAGCAAATAACGGTGCTTTTCGGAATCAGCGGGAAATTTTCCATCGGATAGGGTCATCAAACTTTACGAAATCGAAAATTTTTTTTTCGCGAAAAAACGCAAGGGGTTCCCCTTCTAAAAATTTGCGATTTTTGGGAGTCTGACTTTAAAATTCTGTAAAAAAATTCAAAAATCAAGATACCGCATTCCGCCTTGTGGCATTCTCTTCGTTATAGAGTTTTCCCTCGAACGCAAAAAGAAAATCCAGGTTTGGTCGATCGAAAAAAAAGTAACCTCGATTTTAGCGAAGTGACGAAATTTCGAAAAAAGTGAAAAATAATTTTTTCCACTTTTCTCATCGAATTTTATGTTTTTCGGGCAAACAACGGTGCTTTTCGGAATCAGCGGGAAATTTCCCATCGGATAGGGTCATCAAACTTTATGAAATCGAAAAAAAAAAAAAAATTCTCGATTTCGTCAAGTTTGGACGTTAGCTTCACGTTAATTTCCTTAACTATCTAATTTTTATTCGAGCATTTGTTGATGTTGTTGTTATTGTTTCGACCTAAAGAGACGTCAAGAAAAAAGTTGACACCAAGCCTCCCTCAAAATCAGTTACGAAAACAAAGTATCCCATCGCACCCCACCCAAGATACTAAGTACAACTTAACCAAGTTTTCACTCCATCTGCTAATGATAAATGACTTCTTTTTCCTCAATTTCATTACACCGAAGTCCCCGTCTTGCCGCAGCCGGTTTGTCAGTTAACACAACCCAATTAACATGGCGAAACGGCGTAAAGCCTGAAAAGGGCGCCGCGAGAGCAAAAGTATCCGAAGTATTAAGACGAGAACGGAGGCAAAGACATTTCTCATTTCGCGGACTGCGGGTCAGAGGGAAGCGAGAGAGAGAGCGCCCGTATCAGACTTCCGTTATCTTCCTCGCCCCGGGAGAGAGACGCGCGTTGGCCGGGCGCCCGTGACGACGGAAACGCCGCGCGCGGAAGCGTCAGAACCGCCTTTTCGTCTTTGACAGTGCACGTCGAAAGATAAGCCTCCTCGGGAGGAGAGCGAGAGCGGAGAAAAGTGAAAAGCGAAAGAGAGCGCCCGACGTCAGTGGGCAACCCTTGAAGACGTAAAATCCTGACTACCTCGTCCTCCCCCCTTCCCCTTCCCCTTCCCCACCCCTTTTTCGCCAGCGCGTCGCTTCAGGATAGCGAGCAGCCCCTCAACCCTTGTTCCTCTTTTTCTTCGTTCCGCGTCGTTGACATTTTCCGTCCTTCACTTCCGTCTCATTTCGGCTCATCGTTCTCTGCCCTCCCTTTTCTTTTTTTTTTTTTCTTTCTTTTGCTTCTCCCTCTTCTTTCCACATCTGTATCTCGTCGCGCGGCCGCAAAATAAACACATCCACGGTCGTCTCAATCCTGTATCTCTCGTTCCACCCTCGCGACCCCCGCGACGTCTCTCGCGATCGAACCCTCGACGTTATATAAGTACCCTGAAATCACTCGCGAAGAGTGAAAAGTTATTCTCCCATGGAGAATGCGGAGTTTAACCGAGCGCGAAGCCGAGCACTCGATAAATTAGCGAAGCGAGATTCGGAGACTCGCGGTGTCGCTCGCGGTTCGGTGATGATACAAGATAAAAAGTTGGAGCATATTTTTCGACACCGCGAGAACTCTCGCTGCGACCCCACCGTTCCGCTTTCTTCCGACGCTGGGATCACGTCTTAATGGCTGAGAGATATATATATGGAAACGCCGCTACCGAGAGTCAGATAATTTTCACGGGAATGTCCTGCCCCCCTCGGACTCTTGAAATTCTCTAACCAGGGAGTTTCAATTGACAAACGAATTTTCTTCGTTGACTCGCAATCACATCTTCCGAGATTATAACTTGTCGAGCTGGGTGAAATTTTTACAAGAGACTTTTCTTTTAGTCGCTTCAAATTCTAGAAGAATTAATTTATTTTTTATACCTGGCGTCTTTGGATTAACAAAAAAAGAATCAACATCAACTTCAAACTTCTGCACAGTCGTAGAAGCATAATTTAATGGTTTTGAAAGTGTAATCTGACTATCGATAGAGTCGCCACGAACCAGCAATGAATAGTTGTCACTCATAGTCGCCAGAACTACGACGGTTTCTCCGAGTGTTATAATTATACCTCGCGGTTATATATGTTACAATGTGGCGCTTGTATATTGTGGTATAACACAATGTGGAGCTTGCAGCGCGCTGCAGTTGTCGGCAGCGTTATCGTTATCTCGATCCGGTCGTTTCGGCTTTGCGTATACGTATGCACATATGTACGGTTACTTTGAGTATACAATACCGCGGAGCAACGAGACGACGACGACGATGAGGGACTATGTGACGAGGACTTGGAATGTAGGCGAAGTGGCACGAGGGATTATTTATAGGTCCTAAGGTTTCTCTCCTCCGGTTCTTCTTGATAACTCTCGGTAATCCATGCCAGCCTGTAGGCCGGCATCTCGCTGTACTCCGCTGAACACATTTCCATGACCTCCGTTTTCCTCGCTAGGTTTTTCAAGGAATACCCAACAAATCGTCACCCAAACAATTTCTTCATGTTTCCAGGGCTGTTTCAAGCTTTTCTTGGATTTTCTCACAAGATGTTAGGTCGGTGTCGAGTGTATTCAGGGTGAGACGTCGGGAACAAAGACAGCGAAGGATTCGCACGCAATCCCAAGATTTTCCTTTGTTGGTTCGTTTTTTTATAACTCGGTGATTCACGCCGGATAAGGTCGTAAGCTGGGATCTCGCTGAACTTGGTGAACACATCGCGCACCGGCTCTGTTTGCCTCGGCGCGAACGAGAAGACAAAATAGTCGATGACTCGCAGGCAGATTTAAGGTTTCTCTCCTCCGTTTTTTCTGGATACCTCGCGGTAATCCATGCCAGTCAAAACTCAAGACGAGCTTATTTCCACCAACCTGGAAGGTATCCATAAGGAATTACCTTCCAGGATTGTTTGACGTGTATTTCAGGCAGCAAACGAGAAAATCGTCGCCCACTTGCGTTTTGACGGAATTTCATATTGACGGAATTTCATGTTGACGGAATTTCATATTGACGGAATTTCATGTTGACGGAATTTCATATTGACGGAATTTGATACTGACGGAATTGCATATTAATGGAATTTCATATTGACGGAATTTCATATTGACGGAATTTCATATTGACGGAATTTCATATTGACGGAATTTCATATTGAGACGGAATTTCATATTGAGACGGAATTTCATATTGAGACGGAATTTCATATTGAGACGGAATTTCATATTGAGACGGAATTTCATATTGAGACGGAATTTCATATTGAGACGGAATTTCATATTCGTGGAATATTTTGCCGAGCGAAGGCGAAAGCAAGCCACTCGCGGCGTTTAATTGAATCGCAAAAATGAAATGGTATCCAACGCGTCGTTGGAAAACCCGCTCGAGCGCGCTATATTAACTCATTTCCGCCGAGCGCAACTTATCCTAAGCGCTCGGTGAGACCGAGGGAGAGAAGGAAAGTGTGGGCGTTTTAGTATCTGAGGCTGATCCGGCGGATGTCGGCCTTCGCTGATAAGGGTCCAACTCTTTCGAAGACTTTATCTGCGAGCGGGCGAACGCGCCGTCGCCCGACCCCGCGCGCTCGCGCGCGACTCTCGTGCGCCGCACGAACCGGCAACAGAATCGCGCACGCGCGCTCTCGCGCTACAGTCTGAATCTCCTCCGAGCACCAGTACTTTCCTCTCGTTAACGAGCACCAGATATCGCGGTAAAGCTGAGAGGCTCGCGTCACGATACTATTTTCTTCTTTTTTTTTTTTAATGTCATGTTTTGAATTATATTTTACAGAACGTGATGCATCGATTAGTTTCAATATTATGACGACATTTTTGCAGCTATTATTATTATTATTATTATTATTATTATTATTATTTTGGTTCGTCATTATTAAATAAATGCTAATGACCGCATTAAAACAAAAATAAAATGAAAAATGAAATGAAAAATAAATGAAATGATAAATTAAATAAATGACCGCAGAGCCATTTTATACAACGTAAATTCAAGATTGTATTTAACAGACGACGTATGGCAAGCAATAGCGTGATCCTGTCGATGGTTTCGTTAAAGAAAAGCTAGCTAAGGCTAACTCTCCGGGATTTGGAAGGTTTCGTCGCGTGGCCGGTGATCTTATAAGCCCCGGAAGGTTATCTCATTATATCTTATCTAGTGCTTTCGCCAACCCCCGAGGCGAGGCACGCGCTCTCACGCGTCTGCCGAGAGGGATGTTGAGCCGAGAGCCATCAGCGGCTTAGAATGCACGCGAGGATAGTCTCGCGTCCGCGACACGCGAGAATCGTTCTGTTTTTTTTTCCGCGGTTCTGTACACGTAAACGCATCATTCGTACCACAGACAGACAACAGAGAAAACAATTGTTTTCTCGGGCTGGATTTTTTATTTATTTTTTATACGGTCGTGACGTCACTCCACGTTTTTCGCTAGTCAGGCAAAATGATTTGTTATGACCTGACAAAAAAATTTGCTAACTCGGCAAAAAGATTGAACAGGCTGGCAAAATTATTTGTTGGCCTGACAAGAAGATTCATTTTTTGGCTCAGAGAATTTTTCAGCGTATTCGGTCCTTCAGTCCTGTCAACCAACTCCAATTGTCATCATAATGGAATTGGAAATTCGCAGGCCGACAAGAGGAAAGAAAAACGTTTGGTAAACACGAGGATTTTTCGGGATCAGACGGTTTTGACGTGCGCCTTCGCATCGCCAGTTTATATACTACAAAGTAGGTGTATGTCTGTGTCTCGGGCTCGAAGGAAGGGTTAAAACTTGGCCTAAGACGCTTAGGGCGTAAGCTCTTATACAAGGTGGAGGAATAAGACAAGAGAGAAGGTCCCGGCGAGGCGCGCGCGCGAACGAGCTTGCGCGGCAGCTGTATCACGTGTCATATACACTGTGACAATGTGTACCGCACCCCAATACACAATGTTACGGAATACTCGCATCATCCGCTTAATGGAGACCGGGGAGATCCGCCGCATTTCTCATAGTTCCCCGTTTCTCAATCCGTAAACGCGAATGTCCGCAGAATTCATTTTTTTCATTATTTTCAAACTGCCGACAGTTCTGTTGTCGTGAACAGAAAAAAGCTAAGATTGTTCGGTACCAAAGAAATGTATTTATTTATTTATAATAAACGAGACAAGCCATTGAAAACAATACAAAAAATAGGCGGAAAAGTGAAAAATGAAATATTATTCAATATAAAAAATATAGTATAAAAATATAAATACAAAAAAATATATATATAAATATATAAAAATATGAACGAAGTTGCACGAATGTGGAAGACTTTCAAGCATTTATATTACACGGAAAAAAATAATCGGTTGGCACAACCAAGAAATTAGTCGGCACAACCATTCGTTTATTCTGATTTTCCTGCATCTCGCAGTTTGGTTGTGTCAACCAAAACGGATGGTTGCACGAACCAAGTTTCGTTGGTAAATAGCTATTAGTTGCGGCAACTAACCGAATTGTTGACACAACTATTCGAGTAAGGAGCTCAAGTATTCGAATGCTTGTCTCAACCAATCGCATTATTCATTTTCGAAGTAGAATTTCACTGCTAGTTGAATGAATATCGGAAATTACCGCAAATCGTTCGAATTTTATTCGCGCACTGTTCGGAGTGTGCGAATAAATTCTCCAATAACATGCGAAAATCGACTATTTCGCGCCCGCTACGCAGGCACGAGAAGACGAACTTCGCACGCACATATGTCAAAAAATAACAAAACTGCCATTCAGCCATCAGTGTGAGAAGTTCTTCAAATAGTTAGCGTAAAGTCAGTGTTAGAAGTTCTTCAAATAGTTAGCGTAAAGTCAGTGTTAGAAGTTCACAAATAGTCAGCGTAAAGTCTCTAAGAGATTCTTCGAATAGACGATGTAAAGTTTGTGAGATTTGACTTTACGCTCACTATTTGAAGAACCCCTTACAGACTTTACGTTGACTGTTCGAAGAACAGTCCCTTATTACAGACTTTACGCTAACTATTTGAAGAATTTCTCACACTGACTTTACGCTAACTATTTGAACAACTTCTCACAGACTTTACAAAACTAATATGTAAGCAAAAACTAAGGCGACAATGAATAATTGCGACAATAAAGACAATATTATTCCTACATCACATATTACCGCCGCAATCTGTATTACCGGCAATTTCCGCGAAAGTGAGGTTATACCGGCATGTTTACATTCGATTGTAAATCGAAGACGAGAAACTCATTGGCAATATTTTTAACATTAATAAACGTCTACTTACTTATTAATTGTGATGTAGAATTACTTGTATGGTCGCTGAATTTTTTAATAATGAGCTTTTTATTGAAATGCGCACTTGTTGCAACTCGATTGTGACCGTAAAGATTCGAATAGTTGCCACAACGATTCGACGCGATTGTAGCAACTGACGTATTAGTTGCCGCAAGTAATCGCAAGAAACCGATATACAGCAACGTGAACAATTAGTTGCCACAACCAAACTTTTTTTTCCGTGTACCCATGAGATATCAGCACGCACGAGCCCTGTGCCATTTAGCCCCGGTCCGTCCTAGCTGAAAGCCTGGCAGTGCACTTACACTTGGAATACGTCTCGCGGGGTGTCTGTCCGCGCGTATGGCGAATTTAGGAGGCACGCGAGATGCTGGAGAAAACTGGGGAGGCGAGAAGCGGCAAGTACGAGAGACGGAAAACGGAGTGTGTGTGTGTTTGTGGGTGGGTACGAGCTGGAGAGAGGAAGGGAAAGCTTGTACCGCTAGTACCGGGCTTTCTTCGCGGGTCCCAGGCGCCTATGCGTGTTCAGAGATTAAAATTACTTTGCTAAACTGCGAGAAAGGGAGGTGAGAGGTGCCGAGGAACCGAAGGGTTATTGCCGCCGTGGCGGAGGTGCCGTCGTACCGCTGGTCCTCGTCTGTGGACTCGCGGTGGAAGGAGAAGAAGCGTCTCGTAAATTTCTCGGCTAAGGAGCTTAATTCGGGATTTTCGGTAACGAGTTATTGCCGCCGCCGAGGCGTGGGGCGAGGGGATCGTCAACTCGGTGCGACGAATCTCGATACGGTATCAATCTGCGTATAGATTTTTGCCCACGCGCTTTTTCGATCGAGTCCCACTGATTTAGCATTTTTTTTGTTTTTTTTTCACTGTCTCGGATGGCATAAAAATTTTGCCAGTTGTATATATATATTTATTTATTTAATGGCGGGCCTAATACGATTTATTTGGCCCAAATAGAATTATTTCATTCAAATAAATTTTTGTTTCATTCAAATAAATTTTTATTTCTTTCAAATAAATTGTTGTTTCTTTCAAATAAATTTTATTTGTTTCCAATAGATCCCATCAGAAGGATTTCTCTGCGGCGGGACGTAGTAATCCCAAGTGTGACTCTCGGTGCGCAAGGCTGGACTACATGTTAACCTTAGCTCCCCAGTCGCTAGGGTTCGCACATACATAAACACATATACAGTTTATGTAGAGACACACACACGAATGTCGCCCTAGAAGCGTACACTACCCTCAGCAGCATGCGAAATCTTACGTAAACCGTGAGCGCTTACCGAGCCAAGGCGTATAATCCATTAGGGATTTCGGCCTGGCTGACCCTCGGGACAATAAGAGAATGAACTACGCTGCGTTAATGATCCCCTTGCATCGTTTTTAAGTTGCCTAAAAAAAGGTACAATTTATTTATTAATTCAAATAATAAATTAATTATTTAATTATTTATTTATTTCGCCTGTAGATTGATTTATTTATTTAATTTTTATTTTTGTCACGCAGCCCCATTTTCGAAATTCAGTCGTCCTCGTCGGCGACGTTTTTTTATCCGCAGCATTTATTTATCTATATTCATTTATTTAGTTATTTACTGAAGCGTCGCGAGGTGTCTGTCGAGGTTATTTTGAGGTTTTGGCAACGTCTCGACCGCGGAGGTAAGACTGTAGTAATCTTGGAGGCTGATTCCATCAGTAGGCAAGAGAGGGGTTGGGGCTCCGCGCTGGATGCTGGAGGATAGCCACACGAAGAGACGAGGATCCCGAAGACGGGGCTCTCTTGCACGGAGAGGCGCCTCGTGCGGCTGCTCCGAAGGCCCCGCGGGTAGCGCAGAGCGGTAGCGCACCGAGCGGGCGGAGGGTTAAAGGGCTCCTTAGCGGAGATCTTAGGCAAATCCAGCGTGAAATCGCATCAGAGCATCCCCTCTTACGAAAACCACCACTTACTCGTACCACATCGGATATCTGCTCGTTGCATCCCCCCCCCCCCCCCCCCCCTCCCCACTCGTCTTGCCTCGCAGTATTCTTCGCGTGGCCTCTGGCCCGCTGCGTCATTCAATTTCTACTTAACGTTATTTCAAACTTTTTTATGATTCCGATATTTCAAAATAATTCATTGATTTTCAGGTTGAAATACTTCCTTATTATCGTTGCTTACTTATTAAAACATGTGGCTAAAAAAAAATGGCCCAAAAAAACTTTTTTGTGCATAAAAAAAATGGTATTAGTTTAATTCGTAATTTAAAATGGTATATAATTTATTGATTGTTCGGATTGAAATACTTACTTATTATCTTTGCGCTAACAATTGTTTAAGGAGGCCGAGGCAAAGAAGATAAATATTAATTTAAAAAAATCGCCTGTATGAATTTTTCGTTCATAAAAAAAATTAAAAAAAATTGTAATCAAGTAATTTACAGCGTGACAGGAAATGACAAAACCGCGACACATAAAAACGTTGTTTTCGGTGTCATTAGACGAGCGCGATAAAAGTCAACGATTCCACGATACTCCAAATCCACGAAAGAGCGAATTAGATTAGATGTGTATGACGAGGCTGAGGTTGAGTCGCGGCCGCCGCGGACTAATCGTCGCGACACCTCGGGAAGTTCTGTAATCCGCTCGTCTCCCGGCCGAAAGCGTCGCACACAGCCGCGCGGCTTATCTGGATTTTTGGTGAGCGCCCGCGAAGACGAGGCGAGAGAAGAGCCGCGGCAACAGCAGCGTCGGGAAAGTATACACGAGCAGCTTTTGACGATCCGACGCCCGTAAGTCGACAATTACTCAAAGCGAGAGAGCGTTCGCTGCTGCTGCTGGTTGTTGGTATCTTATCCCCTTTCTCCAAGCCTGTGGCGAGCCCACTCGCTACGGTGTCCCCCTCTCTCTCTCTCTCTCTCTCTTTCTCTGTCTCGGTTAGGTGGTTGCCTCTTAATCAAAACACGAGAAAAGACATTAAAACCCGCGGCTGCAAGTCGGTCTCTTCTCTCTCGCTCGTATCTCGACTCGAAATAGAGTACCAGTCAACCGGGAGATAAGACTCCCCCTTGGCACTTGCGGTGCGCTCTGCTCGCAAGCCTCCCTCCTTCGCCTCCCTCGTCTCGCTTCGGACTCTTTTTTTTCTTCAGCCTCATCTCCGCCGCCTATCTCTTTCGTGCTTTCTCTCGTGCACTTCGCTTACGTTTCTTTTATCAATCCTGCGCGTATAATATAAGAATAACACGTTGGTTGCCTCTCACGAGTCACGGTGGACGCCGAACGCGGTGTGACGAGCGGTCGGCTATTGAACTTGAATTTTTCGTTAAGGCTTCCTCAACGGGGGTTTTGACGCTTCGAGTTAACCCGGATTTTTCGGATTTTGAGGCAAAACTCACGCACGTTGGCTAATTGTGAGAAAGAGTGTTAGTGTCTCGATTACTGCGGGGTAACATAAACTACCCTCATCAGTTATCGTTAAGTAAATTAACGTGAAATTAACGTTCAAACTTTACGAAATCGAGAAAAAAAAATGCCGATTTCGTAAAGTTTGAAGACCCTATCCGATCGGAAATTTCCCGCTGATTCCGAAAAGCACCGTTGTTTGCCCGAAAAATAGAAAATTCGACACGGAAAAAAAAGTTTGGTTGTGCCAACTAATCATTCACATTGCTGTACCTCAGTCTTTTCGCGATTAGTTGCAGCAACTTACACATTTATTGCCGAAACCACTTCGAATGGTTGTGGTAACTATTCACGATTTGTTCTACATAACCTAAAAACGATATTATTAAAGTTACGATTGTGCCGCTCAAGGCGCGAGTCGCATCTGTACATAACCTAAAGACAATATTATTAAAGCTTTAATTGTGCCGTTCGTGAAGCGATTCGCGTTAATTTGTCATAAGGATAGTATAAGTAGTGCAATTCTATTTCGAAAAGCAATGACACGGATGGCATGGACAAGTAACCGGAACTTGTGCTCCTGCCTACTCGAATAGTTGTATCAACCATTCGTTTGGTTGCCGCAACTAACAGGGCATCTACCAACGAAACTTTTTTCGTGCAACCAATTCCTTTTGGTTGTCACAACTAATCCGAGTTGTAAGGGAATTAGAATAATCCATTAGTTGTGCCAACTCATTTCTTGGTTGTGTCAACTAATTATTTTTTTCCGTGGACGAGAAAAACGCGAAAAATGATTTTTCACTTTTTTCGAAATTTCGTCACTTCACTAAAATCGACGTTACTTTTTTTTCGATCGACCAAACCTGGATTTTCTTTTTGCGTTCGAGAGAAAAATCTGTAACGAAGAGAATGCCGTAATGCCGAACGTGATGTCTTGATTTCTGAATTTTTTATAGATTTTTAAACTCAGACCCCCAGAAATCGCTAATTTTTAGAAGGGCGTCTTGAAGGGCCCTTGCGTTTTTTCGCGAAAAAAAAATTTCCGATTTCATGAAGTTCGATGACTCTATCCAATGGGAAATTTCCCGCTGATTCCGAAAAGCACCTTTATTTGCCCGAAGAATAAAAAATTCGACGAGAAAAATGGGAAAAATGATTTTTCACTTTTTTCTCGTCGAATTTTTTTATTTTTCGGGCAAATAACGGTGCTTTTCGGAATCAGCGGGAAATTTCCCATCGGACAGGGTCATCAAACTTTACGAAATCGGAAATTTTTTTTTCGCGAAAAACGCGACTCAACTTCCGGCTCTAAAATTCTGTGAAAAATTCAGGGGGTTAAATCATCTCGGAAGGCGAGTGAGTTTCGTTAACCAAGACAAAACGCTCTGAATTTGACGTACAGATGAATCGTGGGATGAGCGAGAGGCGAAGGATCCGATCTTGCGACTTGACGGCCGACGCCTTGGCCCGTTCGAGAACTAGATCTCTCAATACTTGCACATCGGGTGAATACATAATGTGTAATCCTCGGGGTATGCGGACTCGACGTCTTAGGCTAATCTTGTTAGCAGCCTTAAGCCTACGGCTGACCCTCTCCTCCGTGTGCGTACCACACCGAGTTTCGCCGTATACCCTAGCCGATAGTCCTATATGCGTGCGCATACTCCGAGACAGCCGCGTATATGCATAGCCGAGCAGACTTTTAATCCCCTAACACGCCACACGCTCGCCCCGTGATTTTGCATAAGAAAGAAATAGGATTGCGCTCGCCGACCATCCACCTTCCGCTCTTTCTTATAGCCCCGCGAGTTTCTTCGCTCTTTCGCGCGACCCGATTCGCCCCGGTCGGCCGTACAACGTTTCGGAATCACTGGGAAATTTGCCACATCGAACAGAATTTTCGCACTTTACGAAATCGCATCTCCGATTCCAAACCCGCACATTTTTTTTCAAGACACTCGTTACCTTTCTCTTATTCTTCGCTTTCATTCGCATTAAAGTCCGAAAAGACTCAATTCGTCGAAAGACTCAGTGACGAAATATTTGTGGAATTTTGTAATCCTTCACGGAGAGAAATCCGCCTGTTGTTGTAGCAAAACTTCGTTTGCTACGCCTTTACCTGCTGTCGTAGCAATTCAAAATGCTATTGTAGCAAAAATTACGTTCCGATAGCAGAAACATGTATGCTATGGCGACGAAAAGTGTAAAATTTCAAATAGTTTGCTAATGTAGCATTGGAATTGCTGACATAACGAACTATATGCTATCGTTGCATATTTGATTTGCTGTCGCAACAAAAACGGTTCGTAAAGTTAGCGAATCGTATATTTGCTGTGGATCTAACCTAAAAATATCATGAGGTGCGGTAGTGTCTCATCGACAAGTATTCAAAGAAAATTTGTCGACCTCCGTACGATGTTCCGCGTCTCGAAGCGTTTCCGCGACGCATATAAACAACGCGTTCGGACACGAAACAGTGCACGCGCGCTCTCTCTCTCTCCCTTTCCCTCCCTCTCTAATGATGCGCTTACGATTTTTCGTCCCAGGATGTATTCTCTCTAACCCCATCTTTCTCTATCTATCTCTCACTATTCTCTGCTTCCTCTCCGCTACAGTTATGCCATTTCGATGTACTTAATCAACAAGTACTCGGTAGCACAGTCGGTAGCGACAGCGTTGTTAGGAAGTTAGGTAGGTAGGTCGTAGGTTCGAATCTCGGTGTAGGCAGGAAACATTTTCTTCGATAGAAACCGTTACTCCCCAACCACTACTACTGACAATGTCTCAAGAACTAATACTTGAGACGAATAATATTTATTATTATTTTTATTTTTAATTCCACAAACGTCTTTATTAGTGATTCTGCTTTGGCTTACGCGAAAAACAGTAACGTAAGGATTGCAGAGGTCATGAGTTATGCTAGCAAACCAAGTATACTTGCTGGGCAACATATTGTTTTGCTGGGATAACAAACCAAACGGTAGCAAACCAAATTTGCTACGGCAACGAAAACTTATGTTGTCACTATTTCAGCAAACAAAATTTGCTGCAATAACATGGGGCATGTTGTGCTAACACCAGTTTTTCTCTCCGTGTTGGCAAAAGAATTTCAGCCGTGACGACGACTTTGTCTGGACGTATCGGGCGCGATTAACCGAAATTTCAATTTTTCCTTCGTGTTTCACGAGCACGAAAAACGCGCTATTTCGTATTACATTTATAATGTAATACAAAATGTACATTCGCACTCGGGCAGAGTAATGACGGGAGAGGAGAGAGGTACGTGTGTCTGAATACACAGGCGCACCACCCGGATGTACGCAGACACGAACGCGAGTTAATGCTACTCTCACAGCGACGCCACCTCCGAGGATAATCCTCCGGGGATATTTTTGATCGTGCAATAATCCCTAATACGATTTACACAGCTCGTGTGCTTGCGCGCAGGGCAGCTAGCGAGTGAACGCTGATACTGTAGTCCGCGGCTCTCGCGCGCGCGAATCTTTTCGATCTCTGCCTGCCAGTGCGATATACCTCGTGGATTGGGGGAGAGGGAGGGGGGATTCAACGCTCGGCGCGGCTCTTCCTATTTTTCGTGTCTGTTCTCTGTCCGTTTTATCTGATTTTCTACACGGAGTGAAAAAAATAAGGGATTATACGTCGCAACATGCAGCTGCACTGGTTGCGGCCAAGAGCCGCTGGTTTGACTATTTTTATTTTCCATATATCCATTTTTTTTCGTTTCTTCTTCCCATTTTCTTTTTTTTTTTTTTTTTTTGTTACTTTGTTGCTTTAACTCTCAACACGTGGACGAAACTTTCTACTGTTTTCTAGATTTCTCGCGAATCCTATTAGCCTCACCTAATAGCCACGTTTGTTAAATCTATATGCCAATGGCATATCCACCTTAAAATTCGAACCCTTCGACTGTACTCGCGAAAAAGGTTTCCTAGCCAGTTTTATCGGAAACATTTTATTTCCCGGTTTTGGACGAAACATTTCTCTAGTCCTATCATTTCTCATTAGAGCAAAATAAACACGCGAGAGAGAGCGAAATACCCAAGTTGTCGCGTGCGAAATTTTTTCGAAAAATGGTACAATATTCTATGAGAGGGACGGTGCACAGTATCATTCTCGTGCCGCGGGATAATCTCCCGCACGTTACTTCATGTTTAACTAAATTACAAATTTTTTTTATTTATTTTATTCTTTAAATATTTTTTTTGTTTGATGAAACATTTTTTGGGCTCTCGTGATATGATTTTTTAAATTAATAAACATACGTATAAATAAAATAAATAAAATAAATAAAATAAATAAAATAAATAAAATAAATAAAATAAATAAAATAAATAAAATAAATAAAATAAATAAAATAAATAAAATAAATAAAATAAATAAAATAAATAAAATAAATAAAATAAATAAAATAAATAAAATAAATAAAATAAATAAAATAAATAAAATAAATAAAATAAATAAAATAAATAAAATAAATAAAATAAATAAAATAAATAAAATAAATAAAATAAATAAAATAAATAAAATAAATAAAATAAATAAAATAAATAAAATAAATAAAATAAATAAAATAAATAAAATAAATAAAATAAATAAAATAAATAAAATAAATAAAATAAATAAAATAAATAAAATAAATAAAATAAATAAAATAAATAAAATAAATAAAATAAATAAAATAAATAAAATAAATAAAATAAATAAAATAAATAAAATAAATAAAATAAATAAAATAAATAAACATTTTCAGCAAAGGCGCTTTCATCTTCGTCGCAAATCGTCCGCTAATAGGTGCGACGTAAGAGTCGCGGACACAATGTCTCTCTCTCTCCCCCCGTTCTCAATGAACGCGCAAAAAGACTTGGTCTCGAGATTGAATGAAAGGGAGATTAGCCCGCGTGCCGATGATGACGAGTGCGTCATATACAGCAGAAAACAATTGCAGTACCCGCGACTCTTGACTCTCGGTCTATCTCATTGATAGTAATACACTAGCGGTGTAGTGTGTACGATACACGAGTGGGAGCGCGCGGTTGTTAAGCCGAGTTGATGGCTTCACCCCATAATATATAGCAAATCCGGCCGCAGAGAGCGCGCGCGGTCCTCGAACTCTTCGGTGCGGACCTCCGGATATCGACACTCCGCGCGCGAGATCCAACTCTACCCCCACCCGAACGCCTATTTTACGTCCGAATGATTTTTTTCACACGCACCAAATAACCAACCCCACTTCGCGCGAGGCTTCAAGTCCGCAGATTGAGATAAGCCACAAGCATCGGGAGGCTTCTGCTCCTTCTTCTTCTGCTTCTTCTGCTTCTGCATCGCGGCTCCGCACCAGCTAAAGATTAAGAGCGCGCGGTTAGCGCTGACCCGTGAAGATAACCAGCGTGCTCCAAAGCCGTAGATGCCCCCACGCTCCTCGTTGATGTGTGTGCATATAATTCCCGCGAGCACTTTTTTTTATTAACCCCCCCACGTCCCACCAAACGTGAGTTCCAAAGAATATTTCAAACGCTTCTCAATGGGATAAAAATCTGAAAAAAATCAAGCACGTTGAAGGTGCCGAAAAGATTTATTTGGTACGAGAATAATTTCAAAATGTTATTAACAAATTAATGAAAAAATTAATTGTTCAACAATTCACCCGGCAACCCAACTTTTTTTTCTGATGATAATTATTCATTAATTTTTCTGAACACGCATGAATTTTTTCGGAATTTTGTGTAAAATGGTCGCAGGAGATTCCGGATTCGCCTCCCTCGATCGTCTTCTTTCATCTTTTGACTGCAGAAAAAAAATGGTTCGGTTTATCTCTGTTATTGGCGAAGGCGCGCGATGAGTGCACTTCGGTCGTTGCGAGCGCCTCTGCAGTCCGCGACACCGAGAAAATTATAATCAAGTTCAGTGACACACGCTCGTAATTCTGCTCCTCGTCGTTGTTGGAGCGTCGCCTCGCGTAAGCCGCCAGCGGGCGTCCAGTCGTCAAGATGGCTCGCACCCATTTTTTTCTTCTCCCCGCGAACAATTGTTACGAGATTGCTTCGCGGAATGATTAACGTGTATGATGAATCGAGTGTAGAGTGAGCGGCGAGAAGGAATGCGACGATACTGGCGCAAAATAATAATTGCTTGTTTGGGTTTAACGCGCAGCGAGGACTGATTAGTGACGCCTGGATCGATGGATCAACTCCGTTCGCTGCCAACCGCACGAATCAATCAATTACTCTCCGGATCAGCTTTCTTCGGCTTTACGGATCTTTCACGTTAAGCTTTAAATAAGTGTTAGGTTGCTTGGTCGACTCGCTCTTCGCTTATTCATTGAGACTCAATTAAGCTATTGATCAACGTAATTCAGTTATTGATTAATACTGCCAAGCACTTCGCTGTGGTAACCAATATCTGACAGTGGATGCATCGAATAATTTCATTGCTCTAACCAATTGAACGACTCGCGCGTATTTAGCCAAGCCCTTTTTCCCGTGTACAGTCGAACCCCGCTGATTCGACGAACCCATCTATGTTTGACCAAATTATATCTAATGTGCAGTGGAATGGAAAGCGAAGGCCCCCCACCGCCCGGTCAATTCGCACGGTTCCGATTTGCTTCGATAGATGGGGGCTTCAAGTTTCAATATTGAAAAAAAAAAAAAACAATAAAAAACGGGTTAACAGGTTTCTTTTAGGTGATCTGGTGATTTTTACAATACTAGATAATCCGTATAGTTTTTTTTACAGTTTGTTTTAATTTCGATGCTGTATTAATTCAAGTTTCAACATTGAAAAAAAAGGCTACACATTAACGGTTTTTTTATGTGATATGGTAATTTTTACAATACTAGATAATCCGTATAGTTTTTGTTTAAACAGTTTGTTTCAATTTCGACTATATCCTGTTCCACGTATACACGCATCGCACGTTTTTTTTGTTTTTCAGTCAGCTACACCGAAGAAACATTGGTCGAAAAAAATTGCGGACGGAGAGTGAAACGGACGCGTACGTGACGGGGATGAGTAAAAGCGAAAGACAGGTCGATGGATTGAGCGAACCGCGCACACCGCGCGTCGAACTATGCTTTAATCCGTGAGCCAAAAATCAATAGTCCTCTCCCCCCGAGAGAGAGAGAGAGACAGGGAGATCGTTCGGCGGAGCCTCCCTCGGGATAAGCTCGGGCCCCGGGATATAGTTAAATAAATCCTGGATCAACGGATAAGCCGCTTTTTTATATAATTTTTTTTCCTGCCTCTTCCGAAGTCTCCCCCTCCGGGTTATTCCGCCCCCGATTTTGTCGGTCCTTCGTCCGCACGACCTGAACCGACGTCGCGGATTCTCACCCTCCCCCTCCCCTTCCCTTTCTGCCGCTTCTTCTTCTTCTTATCTCCTCGAACGAGGGTCCTCGACCCTCGGTGCGTCTCGTCACTGTCATCCAACGACCAGACCCCTCCCCACACACCAAACCACCCCAGTCGCTCCACTGTTTTTGCCATCGCTCGCGCTTATCCCCGGCGTGGATTATTTCCCGGGTACGTGAATTATGAATTTTAACTCACTCGTCGTATTTCTGTTTGATCGACCTGACTGTATAGAGAATCTCGTGTATTTTCAGGCTGAAAATCGTCAAACAAATCGTGAAGACATGATATTGAATTCGGGTTCAAGTTGCATTCGGTCTTTCGTTAAATGTGATTTTTCCGACTTGAAAAAAAATTCTCAAACAAAGCCTAAAAAAAAAGAAAAAAAAATGAGAAAAATCATTATGACGTGCGGGGCTTTAGCGACCATACAAAAAATTCGGTCGAAAATCCCGGAGGATTTAGTCGGCCCTGTCGATTTAAACTGGAATGCCCTACATAGATATTAACAACGGTCCGTCCGACCGAAGTTCTTCAGCCCGAGATTAATAATTTACTCGGAATATCCCAAATAACAAAGTTAAAGCGGAATTAAAATTTGACAATTTCCACTTACCGAGCGACGATTAGCGAAATATTATTATAAATGTTTAATTCTCGCTTTGTGCTAGGCTACGCCGAATAATTTATCTCAATAACTCATTCCCGGTGTTTCGCAAAAAAATGAAGCAAAACAATTCACTTTTGTAACGGATTTTGTCGTTTCCCTTCGAGCTTCCGAAAAAAAAAAAAAAAAAAAAAATGCCCGGGATTTAAGCGACATTCGTCATTGATATAAAGATGAAAGGGGTGAGCGAAGCCGCGCCGTGGACGGAACTGTTGATACGAGCTGGTGCGCCTGGCCTTTCGGAATTACTAGGATCGAGTTATTAGGATCAAGTTCCTCTCCGCCCACTCTGACCGTCCGCCAACGCCATTTTCTCTTGCCTCTCTGTATTTTTTTTCTGTTATTTTTTATTTTCTCCCGCGTGTGAATATAGATTGCTGAATGTATCGTCCGCGCGCATATAGGAGAGACAGGGGTAAAACGGGCCTCCGGGGTAAAACGGCCCCCTCCCTTTTTTGATCATGGAAAAAAAAAAATAATCAGGGTAAAATGGGCTCCCGACTCCGTCGTAAGTCTTGAGGGTTCTTTCTTCCTCAACAAAATTTTTCCCAATAAATAAAAAATCAATAAAAAAAAACACTTTGGGTTTTGTCACAGAGCCATTTTTTGTTTAGGTGGGCCGTTTTACCGCGGAATTTTTTTTTTGCCGATGCTCAAAATTGATGGTTGATAAAAAAAATTTTGAGTGAAAATCACAAAAAAAAAACACTTTGTGTTTCGTCACAGAGACATTTTTTGCGTAGGGGGTCCGTTTTACCCCGGTGTCCCCTGTAGGTGCGCGACTCGCGCGCATGTGTGCCGGACCGATATAGCCCGCCGTGGACCGACCGAGCCACATACAATATTATACACAGGCACAAATGCGCTTCGCAAATCCGCACACGCACACAACCCGGGCTCGCGCATAAGTACGGCTATACGTATTTTAATCTCGGATTAATTCCGTAGCCGCCGCCGCGCCCGTTGCGCCCTCTCGCTCGCTCCCGCTTGCGCCTCGCTACAACCGCTTCGAGGGATTAGGGATTGAGCCGAGATCCTGATTCTTTTGCGCAACACGATATAGGCTTAGCCGCGGGCGCGAGAGCTCAACCGAACGGGAGAAATCTCCGCGGCGGGCGGGGCGGGGGGGCACGGCTGTATCGTCATAGTGCACCAAACTCTACCATTCCGGCTCCTGTCCTGTTCATTCATCAGCTTTTTCCTTTTTTCGCTTTTGTTCGTTTTTTTTTTTGTTCTTTTTGCCCTCGGACTAACAAGACGATGTATCGGATGCGATCTGCTTTTTTTTAATTTACGTCAATAACAATGGAACGTTGGACCTGGAAATTATTCATCACCCACTAAGTATTTCGGGATCTACGGTTACATTGGTCCATGAGAAAAACGGTGATACTTTTTTTTTTTACTAAATTCGAGAATTTCTTAGTCAATCGGCTGTTGAAAAAAATAAAGTGTTTTCGCACTTTTTTCGAAATTTTCCTTCCATTTTTTTGCGGAATTTTTTTTTTATTTCGTAAAGTTTGAAACCCCTGTCCGATGGGACATTTCTCGCTGATTTGGAAAAGCACCGTTGTTTTCCCGAGAAATAATAAATTCCACGAAAAAAACACGAAACATGTTTTTTTTTCTCTGGAAATATAATAATATTAGCCCCACTCTTTATTCAGTGATTTTTGGAAGAGGGATATTGTTAAAAAAAAAAAGGAATACATTCCGTTGCCACCCGCTGTAAGGATACGATCATTTTGTTCCATTCTGGCGAGGTGTCAGTGGCTGGAAGGAGGTCGACGAATCGCGTAAGCTCCTGGCCGATTTGGGCTTGATCCGCGTGCGCCAGGACTCTTTGGCGGACTTCTAAGGATAAGCGAATCCTTGAGTCAGCAGGAAAGCATAAAAGGAGCCGGCGCAGGCGAGCGTCGCACGCTCCCGTATATCTATATATATATACATATATATATACACGTTGCGTTCGGCAGGACCTTCGTGCGTCGAGGGGGGCGACTCGGTCCCAGGACTCGGGGATTTGGGTTGCTTTCGAGTGGTTTTTCGTATCAGGGACATAGTACGCGGAGGGGTCCTCGCGACGCTGTTGTGTGTGTTGTGGCTCCGAGAAACGCTCGGCACGTTCTCCAACCTCCCCGAACTATTTCGAACACGAGGGTGTTCCACTTTGTGGGCGTGCTGAATGAACGCCGGCCGAGAACCGACCTGGGTTACTGTTGAAACGTCACGGACGGTCACGCATCCTAGATTTCACCTTAGTTTAGGGGGTACCACTATCAGGAACGCAGGAAGCGCGCACGATACCGCCCAGGACTATTCCCCTTCGTTGCTCGCGTCAAGGTCCTGCGGGATGTGCAGGCTTGCGGGCGTCCTGTACACTGTTCGAAATATACGGTGCCGAACGCTGATGCGGTCATGACTTTTTCCTTGCGTTACTTGTTTTAGTGTTAAGGTATTCCGATCATAAGACGGTTGTCTTCAGAAATGAACAAATTTTTGTTATATTGTTCTTTTATCGACTAAGATCACGTTAAAAAAATCTGAGGCTCGGTTACCGAGCTTTTAATGGATAATTATCATATTGAAAAATACAATATTAGTACGGGTTCTTATGGGAAAAAGCTCCAGTTTGAATTTCAATAGCAGATTTCTCATGTCAATCGTCTTGAGATCTGAGATGTAAACTAGCCAAAAGATTCACTGAATTTCAGGGATGCATTATCGCGCTTAAAAAACATGCCTTACCAGGGTCTTTCGCGAGGAAATATTATCTAAAGGTGCGAGAAAAATTCCAATATAATTTGAGAATCATGGCGGCGGCCGCGAGATTACATCTGGCAACGCTGTACATCGTCAGCTGTTCTTATAACCTTCGACGGCGATTCGCGCGAAATTCAAAAGTGATTGTTTGAGGTTAATGCCGATTTCATATACCAATCGTCATACTAATTCACATTGTTAATGCATTTTTTTTTACCTGATCTTAGTTGATAAAATTACAATATAATTGGGAATAGAAAAAAGGATGGTATTCATAGAGATAAGGGTAAAAATCTTTTTCACTGACATAAACTGCCCTTTTTTCTTGCCGATACTACACCGGCCAGCACGTTTTGATATTTCGGTCATATTTATAAATTATGCTTTCTTGTTATTTTGACAGACGCAGCTATTATTTTGATGCGCTTTCTGTCAACATGGCGCTCAAACACGTGGTACACTAGAAACAGCGTTGCCAGATCACTCACAAGGGCTCAGGGCCGTAAAACATGGGAAATTGGAAAATTATTTTAAAAACTCAAATATTGCATATTTTATGCATCACGGAGCTTAATCGTCCTTTCAAAATACTTATAATATAATTTAACAGCGGTACAGCGATACATGCGCTAAAATATTAGGGGCCCCGCAAAGGCACCCACAAAACGCGCTCCTTCGTGATCGGAATACCTTAAGGAGGTCCTGTGCTGTCCTGTCCTGTCTTCGTTTCGCATACATTTGAGAATATTGAGAGAGAATTGTAAACACTTCTCGATGGTATAAAAATCAGAAAAAATGCATGTACGGTAACGGTACTGGAAATATTCATTTGGAGTAGTTGTAATTGTAAAATGTTATTAAAAATTGATGAAAGAAAAATTTGTTGAACTAATATCCCGGTAACACACATTTTTTTTTAAATAAAAATGATTCGCTAATTTTTCGGAATACGTACGAATTTTTTCAGAAAAATTGTGTTTTTTATAGGATGAAAAATATAAATTTCAAAGTTACCTTAAAAATCTAAAAAAATTCATACGTATTCAGAAAAATTAAAGAATCATTTT
This sequence comes from Pimpla rufipes, assembly GCA_963932165.1. NCBI lineage: Eukaryota > Metazoa > Arthropoda > Insecta > Hymenoptera > Ichneumonidae > Pimpla > Pimpla rufipes. The sequence goes on along the minus strand of OZ010636.1, from coordinate 4,928,028 downwards.
CAGAAAAAAAAATTGGGTCACCGGGGTATTAGTTAAACCATTTTTTTCACCAATTTGTTAATAACATTTTACAATTATTATCATCCCAAATTAATCGTTTCAGTACCTTTAATGTGCGTGCGTTTTTTCAGATTTTGATACCATCGAGAAGTGTTTGTAATTCTCTCTCAGTGTTCCTGAATTTATGCGAAACCGGCTCTACACGACAGGACCTCCTTAACAGTAACATTTTTTACGGGGTACAATTAACACGAGCCGTTACGTTAAACTTATTCCCGTGTTAACCCTTGTCAAACATCGAAATCTTAACAAACGTCGCGCGATCCCACAAGTGCCAGTGTCGCAACATTCTATTTCCCCGATTCGCAGGCGACCCGGGCCCCCCCGCGGTCGGGCAAACCAGTTGGCACGAGGCCAGGATAATCCAACGAGTTCCGCAACCCCGTGTTATTCTACGACCTACGACAAGCCGATCGCGAGCGAAGATTCCCGTTTGGTCCTTGGTCCTTATGCGCGCCTGGTATTCGCCCGTGCGTATATCCCCTCTAAATCGCCCAAGGCAGCGCCAGGCGCGCGCGCCTACCGACTCTGATCCGGGAATCCACTAGGACGAGCGTAAAACGCGACCCGCCGCTGAGCACAGCACAGCGGCGAACGTTTACTCGCATTGGTTCGTCGCTTCCGTCGAGACACGGTGGACGTAACGCCGGAGGCGTGCGGGGGTGGTTTGGGGATAAGCCCGGATGCCAGGGGTTAGAACGAACCCCCATGGGAATGTGGGTAAGGCTACCGTGTGACCTCTCCGTCGCAGGAGAACAGAATCGCAGCGTGTAGAGACAGGAGCGGGAGCTACGTAAACGTCGCGCAACCCCCCACACCGGAAGCACCGAAAACCCATGTCCCAAGAATACATCAAACGCGGTCCCCAAGCACCGAACCCGTGATTCGGGTGCTTTGCCACTTCTCCGCTCTTCGTTGTGCCTGTTACGAACGAGGCGAAAAGGAAAAGGATTCCTCGCGGTGCGGATACGGGGAAAGAGAAGCCCCGAGTGGGAATCACAGGACCGGAGGTCGCGGACAACCGACCGAGGGTTGTTTACCCCGAAACTAGGAGAACATACGACATTTAGCGATGGCTCGCAGCGACCGCGCTACAAACTTCTCGCACACTTCGTACTCGCGAGACGGAAGACGGAATCCATAGGAAACATGCATCAATGATTGTTTATCGATTTTGCGACTTACCGATTTTTAACGACGGAAATTCTTTTCATATTTATTTTCACGTTTGAAGAAATGTCCGCCTATAATTTTTGCCTGCTCCCCGAATGACGCTGAACGTAACCCGACGGCATCTTCGAGTCTCAGGAGGGTCTTCGAGGCCTCCTCTTGTCTTCGGTCAGCTCAGTCACCACCCCCACCTCCCCAATGTCCTATTTCATCGCTCTGCAGCGCATTTTTTTACGCTTCTCGTGCGTAAACAACTAGCAGGATAGCATGCGGGATGCGTGCGCGAGCGGTGGGCGCGTCCCGTGGGACCCTGTTCCGGAATCCTGGGGGATCGACGTGCGTGCGCGGTGCGTGCGCCGACGCGTCCGTCGGCGCGCGCTCGCGCGCGGCTCGCCTCCTGTTCTCCTAGTCGCCGGGGTCCTACAAAAGCCCTTATTTGGGTCACGGGGCATATTTCGCCGGCTCGGCACGACGGGCGAATCGGGCGGCGAACCGGCCTCCCCGGGCCGCGACCTGCTTCGCGCTCATGCTACCCTTGCCGCAAAAATAAGCCGGCAGGTATCGAACAAAGGACCTCATTTACATATTTCCGGCGAGTTGGGGTGGCTCGCTGCTGTGACTAACCGCGCGACGACGACCACCGCTCGAACGGCGGCTGCTCTCTCTCGTCCCCCACCACCGCTGCTCCGGTCGCCCCCACTCCGCAGCTAGGACGGCACGACGTCGCGCCACCTGTGCAGGACCTGGTCTCCTGGTAGCCGAGACGTCTGGTAGGCCTACAAATTATCAGGCAACGATCGATCGCCACTCGGGGCTCTCGACACCAGCCGGTTCAGTGGACAAAGGAGGGTAAAGCGGCGTCGAGGACCTTCAATCGGTTTCGTGAGGTGGAAAAAAAATTGAAATGTAAGATTACAGGTTTTCTTGTACCAAATCATTGGGGGACCAGTTGATCGTGTGAACAATTGTTCGAAATTGCGTACATGCGAAGTTCAGTTTACTCAAACTTTCCCTGATGTATCAAAATCCTGACAATCGTTATTCTTGTTATTTATTTATTTATTTATTTATAATAAACGTAAATTTATAATAACTTATTTATTATAAATTAATTATAATAATTTACAATAAATAATACATTTATTTATTATACACAAGATGTTGCATTTTAAAGTCACTTTACAGACGGACGTCACTTGTGGGAACATTTCTTGGGGTTTCGCGTGGCGTGGGTGTCCCTGAAAGCCGACAAATTGGCGGCACAGACAACGACACCCTGAAACACTATGACATCTCCATTCGCTCCTGGTCCTGTAGGCCTTAATTCCGACCACAAGGAAACGTGGCCACTCTACAAATCCAGATATCCTTCGGTGTTACACAGAGTCCTAATATGGTGTTTGTGACTGTAAACCTGGCTCTGAGCTTTAGTAAAGGTGAACAAACTAAAGGGAAACCACTTTTGGAACATGGAGACTCACATTTTCCATACCAATCACACACACACATAGAAATAACCTCTGATATTATTATTGCCATTATAATTGTGCGATATGCCATTATGGCATTGTTATATTGTACCTTTAAATTACTTTCCAAGTGAACGTGACACACAGGAACAAATTTTGTAGTCGGAAAAAGCGGGAATCACTGAAAGCCATCAAAGTTCCGATGCAGAGAATGACGTCCTGGAACACCATGACACTACCATTCGCTCCTGCTCCTCCAGGCCTTATTTCCGACCACCGCGAGACGCGTTGCCACCCTACGAATCCGTGTATTCCTCGGTGTTGCAACGTCCCAATGGTCCTCGTGGCCATAAACCCGGCTGGGAGCTTCGCTGAGGGTAAAAAAGGGTAGAAGCTGACCCTTGGGCATCAGGACAACAGGACCCGGCACCAAGGACGTTGTAACTAGCGACGCGGCGCGCCGCGCTCGACGAAACGAGGCCGTGAAAGTGCCGGGAATCCGGGAGTATCCTTCGGGAGCCGACTTCCTTGGAAGCCGAAACTTCTCGCGTAACAGGCGGTCAGCATTGTAACTAGGCGTTCGGTCTCCAAGATTCCTCCTCGTCACGAGCGCGAAGAAAATCGCGTCCTTCCAGGCGGCTCCTGCGAGCCTGATGATCCCGAGCGCTCTTCATCCCAATTCTCCTCCGGGATAAGACGGAATCCCCGAGAAACGTCACGATTATCCCTCTTCCGAGTGTCTCGCTCGTCTGACTCCCTCGATCCACTTGTTTTTCACGTTCCATTGAATCACCAGTAGTCGCTTCAACACCGGGCGAACTTCGGCGACGAGAATCCGTCGAGAGACTACTCCCGAGCTTTTCCTACTTCCCCGCGACGCAACAGGCTTTCCGGGCTCATCTTTTACGGGGAAAATTCACCCTCGAGCGAGGGCGGGAAATTTCCAGGAGTCCGTGACGCAGTGTGCGCCGAGCCTGTTATCCTGGGAGCCGGGACTCCGGAAAGCCCCCGAAAAGATCGAACGCTACTTCAGGACGTCACGAGACTGACGGAGGCTTGTGAATAATTTCTCAGCGCGTCAAATTATGCGCTCGAAATTCGGTGAAAAAGTGTGCTGGTTCGAATGAAAATATTCACTGGTTCGCCGTTAAACGAAACGTTGCGGGACGAAAATAACGCAAAGGATCAACAAGCAGCTCATTTTTTTTTTTTTATTTGATTCTGTCGTATACCTTCTTCAGGTTTTTACGTTTTTTCTCCCCACTCCCCTTGATCCCCTTTCATTCCTTGTATTCCCCTCCGTGTCATTTATTGAGTTCCCTCCCAGAGTGTTACCCGCAGCCGCTCTTTCCTAATGCACTACTGTATCGCATTTGCACGAGGGCACAGGGAAACTGCAGAAAACCTGTGCCGATACAGGCGGCTATATTTTTCTGAGTGTCTGTTGCATGAGATTACATCAGAAACTCAGAAAAACTGCCTCCCGCTCAACAGTTGACGTGCAAATCAGTGCACGGCTAAGCGGTCACCCATCCAAGTACCGACCGTGAGTCGAGCTGCTTAACATGGGAGATCGCCGAAGCCATGCACCGACCGCACGCCCACTGCTGTCGGTGAGCAGCTTATTTGGTTATGTCAAAATCGTAACTTTTTTACTAAGCATTAAAACTTTGTGTTGTAATCTATTCATAGCCGATTTTAGTAGTGGGTCTTCCTAGACGAGACGAGACGCACTTTTCCAAATATGCAAAATTATTTCAGCCGACTCAACCAAAGCATCCACGTGATCTTCGTTTTTTGCAGTATCATCCGCAGCGAAGATTTAAAAAAATATGTATATCGTTGATGGTGAAGCATTATCGATTAGCGAAGGATTCTTTTCGAAAACTCGAGTCGCGGTTTTACAGCAGACGAAAAGCCTTCGGACAAGTCCGATTACAATTTTTACCGCGGATCGCAAGACGTCTCGAGAGTTCGGAAGATCAATTCGCCCACACGTTCATCGCGTTTCTTTCCTCCGCCTCGTAATTACCAACAAACCTTCCCATCCTCGCGCTTTCAGGCGCCAGTCACCAGAAACGATCTCCATTCTCTCAAAATGACTCCAACGACATTTTCCCCCGCTCTCGTCCCGTAACTCCCGATTGTCATCAAAGCCGAAAATCACGATTCCCCCACGATGATCCTAATCCCGATGCCGAAGAAAAAAAAAAACCGTCCAAGACGCGTGTTCCGCTTCTTATTCCCTTTGCCACGTCATTACCAGACGCACGCACGCACTTTCGGCGGAGCAGTCGGCGGAATCGCAGGGACAGAGGCAATGGCTCCATCGCATATCAGGACGAGATGTAAAGCTTCGCCCGGGGATGAGCCGCTTAGCCTCTAAACCTTGTGTGCTCTCGGCTCTCTCCCTATACCGCTTTCTCTATATCTTTCCTCTCCCGCGTCCTCGTCGCTGCGTCCTTCTCGCTCCCTCGATCCACCTCTCCGCCCGTATTTCGCCCTTGCCCATTTCCTTTGTACCTAATACCCGAGACACACACACGAACGCGGCCCGACGTATATATATCACGTAACTTGAATCTCGCGCGCGCGGTGAGTTAGCTGCGCGAGAAGGAGACCCGAGTATCGGGAGAGATAGCGCGAGAGCGAGGAGGATCGGGCCGAGCGCGTGGAGCTCTTCGGCTTCGGCTACGTGCGGCCCTGCACGGGGATTATCCGGGCTCTGTAGTCGTGGGATTATCTGGAGGGAACGCCAGGAAGCGTTGCCCGTGTGTGCGTGTGTGTTGGACGCCCCGGAGTAGCCAAATCCTTTAGTGGCGGGCTCATCGTCGTTATAACCCCGCGGTTCTCCTCCTCCTCATCCTCCACCCTCCGTGTGTTCACGTGACGCTGTGTGTGTGTTTCAGACTCACGACCCAACCGTTCTGCAGGGCTCTGCGCGCAAAACGCACTTGTGTCTGGGTGCCAGAGTTTTTATTTTGAAAAAAATTTTCCACGTGTAGAATGTTCGGTGTGTGGGATATCTTGATATAGTAGATTCCTTCTAAACCGACGCCGCCTCAGAGAACGTTTCCGCCTCAATTTCTAGTTTGTGGTCTCCTTTTTTATTTATTTGGTCTAGTGCCAAGTTTACAGGGTCCTTTAGTGGTGGATTCGTCATTACTATAACCCCACGCTCCTCCTCCTCGGTCCTCAAAGTATTGAGATTGCGAGCCTCAACCTCACAAACCCCCTCACAATACCTCCCTGAGTCTGCGCGCATTTTGCGTGTGAGCATTTTCACCTTTACGAAACTTTGCAAACATGGTTTGTAGAGGTGTAGGGATAGTAGAGTCGACACTTTCTAAATCACCTCTTCTAGGTTGACCGCCAAATTTCTCTCAGAAAAAAAAAAACAAATTTTCCCTCAGAAAAAAATGCAACGAGAACAGGCTTTTCAGTACGCCGGAAGCCCAGTCCCCAGGGTGATGAGTTAGAGAAAGTTGACTGTACTGCATCGCGCGGCCGAGGCTGTGTTTTCGTGTGAGTATACAGGGTTTGACCGGGATTCACTGCAAGCACCACGGCCGCCTATGTGTTCCATGTGTTTTTCTGAATGCGTTCTCCACCCAGCTCGTCGCTGTCTCTGTGTGTGTGTGTGTGTGTGTGTGTGTTTGTACGTGAGTTGGCTTGTTTTCGTCCGGAGCGTCTCTATCGCTGTGAGGCGGGCAAGTGTTTGTGGATCAAGCGCGACAGAGGGATGCGTGCGGGTGAGCTTTGGATTGTCTCCTCGTGTGCGCGAGAGCGCGTTGGTCGTCGTGCGCGTCCCGCTGTGTGCGAGGAGGATTAATCCGGGATTATTGGTCGTGTGTGAGCCGTGAGCCGGGGACCCGCCGCCCAAATCCCAAATCCAACGCACACAACTCAGCTAATACTAACTCTCTGACACCCTACACCCCACCCAACCCCAAACCCACTCCCGCCGTCCGCTCCACGACGCGTCCTACAATCTCTCTCGCTCTCTCTCTCTCGGTCGTCGGACGATTCTACACAGGGTGGCTCGTGAAGTGCGCACTAAAGTTGCACCACCCCGTCGGTTATGTCGTGGGGGAAAACTCGTTACCCTCTGGCTAATAGAGTTTGAGATTTGATAAAAACAGGATTGAGGACGACTGTCAAACAGACGTTTAGGGCTGAAGACAAAAGTACTCGGAGAAACGATCACTGAAGGACGCATTTTTTTAAATTAAATTACCAGTCGTTTTTCGTCGTTTTATTAAATTTTGTACTGCAACTACGCGCGACTCCTTCGAGTCACTGTTGTAAATGGGTTGATTGGCGTTACCTGTCAAAACGCATGATTGCTTGCACCTGGTATCACGATTTGGTGAGATTATGTGGCAAACAATGGTCGCTATAAAATCAACCAGCGGTGTAAATGTTTCCGATACACTCTTTGATGCTAAACACCACAATACACGTTGGTTGACACTAATAATTCTGTTGGTCCTTCCAACCGTATCTTTCTCTCTCTCTCTCTCTCATTTTCTTTGTCACGTTTTTGACAGGACTTCTTCAATCGCCACGGGGGAAAGGTCGATGATAATCCGATTTCGGCTGTAAAAATTCTATCGATTATTCTAATTTTCCACTGGGTCGGTCGCATTAACGTTCCGCTCGTAGATATACCGGTGACTGCAGCGGGAATTATTATATCGATTATACATATGGTTCACGGCCCCGGGGGCAGTTTCTCCACGCGGGGCTCCGCGGCGCACTTTAAAAGCTGCTGGGAGCGCGAATCCCGCACGTACGGGGTGACCCTAAATTCGGATTTGGTTCCGTGTAAAGATTTTTTTTTCTTTTTCACTTTTCGTTTTTTTTTTTTTTTTTTTTTTCATTGCCGCAAGAGGTATATCGATAGAGTCAATACGCCGGGAAGACGCATCCTCTTGTTGGCCCTGTGGAATCGCGAAATCCGGTTTAGCCGTGAAGTTGCCGTAAGACGTAAATCAACGGGTGCAGCCGGAGTGAGGGGGAGGGGGGTGAGAGTGGGGGGGGGGGGGCGAGCGTGCGCCTGAGAATCCGGAGAGTCCGACGTTTATCCCGAAATTTCCAGTGGCGTCCAATTAGGGTTTGCAGGATCAGCCGGAGCCAAGTCACACACTCGGCTGTGCTGCTGTGCAGCCGCTTCTGGGCTACGTATTGCGGCCTCTCGGGAGAAGCTGCGGAGCTCGAGCTGAGGATAAAAGATGGTCCCTGAGCGTCCTTACAGCGGGGACACGATTGTGTGGGTTTGCTTCCTATATAACTCGATGTACAATGGTGCACCAACCGCGCTGTATCCTGGAATAGCGCCGGGTTGAGCGGCTACACGTCGCGGGAAGCGACGAACTTCGATTAAGGAAGTTCACTTTGTAGCTAGATGTGTCTCACTTTATAGTGAGATTTTTTAAAATTTTTATAAATTCGAAAAAGAGGAAAGAGATTACAAGGAGAATGATGATCGTTTTTTTTTTTATAATTATTTCCCGTATTTCGAAGATGCATCACACAATAAATGGCCAAAGTTTGAAAATTGCCCAAGAAAAATCGCAACCTCACAACTACCTCGCCGACTTCGAGCGCCGTATGGAGCTCGGTTATCGAAGCAGAATCGGCGTTTCCCGGAGTAAAGCGTAGGACACGGGGACCAGAAGGATATCTAGATGATCCTAACAGCGTCGCTTTCACGCGCGCGCGCCTGTACGTAGGCTGATACACACACACACACACACACACACACACACACACACACACACACACACACACACACACACACACACACACACACACACACACACACACACACACACACACACACACACACACACACACACACACACACACACACACACACACACACACACACACACACACACACACACACACACACACACACACACACACACACACACACACACACACACACACACACACACACACACACACACACACACACACACACACACACACACACACACACACACACACACACACACACACACACACACACACACACACACACACACACACACACACACACACACACACACACACACACACACACACACACACACACACACACACACACACACACACACACACACACACACACACACACACACACACACACACACACACACACACACACACACACACACACACACACACACACACACACACACACACACACACACACACACACACACACACACACACACACACACACACACACACACACACACACACACACACACACACACACACACACACACACACACACACACACACACACACACACACACACACACACACACACACACACACACACACACACACACACACACACACACACACACACACACACACACACACACACACACACACAGACACACACACACACACACACACACACACACACACACACACACACACACACACACACACACACACACACACACACACACACACACACACACACACACACACACACACACACACACACACACACACACACACACACACACACACACACACACACACACACACACACACACACACACACACACACACACACACACACACACACACACACACACACACACACACACACACACACACACACACACACACACACACACACACACACACACACACACACACACACACACACACACACACACACACACACACACACACACACACACACACACACACACACACACACACACACACACACACACACACACACACACACACACACACACACACACACACACACACACACACACACACACACACACACACACACACACACACACACACACACACACACACACACACACACACACACACACACACACACACACACACACACACACACACACACACACACACACACACACACACACACACACACACACACACACACACACACACACACACACACACACACACACACACACACACACACACACACACACACACACACACACACACACACACACACACACACACACACACACACACACACACACACACACACACACACACACACACACACACACACACACACACACACACACACACACACACACACACACACACACACACACACACACACACACACACACACACACACACACACACACACACACACACACACACACACACACACACACACACACACACACACACACACACACACACACACACACACACACACACACACACACACACACACACACACACACACACACACACACACACACACACACACACACACACACATACTCGTCGTACATGTTCGCAGGTCGCCTAGCCGCATAGCCAGGGCTCCGTATTTAATCCGGATTAGTTCCCGAGGGTCACAATATCCTTCCCTCAGCTTACCCGAATCTATCCCCTCCCGCTCGGCGGCGGCGGCGGCGGCAGCGGCAGCGACGGCCCTGGCCTCTTCCCCTTTAACTCCCGGCAGCACCGAACAAAACACACAAAAACACAGGGACGCCCGGGAAAATTGAACGAAATCTCACGAATATCGCACGGCCAGCGAGAGGGATAACGCGCGCATGCATTTTGTACCACGAATTCGCCGCGAAAAACCGGATGCTACGCGTAGCGACGGAAGCGAGGGCGACGTGCACCACGTGTGCCGCGCGGCCCTGGCTGACTATGTGTTATTCTCTTTTGTTTCTTTCTCCGACTAATTCGTCCCCGCACCGCGAATCGAATAATAAATTCATCCATTGCATATGCACATAAAGGTACCGGTGGTGATGACACTACAATCTGTGTAATCAACTCGGTTTATCCTGCCATTCTGGCGATTTTTGCAACAAACTCTCCTTTACCCAACATTCTAAAATATTATTTATTTATTTATTTATTTATTTGACAGTGAACGGGTTAAGCCCTTGAAAATACAGTGTAATATAATGGCGAATGAATAATCGGCGAAAATAAAATACAAAAAAAAATCATACATATAAAATAAATACAAAATATAAAATATAAAAAATAAGACAACCACTGTATATTAAACTGTTGGAAAAATCACCAGAGGAGGTTGCACGATACCTAATATGGAAAACGTTACCGGATTCTTCCGTCCGTGAATGAACGAGCCGTATACAAGGGTTAAAGAATCCAGAGGCAACAGGGGAGCAGTAAGAAGTCGACTCCTGCCGCAGGGTTACGCGCAGGACTCTTTTGCCTTCGTTCGTTCCACCTCGCGTCGCTCGCCAGCGGATTTGTAAAGCATTTCATCGTGTAATGCCGATTAGTCGGCCAAAGCCGGAGAGGAGGTTGAGGCCCGAGGCAAAAGGGGGCTCGACGCTATGACGGAAAAGCTGCGCGCTGAACGTGTGGGAAGGATCGCCATACGGACGCGGACGACGTACACGGAAACCGATTGAGGCGAACCCCCGGAGCCGGATAAGGGTGCGAGGTTGGTGCGGTATTTCCTACACGTCGACACACCACACCGAGTCGTACGTAAAAAAAGGCGAGAGAAAAAAAAAGAAGAAAAGGAAACCGACACTACGGAACTACGGCGCGCGCGCGCGCGAACCCCTCGGGTCTCGAGACCAGGATTAAGAGTGACGCGAGCGCCGCGGTCATATGTCGTCCACCGGTCCTCGTTCAATGGAAATCCGGTATGGCTGATCCTAGTGGGATTTATTAAGTATTCTGCCCGCGGTGTGTATTGTGCAGCTAACACCGCCGCTGCCACTGCGCACTCTTTAAACGTGACAAGGTGGAGGCAAATATGGATTTTACGACCTTTTTTTAAGGCCTTTACGTCACCTTCGGTTTCTACTCGGTGTATACATCTTTTTTTATTTTCAAAACTCGTCACACCGAAAGCCTGAAATATTCCTGTAATTTTTTTTTAATTAACCAGTATTTTTATGGAAATAGTAAAAAAAATGTATGGTTTAATTATTTCCGAATAATTAATTCCTAAGTGCCTCGACTAATTCAAAATACTGGCTGTCACGATAATTTCATTGCAATGTCGTTAAAAATGTTTTGCTAATTTGTGAATCGACTCACCAGTGACAGTTGAACTCTTGCTGAGATCAAAGCCCTCCTGCTTCGGACTCGAGTTGAGCTCCTGCTTGGGGTGTTGATTATGAGCGACGAAGGGTGGCGCTTGGGGCGCACTCGGCACCGAGGTCTGCGACTGGTGGGACGAGTGAATGGACGACGGTTGCGGCGTGCTCTGTCGATGCTGTTGTTGTTGTTGTTGCTGCTGTTGCTGTTGCTGCTGCTGCTGCTGCTGCTGCTGCTGTTGTTGCTGTTGCTGCTGCTGGGACTGGTGAGAAGACGGTGGACTCCTCGGTAACGAGGACACGCTGCTCGGTCTCGAGGGTGGCGACGCCTTGTGAGTCAGCGCCAGGGCCTGGCTCTGCAAACCAACGGAAAAACGACCGTGTTAACCTCTGTTTTACGACGATCATTTTTTTTTTCTTCTTTTACAACGATCTTTATTTTTTTTTCTTCTTTTACAACGACCCTTTTGGAAAATTTACAACGTTCGTGGTTACTGCCGGAGCGATCGGAGAGTCCGCGTGATCGCTGATGAACTGGAAACGAGATCATCATCGGGACTGTACGAAATACTTGGGACGCCCCGCGAGCCACCGCGCCACACCGAAAAATGTTTTCAGCGAGACGAACGGGCGCACCGCTCTCTCTCGCCATAAAGTGTCGAGGGTTCTGCACGTGTGTCTCATTAGCCCGGACGACTGGTTCAACCGGGTAGCCCGCTCGGTCTCCTCGGTTGTCCGCGTCGCGCGGCTCCCTGTCGATCCACGGGTGAACCACGCTAGGGCGTCCGCGAGAGACCTCACCGAGCTCTGATTCATTGCCCTTCCGAGACTAACGAATTGTGAGATAACCCCCTGCGGGAATCTGCCGCACGAAAATACGAAAAAATAAAAAAAATTGAGACACCGAATAGAATGAGAAGAAAATGAATCTCGACGAGGAATACACCAGTCGAGGCTGTATTCGCAGTTGTTGAGCTATTAATTTAAATGAATAATTTCTTACGGAGGAAAGAAACGAGAAGTAAGTGTATAACGGAGATGCATGGAAAAAACGAAGACTCCGATATGTGTGGTTAATTTTTTTAGGGACTATGAAGTAAAATATCGTAATGTTTGTGGAGAGTAAGGTGAACGGCCCAATTTTCAATTTTTCGCCCAAAAAACAGTGTTTTTCGGAATCAACGGGAAATTTCCCATCGGATTGGGTTTTCAAACTTTACGAAATGGAGAAAAAAATATTCGTAAGGAACGCAAGGGGTACGTTTTTCGCGACATTTTTTTTTTTCGATTTCGATAAGTTTGATGACCCTATCCGATGGGAAATTTTCCGCTGATTCCGAAAAGCACCGTTGTTTGCCCGAAAAATAGAAAATTCGAAGAGAAAAACGTGAAAAATCATTTTTCGCGTTTTCTCGTCGAATTTTCTATTTTGAAAAATCATTTTTCGCGTTTTTCTCGTCGAATTTTCTATTTTTCGGGCAAACAACGGTGCTTTTCGGAATCAGCGGAAAATTTCCCATCGGATAGGGTCATCAAGCTTATCGAAATCAGAAATTTTTTTTTTGCGAAAACGCGTACCCCTTTAAAAATTTGCGATTTTTGGGGGTCTGACTTTAAAAATCTGAAAAAAATTCAGAAATCAAGATATCGCGTTCCGCCTTACGGCATTCTCTTCATTATAGAGTTTTCTTTCGAACGGAAGAAGAAAATCCAGGTTTGGTCGATCGAAAAAAAAGTAACATCGATTTTAGTGAAGTGACCAAATTTCGAAAAAAGTGAAAAATCATTTTTCACGTTTTTCTCGTCGAATTTTCTCTTTTTCGGGCAAACAACGGTGCTTTTCGGAATCAGCGGGAAATTTCCCATCGGATAGGATCTTCAAACTTATGGAAATCAGACATTTTTTTTTTTTCGCAAAAATCTCAAGGCATCTTTCGGCCAAAAAATTCGGTGAAAAATTCCAAAATCAAGGTATCACGTTCTACCTTGCGGCATTCTCTTTGTTACAGAGTTTTCTCTCCAACGAACAACAAAATCCACGTCGATTTTAATGAAGGCCCGTATTTGTAAACGAAAATACCAAGAATACGAACAATATCTGCGATTTTGTTTTCTTCTATTTATCCCGTGGGCTCGATATCGCGATAATTCGCCGGGAATGCGGAGAGATGAGCGCGATAAAACAATTACAGATATACGTGGATATAGTTTCTTCGAGTGATCCATGCACCGTTTTAATATAATGTAACGTCTGGCGCTAAATGGACGCGGGTCCGAGAGGCGCGGGGAGGCCGAGAGTCGGGAGCGAATAGACCCCGGATGATCTAACCGGCAGCGGCAAAATCAGCCGCCGCGGTATATAGAATCAGCCCCAAGACGCCTTCGGTCGCGAGGACGTCGGGATCCTCGGCGCGGCGGCGACGGCGGCGTCGGCCGACGACGATGAAATCTGAGCACGTGCTCAATTCGCTGCGTGTCCGAGATCACCGTCTCGAGGAGAGGCCGAGAACGAGCGAGAGCGCAACGCGCGGTGGCGTGACGGACGGAGCTCGAGGCGCCCGGCTAAGACATAAGTGCGCGGACTTAGATTTATGTATGAGTGAACTTAACACTAACGGCTAAGCCGTCCACGGTGTCAACTGGGGTCAACTGGGCCCAGAATGCGACAATCCCTCGCACTCATCCCGAAGTGCGAATGGTAACACACTAACACGCAACGCGCTCATGATTAATACCAACTGGTGTATCACCGAGAGTGTTGTCGAGTTTCACGAGACGTGGATTTTTCACAATTGAATTATTGCATTTCATTGTCTCGTCGTTGAGTCGTACGCACTAAATTGTGTCTCATGTTATACTCGGTTGTACATTGTTTTCATTGCTTTTCTGTAAAGACGGAATTAGAAGGATAAACATTTCTTGAAATGGCAACTTTTTAAGAAATGTTCAACAATTTTGGCCACCTGTTTCAATAAAGAAAAATATGCACATCTTTTTTTTTTTAACCGCTGGACACTTTTTTCGAATCACGATAGTGGAAAACGAGTCTTTCAAAAATTATTACCCGTTAATGTGTTGTTTCTGAATAAAATAAAAAGTAGGCCACGTAATAAATTTCCACAGCTCTAAAATACATCCGAAGAATGTTAGAAAAAGCAAAAGAAAAATCATCCGCACTCTGATTGCAACTCGCAACCCACGGTTTCCGAAAGAAATCATTCGACGTCCCGATCGAAGATTCGCGCGGGGCTTATCCTCGCGGAGACCGCGAGGGGAATTTCTGGCAATCTCCTAAACCTCGGGGGCCGCGATATCGTGCACAAGAAACGGGCTGCTCTCGCAGCCGCCCCGAAGCCTTCGGGGTTTTTTCGCTTGGCCGCGACTGTACCGCGCGGCGGGCTACTGTTTCGGGAGCCGCTGCCTCGGAGGTATGCACACGCAAAAAACACGTCAGACCGCTGAGGAGCCGGGGGCCCGGCGAGCGAGCGCGCCCGCGAGGAAGAGACCGACGGAGGAAGCGAACACGAGAGACGACGCGCTTATTTCGTACGGGAGGGACACGAGAGGGAGGGGAGAGGCCCGCGTCGATTGGGCCTATGGGCCTCTTTGTCTCGACCGAGGCGCGTCGCGTTTCCCCCTCTCTCTCTCTCTCTCTCTCTCTCTCTCTCTCTCTCTCTTATCCCGTGTCCGGCCCTTCGGTGCTCTCTGTATACAAGCGCGGAGGGTGCGAGAATCGAAATAGACGAGGACAGGTGAGATCCCCGGGCTTTGGGACCGACGAGGACGCAGGATATTACGTATGTATTTATATACATGTATACTGTTGAGTCCTGGCATTCCAGGACCGCGCGCACCGTGCATAGAGGGAGAAAGCCCCGCCGGGCCAGAGGCTCAAGCATTCTGCACCAGAATGTCGAGGGTTTTCGTGTGTAAGTATCGAGGATAAACGTGTAGGAATATATGTACGTATTAGGTTATATATAAATATATTTCCCTCTCTCTCTCTATATATGGGGCATTCCAACCCGTTTCGACCTGGATTTGACCTCGACCTCTCCGATTTGACTCATTATTTTTTATAGGCTTAGCTGACCCTTGTACAATTTTTTTTGCCTTTTTTTGTTTTTAAGAAGATTGATCTTTTTCTATTTTTTTATAATTTTTTAAATAAAAAAATCTCAAAAACTGTGAGAAGAAAAAATTTCCCCACTTTGGCTATAAGCTAGATAATTTTGTTATTGAACAAAGTATCTTTCAGAATTTTATGAGATTTTTAAATTACGGGGTTTTATGTGTCACTTAAAAAATGTATTAAACAAACAAAAATATCAATAAAAAAGAATTGTTGTGCAGTTAAAGGTCCAATTAAGTCTATAAAAAATTACGAGCCAAATCAGAGAGGCCGAGGTAAAATCCAGGTCGAAACGGGGTGGAATGCCCCATATATATCTATATATATGTACTTATACATATGTTGGCTCCGCCATGTTAGTGCACGCGGGGCACACACTAATCTCGTAGGGCAGGGTAATGCGGCCGGTGGTGCGACGAGGACGCGACACGCGGCGCGAAGAGGAGACGGTTTTACGTATACAGAGCCGCACGCGGACACCGAAGCACCGGGACACCCTGGCCGACGCCGCCGCCGCCGCCGCCGCCGCCGCCGCTGGAACGTAAGAAGGGGCAACAGGTGGATGGGGTTATCCCGCTTATCCAGCTAACGCCCGAAGTGATACCGGCGCGGGAACACACTGCGGCTACACTCCGGATGACGACGGTGCGCGCGCGACTGTACGGCTGCTTCTGGTCTCGCGTTGCCGCGGCTACCGGTCGTTGTAGATGAGACGAGGGATGAAACGTCGCTCACGATGATTTCGAGGAGTTTCGCTCGGAGGGAATTTTTGTTTTCTCTTTTTTTTTAAGTTCATTTGGGACGCATTTGGATATTCATCTTTTTTTTTCGTTGATCTTTGAAAATCCAACTTGGATGGAAATGATGAAAATAAGATTTTTATTAGCGAACGAGACACCCGGAATGTATTCTTTTTTTTTAAGTTAATTTGGGACGCATTTGGGGATTCGTTTTTTTTTTCTAATGTTAACCTTCGAAAATGTAACTTGGATGGAAATGATGAAAATAATATTTTCATTAGCGAACGAGACACCCGGAATGCAGCGGCAAAGATCCGAGGATTCGAATGAGCCGCCATCGATTTGGAAGATACGAGCAGGACGGTGTCCGTCGCGGTCTTCAAGTGGCCGCTTACGTAAGACGCGACGAGACGAAGATTCGGTTACGCGCATACGACGAACCTCTTTCGATCCCCGGTGACACCGAGAGGCTCCGCGACGGCCGTAATATTTGGCAATTGAACGAAGGTCCTTTTGCTTATCGTTACGTCACGAGAATTTAGAATACGCGCTTCCCGTTTAATTGATCAATTATTGTGCTTCGGCCATTCCAGACTCTCCCATTCCAGCCATCTACCGAAAACACTGCAACGATATTTAGGATTAATGTTGCGAAACTCGTCATTAAATGGTTTATCGCTGACTGTTCGGTGGTTTTGTGAAGAAAAAAAAAGTCAATCATTTTCGTATCCAAAATAAGATTTGCAATTGTAATTTTTCTTCCGGACAACAAAGTATCGTTCCCTGATGTGTTCAGAATTCGTGTTGATCAAAGGTATCTGTTTGTCATCCGAGGTGAAAAAAATATTTTTATCAAGCGATGACATTTGAATAATTTCAAAGCGCATTGGACGTAAATCGAATAATAAAGTGCATATAAAATGCATCGTGTTGCGCAGATACGTCGAGCAACAGTGTAGCACACAATGAGCACAGCAGGTTTGACGTATGGGCCGGATAGATGGATAACAATTATTCCGAACCCGCCTGGGGTGGTCAAATAGCGTGACCATGCGTGCCTATAACCGTCGACAACAACGAAGAGACCAGACGACGAGACGATGCGTGTACACGTGGCCGTGGCGTGTGCGTGCTCCGCGACGTCGTCGTCTTGCACCCATTTCCAAGACGTCAAAGTCAAACTCTTCAATTCGATTCGCTGTATTTTTACAACAACAAAAATCACGTTTATTTAAATCGACGAATCGATCGAGTCGAATAATACGAACATTTTTTTAAAAAGTGCGGCGAGACTTTTTTCGGAATTTGAAAAATGCATAACTTTCGTTTTTACGACAACAAAAAAAGATCACTTTTATTCAAATTGACGAATAGGTCGAGTCGAATAATTCGAAAAATGTCGAAAAAAAGTGCGGGAAGAATTTTCTCCAAATAAAAAAATGGATAACCGTCACCGAAAAAGTGGCCAAACGGGCAGCTGTCACGCTTTCCGCGTGTGTGAGAAGGAAAAGGAGCGCAAAGTCGGAAAGTAAACAGCGACACATCGGGCGAGGGTGGAAAGAGCCCAAAGACGGAATTCCCCGGGGACGAGGAAATCTTGCCAGTTTCTACCGACCACGCTAACTGGATTAACGGATTACCCACACCCGACTTTATTCCGCCGAATAAGCCCGCAACCACCCACCTATTAATGCCACGGCAAAATCCGTGTTTGCACGTGTAACCAAGGCGGAAGGCATATGCAGGACGTACGCAGCGAGCGACATCAGCGTCGTTGGAAGAAGAGTGGAAAACGCGGTGATTGGAATGATGTTGCAGATTGCATCGTTGGAACGCAACGAAATTCAAAAAAAGAAACTAATTCTAATTAACCCAAATGATGAAATCAGGTACACAAAGTCATCACATGAGTTAGTTCCATCGATGATTTTTTATACGTAATTTCATCATTTGGGTTAATTTGAATTAATTTTTTTTTTTTCTGACTTTCGTTGCATTCCAACGACGCAAACTTCAACATCATTGATTGGGGCGCTCATCAGACTCACAGCGCGCTGCTCTCGTTCCCGATACTTCCGGTTGAATGACCTCGCCGAAAATTCTTCCGATCGGCAACGCGCGGCCGAGAAGAAGAGCGAGACGAGAGAACGACGAGAAATCGGCAGAAGGAGAGACGAAGAAAAAACGGCGATCCAGAAGAACAAGAGAAAGAACAAGACTCCGAGTCCCTTCGATCTCGTCGCTCGGGCGTTATTGCATCGTGCAACGAAAAGTCAGCACGCACACCAGGCGACTCGCGGCGAGTGTGTTGGGCCCGTTGTTCGATTGCCTTTGCTGCTTTTGCTGCCGCTGCTGCCGCTGCCGCTGCTGGCTTGGGCCACCGCCTCTCGTCGCTGCCGTGAACGTGCCGGTCGCGGTCGTCACAGGAAGAAGGCAGGGGCACATCCGTATCGTGGTCAGAATCCGTGACCCCCCACGTACACCGACGAAACACACACGTACTATCAGCCACGCACACGGGTACACGTGTTTACACGTTATAATAAAATACGCTCACTCACGCAGTCGCACACACGCCGAAATGTCTTTGCGAATTTACATTACCTGGAATATTATTCGTCGCCTAAATGCATTAAACTTGGCACACGAGTGCAGTAAAATTGATCATTTTTTCACTGAAGTTCTGAATTTTTACGAGTCTTAGTTTTAACTGTTAAGGTATTTCTGTAATAAACACAGAATTTACTGTAGCTTAATTATTTCCAATTTGTTTCACAGTGATGTAACATTTTTTTTCATAGAGATGTAATTTTTTTTTTTCACAGAGTAAAGCATTATTTTTGTGCTACCTGCATCCATATTCATCTCTGTTGCTCCACAAAACCCTCTTCTCAACGCCCCCGGCCGCAGGGCCATTTTTTCAACTTTTCTATTTCTCCCTTTTTTCTCCTTTTCGATTTCGATACACGCCGAGAGATTTTTGTACGCAATGCAAGTTTTTAATCAAGGATTATCCCCCCCCCCCTGCACACCGCGCCCTTTTTCCGCACGCAGTGTGCGCTGCATGTGCGACGCTGTGCGGCTTTGGGTTTCAATATGCCAAGTCCTGAAAAATCTCGCGGCTTTCGGATTCATCATCGACGCTACGTCAACGCCGCTCGCGTTTTTTGCAGGAAAACAGAATGCAACGGATTGGGACATATTCGGGAGAATAATGTTCCCTTTGGGTTTCTGGAAAAAAAATATGTTGAGCGGGTTATTCGGTCAGGCTGATTTTTCTGAATCGAACAGTCGCTGTGGTTCCCGATTAATCTTCTTACACTGAGAAAACGAGGCTCGGGTGATAAGTAGTAAATACTATATTTCTTTGAAATATGCTATTCGTATGGAAATAAGTATAGAAATAAAGTCAATTTTTCCTACGCGTATGCGAATAACTACGAAAAATATGATACATTTTAGTATGCGGCATTGTAATAATTACGGAAAAATCCGAACAGGTTTCAAATTCCTATGTTGGCTAGCATTGAGTACACGAATTCTGGTATTAATTGCTATAGTATTAGACTCTGGTTTTCTCCGTGTACGTTGGTCAAAATAATCGATCGAGTTTAATTCTTAGCTGCGGTCTGGAAACACTTTGTAGTTATTTGTACATTTTTATCGCTCCGACAGCTGTAATTTGATCCTCGATTGAAGTATAAAAATTCATACCAATTTCGTGAGAACGACGAAGTTGCGACGATGGATGTTATCGGCCACTGGGCAATAAAATGTATTTTTATTTTTGTCGGAGATATTCTTTGATAATTATTGTAATCCGGTGTTATTCCTGGATGCATTATTTGGGTCTGTTGTTCAGACAAATCGTTATTATCGTGTGGCTCTTTTTTATTGTCGCTCGAGATCTTAATTCCGCTAATTCGGCATTTTTTTGTTACTGCGAAAAAAATGAGTCGCCCACGACTTTGTATCATAAGATATCACCGTGAGTTCCAATTAGTGCAAAACTATGTTTTTTTCGATTCCCCAAGAGCCTTTCACGTGACTGAACATTAATGCACAGAAACGAACGAAAATTTGTCGAAAGCCGATTACGAAATATCACGGAAATTCGGTCCACGTAATCTCAACAACGATAATTATAATAACATATTTTTGCACCGAAAAATTTAATTACATATGTAATACCGGAAACATTCGTCTCGAAAACGTCGACGAAAAAATGCAAAAAAGGTGAAAAGGGTGTCGATTGCTCTTTCTCAAGAGTTTTTTTATCGCGAAAAATATTTATGAGTAGGGAGAAAAAAAAACGTTCTTTTTTTTCCCTTTTTTTTCAGGCCACGGACAAAATCACCGAATTAGCGGGTAACAGTCGAGAATTCACGGTTCCGTGGCAGGGTGCGGAAAATCGGGAGGGTGCTGGCCAATTGGCTGTGTAATGCCACGGCGAAGGGGTTGCTCTCTCGCTCTCTCGGTGCCTCCCTCCCTCTCTCTCTCTCTTTCTCTCTCCGTTACACCCGGTGATCCCGCTACCCGCTTCTGCCACAGCCCCGCGGCTGTAGCTCGCTCCACACACCCCTTTAACCGAAATTCCAGAATACTCCCGGTACTCTCACTGCCACGCGGATTATACGCCAGGGGTTGTCGCGTTTATGGTCGTTGGCCCCGTGAACCTGCAACCTGCTGCCCGTCGGCTAATGGATATATCGATCGTTTTATTATAACCAACGTTTTCCTTTTTTTTTTCTCCCTCCCTCCCTCCCTCCTTTTTCTTCCGTTCTCGACCGAGCCTGATACGCTTAATCCCCGCAGTAAAAATTCGTTGAATTCCGTGCATGTGCGACAATCATTGGAGAGAGAGAAAAAAGCGTTCGGTTGATCGCGCGGGGTCGTCAGAAGAGAAAACAAAAGTCGATAAATAATGAGAGCTACTCGTGGTGGTGGAGGGGGGGGGGAGGAAGGGGGGGGGGAGCGTCGAAACGAAGAAGCGGATGATGTAAAGCGTATAATTTCGAGATGATAGAAGCTGCTGCAGCGAGCAGTCTCCGACGTACCGCCAGGGTTTACTGTCCTCGGATTTTTATCTCCGCGCAATAAACATGTCAGATATAAAGGATTGTGCGGAGGCGTGAGGCACTTGTTACGCGCGCTTCTTTTTCGAGCCAAACGCACACACAGGATTTACTTTTTTTCCGGCAATCGAAATTCTTTCGCTGTGTGTAGAAAGAGACTTTTTTTTTTGTTCTTCCTCGCGGCTCCTCCTGGTGGAAACTTTGTTTTCGTTTGAGAGACACGAAAAAAAAGACAAGCGTGGTCACACCGGAATGGAATCCCGTGGTCACTTCGGGTCAAAACGATTCAATCAATTTTCACGCTTCGTGTCAGTAACTGAACTGTCGGATTAAAATGCAAAAGTCGAGGAACGTACTTTGGATTTTTAAAAATTATATTTACGGGGTGATTTGATGAAAAGGTAAATAGCGACAAGATTTGGAAAAATTCTGTTTTTAGACAACATTTTTCTTCTAGAAGACGTCGCAGTTTTTTTTTACTCATTGACTCCACTCATCCTCGTGGAACAAAGCGAATAAAAACCTTTTTATTTCACTTTAGTATTTTTTAACTTTTTTAAAAAGAAAAAAGTGAAAAAATGCTACAAGTCGTTTTCCAAAAAATACTAAATGTCCCGGTGACTCGTGTAAACTCTCGACTCTCGTGAACGAGGCAAACGTCATTTTTTCCTTTACCTGAACTTGATCGGTTTTAGTGTTCGCAGCCACCCAAGCTTCGGCAAAAGTCTCCATTGCGCTCTGAAAATCCATTCCCCCCTCAGCCCGAGGACCCGCGGCTCAATTGACGCCCGTTGACTCGATCACCAGCATCGCCATTTTTAACACACTTCACCCGGCGTTGCACCGCACTGGATCGCAACGACGAGTCGTCCACCCGATCTCGGCGCTTTTCCGTTCGACCAATCGGTCCGCGATATCCTAGACTCGTTTCGAGCTCAAAAACCAGCTCGCACGAATCGCCAAAAAATGTTCCATCAACGTTGAGGAAAATCGTGGCGAGTCTGGCGAGTCCGAACAAACGTTCCGCCCGTCGTGTCCCAAAGTGGCGGGAAACCGTTCGAACCCCGCGCGGCGCACTCAATTTTCACACACCCCCCACAATCTTCCCTCGACGAAACTCTCTGAATCAACGAGGCAAAAATCCCGCAATCACTCGCGTCGCGGTGTCACCGGAATATAAATCACCTTACAGTCAACTTGCAGCAGTGTCATTCAACGATCCACAAATCACTTTTTTTTCATACGTCGGTAACACGATCGATATATCGAAAACACGAGAGCTCCGCTTGCTATTATTTACAGCTGCCAATTTCGTCTCATAATTTTGTGTCAATCGTCGGTGTAAAACAAAATTATGGTCTCGTAATTTTATCAATGGTCGACGTAAAACAAAATGATGGTCTGACAATTTTTTGAAAACCTCGGTGAAAGGACACGTGATTGCGGTGCGGGCGACGGGCGAGTGTTGCTCTCCTCGTTGTGCGTCTCTCGTGCGGAGCGACGAAGCTGCGGCTGCGGCGGCTGCGGCTGCGGCTGCGGCGGCTACGGCGGCCGCGTAGCCGTGCGACACACAACACGTGAGCGATACGCAGACGGCGGCGCTCAGCCCGCGACTGTGTGTGCTCGAGCGTCGCGGCGCTCGTTCTGCCCCTCCGGGCGCCCTACCCGGCTGCTCTACCCGCCGGCGCTCTCAACCCCACCACCGTGGCCGACCTCTCCTGCGGCTCGTCCTCGGCGTCCACTCGCTCTCCCCTCACCCTCTCCTCACCCTCGCGCCTCGCGCATCCCCCTCGCACCCCACGAGTCAGCCTCCTTCGGCTTCGATCCCCGTGGGTGGCGGCTCTCGACCTCCTCGCCAAAGGCGCAACCCCCTCCCCTCCCTCTATCGGAGGGTAGTAAACGCGGAACCCCGGTGAGCCTCTCGCCTCACCTTCCGACGACGCTGCCTGGACCAGTCATCCTTCGCCTCGGGCCGGCTCTCTCACTCGACTCTCCTTCCCCCTCCCTACTACGACACTCCGACACTTCCGCGCGCGGAATCCCAACCCAACCGCATCCCTCTGGCTCTCCCGACAAGGTGCGAGTGTATCTCTTCCAGCAGGGTGAAACCGGGTGGAACCCCGACGCGAGCGGAGGGGGCACTCGGCTACGGGGGTGTGTCTACTCGCGGATGCGCGGCTGTGGAGATAAGGCGCGCGGACGCGCGACCTCACCGCGATGAGACGCGTCGCTGGAGTCGATGAGGATGCTACAGGCTCTCGCTGGCTACGAGAGCCATTGTCTTTTTTCGATCTGGCTGTGTAGGGGAGACACCGGGGTAAAATGGGCATTCTAAGCAAAAAATGGGTCTATGATAAAACCCTGTTTTTTTTTTTTTTTGCTTTTCACTCGAAAATTCGATATCAATTGTCAATTTTGAACGTCGGCGGAAAAAAATTTCCGGGGTAAAACGGGCCACCCTCGGAATCCGGGACAAATATGAGTTAGTACGCAAAACGCTACACTGTAAAAAAATTCTGTTTGAAAATTCATAATTTGTATATGAAGTTTTATGCATATACGGTACATAAAATTTACTATACTATTGTGTCAAATTTTTAACACACGGTATGTTAAATTTAATATACAGTATATTAAATTTAATTCATTTAGTGTTAAACTTAGAAAAGCATTTAATTGAAAGTAAATACTTTTGAGTATCGCCAAACAGCTTAATTACGCACTGCTATATAATATTTTATGGGTAAAAGATAAATATTCGTGAAAAAAAAATTATCTCCACGAATACTTATTGTTGTTAACAATCGCCTGGGATGGGACTTGAACTACCGACCCTAGGATTACTCTACTTACCTATGCCTACGTACCTACCTAACACGCTACCCACTACGCTATTGCCTACTTGTGAATTTCGTTTATTCAAATGTCCTATATAAATCGCATGGAAATTATAAGTGAAATATGAATATCATTCGAAAAATCGTCGTAGGGCAGTTATGCAAGTCACAAATTTCACCCGGTATCAACAAAATGTCACTGCGTAAGAAAAAAAAATAGATTGCATTAACATACATATATTGTAATTTCCATTCACCTTACATCAAATTCAATTACTTGTATAGTAAATGTCACTTTAATATATCAGTTTTTTAATATTCAATACCGATTATAGTAAATTCAATAGACATATATTAAATTCAATATGAAAATTTAAAAAACTTCAAACATTGCATATTAATAACAATTTTCAGTTACTGTTATTGTAAATTTCATATACACTTGTTTATTAAACATGTTGTAAATTTACAAACATTTTTAACAGTGTGCACCTACCGGCATGAGTGTTGAATATATTTGGCTCTTTTACTAAAATGTGACGCAAAAGCACAGATTCATACTCACTGTCGGCAATAAAAGAGTTTTGTGTTCGCATCCGTGATTCGCTTGGCGTTATCACAGCAGGTCTTTTAGCGATTATCGAGTGCTCAACGAACTCGGTATTCCGGGAACTCGAGTGGCTCTCGCACGAACATCACCATCGCCAGCAGGAAGGACCTCGGAAGACTCTGGACCGGACGAGCCAGGCTCTAAATACCGTGCATGTATCGGGTATAATGCGTGCTGACTGTACTATCGTGGACCGTTTGCCGGAAACCGGAACAGAGTGATAGTCAGCGACAGTTCGAAATCTGTGCGCGTTGCCACGAATGATAGGACAAATAAAACATTTCGAGAACTCAGAAACGAAAACTCCCCGCGTTTTTTTTTTTTTTTTTTTTTTTCATTAACAAATGAAACACAAATCTCTGATGACTAATGACACTTTAATTACTCCGATGTAATTCGAGAGACACGAATTGTTTGCTTGCAAATGAGAAAAAAATATCTCAAAGGCTAATCACTCGTCCTCCAATGTCAAAAATAAAGATCGTGTAAATAAATTAACGCAACGACAGCAACGAAATCCCCGAAAATCGATTAATCTCGTTTTATGTCTAAACGGGTTATTCCGACAAAATTTCCGACGCTATAGACTTTGCGGATCTTTTGTGGTAGGCGAAACGTCGTTCGTCAACGCTGGATGACGACGTATAGCTCGACGGAGATATTCGTCTCGACGTCTCCGGGGTCCCACGGGATTCGCTTCTACTCCGGCGTAAAATGAATAGAAAGAACGAGTAACACGCATCCGACGGATACAATGTTTCACACTCGACAAATCCGATTGCATACGCGTGTCTGCCTCGTGGCGAATAAGCCAAGGAGAAGCTCGTTTTTATCCCTGAATTCTTAAATATCAGTACTGCGATTTTTATTTTCACCGGTGAGAAGATTTAACATGTTTTAATGTTGAAATGTTTTTTTCCATGCCACAAACTCTCTGTTTTAATCCATTATATCAATGTTATATAATATACTAGCAGGTTGTAGTGGCTTGCGTGCTCGCTACATGCTCGAATAAAAATTAGATCGTTAAGTAAATTAACGTGAAATTAACATTCAAACTTTATGAAATCGAGAAATTTTTTTTTCGATTTCGTAAAGTTTGAAGATTCTATCCGATAGGAAATCTCCCGCTGATTCCGAAAAGCAGCGTTATTTGCCTGAAAAACATAAAATTCGATGAGAAAAAAGCAAAAAATGATTTTTCACTTTTTTCGAAATTTCGTCACTTCGCTAAAATCAAGGTTACTTTTTTTGGATCGACCAAACCCGGATTTTCTTTTTGCGTTCGAGAGAAAACTCTATAACGAAGAGAATGCCGCAAAGCCGAACGCGATATCTTGATTTCTGAATTTTTTACAGAATTTTAAAGTCAGACCCCCAAAAATCGCAAATTTTTAGAAGGGGTACCTTGCGTTTTTTCGCGAAAAAAAATTTCCGATTTCGTAAAGTTTGATGACCCTATCCGATGGGAAATTTCCCGC
This sequence comes from Pimpla rufipes, assembly GCA_963932165.1. Classification (NCBI taxonomy): domain Eukaryota; kingdom Metazoa; phylum Arthropoda; class Insecta; order Hymenoptera; family Ichneumonidae; genus Pimpla; species Pimpla rufipes. The sequence continues at coordinate 4,901,374 of OZ010636.1, read as the reverse complement.
TGATTCCGAAAAGCATCGTTATTTGCCCGAAAAATGGAAAATTCGACGAGAAAAATGTGAAATAGTACATTACGTTACAAGGGAGGAAAGTGCAGCTTTTCACCGAGTGTGAAGTTTGATGCCCGAGCGAAGCGAGGTGAAAAGTTGCACTCCTCCCATGTAACGTACTATACTTTTCTCCCGATTTCGCTAAAAAATAACCACATTTCGCGCGTGCAACGCGGACGGAAAATAACCTCATTTTTGACAAGTGACGACACGCATGCGTAGTACGGTTCCCATTACTCCCGCGCGGGCAGGAATGAGCTGATTACCTCCCTAGGGAGGTAATGAAAGCGGACTGCGCATGCGTAAGTCACGCGTAAAAAATGAGGGATTTTCCGCCCGCGTTGCGGACACGAAATGGGGTTATTTTAGCGGAGTCGGGAGAAAAATGATTTTTCACTTTTTTCACAAAGGTCATCCGCACTCGAGGTTCCCCTATCTTCATCCGCTCGAACCAATCCTCCCCCCCCCCCCCTCTCCTCCCGCCTCACGAGGATCGGTTCGAGCGAAACCCAGGGATACCAGCGTAGAATATCCCGCGCAGGAAGGCAGCCAAAGTAACGATTGCATCGGAGAGCCAGAGCGCCGCGCGATGCACGCCGAAGGAAGAAGTGAGGGAAAGCACCGAGGGGGGAAGCGCAAGCGGCGTGCGAAAGCAGCGAGGAGAGTGAAAAGGGTAGAGGGGGAGGCTCGTACCGCGAGGGCTCAAGGGGCGAGGAAGAAGCGGGGGAGGCTGGATGCAATCTGTGTGTAAAGCGCGCGAGGGAAGTTGGAGCTGCTCCGCGCGTCTGGGGTTACATTATCGGGCTGGCTCGAGTGGTTTGAGTGTTTTCGTGGGGGGCACGAGGACGCGAGTTACTACATAAGGTGAGCCCGAGCTCTGCGAGCACCGTCAGAGATACACACTAATACAGGGAGGATTCTAGCGCAGGGTGGGGCAAAATGGGACAGCGCTTTTTTTTTTTCGATCTCCATTATTTTGCGGGGCAAAATTGGACAAACACATTTCAACGCAATTTCAAGACATCTGGACATAAAAAAGATTGTTTAAAAAATATTTAATTTTTTTTCTTAAATGTTTTTTTTTTAATATCATCATTACTGATGATGTTGAGTATCACCCAGATAAAAAAAAAGACGAATTGACGAATTTGGAGATTTGTCCCATTGTGCCCCGCATTTTTTTTTCTTTTTGCCGACGCTCGGAATTGGTGTTTGGAATCGATTTTTCGGGTGAAAAACATAAAAAAATAGACTTTGGTCATCGTTGTCAAAGGATTTTTCGCTTGCGCATCCCGTTTTGCCCCACCATCCCCTATACCGGGAGTGTCCATACAGACGTTGCAACCTCGAGTCTGAGGAGAGCCGGAGGTTTGAGAAACGCCGGAATATAACCAGAGGCGAAATTACGGGAAGGAGAAAAAGGGTGAGGAGGAGCGAGAGAGGGAAACGAAGCAGCGGGGCGAAGCTCCTCTGGGCGTGTCGTCGAGGCGTTTCCCCGATGAGCTTGCAGGCGGAGCCTTCGCGGAACGCCTTCGAGCCTTCCCGAGCTTTATATTCCTCAGCCTCCCTCACCTCGCTCCGATCTTTTTTCCCCTTTCTCCTTCTCCTTCGAGTTTCCTTTTTTATTTTTTATTTCAGTCACTCGTTTCACAGTCATTCGCAGTCTCCAGTTTTCCCGGAGCTTTCGCCCTTTTCCTCGCCTCTCGTCAGCCTACAGCGAAGGCTCTTCGAGCTTCGCTGGTTCACAAAATTTTCGCTACTGCGACGGAAATAAAAAAATATGTTAATACGAGTGTAGGGATTTTTTTCGTATCGAATATGATTTTGTATAAATGTATTTCGGGTAAATGCAGGAATTCCTTGATTCCTCTTTTCTCGACTCCTTTACAGATTTTCAAGATTTTGCCTACTGCGAAAAAAAAAAACAAAATAGAAAAATACATGAGACCGATCGGTTTTTTTCGTATTCTCAGTGATACCGATAGTAAAATTTGTGCAGTCTGCATTCTGAGTGCAGTCGAAAGCTCGTTCAGCCGGGTGCATCGCACCCTCGGAAGGGAGTTTCCGAGATTTTTTTTTGTTTTTTTCCAGCGCCCCCGAGGTTTCGCCGAGGCGGTGGTTATACGCGCGTTTGATCGCGAGGAAGAGAATCCTTTTCTCCCACCCCGAGGTCGTCCCGAAGCCCCCCCGCTGCTCGGCCGGCGAATCGAGCTGCGAGCGGCGGTGGGGGAGAGACCGGATCCCGCGCTCTCTCGCGCCTGGGAATGTCTTGCGCGACGAAGCCAGAGGGTCGGGGAAATTTCGCGCGGGAGGGAGTCGACGGGCACGGCCTAGGTGAGCGGAAAACGCGAGCGGGATGCTGCTGCTGCTGCTGCTGCTCGAGGGTATATAACGGAGTTAGGCGAGGGTAACGTATGCCGGGAGCTAATTTCCCGGGGCTTCGGAGAAAATTACGAGCATCCCGCCTGATGCATCCGAATATCCTCGTCCTCAAAGCGAGACGCGAGCGCCGTGCGACGCGCATGGCGCTCCAGGTGCTCCTCGCTCTCCTGCACACCGAAACATACTTTGCGTGCATCAAGCTCACTCCGAGATATACTAAAAAAAGAATGCATCGGGGTATCCGATGCATTTTTCTTGCATCGGCGAGCATTTAATTTTTTTATGGCATGTCCAGGTCTGATCACGGCCGAATGTAACGCCACGAATTTTCTGTCAGGGATCGAATAATTGACGAATTATCGAAGAAACATTTTGAGCCAACTGAAACTCGGTTGAAATTTTGAAATTTTTTTTTCAACCGGTTTTTTAGAACATTGTTATTCTGATTTGCAGTGTGAACACGAGACCACAGGAATTTTAATATATAAGTAGAAAAAACATCATTCGGAATTGTCGGTAGGTTGGAACCGAAAGGCTCCGGAGATATTCCGGCTGCATCGTGGCGCCTGATCTTATGCAACTATGACTACTCGGACGTACCTCGCTGCTGCCGCTGCTACCCAGTAACCTCGAATTCCAGCAGCTTGCTTGATAATCCGATGATACATCGGATTCAAGAGGTACGCGGAAATTTCTTCGGTTACATTTTTAAACGGATTTTTTTGTTGTTTTTGTATATTTTTTTATATTGATTAATCTTTTGTTTTTCACTCTTCCGCCTATTTTTTGTATTGTTTTCAAGGGCTTGTCCCGTTTATTACAAATAAATAAATAAATAAATAAATAAATAGCTTCCCCTAAAATAGCGAGTCAAGAGCTTCGATACATTATAGACTGACAGTGAATGAATTCCAGACGAATAACTTGGGCATCAGTGTGACATAATAAAGAAAAAAAAAATTGCCGGTGGATACAGTCGAAAAACGATAAAAATAACGAAGGGAGCAGACGTTTTCACTTTCGCCTCTTCCCTCACTCAATGTTATCAACCATTCGTATGCGACACACACGTTTCGATGCAATAATATATAATAATAATAACGCGTATAAAGCTCGAAATAGGGTAATATAATAGAGAGCTCCGCGGTATGAAGCAGAGACGCGTACAATCTGCGGCGTAGTGTCGTGTGTGCCCCCGGCGAAAAGGCAGCCTCGCCGCGCGCTGCGGTACAAATTGAAAACCATTTAGCGAATCTCCCCGTCGTTCCAAGTGTTAATAAATTCAGGTTTACGAGGGCGTCGTCTCCGCTCGAGCGAGAGAGAGAGAGAGAGAGAGAGAGAGAGAGAGAGAGAGGCGCGCCACTAGCGACGTTATGGATCTCCTGTAACGGTACTTGCTTTCCTAGCCGCCTGGCGCTTCCTCCAACCAAACTCCCACACTTAGCCTTCTGTGCACTTGACCCCCCCGCCCCCTCCCCCCTTTTTTCTTCCTCCTCCTCTTCGTGTAATCACGACAGTGTAAAAGAATTATTTTCAACCCAGATGCTACTATATGACAAACTGAATTTTATGAATAAATTTTCAATACTTACCGTGTTATAAAAAACATTTATTTTTTATATTATTTATATTATTATTATTATTGGAGGGAAGAAATAAATATTATCGCTGCGACAAATTCGCGCGGAAATTACGACATTTTGGGCTTCGCGTCGCATTTTCCGAATTAAATGGACTCTCGGTATCCCGCGAAGTCGGTGCGGAATACGGGGATGGAACTTTGGGTTGCGCCTTATAAAGGGTTAATACAGCTTCGTTCAATAACTCTCAGAGTGCGCCCCCCCCCCCCTCCTCCCCACTCCCCCGGGTTTCCTCTCGCCGCATATGTGTCAACGCGTCGCCGAATTCTAACTCACCAGGGGGGTGAGGGGGATGGGGGATGGGGGGGATGTACACGTCGGGAGTTCTCGGTGCTTTCGTAGGTAATCCTCGAGCCCCGGATGCCTTTGAGGATGGGGACGAAACGGACGACGATGAATAGTCGGATAGAGAAGGAGAAAGGGAATGAAACCGGGCAGAGACAAAGCTACCGAACCAGCGAACGCGAAGCTTCGGTCAAAGAGGCTACGACGACGACGACGACGGCGACGACGACGACGCGCGTCTATATCCCATCGTCGAGGTAGGAAAGAGGAAATCTCAGTCTCGCTGTGGAGCGAATCGTACACACATATCTCGCGGAAATGTTGAAACTGATTTACTTCCCACCGTCTCCTCCACGGAATCCCCGACGGATGCGGCATCAACCGGGTCATCTTCACCGTGCGCGTGACGGAATCTTTACGCTCGCGGCGACTCACACGTCGACGTTTTCATCCCGTATTCATGCTCACGGATGCAACCACCGGCATCCCCTTGATATATACCTACGTGCGTATAATACGTTCTGCATAAGCAATTTACACACGTTTCGCGTGTTCTTGCCTGCGAGAGACTTGCGCTGCCGCAGATTGCAACGCGGTAAACGTTCGACAGTGCGCGCGATGAGCGAAACGTGTGGCCGAATATTTTCATAGGTCCTGAGATAAAAAATGATTTTTCACTTTTTTCGGAATTTCGTCACTTCGCTAAAATCGAGGTTACTTTTTTTTCGATCGACCAAACCTGGATTTTCTTTTTGCGTTCCAGAGAAAACTCTATAACGAAGAGAATGCCGCAAGGTGGAATGCCATATCTTGATTTTTGAATTTTTTACAGAATTTTAAAGTCAGACCCCAAAAAATCACAAATTTTTAGAAGGGGTACCCCTTGCGTTTTTTCGCGAAAAAAAAATGTCCGATTTCGTAAAGTTTGATGACTCTATCCGATGGGAAATTTCCCGCTGATTCCGAAAAGCACCGTTATTTGCCCGAGAAACATAAAATTCAATGAGAAAAAAGCAAAAAATGATTTTTCACTTTTTTCGGAATTTTGTCACTTCGCTAAAATAGAGGTTACTTTTTTTTTCGATCGACCAAACCTGGATTTTCTTTTTGCGTTCCAGAGAAAACTCTATAACGAAGAGAATGCCGCAAGGCGGAATGCCATATCTTGATTTTTACATTTTTTACAGAATTTCAAAGAAAAAAAAACCTAAAACCGATAGGGCGTATGTACTGAAATAAACGATATGCCCAAGCGGCTCAGTCAGAAGTTGCGTCGCAAGCCGTAGGTGCGCGGACGATTAGTGAATTAGGATGTGGCTGATCCGACTGGTTGGCCCTTTTGCCCGGGTACCCCGGGCAGACGGTTACCCGAAACTGATGATCATCGGCCTAAGCCACTTGATGTCGTCTCCACAAACGCGCGTCCCGGTGGGACGAGTTTGCCGCTTAAACCGCCCCCGTAACTCGCTCACGGACAAACTCGCGAGCATATACGAACGGGAATCAATGAAAGACACGTTGCTAAAGGGCATCGCGAACGGTATTCACATGCGAATGGGCACGCGTTTACGATCTCTCGGATGCGGCTGAAGGATCCCTCGACGACGTGCGGGTCCTGATCCAAATTTCAAAACCTCATACTTGCCATTGAGTCTTCGGCTATGCCCGCCACCCTCCGCTCCTCCTCGTTCCTCGTCGTCCCTCGCCCGAACATTCGGTACACCGTCGATCATTTAATCCTTCTGATATCGACAAGGGACACAGATACAGGAATTTAAGATAAGTACAGGTAATTTATTCCCTTTCGAGAATAACGGTGTTTTTTTTTTATTTTACCAGCCTATGGATCTTAGGTCTTCTTTTTTCTGGTCCATGGATTTTAGGTCTTCTTTTTTCTGGTCCATGGATTTTAGGTATTTTTTTTTCTGGTCCATGGATTTTAGGTATTCTTTTTTCTGGTCCATGGATTTTAGGTCTTCTTTTTTCTGGTCCATGGATTTTAGGTCTTCTTTTTTCTGGTCCATGGATTTTAGGTATTCTTTTTTCTGGTCCATGGATTTTAGGTATTCTTTTTTCTGGTCCATGGATTTTAGGTATTCTTTTTTCTGGTCCATGGATTTTAGGTCTTCTTTTTTTTGCCCATGGATTTTAGGTATTCTTTTTTCTGGTCCATGGATTTTAGGTATTCTTTTTTCTGGTCCATGGATTTTAAGTCTTCTTTTTTCTGTACCTCAAGTAGGAAAACAGGAGCGTTTCGCGAAAATCCGGAAAACTGATGGGAAGCTCGCCGAGTGTCCGTATAATAAGTGCTTACCGGGAGATTAATTGCGAGTGGCGGCAATTGGCCCGGATCGGTGGCTCCTCGTAGATAAGTGAGCTCGAGGGCTGGCCCAGCGGACTAAGTGCAACGAATGGTTCCGCTCCACGCCGGGGCCACCTGGTTCACGGGACGCCTGCCTGCCTTCTTCCTGGCTACTCCCGCCGCTTCTTCTCGCGCTCCTCGCGCTTTCCCTTCTTCTTCCCTTTCTCGCTTTCTCGTTCGCCACCGCTAGCTTCGTATACGTATATATAATACAAGCCACACGCGCGGCGCATAATAATTCAGAAATTTGCATGTACGCGGGCTAACTCCTCAAGTAGGTTATCTATGCTGGAACTTTTCTCTTGATATATAACGCATCCTCTCCGTCTCTGCAACGAAAAGCCGCGCGTGCTCTCCTCCCCCTCCCCCCCTCCCTCCCTCGCCTTCTCATATCGCCGCGCTTCTTCCGAGCGTTTCACCCTGCCTCCGCCCTTACTTACGCCGGAGATTCTCCCGCAACCCCCACCTCGATAGTCAGTTACACTACACATGTATCACGAGAGAGAGAGAGAGAGAGAGAGAGAGAGCCGCGGCAGAACTTGCGTAACTCTCTCGCCTAACGGAAGTGCACAGCACACTGGAATACAGGCCGCGCACATAGCGACGCGGTCCTCGTATCAGGCAAGTCGTCTGGCCGTTATTATCTTTGCAAATTTGAATTGCCCCGGACTCCGGAGCAAGAACGAGAATGCTTTAGTTATTTTTCGCAGGAGGCAGGCTAAAATGATGTTCCTGTAATTTTCTTCTCCCTCTCTTTTTTTTTCTTCCGCGAAATTGCAGGTGCAACCGAAGAAATGGATACGTTGACCTCGGACAGCGGAGGTCGTACTTTATATTAATAGTGCTGGTGATTTCGGAGCCAAAATGTGATTTTCTGTAAAATTTAAAAAAAATGCATTACTGCACCCAGAGAAATATTTCTGATGGGATCTACTTGAAACAAATAAAATTTATTTGATTGAAATAAAAATGTATTTCATAAAAATAAATAAAATAAGTTAATATATAAAATAAATTATTTTTACAAAATAAATGTTTATTCCATAAACATAAATAAAAATTTATTTGAATCAAGAGTGATCATCGGATCGAAAAAAATGTAAAGCTAACTTATAGCTTCCTTTATGAGTAATCAACGATAGAACCATCAGCCACAAAATCATAGCACGAGTAAAAAATTACTAAATTCCGAATTCCACAGTCAATTCTCCTCAGCGCGAAGAATTAATTCCCAATCGAAAGTCTTAAGAAAAAAAAAAAAAAAAAAAAAAAAAAAAAAAACGATATCCCCGCCGCCGACTCTAATGTTCCCGCTACCCGCCGATGCGCCCTGTCGCCACTCCGATTCCCTCCCGGTCCGACTGCGCGAAAGAATTCCCGCTTTACACTCTATACCCTCAACTCTTTCGCTGCTCCGCGAGGGGGGGAAAAAGGGCTCTCGCAATACGGGAGAAGCTTTTCCATCGGTAATTGGCCTAATTGTCCGCGCAATATCAGGCGGCAATTAAGCCGCTCGCGGCTAATTAAGTTGGCGATACCGAGGAGACTGGCGACGACCAGAGCGGAGGTCTTGGAGGTATCGCGGAACCAGCGTAGCAGTACGACATCCGTCGGGTGTCTGCACCTCCCGCTCTCTCGCAGTTCGCGTCCTCCGGTTTTCTCATCCCTTACCTCCGGCTCTCGCAGGACACAAAGCTCTTGACTAACTGAATTTTCTTGAGCAGAACAGACGCGTCCATCAAAGATCATGTTTCGCGAGGGCTTCATGTTCAGCACGTGGGTTCCGTGCGTCCGTTTGCTGGAAGAGTGACGACGGGGACGAAGGAGAAAGGGGTGGAGGGGGGAGGGGGGGGGGGTCTCGGTCGGAGAGATGATTGAAGGAAAAGCGATGGCTACGTCGTATTCCACGGGAGACACGCCGAGCGGATGGTCCTTCCGCACAGGGTATATGGTTATGGATGGTCCTTCGTGGCTGCCTCAGCGTCGTAGAAGCTTCGACGAGGAAATCGAGCCGCCCGTGGAGTCAAGACGCGGCGACCCCCCCCCCCCCCCCCCCCCAACCCCGGCTATATTCGTCTTCGTCGTCGTCGTCGTCGCCGTCGTCGTCGTCAAGGTATAACCGAGGCTGCCTGCCGATCCAGCTACTCTCTCGTCTATACCCAAACGCATCTAGTCTGTATACTGGCTGTACGCGATAAGTAATTCACTTACCCCTGGGCGCTATTGAGTTAACCCTTGGTTCCACCGTGCGTGGCAGCCTCGCTTTCCGCGTCTCCATTTAGCCTCTGAAACCCGGGGCCGATGTTGCCCCCCATCCCCCCTTCCTCCGTCCCGATCCCGCGCCAACCGGAGCCAGGAGCCCGGCTACCGACCTCCCTAACCCCCTCCTGCCCGGCGGACCCTTCCCGCTACCCCCCCCCCCCCCCCCGCCCCCTTTCTCTTCCCAACCATATTAAAACCTTCCACCGATGCTCGAATATTTTGTCGCGAAATAACCCACCGTCCCCTCCACCCTGTGTGTACGGTATAGGAGTCGTCGACACACACTCACGGGTCACCGGAGCGCTCGTGCGAGGATCGAGTCAACTCTGCCGTGGGCACACTGCAAAAACTCGAGGGGTCAAGCTCCGGGCTATTTGCGACGGGGGTTTTTCGACCGGCGGCGCAACCCGCGCGTTTTTGATGGACCGGGGAGAACGGTTTTTACACTGTTTCCTCGGAAATCTAATAAACGTTGTAACAATGGCATTAGAGAGCGATATACGAGCGATACTGGGTAGGGAGATTGATGGGGAGTGTATGGCAGGCTTTTTACGCACTTTAAATGCACTTTTTCGCTGGCTGCCTTTGATATTTTTTTTTCTCTGTGGAAGGTTCGCTTCTTCGGGGGGATTGAGTTGAGTGAGAGGAGGCTTTGGTTGATGGACTTGTCGCTGGAGTCGTGAATTTTGAGAAGATGCTGGGGATCGGATGAGAATGCAGATGGGTTGAAGGGTGATGATGATGAGAAGGGTTGATGATGTTGGATCTGTAAAGATTAGATTAGTCAGTCGGTCTTTGGTATTTTTAGTGTTACGAATTACGGATTCAATATACGGATATCGAGTAGGCAACATCCAAGTGTGTACCAAGTACACTTTTTCCTCCGCCCATCAAGACCAAGAAAGCTGCAATTTCTTGAGGCGCAGCTTCTTTGACCCAATCAGCGGCACAATATCTTTAATTGATATCCTTCCAATTAGACCCGCGAAATGTTGGCAAAATATCGCGCTCGAAGGACCGCGAAGACCGAGGTGAGAAAGGGCCGAGCGCGCGAGAGTCCAAAGTAAGTATCAATGTTGAGGAAGAGCCAGGCGGCTGCCGAATGGCCGGGCTTCACATACACCGGGAAGAAGCTTTGGGGAAACGTTCGCGTAGCCCACCCGGTAAGGCCACTTAGGACAAGAGCGGAAGGCCTTGCGTCCTATCGCGGATGCTCTTCTCTCTTTGGTAAAGCTTACGGTCCACCCTCAAAGTGGCCATTACAGTCGCAGCAGCGGCAGCAGGTCGTCTTGCACTGCGTATATATACCGGTCTGTGTGTACACCGGGTTCTCGAATCGGTGACCGATAGCACGCGAGACCCTCTCCCATCCAACTCCGCGTCTCCTTGGCGCTCGGTTCCCTCTTCACTCCCCGAATCGCCGGGCTTTCTTGGTCGTCTCGTTTGCTACCCCATCGGGGGCGCAACTATTAGCCGCTTTCTCCGCACTCGCCGATCTTCCTACCGGTCGGCCGCCACACTTACCTCCAACTTGTCCAATTAGGCGTCGCGCGCAGCGACTCGACGGGCAGCGAGTAATCTATCTACTTAGCTTCTTACGCTGACCAACGGCCGGCGGTCACCTTTCAGCGACGAAATTGTAATGTGTCTAATCATTCCCGGGGAAAACGGACCGCCGGTGTATCGATGGAAGCGACTCGAAGCGACGGTCTCATCGATTTTACAGGGAGGTCAGGTATTGCGCGCTCTCGTCAATTGCGACGCCGTGGAAGACGAGTCGGGGTGCATTCCAATTAACTGTGCAACTTTGGGAACTCGGGGACGATAGTTTATCCAAGTTCCAGGGGAGGTTTCCGATGTGGACGGAATTTCACGAGACGCTGCGACGGTCTTGCGGTCTGCGCGACGATCTGGTGACGAGAATGCGGCAATGATGCATGAATCGTTGATGACGGATGGATGGAGGTGAAAATTCGGAAAAATGCGAGGGTTACGTTTTTCGCGAATTTTTTTTTTCTGTTTATGATTTTTCATTCCTGATTTCGATTCCTTAAATTCTGTGAAAAATTCAGATATCAAGATATGGAAATGTAGTAACAATATAATGAAGAGCTGCCCTTTGCTTTTCAATGTCGCAAAAATAATTTTGCTCCCAGAACGGACGGATTAATTCGTGGCATGACTGTTGACAGAGCGTTGAAACTGTATCCCAGAGATCTGTAGTTCATTTTTGATTTTGTTCACCCGCAAACAGGGATTTATAAGACTCGAATGAACTTTCAACGAGGATTTATGGAAAAACCATGGGAACCGGTCATCGCGTTCGCAAGCGTAACGATTGGAGCAGGAGAAAAAAAAGAACCGAAGCGCGAAACGAGCGTGGACGTTTAAAGAATTAAAGTATCTAAAAATGAAAGAAAGTTGTCGGTGGCGGTCGGTTTCCGAAGAAGAGGGGAAGGGGGGTCGGGTTGGTTTGAAAGCGGAGCATTGTCTGCGCTTAAGCCTGGCATTCAGTGGCCTCTTCCTTCTATATCTCTCTTTTTCTCCGCTCGGCCACGAGGAACCGAGGTACTCGCGAGTATAAATTGCGAAAGAAGAGGATCTCGCTGGTCTTCTTGGGCTGTTACAGAGAGAAAGGGGGATTGAGAAAGCCGGTGGTTCGGGGGTCGCGAGAGAGAGGGAGAAAGAGTGAGCGGGAGCGTAGAAACAGAGAAAGGAGCTCGCTACGTGGAGGGATCGAGAGACGAGAAGAAATAAGAAATTAAGAGAGAGTCTTAGAGAGAATAAAGCTAAGAATTAAGACGGCTGCGGATGGAGCGACGAAGGGAGGAGAGAGAGGGAGAACGAAGAAAGACAACGAGAACTGAAACCTCCGCCAGGCGGCAGCAGCAGCAGTAGCAGCAGCAGCAGCAGCAGCAGCTCGCCTCGCGTCGGGGCTTAAGTCCTTCGGGGATTCTTACTCGCGCGTCATTTAACAAAACAATTAGAAGTTAACCCCTTTTCCTTCTCTTCCGTGTGCTTTCTTTCGAATCGCCTTCGACTCCGGCTGGCTCTCCGCTTCGCCTGAAATGAAGAGACTTCAAACTACTATCCGGCACGCCCAGCCATCCAGCTGTGGCGGAACCACTGGAGCACATACTTACACCTACCCACGATCCCCCCCCAGCGAGTGCACCACCCGTGGATCTCGAGTGGCGAGAGTCCAGCCAGTCGATATAATACCGGAAGAACAACAATATCGTTCAATGACGTAATACAAACGGTGCAACTAATTAAAACAACTAATTAAAGCGAATACTAAAATGGCTTGAAAACAAAGCATCTTGTTTTCAAGAGTGGAAATCAAGTTTTTTCTTCATTTCTCCTAGGATTTATCGTTTAATAGGATTTTGTGTATTTTTATCATCAAACCATCCGAGGATAAAAGAGTTTTTACGACGAAAAAAAAAAAAAAAAAAAAAAAAATTCGAGCTCCAAGAGCGACGAACGAATGCAAATGATATGTAACAAATTCGGCTTACGAAATTACGGGACGTTTTCCGTGTGCCAACGTAAAATCTCAAACATTTGGCCGCGTCCTTCGGTACCTAAGTTAGCCGGTGTGTATATTTTTTTTTTCCGCCCTCCGTGCTGCTCTCCAGCCCTCGGTACACGCGAATACCTCCTCGCGTACTTCTTTTCGCTAAACATTTTCGCCAGCCGGGCTGGCACCGCGTCACATCGCATCAACCATGAATTCCCTCCTTTACGGAGATAAATAAAAGCGAAGCGCGCAAAGCAAAGAAACGGCGGGTGGGTATTTTCCTGCCGGGAGTATATCTCGTTTCTCACTCTCGTCGCGCTTTTCTAGCGCTATATATACGCTCGCTCGTTTTCCCTCGCCCGCGTTGCCGGGTCTCGCCCCTCGACGTCGCCCCCGCGGTATCCAACACCGTGGCTGCTGCGTTGCAGCGGCACCCTCACTCCTCTCGCCCACGTCCACCCTTCCGATACTCCAGAGACGAAATAAATATGCGACTTCTTTCATCGGGTTCGGGGTATACCACACGACGAGACACGAGGAATCCTCAAACAGAGTCTATCGCCCGACCGCAACTGCGGCGGAGGTAAAAGCGAGGAGCTCCAAGATTTCCACCAATTATCGATACCGTCGCCTTTTGATCTCGCGCAAAGCGCGAGGCGTGTCTCTCTGTTGATTTTTAAAACTCTTATTTTCATTGGAGAAATAAAAGAAAATAAATAGCGGGAGACAGTCTGGCCGTAGAGTCGGTGCTGTATTTTTTTTATTTTTTTATTTTTTTAATTCTTTTTCCACGGGCCCTTTGCCGGAGAGGGACGCGTCGTCAATGGAGGAACAAGGGCTCTCGGGTTTTACCTCGAGAACCCCTTAGGCACTCAGCCCTCTGATTTCACGTGCCTGCCTTTTTACTCTCTCCTCTTTCTTTACATATTTCTCGGGTCCATTTAATTTGTCGCCGAGTCGGCGATGTGCGTTCCGTTGCTGCTGAAAAGTGTATTAATTTGTGCACCGAGAGACGCCTTTCTGCGCCTGCGAGACGTTCAACTCTCCCCCCCCCCCCCCCCCCCCTCCCGATACGCACCTGTCTGACGTAACATCAATTCGCAGCCAGCTACTTATACCTTCTTTTAATTTTTATTCCATGCATAAGACGTTCGTTTCGCGGAGCGCCGAGGCTCTGTCTGAGTGTATTACTTATGACCGGTTGATTGAAAAATATAAATCTGTTTGAAAGATCTGCGCGAACGCCGCGGCGAGTTCTGATTTAAAGAGCTATACGTGTGTGAAACGAGATTTTCATACCGGAAAGATATAAGAACCGCTTCGCGGGCGAAATGAGTAGGGAAAAAAAAGAAGTACGAGGAGGAAGATGACGCGAAGCGAGGCCGAGGGTCGTCATTCATCAAGATCTCCGATTCATAAAAGACTTCTAATCCTTAGTCGCTCGAGCTTTGACTCCACCGGGCTCAGATGGGTCTTCGGCCATTGTCATGGTAATTATCGTTCCACCCCTTGCGATACCCGTCCCACTTTTCCTCGAGGTCTTTAAAGAAAACTCGCGTTATTTTTCATGCAACCCCCCCCCCCCCCACCCTCCTCCCTCGCTCAACTTCGAACAAAAGCGAGGCGCGAGTGCTCGAAGACTCCGGGATGGCGGATCAATTTCAGCAACAGTTCGTCATACTTTGCGAGTGACTCGATTAATTATTGTCATTAAGGTTGACCAAAAATTTCACCTATAACCAACTACCAATTTCAGCCTTTCTCTTCGGACCAATAAAAATTTATTTTTTTTTTTCGATGAAAATTATTCATTCTTTTTTCGTGAATACGTATGAATTTTTTCCGAATTTTGTCTAATTTTTCAAAATTGCGTTTCATACCCCCATGGAAAAAAAGTATATTTAAAGTATATTCAAAAGTATATTTTTGAGTATAATAAATATACTTTTTTACGAAAAATTAGTTATGTCGAATACATTTTTGAATATACTTGAAAAGTATACTTGAAGTATATTGCGAAGTGTATTGCGAAGTATGTGCAAAATATATATTCCATCTATTTCAAATATATATTTAATGTACGAATAGTAGATGTACCATACACGATGTATACTCACGAAACATAGCAAAATATAAGGCTAAGTTGCACGCAATGTGCATCCGTAAAATTTTTCATACATACGACGATGTAGTATATACATATACTTTGCTGTATGTGTGAAGTATACTCATAATGTATATATTATATATTTTACATTGACGGCACATATACCCCGGAAATATACTTTTCTACGAAAAACTAGTTATTGCACATATACTTGAAATATACTTCCCATGTATTTAAAATACATAATAAATATAAAAGATATATTTCAAGTATACTTAGAATATACTTTTTCAATACATTGAAAAGTATATTTTTAATTATACTTTTTTTCCATGGGGGTACGACGACGCGCGGTACTCTTAATTTCATGAATTCTATTGCGACGACCCTCAATCGCGTAAACAAAACAAAAACTGTGGATCCACAAAAAAATGGAAATAACGTGGAAAGGCAAAGGCGTCGTCCTCGGTGCTTCGGGCATTGAAGTTAATTAAACCGACGAAAGCTCGTTTTCATCTTACGGCTTCGGGGGGGGGCGACGTTTTATTTCGTGTATCCGAAAATTTAGCGCGCGCGACGTATCCGGGCGGGGAAAACGGAGCACCGAAGCCCGACAATACTCGCGGAGCGGCCGTTGGTTTAATTTTCGAATGGACGTGGCGCGAGCGGCCCGGCGGGGTTGGGTTTTGCGGAGGCGCAAGAGGACGACGATGAGGCCAGCCGCGAGGATGAGTAGGTGGCGCAGGCGTTTGTCAAACCAAGTGATGGAGCCCCGCTGCAGGCCGGCTCGCTCCTGCGCGAGGGGGTCGCTCGAGAGCCGGATGAAACCCGGGCGTTGGCTTTTTAGCCGCTCGAGCGGAGTGCACGAGTGTCCGGCGAGCATCCCCCGTGCGCTCCGATCGGTTTCGCCGCGCCGCCCGCGCGCTTCCAGATTAATTTCATTATGAATGTTGGCCCAACACTCGAGATCGGCCCGCGGTCAAACACCCTCGACGCTATTAACAGTTTAAAGCGTATTACGAACGAACGCGCCCGAGCGAAGCTGAATTACTCGTCGCTGGGTATATCGGCCCCAACTATCCTTCTGTACGCGCCGCATGCACTCTTTGCCCCCCACCCCCAGCTTTCGCCTCGTGCATCGTTGGAGTTTCATCCGAGTTACGATAACCGATCGACGCTCCACGAGCGTTTTATATGATATATTGTAATGGAATAGCGGGGATTGGAGGTAAATGAATTTTCGAGAGAGAGAAAAAAATACGGGGAATTGGTCGCGGTAACTTGTGTGTTTGGGGGTAGCTATGATGATCACTGCGGTCTTAAGTACACAGAGAAAAATAGCGACGGAGTGATAAGAAATTGGGTTGGTTTTTTCGCGAAAAAAAAATTTTCGATTTCGTAAAGTTTGATAACCCTATCCGATGGGAAATTTCCCGCTGATTCCAAAAAGCACCGTTATTTGCCCGAAAAATGAAAAATTCGACGAGAAAAATGCGAAAAATGATTTTTCACTTTTTTCGGAATTTCGTCACTTCGCTAAAATCGAGGTTACTTTTTTTCCGATCGACCAAAGCTGGATTTTCTTTTTGCGTTCGAAAGAGAACTCTATAACGAAGAGAATGCCGCAAGGCGGAACGCGATATCTTGATTTCTGCATTTTTTTACCGATTTTTAAAGTCAGACCCCCAAAAATCGCAAATTTTTAGAAGGGGTACCCCTTGCGTTTTTTCGCGAAAAAAAAATTTTCGATTTCGTAAAGTTTGATGACCCTATCCGATGGGAAATTTCCCGCTGATTCCGAAAAACACCGTTATTTGACCGAAAAATGACAAACTCCTCAAGAAAAATGCGAAAAATGATGACGAAATTTCGAAAAAAGTGAAAAATAATTTTTTGCATTTTTCTCGCAGAATTTTATGTTTTTCGGGCAAACAACGGTGCTTTTCGGAATCAGCGGGAAATTTCCCATCGGACAGGCTCTCCAACCTTTACGAAATCGAATTTTTTTTTTCCCGATTTCGATCTCGGAGAATCGTGAGACAGTCGATGAGAGGAATCACGATCCCCGGTAGATTTTCTGTCCGGTGAAATAAAAGCAGCCTCTGCCCTCTGTTGTATCTGGTAATAAAGACGCGGGACGCGCGGTGTTACGTGAGTGAGCGCGCGAGTTTGAGTAGACGAGGAGAGGATGCCGGTCGCGCGCGCGGGGCGATCGTTCCTCGTTGCCGCGTAAAATAGAAGGGATTAGTTTGCTACGAGAGAGCGCCGGGGCTTAGGCATTGATGAGGTTTTTAAATGGGTTCTTCTTTGATGGCAGCGCTGCGCGCGCGCGCGCCCGCCCGCCCGCGCCCGGTCTTCAAGGGGGGGAGGACCGCGAGAGCCGGAGCTGCTCCTGAGCACGGCTACCAACCTACCGACCCAACGCCGCGTATAAGGGTAAGGGACGATATTTACCAAGGGGATTAAAAAATCGAGAGAAAAATTAAGTGTTACCGTGCCCTCTGCACCCACTCCGCGCTACTCGGTGCCGACTTAATTCGATGTAATCCCACGCTAAGATCCTCGGGCCCTGCACCGCGACCGCCCCTACACTCTCGATGTACCCCCATACCGCCCCCCCCCTTTTCTTCCCTTTTTTATACGCTTCCGAAGACGATACAACTGTCTTAACGTTATTATTATTATTATTATTATTATTATTATTATTATTATTATTATTATTAACTTATTTTATTTTTTTATTTTAGACGGATCTATGATTTCTGACAACAAAAAAGTCGCGAAAAACAACGAGGCCGATGCTCCGAAGACTTCGGAGACTGGGCTATTTATCTTGACTAGAATTTCCACAAACAACGGTCAACTCTTTCACGTCGCAGCTGTAAGTCAAATTTCATTTAAAAAATACATCTAATTACTGAAACGTTTTTCCACTGATTATTGCTGATATTCTTCCGCGACGAATTTTCCTAGAAAGTCTCGAGGGCTCCTCGGGTCGCTCGTGGAGGTAAAATAATTTCGAGATGCGCACAGCCGCGCAACGTCAGCCACCGGCTACACACTTTTCTGCGCGCTCCACCTTCGTTCGTTGCGGTGAAAATACTGTGTAACTCGTTGGGCGCGTGGAATACAGAAAGGTCACGGGGGCTTTCCATTAGCGGAGTAAGTGACCAACGCCGGCATTTTCTTTGATGTCAGTTAATTTACTAATAACATCGGGCCGGTGTATACAGTCGCGTCTCGCCACGCACAGCGACCGCCCCCGCTCGGGACCCAATGCTCGCCCTCTAAATATTTGTATCGACAACACACGTATCAACTTCGTCTCGGTGTAATTAAGGCGGACTCGTCGAAATACAACGAAAAAAAATGCTCTGATATATTTTTTTTGGATATTAGCATTTTTCGAATTGATAATACTGTGCGGCTTAAAAAAATCTAACATTTTTAAACTTGTTAAGTTCAAGTCGTGTTGTTGATGAACAAAAGGTCACGACAAAAAATGTAACGAAAAAAACGACGATCAAGTAATTACGATTGTTTGACAAAAGAAAACGGTCGACACGATTTCATCGCCGAACCGCCCGACCCTCCGTAGTCTCAATCTCGCTCGGTTATTTCTCGAGAAATCGGGGGTGCTTTTTTACCCGGACGCGACGGACTAAATTTCGCGCGTTAAGCCCTCGGTGTAATCCCGCCCTTAATATTCAAAAACGTGATCGTCCTGCCAAGTGTTCGAAGCCAGAGTCTGAGAGGCCGAGAGCGCCTCCTCGAGTCCAAGAGAGAGCCCGGGCTTTTCATATGCTAATTGGCATTCGTCATTTTCTTATGGTCCAAGACTTAAGTGAGCTTAAGGTAACTCGTTCGGAGATATCGACGGCGAAGTGGAGAAACGTCGGGACTGGAGTTTTACGTTTTTCCGAAATTCCCCATTTCGAAGTCTTGGACTTTTTTTCGAGAGACAGGTCTGACCATCGATACTGCTCGAAAAGTAGATTTATCATTTTTCGATTTTTCGAAAAATTATTTTTCATTTTTTAATTATTATTCGATTTTTCGAAAAATGATTTATTATTGTTTTTATTATTTTTCAATTTTTCGAAAAATTATAAATCGATTATAAAATTAGGTTGCTCGATAAACATACGTATATATTTAACAATTACGTTTTTAAACATTTAATTAACAACAAATTGATTATCGCAATTGTGACTGAACTCACTCGAAGCGATGAATCAATTCAACGTTTAAACATAGCGAACCCGTTCCATAACGGTTCGCGCGTACAATCGGTGAGTAATATTATTCCCACCATGGCGCATGGTGCGTTACATCCAGGCTTTATCGTCGGGATATCTCGGCTTCGTATCTGTAGTAAGATAACAGGTACGGCCGTAGCGCAACGCGTCGCCTCGCTCGCCGGCTCCGCTCGATTAGTACGCGCAGCAATAGTTACACGGGATAAGCGTGTCATCGAGGCATCGAGAGGTTGAACGGTCCCGCGGTGTCGCGCAGACTGCCATGTGTTGTGACTTGGAAATAGTCAACGAAACGAAAAGCCGACTGTGAACAAGCATCGTGCGATCAACCGGTGCACTGTGATATAAATCGCTTCGATCGTGGCCGTGCCTGTGGATTCGGCGGGTGTCGTCAGTTCTTAACCAATTAATTTCCGTACGATTAATTAGCACCTCGTCGTAATTACGAAAAAATTATTTTTAACGACCGCTCGTACATCGAACGCTCGCTGATACGAGTAACGTGGAGACACAATAATTGGTTACACTTAATTATCGATCGTTTGACGTTCCAGACTGAAATTCACACGGTGAATCGTTTCACATATGACTCACGAGTTTATAGATAACGCGACTGGTGTACGGTCGTCAGTGAGACGTGACGATTTCTCTAAATTGCCTCACTTATCAACGAGTTTTTTCTTTTTTTTTTATCAACGCAACGGAACACCGGATTCGAGTGATTTTATTTTGGCGAGTTACGAGCGAGTTATTTTTTCCATGAGAAAACAACTTGATTGATTATCACTTTTGGGTTTGACAAAGAATAATCGCTTGAGGCGTTACGGTTTCTCCGGGTAATTACCAAAATAAAGCAGAATATTCTGTGACAGCCTAACAGATCTGGACAATATGCTGAACGAGGCATTGTTAAAGACCATTTTTCTCAAAGTTCCGCTCCAAGACTACTTTATGCAAGATGTCTTTGCATAGCGAAGTAAGTACACGAATTTGTCTCATTGAACGTTTGATTTTTTAGCCGACGCGTAAGCGATGGCTATAGGGCCTCGGGAGGTGATGAGGTCGGACGTGGACGGAGGTCTTTCGGGTCCGGCTAACCCCATCCCCAACGAGTCACTGGACTGTGGTTGCGGACAAATGCCATGTCCGAAGTTGGCGAAATTCGCGACGCGGAGACTCTTCGTGGGTCTCATGTGTTGGGTGGGAATCGTACAGGCCGCGTCTCAGGCATATTTGTACATCACCAGTCCCACCGTTGCCAGAAGATTTCAATTTGATCCAAATTTGATTGGTTGGTAACTTGAAGAAAAGCGGAAATTCGCAAGAAATGAAATTACATGGATGCCAATTGATCGTTGAATCACCTTGATTTGTCACAGATTGGATGCTCACCGTTGCCGAATTGACGCCCGCGGCCCTAGCGCTCTTGGTATCCTATTGGGGAGACAGGATCCACAGGGCAGCCTGGATAGGAGCTCTGGTTCTTCTGCAAAGCGCCGGATTCGTCGCCATGATCATTCCTCACTTCACGCACAGCACGAGGATAATCGAGGAACCGGAGAATGTAACCCACATGTCCATTTACGCTGGTGAGTCGTTGTCTTTGGATGCCTTCCTGGTATGATGACCCACTTCGTTTATCGTGAACCTTATCAGTTTGTATCAATGAAGAAGTGATTCTGTCTCTTTCTCTCTACATTAAAGTGAGTCTAATAATAGGATGAAGAAAATCCTGATGAAGAAAATTCAGCACCTGGGAATTTTAGCTCATGGAATGACTATTAAAAAAATATATATATATATTTTTCCGAAAAAAGTCATTCCATGAGCTAAAATTCCCAGGTGCTGAATATTTAGCTCATGGAATGACTATTTAAAAAAAAAAAAAAAAAATTCCGAAAAAAGTCATTCCATGAGCTAAAATTCCCAGGTACTGAATTTTTAGCTCATGGAATGACTATTTTTCCGAAAAAAAAATATTTTTGCGAAAAAAGTCATTCTATGAGCTAAAATTCCCAGGTGCTGGATTTTTAGCTCATGGAATGACTATTTTTAAAAAAAATTGTTTTTGCGAAAAAAGTCATTCCATGAGCTAAAATTCCCAGGTGCTGTATTTTTAGCTCATGGAATGACTATTTTTCCGAAAAAAAATTATTTTTCCGAAAAAAGTCATTCCATGAGCTAAAATTCTCAGGTGCTGAATTTTTAGCTCATGGAATGACTATATTTAAAAAAAAAAAAAATCGGAAAAATAGTCATTCCATGAGCTAAAAATACAGCACCTGGGAATTTTAGCTCATGGAATGACTTTTTTCGCAAAAATAATTTGTTTTTTTTAAATAGTCATTCCATGAGCTAAAAATTCAGCACCTGGGAATTTCAGCTCATAGAATGACTTTTTTCGGAAAAATAATTTTTTTTTTAAATAGTCATTCCATGAGCTAAAAATTCAGCACCTGGGAATTTTAGCTCATGGAATGACTTTTTTCGCAAAAATATTTTTTTTTCGGAAAAATAGTCATTCCATGAGCTAAAAATACAGCACCTGGGAATTTTAGCTCATGGAATGACTTTTTTCGCAAAAATAATTTTTTTTTCGGAAAAATAGTCATTCCATGAGCTAAAAATACAGCACCTGGGAATTTTAGCTCGTGGAATGACTTTTTTCAGAAAAATAATTTTTTTTCGGAAAAATAGTCATTCCATGAGCTAAAAATTCAGCACCTGGGAATTTTAGCTCATAGAATGACTTTTTTCGGAAAAATATATTTTTTTTTTGTTTTTTAATAGTCATTCCATGAGCTAAAAATTCAGCACCTGGGAATTTTAGGTCATGGAATGACTTTTTTCGCAAAAATCATTTTTTTTTCGGAAAAATAGTCATTCGATGAGCTAAAAATACAGCACCTGGGAATTTTAGCTCATGGAATGACTTTTTTCGAAAAAATAATTTTTTTTTTTTTAAATAGTCATTCCATGAGCTAAAAATTCAGCACCTGGGAATTTTAGCTCATGGAATGACTTTTTTCGGAAAAATAATTTTTTTTTAAATAGACATTCCATGAGCTTAAATTCCCAGGTGCTGAATTTTTAGCTCATGGAATGACTTTTTTCGGAATTTTTATTTTTATTTTTTATAGTTGACATTGTTATTATTCTAGAGGATAATCCTGAACTTTGCTCATCGGGACTGGCCAGAGTCAAGATGGAGGAGGAGGAACCGTGTTACACGACTTTGGGCGTCCTCGTCGCCGCCCAGATCTTAACCGGAATGGCAAACATTGCTTATTACGCTCTTGGAATTTCCTATTTGGATGACAACACGAAGAAACGACACGTGGCAGCACTTTTGGGCGTTCTCATTGCCGTCAAGATGATCGGACTTCTTTTCGGGTACTTTCTCGCTTGGGGATGTCTCAGGCTGGATACACAGAATCTGAGCATCGTCGAGTCGTATCGCGAGCAGATTGGAGCTTGGTGGTTGGGTTGGCCGATTCTTGCGATTCTTCTGGCGATTCCGGGAATGCTGATCTCCTGGCTACCGAGGAGGCTGCCGTCAGAGGTATCGAGTAGTCGTATAGAGACACGACAGAAACCGGATGGTCCTGGAAGTAAAAGACAATGACGATCCATCGTGAAATAATTCGATACCAATGGGGGTCTAATGAATTTCCAGGTTGTGGAACAAGCGGCCGCTTCGATTCTCGATCTCGCAGGACGAGTCAGCCCGGCGAGTGTCGAGGCGTCGATAACAACGAAAGTCGGTGGTATCGGGTTTTTCACCTCCTTGGCACGACTCTACACCAACAAGAAGCTACTTTGCAATGTTCTTGCGACTGTCTTGTGCTTGACAGCTGTGATAAACTTTGTGGCTAGCGAGAACATCATTTTGGAGTCACGCTACCATGTGCCAAGGCCCAATGGAATGTTACTCGGTTTCGGGGATCCATTGCCAACCAGGCTGATTGTCAGTAAGTCTTCCCTCCAATTGTCAATATGAGATCTCGTTTAATTAGATGTTACAGCCAACCGATTTGTTGGCTGACAGTTGGTTCACTCAACCAATTCGTAACAATAACTCAATGTTACAGCTATTTTGAAACCAATCATCGTCGCAATGGTCATCATAATATCAGGAATGGTGATCGCGAGAGCGAAACCTCGTGCGTTCTCATTGACAATTTACAACATAATTGCCCTCGTTCTCGCAGCGACGATTATTTTTGCTCTGGTCTTTGCGACCTGCAAAACGCTGCCAATCGCAGGTGAACGCAAGGGATCGTAAGTACAAAATGGATCGCATGAACGCGGAAGTCAATGGCAAGCGTATCATTATTCGTGTACTTGCAGAATCGGCTTGTTGAAATATTGCAACAAAGACTGTCGCTGCTCGAAAGACGCTGATTTCCGACCGATATGCGACAGCAAATCGACTTTCACCTTCTACAGTCCTTGCCACGCCGGATGCAAGACCTTCGAGTACGTGGACGACGTGAAAATCTATGGAGGCTGCGACTGTGTCGAAGAGATGACAGGATTAGGAAATCACGAAGCTAAAGATGGTCCCTGTGGGTCGAGTTCGTGCCAGTATGGGTGGGTGGTCTTTGAGGTTCGTGGAAATTTCGTTTAAATATAGGGAAAAAAGTTTCATTTGGGTAATTCCCCGCGCGAAAAAAAACGGTATGGGAATTCTGTCTCGGAGAGAGTTTGGGCGAGAATCTCGGCAAGAGTCATGCATTGTAGCCAATCAATACTCCTTTAAAAAAAATGCTTAAACTGTTAAACCAATTGTATCGGTCCTCTGTCTCGGCGAGACTTTTTTTTCCTCGATATTCCGAACGCTCCATGCCGGTTAACCCAGTCTAAAATTGGCAAAACGGGCAAGCCTAATTAATCTTAATTTCTACAGGACCGATCGATTATTCAAGCACAAAACTGAAACAAATTTTTTTTTGCTGCCTAGATATTCGATACTTTTACTGTCAAATTACTGCACTGAATAAAGGGTCATAAAAGAATAAAAGAAAATCATAATGGACAGTAGCAATGTGCTCATGTAAAATGGCTTCAAATACGTGCGTAGGAATACCTAGATTCTGGCTTTCGCCTTTGACTCTTGACGTCCCGCCGACAGAGTCTCGCCGAGACAGAGGTCCCATACAATTGGTTTAACAGTTTAACATTTTTTTTTAAGGAGTATGGATTGGCTACTATCCATGACTCTTGCTGAGATTCTCACTCAAACTCTCTCCGAGACCGAATTCCCATACCGATTTTTTCCGCGCGGGTCAATAGCATTTGTTTGATCGA
Source organism: Pimpla rufipes (assembly GCA_963932165.1). Taxonomy (NCBI): domain Eukaryota; kingdom Metazoa; phylum Arthropoda; class Insecta; order Hymenoptera; family Ichneumonidae; genus Pimpla; species Pimpla rufipes. The sequence goes on along the minus strand of OZ010636.1, from coordinate 4,877,196 downwards.
ATTGTCTTTCATCGTGTATATTGGTTCCAGGTTGGAACACTGGTTGCATACTGTCTGGTAGCTTCATGCATCGTCAGTAGCATTCTGATTCTCCTGAGGTCCGTTTACCTGCAAGACAAAGCCCTGGCGATTGGATTCTGGATGACGTTCGTGTCAGCATACGCTTACGTGCTCGGAAAGTCAGCTTATCTAGCGATAGCTAACGCGACCTGTAGGCACTGGGGAAAGGCCTCCACTTGTCATCTTCACGACTCCGAGACACTCGGCGATTATCTGTGCTATCTGACAGCCGCACTGCTGATCCTCAGCGCCGCCTGCGAGATTCTCCTTTGCTTCTTCAGTCGGAAACTCAGGATCTACGAAATTCCAGAATCGGAACTGCCGCGCTCGACGGAACTGCAGGAGGTCGAGAAGACCCAGGCGGTTCCGTTATTGGACGAAAACGCCGGCCCATCCAATGTTGGACGTGGTAAGTTTACTGGTGTTTAAAAGGCGAGCAATGTCACACGAGATATAGGGTCCTAGATTGTCAACCAAGTGTCCAGGGTTTCATTCCCAACACTGATATTACTGATATTCAATTTAACTGATAACAATGTGTGTGAAAATGCTCCTGCATTTCCAGATGAAACGGATGTTCAAGTCAGCGTGGTCGTGATCGAATCGCCGGTCCTTGACCTTCGCGAAAAGAAGGTGACCGAGGACGTCCACCAGGAATCAGCGGGACAATTGAAATACGGTCCTCTGGGACCTGGAGATCGTAGAACGACTTCAGCGCCGGAGAATCCCGAAGGAATCGAGGCGAAAAATTCAACAATGAGAAGCGCAGACACGGACGACGAGTTGGACTCTTCGAGCGACGAGGACGGAGCTCCGGGGAAGAGGAGCGGGAAGAAATTGTCGGGTTCGAGTCCCCACGTGGCTTACAAACCTCTCGAGCTGGATTCGGACGTGGAGAGCGACTTGAGCAGCATTGGTCCCCGATCCCGTAGACGGGTGCCCAGCGGTATCTTCGACGATATTCCCAAAGACTACGGAAGTCTCGCGTCTTCGTCGAACAAGCGGCCTTTTCCAAATCCCGATCACTACGAAAATTCCGGGTCCTCGAGGAGGTCATCCTTGATGGGCAAACCGGATCCAAAACGTGGCAAGAGTCTGGAGGACCTCGAAGCCAAAGATCAAGGAGGTTTCTCGAGAACCAACAGCTTCGAGTTCTCCAAGAAGGACAACAAGACCGACTCGCCGAAGAGTCACGAGGGTGACTTCAACGAAGTTGGGATTCCGGTTATGGGACCGCTGGTAGCGTCAGCCCTAGCGACCTCCGGGAGCAGACAATCGGCTCACGAAATGCCTCAACAGGTGCTCTTGCCGAGGCACCAGAAGCACGTGAGCCAGGAGAGACTCGACACGATTCGCTCCTTGCTGGACTCCGTCGACGAGAACAGAAGACATCGCTTGGAAAACGAGCCTTTGCCGGAGGAAGAGAGCGAGGACTATCCGGATGTTCCTCCTCCGATAATCGGCAGACCACCTTCGAGGGATCAGGCTTCGTCGGGGTTTGGAAGTTTGCTTGATATGGGAGAAAAACACGAGCAAGTTCTTCCACTGCCCGGACAACAGATCAACACTGCCTCCAAGAAGAGTCCGGAGGATTCGATCGGTTCGAGGACAACTTCCCCTGCCGATACCCGACCCAAGGGTGGTCCACTGTCCACAGCCCTTTAGACGTAAATAGTTGAGCGTCGCACCGTCGAACGAAGCATTTTATACGAAGAGCGAGCGTCACCGTCACAGTACAACATCTCAATACTTAGCGTAATAGGTACTTTTGTATATTTATTCAAGTAAATTTTATTCCATATCTCTAGAGACGCTGATGAAAGCCCAAGCCAGCTCATGGATTCGTTTCATTCTGATTTAACATTTTATACACCGTCGTTCCCAGTCCCGATAGCGTAGACCGCCAGTTGCACGGATCAATAGCACTCGACGTTTCTATTAATCTGGAGTGTTTTCTGCGATTCGTAGAAACAATATTCCACACGCGACAGACTCTATGGGAGTAAAACTCTAGATTATTGAACACCATATTGAACTGTTATCTCGGTAGAATTTCGTATATAAAAAATATTACAGTTGCAGAATTGTCCGCGTGTGGAGTACTTGAGTTTTACAATCCTTGAATTACAGTAAACGCTGTAGACTCGTGATCCATGCAACTGAGACTGTACCTTCCCTGTTCCTCTTTTGGTTGTTGAGCTGTTGGCAGCATCCAAGACACCCAGTTCAAGAAATTGGACTCGAAATCGAACGCAACTCGTACGCGGTCGCCGCTCATTCTTGACTCAATAACCTTTTTAACAATTATTTTTTACAATTACTTATCTATATAAATAAAGCGGAAAGTTTTGTACGAAAATAGCTAGAAACTTTTCGCCGAAAACTCGACCCAACAAACTTGCGACTGTTGGAATCCCGAGAAGTCCAACGTAACACGAAAACCACGCAAACCGAATTAAGTGTACAATAAAATTCGCATTTTAAGAGATTCGTTAAACGCAACAGAAAACCATTTACTTTTTTCGTTTATCCGACGATTGTTTTTCAATCAGACGTACAACCATCAGAAGTTTTGCTCTCAAATCCTTCGTATTACAAAATATAAAAATCACTAGACAGATTTCATTGGAATTTATTCTGCACATTTGTGGAACATCAGAATAAACGACAGGGTATGATTCATGCACATAAGAATTGTACACAGTGAGGGTTTTGCACATTTGAAAATATCCAATAAAACGTGCACATAATGATTTCAAATGTACACATCGATATTAAAATTAATATTCATTGAAAAAGATCCTGCACATTGCATTATTTGTGTATGAAATCTTCGTACACATTGGAAAAAAAAGTTATTTATCACAAATATTTTCAACATGAAATAATTCTTTCAAAAAAGATGTACACATTTTTTCCTTACACATTACAAATGAATTATAGTTTTACACATATTCATTAAGAACGTTCACAAAAATAAGAAGCTGGATTATTTTTGTGCACGCAATTATCTTATAACAAACGCGCCAAACATCGTACACTAAATATCGTGCAGAAAATATTGTGCAGAAAATATTAAAAAGAATATATTAAATATGTAGAAAAACAACATATTCAAGTCGCACGTCAGTGACCAGGAATCAGCTGCATTCGTATGTCATCGCAGCTGTCATCTGGTCTCGTTCCGACTGGACCAACGACGTTTTTGTGTGTGTATGTGAGCGGAATTTCGAAAGAAAGAAGCTAATAACATCAAAAAAGTGATCAAGAGGGGCAAGAACAAGAACAAGGTGAGTAAAACATTTTTTAATATCGGGTACCGGAGGCGAAGAGGAGGAAGAGTACGCGACGCGCGCAGCGTGTGATCCGCACGTGCGTTGGCCGCGGCGATCGGCGTGCCGTTAGCCGGGGCCAAATTTCCCCATAATGACCTTCGTCATTGCGGAGAAATTTTCGGCGGTTTCCCTATCCGATGGGAAATATCGCGCTGATTCTAAAAATCCCTGGTATTTGCCCGAAAAATAAAAAAAACTCATGGAGAAATACGCGAAAAATGACTTTTCAGTTTTTTCGAATTTCGGCACTTCACTAAAATCGATGTAATTTTTTTTTTATGAATTTCTCCGCAACGTTCAGTAGCGGTCACGTCAAACATTACCTCTTTGCCTTTGTTCGTAAAGCAAGAGATTAGATTACTCGAGAATGAGCATTTTTCACGGTTACTCATGTCGAAGTCAATATAACGAAAACACTCGAAGATGGATTCCTCAATGAAGTCCAGCAAGTTTGGGTCCTGTATGCCCCTCGTCATCATCTCCATGACCGATCCGCGTTTGGGAAAACCTCTGTTCCATATTCAGTTCATCAAAAAAACACTGGCTAATGCACTGAAATAAGTTTTAATATGACTGTTTGAGGCGTTTTCTTCCCACAGAAGATTTTTTACTTTCATTTTTTTCATATCGTGTCTGCACCTCGGTCTGATTGCGGCGTTCGTTGTTATTGTTGTCACGATTTTGCGATAGCATTCCATTTCGGTTGTAGCGATTCGAATTTGCCATTTTGTTGCCACGATCGTTCATCGAGGAATAATTTCTGGAATTCGAGTAGCTACCGCGGTTGCCATACGATTCCTGCTTTTGTTTATCGTTTCGCCGATTTTCGCTGAGAACGTTAACAAAAATTGACAATTTATTTGCAAACATTCGTTTATTCTGTATCCGACTTACCCATCATTATCGTTAGACGATTGTCCGTAATTGCCACCACTTCTCGAGCTGTTCGTTCGAGAACCTTTCGAGTGCTGCAGCACCTTCGAATGATTGCAGCACTCGCCTTCGGCTCATGCGCAAAACTCACACGAGCTGAGAAAACGATTATCCGCCCTCGTATCGTCATGTGCTTATTATGTTACAATGTGAGAAATTGCAGCGTAACGCACGCGAAGCATTTTACGCATCGAGTAACATAAATTAATATATAATTTGCCTATGAACTCTGCTTTCAGCTAAAAAGAAAAGCTTGAATAAAAAAAAAATAAACCAGATGGATATGTGCACAATATTTTGCGCACAATATCTTGTGCACGATATTTTGTGTACGATGTTTGGGGCGTTTATTATAAAATAATTGCGTGCACAAAAATAATCCAGCTTCTTATTTTTGTGAACGTTCTTAATGAATATGTGTAAAACTATAATTCATTTGTAATGTGTAAGGAAAAAATGTGTACATCTTTTTTGAAAGAATTATTTCATTTTTTTTCCAATGTGTACGAAGATTTCATACACAAATAATGCAATGTGCAGGATCTTTTTCAATGAATATTAATTTTAATATCGATGTGTACATTTGAAATCATTATGTGCACGTTTTATTGGATTTTTTCAAATGTGCAAAACCCTCACTGTGTACAATTCTTATGTGCATGAATCATACCCTGTCGAATAAACGATGATCTGCATATAAATTTCTTTGGCTTTTCCTCACATATTTTCAATCGACACACGAAATTCAAGCGTCAACATTCCGCTACTCTAATAAGACGGAGCTCCTATAAATATACATATATATATACATATATATATAGGAAGGTGCTTAAGGTACTTGGAAAGTCTTTATTCTTCCGACTCGTTTTGTGTTCTCCAGCATATTCCACTTGCCCTCGCTGTCTTCTTATCGTTCTCCTCGGATTGATCTGTCTCTGCGCGGGCGCGCGATGATTTATTTTACCTCGATTGATAAAAAAAAAACATCCTAATGCGACGAATATATCGGCACGTGTCACTACGTCACGATCGTCTCACCGACCGGATCATCCGTTATTTTTTCGAGCTCAACCTCTTCGTCGAATATCTTCACGTCTTTCACAAAGTACCAGACACCGACGTCGAAGAGCGTACCGATCGTCACGAAACCTGCGCGGCGAGACAAACAAAAATAGATATGTATAATTTTTCCAACGAACGATGGAGCCTCAGTCGTATTCGCCCACTTGTCCGAAGATTAATCGCATCGAGATTACGAGGACTCACTTGCTGCGGTGAAGTTGAGTAGGTACCTCAACGCCTCCCCATTGTAGAGCCAGCAGTTTCCGGTTCCGGAGCACGTTTTTCCCCAAACGAGACAGGTTTTATCTGCAAACATTTTTTTTTTTTTTTTTTGTATTTTTATTCAAGGCATTCTGGCTGGAATAATTGTATCGACTTGCAAGATCGAAGGCATTTTACCGCTGCTTTCAGTCGGTTAAAATATTCAACCGCGAAAACCACGAAATATACAACTTGTAGAAAGCTTTTTCATACAGAAAAAAAATCGAGACCAAAGTTCTGACTTGTGTTTACCGAGAATGAATCCGAAGAGAATAGGCGAGGGTATGAACGCGAAGAGACTCATGATGGTCAGACCGAATCCCATTGCCACCGTCTTGTCCTTCTCGTCGACGCATCTCACCGACACCAGGAAATTCGACGCTCTTCCGGTGGCCCCGCTGAACTTCAGAAGACAAACCACAGCGAGAAATACGTAAAATTTGTGCATGCAGTCGACGGGACAAGGTCCAGGTACCGCGGTACCCAGCAGAGGATTCGCTGATCTTGGTGCGAATTCGGTTGTGCTTTCGGATGGAAATTCCGTGGGGAGATCCGACCAGTTTCCAGTGAGATAAGCGAGCGGGTGGCTCCACTTCGGCTTCACGCAATTGCAGTCCGTATAAATCTTGTCGCCGTACGCGTCAACCTGGAAGCAAATAGTAATAATCAGTAACCATGGCTTCGGGCTGAATCGACGGCAGTTTCTTATCGAGACATTCGCCTGGTTCATCAAACTTGGGAACTGGTATTTATCAAAGAAACAATATTGTCAAAGATATAAGAAAAAAGTAAGTAACACAGGTGCAGCCGAGGGTTTCTAATAACACGTAGTCACCATTACGCCGAAATACATTTCGATCGGATGGAACACATCAAGCTGGTCCGCCTGAAAATCATGTTCGCGGTATCTAATCAAAAGTCGCGAACGATGCGACGGAACGATAATGCGACGTCGTGTCGTGATGTGTTTGGAGAGAAACAATAAATCACGAGAATGAACGAGTCATTGTGATCACGCAGTGACTCGTTCAATCGTGACACCTCATTTCCCTCCAGCCTCCGAGTCACAAGTGTTTGTCGAAAAAAACCAAAAAAACCAAAAAAATACCGTGAGTCGTTGACACCCAGCGTGACAGGCCGATATGAACGTTTGACCTTCTTCCGAGCAGACTGGATTGTAGGTGACGTAGTCGCAGTGGCAGGGCTCGTTGCAGCTGAGACGCGTCTTCAGGGCGCCGTCCGACTGCACGGCCATCTGGGTGTCGTTGGCCGAGCATCCGAGAAAAGCGTACGATATCATTCCAATGACGGAGACCGCGCCGACCATGACGTTCCAGGCCGCCAGGTATCTCGCCTTCGGCTTGTACTTGGAGATTATCAGGCCCGAGAGCAAAATCCCGAATGCGCTGAACACGAGGCCGACGGTGCCGGTGATGAGCGACGACACCGAGGCCGATTGCTTGTACTGGGTCTCTATGTACTTTGGCATGAATATCCAGTAGGGCATGTAACCCATGAAATAGAAAACGGTCGCGAGATTGTTGCACATGAGGGTCGTGTTTGTCAGCAGTCGCTTGAACGTCGTGAACATGTCGCCGACCGACGTGTGCTGCACATCCTCCTCCGGGGCGTCCTTCGTACTCCCCGTCGACTTGTTGCGCTCCAGGGCGATCATCTTTCGCGCTGCAGCGCGCGGCAGGGTTTTCGGGAACAGAGCGATCACACTCGCGAATATGAAGAGAAGGATCGCCAGGATTATCCAACCGAACCACCAGGCACCCAGCCACCTGTTCGTCAATCAAAATATTATTATTATTATTATTATTTTTTATTTTTTTATTTTTTTTATTTTTGTTTTTACAAAGGATCACTACTACTTCTTTACTATGTGAGCAATGGTCGAGAAGTAAAATCGTGAAAAAATCGATTTTATCTCGAAAAACGGTGCGGAAAATTCTCACCTAGGATCCTGCATGTTTATCGTGGGTGTCAGAGTGGGACTGATGTAGAACTTGAGGGCAAATGACGCGAGTCCATAACCAATCGCGGGGCCCAACATCCTCAGGAAGAACGAGACGCTGATGAGCATCGGTGTCTTGGATTTTTGTATGTTGTCGTCCATGTAGGAGGTGCCGAGGGTATAGTAGAGAGATCCGCCGACCCCGGAAACGAGCTGAGCGATGAAGAGAAGGACCTGAGGCGCGAAGTTGCCCTCATCGTCCTCCAGGCACTCCTTTCCACGACTCTCCTTGCCCAGACACAGAAACTTTCTTTGCCTGTCGTGGACCTTGACTGTCGCGTTTCCGCTCGTGTTCGTGACTTCGCTCGAGCCGTATTCTCGCGTCAGGAGAAGAGCATCCTCGCCGGGGCCGTAGAGGAAATGGGGCAGCATTGTGAGGCAGCAAAACAGGACGACCTATGCGGTGACGCGAGGGACAAGAAATTCGTGTGAATTCAATCGGGGCTCCGGTTCGTAAATCGCACATCGGCGATCTTTTCGGTCCAAAGTTGAAAATGAATAAAAAAACATCGAGGGCCCGAAGGCTTCCGGTCGATAGTCCATTGGCAATGTAACACGATTAGCATCTTCAGGTAAAACGTTATTTTATATATTGTCTCACTTAATTACTGAATTTATTGTCCCAGATATTGAGACGCAAATATATCGCAAAAAATGATCGATTATAAAAGTACGAGGCTTATCAGTGGGTTATTAATAAGATTCTATTTTTCTGCGATAAACAATGATTGCGACTGTCGCGTCTCTGGACGAAAAACAAAAGCGGCGTCGAGCTATAGAAAACGTTATCGCGTCTACGCAAATAAATGTTGATCGTGGCGTGCGGCTAAAAAAAAAAAACGTCTGTGCCCCGTTGCTCGGCGATAAGAATTCTCGAGACTCGCGATGAGAATTTTTCAGCACGTATTTATATTTGCATTCGGCGTCTCTATTTTGTGCAGCGACTTGTGCTCTCGCAGGCGAATGATATTGAGGAACATGAGTTCCACTGGCGCTCTGTCTCTCTATTCTCGAGATCTACGACCTTCCCTCCACATTTGACGTCTGTCGCGTCTAGTGAATGAAACTCGTGAGTTATCCGGAGTACACGTTAGATAGGCGTGAATGGTTGTAGGCCCACTGGCCACGATATTCACTGCGTTCTTGCCACTTCAATCACGAACTGCAAGCGCAACGCAAGTCGCTATTACGTACACCAATTCGAACAGCTGTCACTCGCTCACCGACTTATTCTATTAAAATCATTGTTTTCCGCTTGAAAATGTTTCTTCGGCACAGCCACATTTTTAGCATTCAAATAAATCACTCGATCAATTGATCCATAGAGTAAGTGAAAATGAAGAAAAAAAAAACAGATGTCACAAAATAGTAATACAATGTCCAGTGTGTGTGTGTGTGTGTGTGAGTGGAAAAAAAACTCACTGAAAAAATGCCGACAGCGATCCATCTGGGCCTGTGTCCTCTTCCCGCGTAATACGACAGCACGACGGACACGAAGAGCTGGGATATGTCATTGCCAACGGTGATGAGACCTACAGAATCGTAGATACACGTGGAGTTGTCAGTACGGGGAGTAAATTTTCAGTTATGTCGTTACACCCAAAGAAATTGTTCTGATGGGATCTATTCGAAACAAATAAATTTTTATTTCATTGAAATAAATTTTATTTGTTTCGAATAGTTCCAATCAGAACGATTTCTCTGGGTGATCTGGGTCATCGAGTCTTTAACGTGACTGACGTTGATCGGTAAAAAAAGTTGAAGAAGCCTGGAAATATTGTTAATCCCCAAAATGTTTATCGACCCCTATCGCCTCTCGGGTGAAACTCATACCCTAAATCCCTGAAGAAAAAAGAAAAAAAACGCGTCAACTGACCAGTCGTCTTGGAGGGTATCTTGAACCTCTTCTCGATGGTGGTGATGGTGCCGTTGAAGTAGGCGTAACTCGCGGAGAATATGCAGCCGAGGACGCCGTAGAGAAAGACGTAGGCTTTTTTGTTGGCGAATCGCTGGAGATTCGGTCCCTTGAAGCACCAGATGCCGCAGGACGTCTCGTCGGTGATGGGCATGCACTTGAAGAGGTCGTCGAGATCGCGGCCGGCGGCGCTCGTCGGTGTCGTCGGCGTTACCGGCGGGGTCGACGGCACTCGAAGAAGATTCACGCTCTCCGGACCGTTTTTCTCGCGGTTACTCGCGTTGCTCGAGTTCTCCGCGGCCTTCATGGCTCCGTTGGAGATTCGATTATTCATATAAAAAATCAATTGTCAGCCGCGGTGCACTCTCACCCCCCGCCACCTCCCCGACGCACTCGCCGATCTCACCCTCGCACAACACACCGTGATTCTTATTACGCCTCGTGATTAATCCCCCCCCTTATTTTTATCAACGAATCACGATTATCCTCACGCCCGTGAATTTCTCTTCGCACCCTCGAGGCTCGTCGACATTTTTTTTCGTCTGACTTCCGGACTTGAAAAAAAAAAAGAAACACCACAACTGTCTCTCTGTCTCTGCGCTTTTACAAATATCCGTTGAGCTTGATATCCATCATTTCTTCCTTGTCAAACGCGCACTGCTAAAAATATCGTCGATTTAATGGGGTAATTGTGACAATTGGGGTAAGTGTGATAGACGTGTTTTCTCCGAGTAAACGCAGATGGATGTATTTATTTCGCGCGGTTGATCCGAGTGAAGCTATTTTTAAGTTTCACTATTTCGCTCGTTCCAATCTCACGTTACAAATTTTCGTACTACAAAAAAATACATCTTTCTCTTCTGCACGCTTCCACGTCGCGAATTGAAAAAAACGAAGACTATTTTGTCATCGGGAAAGGACGAAAAAAAAACATCGCTATCACACTTACCCGAAGTGTCAGAATTACCCCGGTTGCTCCTTCGCATTGTAACGGAACGACGAAGAAGAAAAAAAAAGAAAAAAAATGTTGCGTGTAAAATGACGAAAAAAAAGGGTAAAAATAGGCCGCTGCACGCACCGTTGAGAGGATACGGCGCGAAGAGGCGAGCGCGATCCTCCCGCGGCGAGGAGGAAAAAGCTCACGCGCCCTCGACCACGACTCGTCAGCTGCGGCTGCTCCTCGGGGGGCTCTCGCGTCTTTCACCCGGGTTCACTTTAAACGCGCCGGAATGAATTAGCGCGTCTGCGAACGCTCGATATTCTTTCACAACTGAGGTGCAGTGGCGCGTGTAACAGGACGAGTATTGAGATCGTACGTAAATCTTTTGGTACCGTCCCCCCACCCTCGTTACCACGTGAAGTCGCGTCAGTCTAACCGCGCGCCTTCGTCTCTTCGTCTCATAGAGCTAGAGAGAGAGAGAGAGAGAGAGAGAGAGAGAGAGAGAGAGAGAGAGAGAGAAACAGATAGATAGGTATAATTGTGAGTTAGGCGAGATACAGATGGATACCGAGTGTGCGTGTCTCGTGTGCGTGTGTGTGTGTGGCTGTGCGTGTGTATATCGGTGGGAATCGCGCGTGAGAGCAGAATTCGCCGAGAGGTATGGGTGGTTCTCTCTCGGAGTGTGCTGCACAGATCGCACCCACACTAGCGAAACCTCCTCACGTCTTCCTTCTAACGAGAATCGAGCTCGTGCGTCCTCGTACGCGGTCGTTGATTATCTTCCTGTCCTCCTCTTCGTCTTCCCTGGTGTGCGTCTCAACTCTCCGCAACGAGTTTTTTTTTCGCGGGTATACAAGATTTTTTTTTTTTTTTTTTTTTTTTTTGAAAATTTTGGTGTCTTTGAAAGTGTCAACGAGCACCCAAAAAAATCGTTCTGATAGGATCTATTCGATACAAATATAATTTGTTTGAACGAAATAAAAATGTATTTCAATGATATAAATTTTATTTGGGTCAGATACATATTGTTTCATAAAAATAGTTTTTTATTAATTTATGTAATAGCTGGCCTAATGGGATTTATTTGGAAGAAATAATTTTTTATTTCACTCAAACAAATATGTTTTGTTTCGAATGGCACGTGGCTGCCCCGGGAATTACCCTCGAAATTCTCCTTGATTACAATACCGATTATGAGATAATTTTTGTTGTCTCTATATTTGCTCGAAAAATGTAATCAACATCTTTGATACCTGCGCCAATATCCCAATCAGTTTCATCTAGCTCGGGTGACTAAGTGTGCAACGTCGAAGTGTCGATATTTCTGATAGAACGATCCACCGTTGCTTTTTACTCCTCCACATTATGCAGGATAGGAAAATTCGATCCCGAGGGACGAGAGGGACGAAAGACGGACGTGGAAATGTTGCTCGCACAGGTGCGAACGGCGTCTCTCGCAGCATTCGGTCCGCTTCGGTCCCGAAGTGGATCTGGATTGGCTCATTGGTTTGGTTGGCTGGAACTGGCTCGGCTGATGTTGGACTCGTTGCGACGCATAGACGAAGCTCCGCGCCGCGCGCCGCGTCCTAGCTCGCTCCGCGAGCCGAGCCAAGCTGGATACCATAAGCTATGCCGCGCGCTCTATCCTCCACATTGTGAGCCCATTATGATTTAATAGAGAGACCGCGAGAGCCGCCGCGACGGGTTACGGTGAAGACGCTGCCTCGCTGGCGCACGTCACCCTCCTACTGAAAACTCTTCCGTCTCCTACTGTACGTACACGCACAGCGACTCGCGCACCGCGTACGCTAATAGCTCGATCGATGAAATTCGTCCAATTTCATTTTTCGCGACAGATCAATTCGAAAATCATTTTCGATTTTCTCCACCCGGAGGAATCGTTCTGATGGGATCTATTCGAAAGAAATAAAAGTTGTTTGAATGAAATAAAAAATTATTTGAATGAAATAAAATGTTATTTGAACGAAATAAAATTTCGGTCAAAGAAACTTTCAAAATGTTTGTTAAAAAAATTCCTTGATGATTTTTATTCGTCAACCGGTGTGTTGCATCTCAATACCCTAGTTTCATCGGGCTTTTGGGCGCGCGTGGGGAAAATTCACGTTGTCATCGTCTGTCTCGACGAGCGCAGATACCGCGCAACGTTTGTTTGAATCGTCGCGCGAGTTGCAGATAGGATCGTCGTATCTCGCGTAAAAACACCTTTCATTTATGAAGTTTTCGACGAATACCAAAGTAGCTGCGGTTACCACGCGATAGTACACGCGTCGGACGTCGTGCGGGGGCAATGCGGGTCACCAGATCGGATTCCGAACTCAACCTGGGCGGGTTCAAAGTATTCTTAAGATCCTGATAACGTTATACCTGTTGATAAGATTTAGGCGATTATGCCTGTTCTATGGGACATTCCGATTCCACGAGACCCTCGCCATCCGAAATTTCATGCTCGAAGGAAACGTTAGACGTGACGTAAAAATAATCTTAACGAAAAAATGCACAAAAATCCAGTGGATGACGGAAGAAAATTTAAACGACGTCTCAGAATAGGCGGAATTTGCACCCTTTTTTCAAGTCACTATAAAAATGTTTATACGCAGCACTGAATGTTTGTTAATTTTATTAAGATACGCGAGACATAATTCATCCGAGTTTACTCAAAAGAAAACAATAATCATCTATTTTCGCGGTTTACCTACGCAGACGGCGTTACGGAGGCAAATAGAATTCGCGAGCTACGCGCTGTTGACACGTCCAATAAATCGGGACGTCACACCTGGTGACGCGGCAATCCGGTGCAGCCGTTGGACGGCTAGCACGGGCTTTTCGTACCTCAGTCACTGATTTACGAAAAATTCTGTCGCGTCATCGCGCCAATGGCAACGGTGAACAGCCCAATCGTTGGCCGTCTATCAAGCATGAATAAATAAATTTTGTTTGGATCAAATAAAATTTATTTCATACTAATAAATATTTATTTCATTCTAATACATTTTTACTTCATCCAAATAAAATTTATTTCATTCAAATAAATTTTTATTTCATCCAAACAAAATGTGTTTCATCTAAATAAAATTTATTTCATTCAAATAAATTTTTATTTCGTTGAAATAAATTTTTATTTCATTCAAATAAAATGTTATTTGTCTCGAATAGATCCCATCGGAACGATTTCTCTGGTTGTACCGACGATCACTGGCACGATGGCCGATCACTGGGACTTTCACCTTGTGTGTACGCAATGCACACGAGTCTCGCTGTCTCAATGTCGCGCAAGATAGTCCGATGTCGCGCGCGATTAAAGACACGGGCAGAGTGTGCGGGTGATAAACGGAAAAAACGGCGTCGGAATGATTTATCGCGGTGGCGAACGCGTCGAGATGCATCGCGACGCCCTATAGTGCATCGGGTGTAACTCGTTTCGAGCGTCTTCGAGCGCCGCATATCCTGAAAATTATGCCTACGCGTCTGGCTGTAAATCTTCCAAGTATTAATCGAATCTCAGTCCGAGACATCAGACTTTGCTTGTACTTTCGACTCTTCACACTTCATCCGTACTATTTTCATTCTTCGTATCGCAAATTTTCTTCTTTCATTTTTCTCTTTACTCCCATTTCAGGCTTTAGACTTCCAGACCGAATTAAAATATCTTTCGTATCCTTGATTACACATTATTTCTCCGAATCGAAGAGGCCTCTACGGGAAAAAAAAACAAGTTTTGCGAAAATCACCGACGAAAAATGCCACCGACGACGCCGGACAATAGAGACGATCTCTCGATTTGACATATTGAGATTACTGCGTCCGCCTGACACACTCCTTATCTTTAATCAGTCATGGAAAATTCGAACGCCGCGACGAGAGAGGCAAACAGTGAAAGCCGAGATGTCCTCGAGGTGCATCCTCGGCGCGACTGCCGACTGTTTTTTTTTTTTTTTTTTTTTTTTTTTTTTTTCATCGATGCGTACGGTTTGAACGCATCGGTGCAGCAGAAAACCCACCGCCGACGAACGAGAGAGAGAGAGAGAAAGAGTGAGAGGGGGGAGCTGGGGAGAGAAGAGAGAGAGAGAGAGAGAGAGAGAGAGAGAGAGAGAGAGAGAGAGAGAGAGAGAGAGAGAGAGAGAGAGAGAGAGAGAGAGAGAGAGAGAGAGAGAGCAGGAGAATCGCGATAGCTCTAAATTGCGACATTCAGAGAACGGTCGGCAAGGCCGGACGAGCGAGATTAGAATCGTCGTCATCATTATTATGCACATGCTGTCTACTGTTCTAATAATCGTTTTCAGGCAAAGACACGATTCAGTCTCAACTGTACCTTGAGGTCTCGTCAGCCGACTTCCTTCTGATTGATCAATCAATTTCGTCGTTCGTGCATGTTTTTCTCTTCGTATTGCCGATTAAAAAAAAAAAAAAAAAAAAAAAAAAAAAAAAGTGTTTTCAATTCGGTTCTGATTGCAACCTGAAAGACGAAACTTACTTTATTCCACATTCAATCACATTCGTTTTTCATGTCTCTCAATCGATTAATCGTTTCATAAAAAAAAAGGAAAAAGTGTCGACTGTTGATTTTCGCACTTTCGGTACCTCGACTTTCGGTGCCCATCTCAATAATTTCGCCATTTGCCTACGATTTTTTGCCGCCTAAGTCGGAGATTTAATTGAGGGACAAATGAAACTAGAGAAAAAGCGACGATGATGAAGTTGCGGGCACGAGGGGGGGAGGGGGGGGGACGTTCGACGACCACTACGTATTTCAACGGAGTCGCAGTGCGGCTACAACTTGATGCCGACTGTACGTCGTCTTAGAAGACGCTGATGAGTTCTGTATGAGAGATGGGTCAGGGTCATGCACAATGCTCGCCCGGTACACACGGCTGCAAAACACACGCAAAGCACGACCCTCGTACGCGCGGCGAGCCTTGCCGGAGAGTTAACGGCAATGCGGATCGCTACGTCCACCGTGACATTTCCATTAAGGTACGAAGCGCTGCGGACATGTCTTGAGACGTTTGTATCGAAAAATCTTTACCAGTTTTTTCACCGGCTCGGAAAAAAATCAATTGTTAGTAAGAGAGGCGCGGGCAAAACGCGACAACGATTTTTTCAGTCCCAACTATTTTTCCGAGCAAAATGGGACAGTCCCCATTTTTTTTAAATCGCGTCAATGTGACACAATTCAACGCATGTAAGCGGAATATAAAGATTTTAAATCATTTTGAGTGTTTTAAGCTAGCTGACATTTAAAAAATCACTTTGAAAAAAAAAATCTATTTTTTTTTTTTTTTTTTTTCAATATAATCATAATCATAAAAAAACACAAATTTCCGAATTTGGGGGTCTGTCCTATTTCGCCCGCGATTGTTTCTTTGCCGACGCCCAAAATTGATGGTTGGACTCGAATTTTTTAATCAAAAGCAATCAAAGTACAGTTTTGTTTTCGTCATGAAAGCATTTTTTTGCTTACGCGTCTCGTTTTGCCCGCGCCACCCCTATATCTTTTCCAGCTACTCAATTTTCTCAATGTAATATTGTATTAAAAAAGCGCGATTCCTCTCATTGTTATCGAAATTTCGCGGACGATAATAATCATCCGAATGCACCAGGCACGTCCCGATAAGACCTTAATGCGAAAGCTCGATGAAACGACGTAGATGGAAATAAGACGAAAAGAAGGTGTAAGACCCAAGTACAGAGGCACCGGGGCTTATAATCCTCGGTAATTCCGCGCGGCCCGGTGGCTCTCCTTCGGGATAGAGAAGCTCGATCGATACGAAACGCCCGAGAAAGGCGTTCGGGGGTCCATTCGCCCTGACGTCAGTGGCGGGAGGGCGACGGGGACGGCGGCGAGCGGGTAGAAAAGCGGGCAAAGCAAAGCGGAGCACGGCAGAAACGCGCACAGAAAGCCGAATTCATTAGTCGAGAGATCTAGGAGGCTTAAAAATTAAAAGGCTCTCAAACAAAAACTCTCTCGAGCCTCTCATGCTACACCCTTTTTTTTACGTCTCTCTCTCTGTCCCTCTCCGCCACGATTCCTTCTCATTTCGTTGTTATTGTTATCATTATTTTTATTATTATACCGTAGTAGATGAATCGGAGGAGCTCGTGGGTTTCACCCGGAGACTTAATCCTGCTACTTTTGCGGAGCTTCGAGAGACCTCGATACACCCTTCATTACACAATAGCAAGTTGCACCCTTGACGACTCGTCCCGCGCCCTTCGAACTCCTTCGCTCTCCGTTCCGATTCGTTGGTCGTCTTCACTGAAATTTCTTCACTGCACTGGGATGAGCGAGATTTTTCGAAAATGTTGTTTCCAAGGAAGCTCGATGCAAAAGACTTCTCGTCGTTCACGTAATTATTTTAATTTGATTCGTTTGCCAATCGATAAATCATAAAAATACATTAACTGTAGATTATTTGCATAGTGAAAAAATAATTAACATAATTGTCTTAATAAAAAGCTATTTCGTCGTTTTATTTACAAATTTGTCCATAAATGTTGCGGGCGCTTCTCGAGTGTCTCGGTTCAGGCGATTTTACATCGATTATTAAAAACTCTTTTTTTTTCACGATATTTTTCACGCTTATCGTGATTAACAGGGAGACTATAGTGAATTTTCAAGATTTCATATACCGCTTCGGAAGTTTATTTTAGAGGATTTTATCTATTTTTTTTTTTTTTATATCGAGACACAAAGCGATAATTTTTTTATTAATTCGTCCTTTTAGACTTCCCGAAACGAGGCGTCGGTGATTTACGAATGATGATAAAAATCGAAGGATTCCGATCATCAAGACTTTCGACCCTCGACGAATTGAATATCCTCGGTGACGGATAATTGATCCGCGATTACCGGTTTCCCGTTAGCCCCGATTTCGGAGCTCTCCGAGGGTTGGATAATGTCTTTGACGAACTCGCGCCGCTTGTCGTCATTGAGGCCATAGAGGTCGAGATCTTTGACCAGATAGCAGACGATACCGTCGAAAAGTGCACCCATAAACGTAAAAGCTGTAATTACACATTCATTGGTTATTCATTTTCATTTCGACATCACAATATTGAGACTCAAGTTTCAACTTGAACCAGTTAAACTTGAAAAAAAAAAAAAATCCTATAAATTCGATCGTAGATCGACGCAAACTGCTCGCGAGACTCACCTGCAGCAACGTAATTGACGATATATCGAAATCGTTCCTTGTCGTAGTACCAGCAATTTCCACGCGATCCACACGACTCGTCCCAAATAAGACAGGTCGAGTCGATCAATGCGCCAAACAATATCGGTCCGGGAATGAGAGCGAACAGCGAGATCATCATGAGTGTGACGCCCTGCGCGAAGCTCTTGTCCTTCTTCTCCACGCATCGATAATTCACGAGGACGTTGCCGATTCTCCCGGAGGACGTCAGAATGTGCGTTAAAGTACTGAGAGCTGCGTACACGAAGTAGGCTCTTGTGCAATCGGAAGGACACGGTCCAGCCTTGACAAAATCGGCCTCCGCGAAGGCCGCCACCGGCTCCAAATTCGATATCTCGATGTCGGTACTTTCGGTCGATCTGAATCCCTGCCGCAGCGGGGGAACGCAACTGCAGTTACCGTAATCCTTTCCGTCAAGAATTGTACTGCAACCGGCGTGGCAGGCGGAATAAAATGTCGTCATTGATGCCTCGTGACACACCGGAGCGTATTTCACACCACCGCAATTGCAGCCGGTATTGCAACCGGTGGTGAAATTGATGCTGAAATTGTAAAAATCATTCAGTTGCAATTTTCGAACATTTGGCTGATTGCGTCGGATCGAAACCAATGCAACTAAAGTTGCATCTCGGAGCTGATACATAAAAATGTTTTAACATTTTTTTGTATCAGCTAAAAAAAACAACATAAATAAATAAAAATGTTTTAACATTTTTGTGTTTTGTGATTTTTGTGATTCCATATTTTGTCATACGCGATTATACTAACTATTTGTGGTCAACCGTAATTACTACCTGGCATTTTCAAGGTCAACACCCTGCATCTGTGGACCGTCACAAGCGACATAGGCGAAGGATATCGCGATGGAGAAGTAAGTCAGAGCCACAAAGACATTCCATCCCAGAAGTTTCGACGCCGATGGTTTGAACTTGCTGATGACAAATCCGGATATCAAAAATCCCAACACCATTCCGACCAGAGACACTGTGCCTGCACCGGACGGACAATGATAAATTGTACAATTGATTTGCTCCATTTGCGAAATGTCGCGAGAATGATTTACCTGTTATGACGCTGCCACCGGCTGCTGAAGTGCCGAACTGAACTTCCAGATATTTCGGTAGGAACGTGATGTACGGAACAATTCCCAAAATGATGCATATCGCGCTTACACTGTTGATCATGAGGATCTTGTTGGAAAAGACCCTCCTCATGGCAATGGGAAAGTCACTTATCGTCGGGTTGAAGACTTCTTCCTCGGGAACGACAACCATCTTGGGAACTTCTCGTTGCGGTTCTTTCGTCAGCGATGAATTGAAATTTATCTCCAATTTCAGTGGTTCCTCGCCCAGTTTCTGTTCGATTTCAGAGAGATCAAAGATTATGCGTTATTCCAGATATTCGGTGAGACAAAAAAAAAGAGACGAAACGATGGATGTCGTGAGATCCAAAAATGGAAATATACACTGTTAAAAATGTGGTGTTAAAAACTACACTAAGGCGGTGTCTATATAGGTCCACACCAATCACGGTGATAACGAGCGGTGTTAAGACAGTGTAAAACACCGACTTTGCACCTCAAAAGTTCGGAACTGCCGTTTTTCGTGAATTATGAACAGATCGAAGCGAAAATTGAAATACAGACGGCAGTAATGTGAATCTCGTTAGTGAAGTAGTCAGAATTTTGATTTTCGAACAAAAAAATTACAGATTAATTATCCACAGAGGGAATCTGTAATGAAAAATTCGATTTCTTTTTCAATTTTTCGATAAAAACTGAGAAAAGGGACTAATTCATTCACGAGATAATAAAAAATCACACACGATACGTGCATTTATGCCCTTATAGCGAAAAGTGTTACGACGTTTTGTCGATAACGTAGGAATAAATTTAACGAAACGGCTGGTGTTAATTATACACCGTAAAAAGTGTTACTATTAACACTGTAACAGGTAACACTAGGAAAAAGTCCACACCAGCAGCGTTTGACACCGTATATTTTTAACAGTGTAATCTTGTTAACTCGCGTGAAATTTTTTCAAATGTCAAGGTGGGAATAAAAGCAAACAATGATTTGGAATAAAATGTAGTGAAAAATTACGAAGTCGGGAATGTGACTGATATGTCTATGTGAAATTATATGTCTACCTCGTCGGTGTCCTTGGAAAAGGGCTTGGACAGCTCGCGCGGGAACATTGCGATGAGACACGTGAACACAGCCAAAAGTGTCCCGAGAAAGAGCCATCCGAGCCACCAGGCCCCGAGCCATCTTGGATCCTGCTGATCAATCACAGGATGCAGGCTCGGATTGATGTAGAGATTGAGACAAGCGAAGCCAAGGACGAAACCGAGCACCGGGCCTACAGTACGGAGGGCGTAGGTACATCCTGCAACGAAACAACAATTGTGCTATAAAATAAACGTCGATATTTCGAAATATTTTCCGATAAAAATAACGTGCTGGTTCAAGTACAAACTGAGCCTCTTAAACATTTTGGTGAGATTTTATTAAAATGACAAATTTTTGTATTTTTTGTGCCTCAAAGTCGGGACAGTCGAAGTATGTCTTAACAAATCAGAAAAAAATGACTACAACCTTGATCCCTTGAAATAAAATTTTCAATCTCTGCAACTAACTCGATAATGCGGATCTCGCTGACTGAAGTAAATGACAGAATCAAACTGTCGAATCAACGATTTGGTGATTAGATTTTCCATCAGTCACGCGAGTCAAAGTACATAGACTGAAATACATCAACGTATCTAGACTAGTTACTGTCTTTGCAGTGGGAATTGTTGTTTTCATCTTCAACGTGGGTCGTTCACTGATCGAACGCGACCCGTACAATCAACGCAGACAAGACGATTTTTATATCCTCTTATCACTAGACTGATAGTCTGTTTTTTTTCTTTTCTTTCTCTTTACCGCCAATATCACGTGGACATTTGTCGAGACACGTTCCATTTTATGCTTGTCACGGAATATTTGTATTACCAGCGATCAGATATGTTAGAGGATTGTCTGTACGAGCGACGATTGGATTGTCCGTACCGAGCAAAAGCGGCGTATCTTTTTTCTTGGTGTTGTCGTCGAGGTAGGTTTGACCGAGGCCAAAGTAAAGAGTGGTGCCCACACCGAGGATGAATTGCGACAGGAATACCAAGAGGCGAGGCAGCATCACCGTGTCCTCGAGGTCGGCGTCGTCGCACTTTTCGTCGTGATGGTCGTTGAGGCACAACGAAAGATCGTTCGAGACTTTGGTCGTGGTGGAGTTGAGCATCGAACTGTCCAAGTACTCCTGGGTCAAGGCCAACGCGTCCTTACCGGGACCGTATATAACGTGGGGCAACGCCAATACGAAACAGGAGATCGCGCTCAATCCTACACCCGTCGCCAGCCATCGAGGCCGATGACCCGCACCCCCGTAGTACATGAGGCCCAGAGACAGGATCTGCGATATCTCGTTACCCGACAGGATTACACCTGAAAATTAGATTTTTTTTTTTTTTTTTTTTTGGAAAATTAGTGCACTTTTGAGGAATCGTCGCGTAGGAGGAAAACAACTTTGCGATGTGGAACTTTGCACATCGCTTCATCATTGTGGTCCACCTTTCACAATATCACCACTATAACGTGGTATTTTTAATCGATGTTGACTTCGTCGCGGAATGTTAGTGAAAGGCGAAATATGATGAGGAAGTAATTTGCATGGTTGTTCTTCGCAGTCTCGCTCCGATGATCCTGATACTTGAAAGCCTGATTTTTCTATACCATCATTTTTGTATTTTCTAAATAAAATACGTGTTTTGAGAAATTCGAAAAAGAACACGAAAGTTGTTTGTCTGTATGTCTAAAAATCGAAAAAAAAATTCTCGATTTCGTAAAGTTTGAACGTTAATTTCACATCAATTTACCGCAACCTGCTATTTCATAATTAGACAAATTCTTCCATTGATATCGATAAAAATCCTACAAAAATCGTGATACCCGTTTCTTTTCCTGCCAGTCATAATTTCCCCGATAAGATTTAGTCGCTCGACGCTCACGCGGCTCTTATCGGTTATTTGCGGCTGTATAAAAACAAGCTTTCCCGAACGTTGACGCCTCTAATACCCCGTGCGATATACCTATATACACATAGATCCGAGGTACACGAGCGATAGTGATGACTTTGCACCGAGGAAACGGAGTAGCCTGGACTACGCTGACTGTCGACAGACTGACTGAATATGGAATTTCATAGGGGCCGGTGGTCGATTGTGTTCGGTAATAAGATTCTCATGGAAAGCCACAAACAGCGTCTCGATTTTCATACACGATTTATAATAAAAAGCGAGAAATCGCGTGACCTCGTCGTGAATAAAAAAATCTTTAATTGACTCATTAAGCGGAAAGAGTTTTGTGGAAAAACGACGACTGAGATGAATTTACACGTGAAAATCCATTTTGACATGTTGAGTAAAACCGGAAGACGGACGAGGGTCAAGCGGTTGGCCGACGAGAGATTATATAGCCGCACTTCGCCGCGAGCTGTGTTCGCGTGACGCCGAGCATTTGGGCGATTATCGTAAGAATAATGAGCGTCGGAAATCTCGCGAGGCCATTATTACACAATTGACGGTGCAACCAATAAGAAGTAAGAGCGGCTAGCGGCCGGTCTCCGCGGCGGACCGAGTAGTCCGATGCACGGCCAGCTTTCTGCCTCGTACTCCTATCCAGTAAATCTACAAACCGTCTCTTATTTTATCGTTAAGCGTACCGCTAATGTATTCATCTCCTACTCGCCTATTATCCCGTCTGATATCGTTGAATTATCTAACGACGGACTTTTTCGAGCCTCCGTCTTCCCCGCGCTTCGTTGTAATTCTTCCTCTTTTGCATTTATCAATCTCACCAAGGGCAGCGAATTGAGAAAAAGGGCTTTTTAATTAAATTAGAAGAAAAAATTAAAATTGAAACAATTCTCTTTTTTTTCTTTTTTTTACATCTTTAAATTTTTTTTTTTTTTTTTTTTACATTTTAGTAGAAGAAATGAGAATCGAAAAAAAATGTTCTCACCGGTGGTGCGACTCGGTATCTTGAATCGCTTCTCCAGCGTCGTGAGGGTGACGACGATGTAGATGAACGCCATAGCCTGGACCATCCCGAGAAGCCCGTAGACCAGGAGAAACGTTCTCGACGTCGAATGCGCCCTCAGCCATTTTGGATAGATTCCGCATAATCCGCAGCCGTCCGTCTGTTTCATCCCTTCCTCCTGGACGGGCTTTGGCTGCGAATGACAAAATCAGTCTCGATCAGTCATTGTCTTGTCTTCCAATGTCGCGAGAAAATTCCGAACGGTTTGGTTTCCCCAGCTCGGGTCAACCGAGGATCGTCAAGTCCAGACCGTTAGGATAACGAGAGGGAAATTGCAGCGCGAGATTGAGTCTCCTCCTCCACCTCCTTCTCCTCCTCCTCCCGGAGTCGTGACTCAAGATACATCATTGATGTTTCTAATATAACCGCCGCGGTCCGCGGTACTCAACGAAAAGCTCCTTAGCGTCGTTCGAGATGGCAACGAAACAATGCATTCACTGTTTTCCAATGAAAACTCCTTTCAATGGAAACGAGGTTTGTAATCGAGAAAAAGAAATAACCGTAACGGGGGCTGTTGTGAAATAATAAAAATCTCCAGGCTTCGTCGAAAGACATACACTGATAAACGATCCTTGTATAATTACTATATTTATCGCAAGTTTCCTCGTAGACACTGTATTATTTTTAATTGCATGCAATGCACCGATACTTTGTACCACTTTGAACGTGTTTTTGATGCTCCCTTTAAAGGCAAAAAAAATGTTTCGAAAAAAAAAAAATTATTTGTACCACTTTGAACGCGTTTTTGGTGTTCCGTTTAACATCAAAAATCATGTTTCGAAAAAAAAAAAAAAAAAAAAAAATCCCGGTGAAGAGACGCGAAGAGGTGGCGAAGCGAAAAACGCGAAAAATAAAAGACGAAGGCAACAACGAATGACGAGGATTGAATTGGTATAACGACGCGTTGAACGCGATTGGAGCTGAGAGGCTCGGAAAATACACTCACAATCCGAACGATCCTCGACATAGTCGGACGGGGGCTGACACGGTGAAAATTAACGATCACTTCGGAGGCGTTTTTCGTTGGATGGTTCGGCGGAAAAAATCATATCTATCGGTACGCGGAGGCGGAACGATCGGGAATCGCGCGAGAAAGAGGGGAAAAAATGAGACGCGAGGGCGGTGTAAAGTTTAGCGAGGAGCGTTGAATCATTGAACTTGTCCTAGAATCGAGAAAGTGCGCGGCTGGTGGTCGCGCGCGCGCGCACGCGGCTGACACAATTTTCTAGGGCCGGCCTCGTACTCGGACGCGTGATACACTCACAATCCTCCTCGACATGGCCGCGGAGCGCGCGGCTGGCCCGGTGAAAATGATAATGGAGGAAGATTGCTTCCGCGTTTCGCGTTGGCGCGTTACACACACGCGGCACAAAGAGGCCCGGGCGAAGACGGAGAACCGGGGGATCGCGCGGAGCTGAACCGGTGACGACAGTACATTTCAAACTGCGGCGCGCTCGAGCGCGATCTTGAGCCAACGCAACTGGAATCCCCGAGGTTCATCTTAATCTCGTAGCGCCGTACGCGACGGACACGACCGACACGGGCTTATCGACGCGAGAAATCCCTTCTACACGTCTTTCCGTCGATGCACCAGCGTGAGCGCGCACAACATTGTTCCTTGCGCCTCCGATCGTCGCGTGTAATTATCGGGGAGGTGTGGGCAAAACGGGACATGCGGGGAAAATGGGACAGCGTTTTTATCGGTTTCGACTATTTTTGCGGGCAATATTTCGCTAGTTGATTCGTTGTAATTTGTATGTTTCTTTTCATATTTATCTTATTTTCTTTTATATTTTATGTTTATTTTATGTGTATGATTTATTATTATCATTATTATTATTTTTTTTTTGTTTCTGTTGTATGCATTTTCGCTGGTCGTTTATTCATTCGCCGTTATATTACACTGTATTTTCAAGGGCTTGTCCCGTTCACTGTCAAATAAATAAATAAATAAATAAATAAATAAATAAATAAATAAAAATGGCGCAGACCCCCGTTTCGTGAAAATCGCGTCTGTAATTTTTTTTTTTTTTTGCCGACGCTCAAAATTTATGGCCGGAATCGAATTTTTTGATCAAAAGCAATGGAAGTATTTTTTTTTTTTTTTTTTTTTTTTTCGTCGTAAAAGCATTTTTCCCTCATGCGTCCCGTTTTGCCCACACCTCCCCTGATTGTACAACACGGGGGACACCCCCGGGGAAATCCCGAGGAGTGCGGGACAATTCGGAACCCTTTTCTCCTTGTATTTTCTTGAGCGCACCTACAAACTTGTGTCGTGGAATTTTCTACCTGGCTAAACCCCTCGTTACGCCGTCGTTATTTTAGTACAGTGGAACTTGACCCGGCTTACGTAATGCGGAGCCAATCGGACGCGAACGACACCCGAGCGTTGCCCCTTCTCGTGACACGCGGGCCAATCGAAACGCTGAGCCGATGCTCCCCACTATTTATCGGTGTAACGTCACGGAGAAAAGTCCTTTTCCGGGGGTCCCGGGAGCAACAAATTTGTCGTTAATACACCGACAATACGCGATCTTTCCAAGCCTTTTGGGGCCGGAAATTTTCCATGTAAACTGGGTGATAGCGAGCCAAATGGGCTTTCACTGCAGCATGCGAATTTCTCCATTATCTCAAATGCACGAAATTGGGACCGCATACGAAATTTTGAAAATGACGAATTTTCGAAAAAGTTCGAGAACACTTTTTATTTTTATTTTTTTTTACACTTTCTTTCGATGTATTTTGCCTGTGCACAACGAATTCGCCGTTAGCGTTTTTCTAAACCGTCTTAAAGTTGCCAAACGACTTTCGCAATTTAAATCTCTGTCCGTCTCGCGATGGAACACGTCCGAAAGATACGCGCAAAATCACGTAATCCTTCCAATCAGATCACCGCGAGCGTCGGCATTGTAAAAAAAAAGTCGGTCTATCCGAGTTCCACAGCCGCATAGGATCGCCGCGGCGACCGTTTAACACATCCGTTCAGTTCAGCCGCCGTGGGTGGATCCAGGATCGATCGGAATCGCAATCGTAAACGCTTCCGGCTATTTGCTACATACGCTCCGATACCCGCAGCGAACGCAGCGTTATTTAATGCGACAGGTGTTGATGTCTTTTCCACGGTCACTCTAGACCTGTCATCGTGATCATATTTATTTCTTATCGATTTCAATTAATCTTGTTTGTTGATCTTAAATTCGACGCTATTTTCAACGATTTATCTTTTTTTCAATCACCGATGACCACAGATTAAAAAAAAACAAAAAAAAAAAAAACATAAAAAAACTAAACAGGAAACTAATCGAAATCAACGATCGATCGATCGATCGATCACCCGAGATATATTTTGCTTGAGGAAAAAAATATTTCAAAACAATATCGAACCTGTAGCTGCACTCGATACCTTTGAACTCTTGAGTCTCGAGTATCCACATGAACACAAGAGGGTGGTATTCCAGGCCCTCGAATCCTCAGTCAACCCTCTCTCTATCTCTCTCTCGCTCTCTCTTTCTCTCTCGCTCTCTCCCTCTCTCCCTCTCCCGCGCGTTAAACGGTATAACACAGATCGATAATAAAAACAATGATAATGGTAATAAAAAATACTGTCCAAGTTTGGTATCCTCGACACAGAGAGAGAGATTTCACGGCCGAGATCGAGGATGGTCAATCTTGCGTATAATCGCGGGATAACTGAGTACGAGCGCTGGTAGCGGTAATGGTCCCCTACTCTGTCCATTTGAATAAAAAGATCATTCCCTCTCGTCATTCAACGATCTTCTGCCGCTCCCGCTGCTTCGAGCTCGTCGAGGCTACCGGCGCGAACACCGACCAGCGCGATCGGTGCTGACACCTACGAACGTCGCGGTACCACTTCGGCCTTTTCCTCCGACGGTAAAATCGCTCGGTCGAGAGCGCTTTCGGTTTTACCGCGATTCCTCTTTCCACGAAGTGACTAAAAAAAAAAATCGGACGCCTCCCGTTTCGTCTTGCGGGTGGTCATGGTGAACATGGAAATGAGACGGCTAATTAATTCAGTTTGAAATATTAAATTTTTCATTTTTTTTTCATTTTTTTTCCGCATCGTTTTACGAATGGTTTCAGAATATATTGAAATATTCACTACATTCCCGTTTATTTTATTGATAAAAAAAAATTCAACCGAACCTTATAAAAGATTTTTGAATTTTTTTTTTTTTTCTCATACACTCGATACAAATTTCCTATGACTGAAAATCTTGCTGCGATAATTAAAAGTGTATCGCACACTGTGTAAGATTGGAACGACTCGCTGGCGAATATTCGTCAATACCGAGAATCGCGCTGGTCTCTGCGCAAAGCGTCTCGTGTCAGCGAATCTCGCCTTACATGTTTCTCGCACATTTGGGACTCCAGCGAGTTATTTCAGTAGCTGGAGGGCGCGCCGGGAGAGCCCGATGCAGTAGTAACGCCCTGTGTCGCTCAGACGGCGTCTCGCGGCTTCGCGGTGGCTGCGATGTTCCGCGGTGCCTGATGCCGCCGGCTGTGACCCCGCGTGGATTATCTTTAGCGCCGAAGAAGAGAGGAGAGAGAGAGAAGAAAAAAACGTGTGACAAGGGTCGAGTCGCAGTGAGAGAAGTCGAATGACATTTTCCGAAATGAGCGTACCACAACCGTGTTTTTCTCTTAGAGACAATATATTTGTTTGGTTTTTTTTGTTTTTTTCGTTAATCTAATATACCTCGGTATAATATTATTACTGAAGATAACAAGCGATATATTACAATCGGCCGATCCTACGTGACGTTAGGATGTCTCAGAAGGCGAACGTCTCCCGTCGTTCGCGGGTGCGCGCGAGCGGAACAAAAATCTCTTCTCTCTCCGCTGCGTGTAAACGCGCAACGTCTGTCCGCGCAATCTCCGCTATTTTTTTCATTACCTTCGTTATACCTACTCGGTTCGTGTCCACCCAACGGACATCTTCGTTCCTCGTCACTTCACGGTTTTCTTCCTCCTCCTCATTTCTTTCCTCGTTAACCACATACATTTAAGTACATTGTATAATCGGAGAATAGTTGTAAATAATTAATAATAATAGCAATAATAAGAGTCAATAATAATAATAATAATAATAATAGTAATAATAATAATGATAATAATAAAATGGCAATAATAATAAAATAATCGTCGCAATAGTGGCAATAATGATAATAACGTTAATTTATTTACCTAGTAACCTATACGATCGAATATAGTATTATTTATACGTATAATTATCATTAGCTAGACTTAATCGTTGAACTACACGTCAACTTTACATTTCTCCGTTTTCTCTACTCTCCTTTCGTTCTCTTTATACAAGTACAATTGATTTTTTTATTTGATTTTTTTTTTTTTTTCGATTCTCTATTTTCCGCTTCGCTATAACTGTTTTTTTTTTTTCACTCTTTTTCGTTCACCATTTTCTCGTTACTCAACGGTCTCCTTCGCTTATCATCAAATATTTACTCGAAGGACTAACGAACAAAGTGACTTCTTCGCTTGAGTCACTGAGATTTTAAGACTAGACAGCCTCATTCCATTAGCTCTCCGACCCCTTCGTACATCTCTCTACACGTTTATTCGTCCTCCACCTCGTCTCTCTTTTCATCTTCCTTCTCGTCCTCGGATCATTTCCCTCAACTTCAATTCCCTGTCTCCCGGTTTCTTCGTCCGTCCTCGCTACGCACAACGCACGTTTCGGCCTCAAGCGTCATTACCCTCGCGACTACTCTGGCTCACCGACGTTCTCACTGACTAGCATCTAACCGACGAATGCGCCCTCGGGCGACTCAACTCGACGTGTAAGGCACCAAAAGGACGATTAATCGAGTACCGACGATCGTTGGCGAGCTTTTCCTCTCAGTCTCTCGACCGTGGATTACAATGGCTCGATGAGACGGGACGCGCGATCGCCAGGATGGAAAAACGACACGTTGGGAGAGCTTCCTCGCCAATCGGTTCGAGAAAATTCATTTGTGTACATTTCTTCCTCAAAAGTTTACTCCGAGGAAGTAACCGTTTTTCTTTCTCGTCAACGCTACAGTCATACTCTTTATCTATCGTTGCAAAACGTGACGTCGTTACAAAACGTGATATACGTTAGTCAAGGCCACTGACTCAAGACACTTGGTGACTCGCTCGCGCGATTAAGGCCAACTCGGTTATTCGAGGATGTTACACGAAGATATTAGAGAGAGAATCGGAAATATTAGACGAATCGTGACACTCGTCGTGTGTCCGCCCGAAATCGTGACTACGCGAGCTTATTCGACACTTCGAATTCTGGTCGCACCGACGAATCTCACGATCGTATTGAGAAACGAAGGCGACAGATCTACGGTCAAGAGACGCGCGTTTTCGAGTCCTCGGTGTCCCCCTAATACGAGTCTCTATCTTACACAGTAGCCGACGAACGCTCTCGACGTGCCCGACGATCCACGTCACCCAACACTACGTATAACTATATTATACGCGGCATGTGTATATATATGTACAAATATATACACCACAGTATATAGTAACCCAGTTGGACGTCTCTCGAGCTTAGAAACTGCAGTCGTCGTCGCTGTCGTCGCGGACACACGCGAGTGGGCTCGTTCGGGCGCGCGACAACCTCTCCGGCTTTATCATCAATATAAATAGTATAACACTAGTATCTCTCTTTGGAGGCGATTGGCTGGCTGCATAGGCGACGCCAATTTTGGCTCCTAATATACGGGGAGGGACGAGGGATCTGTGGGAAGATTCAGGAAGATATTTCTATGGGATTATTTCTTTTTTGCGCGTCCGACAGTTTTTTTTTTCGCGAGGAAACGAACGTTCAAACGTCTCCCGGTTGCTCGGCGCTTCACCCGATTCCGGTGACCGAATCGAGTCGTCGGAACGATTATTGCTACAATGAAATTTTCTTCTAGAATTTGTTTTTCGCGTCCTCGCTACGTCGATCGATGCGCGACGATCGACCGCGAGCTAACGCGGAGAAGAAGATAATCGTTTCGCGGGAGGAAACAACGAGAAACAAATGGGTTTGCGTGTGGGTTGTGTTCAGACTATAAATAAGTTTACACGAGGATCCGCGAGGGAATCGCTCGTGACAATCGTTGGGCTAGTGATCCGCGATTATCATAGACGCGGACGCCTTCCACCGCTGTGCGTCGGTCTCTCCTGTTCTTCTCGCGTATCGGAGGCGCTTCTATTGGAGTCTCGCTTCCTGGGGCGTCGTCTGGTACTGAAGCGCGGGGAATGCCGCCCCCGCCGTCGAGCCCGGCAGACCCGCCGCGCCCGGCAACGTCGCGTACGTGTAGGGAGTTACGTAGCTCGCCGCGGCTGCGTTTGCTACAACAGAATCGTGAAAACAATAGGATAAGTCAGTTTTTCGTGTTTCACTTTACGCTCGTTTGCATTCTGAAGATTAGCGAATAAACTCGATAAGGAATGAGACATTTTTCTTCAGGAAAATTTCAGTAAAAAAATATTTTGTTCAGGAACATTCGAAGAATGGTCAATTATTGATGAGATAATTCCTTCTCACAGTTTTTTCGCTATTTTCTCAATGATACCGAAGAGCTTAATCATCGATAAATCAAAAGCCAAAAGCGACAGATCCTCGACCATCATCGCGGTAATTCCGCCTGCCAATGCCCCACCACCATCACCATCATCATCATCATCATCATCATCATCATCATCATCATCATCATCATCGTCATCGGCACGAGCATCGTCCCAACATCACAGAGACAGCGCGTAACGGGCGTGTCGCGTGCATTTCTTTTGCTATACGTGAGCGTAAACATGCAAGATCTCGTTGCCGCGGGGGTTATACTGTTTGTACGATTTATACCCTCTGAATGTCATTTGCCGCAACCAAAGAAGAAGTGAGATAGTAAAGATTGCCATAAAAAAGAAAAGTTTACTCAAAGGCTGACTCCTCGACAGGAAGAGAAGAATTTAGGAAAAAATCATCGTATGTCCTGTGGAAAAGCTGTTATAATTATCTGGTTGACAATTGTGTCGTTGACTGTCAAAAAGTGAGAAATACACCAATTATTTTTATATCAATCTCAAATGATACTAATATCTTCGATAGTAATTACAGAGAAAAGGAACTGGTCAGGTTCGAGCGATCAAATTTTTTTAGCAGAACCGAATCGATTATTCGATCAACTGAAACAAACGGTCTCCCGTAACCTGATTAATCATGCAAATTGAAGTTGATAAGACACTTATTGACAGATAATGGCACTAAAAATACCAGTTGACTATAGACAGACATTTTCTCAGCTTTTATCATAATTTTTTTCTAAATCCTTATCCACGTATCCTCCACATGCCTATCCACCAAATTCCAAGAAATTTCAAATTGCAGTTTTTCGCACCGATTAACCGTGTCGGTCGGGTTTCGATCGGGTGAAACCGCCCCTGTGAAGGAATCGATATGTGGAGGATAGAGTAGCTGCCTGCTCAGCGCGTGTATCGTGTCACATGAAAAATCACTAGTGGAACTGAGAAACACTCGCGAATTGCGATAAAAAGCTAATGAGTCTATTAGCGTCTCGTCACCGATCAATTCGCGATGTCGTCATTCCACTGCCGATTTTTTTATCGTCGAGGGAGCGAGAGAAGCGTACTCGTGTCTTTTGTGTACGTATAAATGTTCGTGTAAAACGTGCGGCAAATAATAACGCAAACAAAGCCGTTCGACTAGATTGTGCCAATGTAATGAAAAAAAAAAAAAAATTGCTCGAAATTTAATATACCGATACTGAATGCTTTTATACGGCAACTCGTATATTTCGTTTGATACGCGAGCGTGATGTAAAATTAATGTGCAATAACATTCAAACCACGTTTTTAATGTAAACGCACAGAAATTTTACATCACACTTGTGTATTCAATTCAATATACCGAATTGCCCACCGGAGCGGTTGAAAAAACGATATTTTTTTATGAAGCTTTTCAATGAGATTTTTTTCCGTGATAAAAAGATAGATTTATAAATAGGGCCACGCTTAAATGGCTTGGTAAGTGATACAATCTTTATCATTCTTTGATCCGCGTATTTCCGAGAGGTATATTTGTTGGTTTTTTTTGTGTCTGTTTGAAATCGCTACCATTGCCACGCAGCATTGACGGCAGATAGAATGCGAGTGGGGTTTTGTCCACGCGATGGTGAGCCATGAGACCCGGGCTGCCCCCGTTGGCGCTGCTCTGTTGCTGCTGGTGCTGTTGCTGTTGCTGCTGCTGATGGTGGTGCTGCTGCTGCTGCTGCTGTTGCTGTTGCTGCTGATGGTGATGGTGGAGGCGATTCGCGAGGTCGTTGCTGTCGATTGCGTTCTTGTGGACGCTTTTGTAACACATACCGGCGGCCGCTGCGCTCGTGTAAGGCGAATACGCGTCCGCGAAGTTGTACGACGTTCCGGGATATGTGGCGGCTGCGGCTGCCGCGTTCTGGTACTCGTAAAATTGCGAGGCCGCTGCCACCGCCGCGGCGTGACTCAACTGCGTCGCCGGAAGCTGAAGAAGCTGTCCACCCGGTGCTGCGGCTGCCAGGTAAGGCGATTGGTACATGTAGCCCGGTGGTACCCTGAAAAACAGAATAAACGCGGATGAGTCCTGGTTCTGGTCCAAGAGAAAAACCAAAAAAAAGTCGTCAATCTTTTTTCTTTTTTTTTTTAAGGATTTGTGGTAAGGGAATGAGAGCATTTTGACTCGAGATTCTTTTGAAACCGAATGGAACTGGATTTTTCCTGGAACGCGGAGATTCGAAGCCAGGAATTGATTGAACATTTCATTCTTGCTTTCAAGATTTGGATCTCGTTTTTCTTTGATCTGAGAAATTAATTTCCTGACTCGGTAACAACTCATTAGTGGTCTCACCCTCTTGCTTTTGTGTCATGTTCAAAAAAGAAAAAAAAACCAATCGTACAGTATAAACGCAGCTACCAAGTACAAAGCACGCAACACCAAACGACAACTCGTGAGCCGAGGAAGCGACCTGGGTCGTGCGCGTCAGTGGCTTCGTTAAATTTTAATACATTTCTTTTTCTTCAATCTCGAAAGGAGGAGGGTGGAAGTTGCCCCAATTTCAGTGAGGAAAACGTATTATTTTTTAAGCGTACGAAATAACTGCGCAAGATCTTTTGACGCAAAGAAGAATCATTATTTTCCTGCGATCGGTTCCTCTTAAATTCCAACGACCGAGAGCCCCAAGCAACACAAACGCATGGATCAATTAACGAGAAGAAGAAAAGCGATCTTCGTGAATTTTGCGGTATCGTCAAGTTTACCATATTCACGACCACGTTTGGTCGAGGAAAAAAAAATCGCGAGCGAAACAGCTTGGCGGAAGCCTTGCGAGCGTTTCCAGGGGTAGAACGAGGCGAATTTGATCCGTGCGGGTGGATCGCTCGAGGCGGACGCGGAAGTTGGCTCTTCAGGGAGTCTTCGAGGGGGAAACGGAGGATCGTGAGAAGTGCTCGGGGCTCTCGGACGGGAATTGGGATCCTCACTCGCTGAACTCACTATTATTACTGTACGATATTATGGTTAAAAAAAAAAGTAAATAAATTGAAAAAATAAAAAATCAAACGTCTTCTGCCAAAAGAGGTGTCGCCAAAAAACAGCAAACCAAATAAAAACGTGTAATAGGTACACAGCATATCCTATGTATGTAATACATGTAATATATAATACGTATATTATATTACAATATATAAAAATATATGTATATATATTTATAGTAATAGTACTAAATCGGCACACGGCACACGAATTATCTAACACCAACGTTAGTACCTGGACCGCGCGCGACATTCGATCGCTTCTCAGTTAGCAATTAGCTCCTCCGCGATACGGAGGAAAAGCGAAAATGACGAGTGGCGAAGGAAAACGCGAGGAGGCCCGGCGAGATCGAGGACCGAGTACGTGCATCGGTGGCATCATCGTGGTCGTCGGTCTCGGGGATTCTCGCTTCCTGGACAGCCCTGAACTTTTCAACCGATCGATAATGCCCAGTGTCCGGAGTATTGCTCACGCGGAGGAATCAATAATATGTTGTGTCCTGTGCCGGCCTCGAACTGGACTCTGTGTGCGGGCAACGAGAAACCGATTGGTGGCTCTCGGACGAGCTGATTTCGTCTGTGTACAGTGCAACTGGTGCAAGTGCTATAGTAAATAACGCGCCGGACTCGCTGTTATAGCCTCAGCCCTGTGGGCCGCGAGGTGGGACATTAATCGCAAATAGCCAGACTTTCTACCCTCGACGTTGGTAATAAAAGAGGCTAAGAAAAATCGATATTATTTTCGTAGACATGATTTTTGTCACATTTTTCTTCATTATCTCAACCAATAAAAAAATATATTTTTATTTATTTAAGAATCATAAAAATACATTTCATAAAAAAAAAGAAGTTTTTCCATGAATCTCCAGTGCGAAGCTGTTCTTTTTATTCTCACGCTTTTCTCTTGTCCCAAAAATCTCGAATTCCGTTGAAAAGAATTACTTTGAGTACTCGTTCGATATCGATTAGAAAAATCCCTTCCATGGACTAATTCCCGCAACCCTTCGACCGCTCGTGATATCAACGCGAAAAAAAATCGCATCGCACCTTGAGGAATTTTGAACGACAATAAAAATTGTCGATCCACCATAAATTGCGAAGGACACGCGGCATGGCCTGAAACTTCCGACGCAGAGAGACGTCCGGTCAGCCGTGCGAGTCGGACGTTTCGTCTGGCGGCGAACCGGAAGTCGAGCGACGATGTGTCAGTGTGCGCGCGCACGGTGTGTTTTCACCGGCGGAGCGAACCGGCTCGACGACGAGAGGGAGAGAGAGAGAGAGTGAAAAAAAAAAAACGTCAAGCTGCGGATGGTCTCACTGCGTCGCGCATTTTCATAGAAATTATCTGTCCGTCGCATCTCGGCCGAGGCCCGTGCATTATGGATGGCTCGCGTGTTCTCCTCCTGCCTCGGGCCACCCGCTCTACACCCACCTGGCTCACAACACTGGTCCCCGTCGCGCGCTACTTTTTTATTCGTAATACCACAACCCCGTACACCGACGACCAGACTGACGTTTTTATTTCTATTTTTTTTTTGTTCTTTTTTTTCCCACCTTCCATCACGATTCACCCTTAAACCCGCGATATTTATTAACGCGGAGTTCCTTCGGGTGACCCAGATTAATTCGAAATGGGCAAACACGGAGTCGTCCGGAGTCATAAAAAATTTAACCATTTGAGGACTCCGAACGATGTTGAAGTTTACATCGTTGGAACGCACCGAAATTCCGAAAAAAATTAATTCTAATTGACCCAAACGATGAACTTGGGTATAAAAAGTCTCGGACTTAATTTTTCATCCATGGTGCCACGTGTAACGCGAAAGATGCAACAAAGCG
Organism: Pimpla rufipes; assembly: GCA_963932165.1. Lineage (NCBI taxonomy): Eukaryota > Metazoa > Arthropoda > Insecta > Hymenoptera > Ichneumonidae > Pimpla > Pimpla rufipes. The sequence continues at coordinate 4,841,901 of OZ010636.1, read as the reverse complement.
ATGGCTCGTCAGCCGTACACGGGGAGCTCTTACACGATCGACCCTCCCGATAGCGTAAAATGCATAAATATCGCTAACCTCGTGTGCTCGTCGTACACACACGTTATTTCGTTTTTTATTTTTATTTTTTTCCCACACATCAACCTTACAACAATCTCGCGAGATAGCGAGCGGAGGCAATTTGCGTAATTGCAAACCGATGGATAATACGTTTCGAGGCACAAAAACCGCGTGCGGCGGTGAATGCGGGGCACACGATGCGCATAGTGCACAAAGTGTATTTCCCTAATTGCCTGACATTTGTGAAATATTAACGCGATCCGGGACAACGACGACTTAGGCGAGGGGGGAGGAGGAGGAGGGGGGGGGGGGGCAAATGCATAATTATTTGGAAAACGAGACTTTGGAAATGTGGGGGAGGTTTATGTATGTGGCGACACGATCGCGAGGTTATACACTTGGGAACGAGGAGAAAAGGGGTGGTTAGTCAGCGACCCCCTCAAGAAGCGGGGGACGATACGGCGGGAATCGCTTTACGGTCACGAAGCCCATAAACTCTACACTCTCTCTCTCTCTCTCTGTGTGTGACTCTCGTCGGTCTCGGTCGGTGTGCGCGTTGCTCGCGCGCCGCGGGCCTTTCGTGACGGAAACGAGTAACCACCCTCGATTTCCGACGCAAAGTGGCCAACCGACCGATTACGATCTTGACTCGTCCATCCCCCTCTCTCTCTCTCTCTCTCTGTTTTCCACCGTGTATCTCGTGTGCGACTACTCGGCTCGTGTGTGTATACGGGAACGTAAGAACGCGATTATACCGTACGACGAGGCTCGCGAGGGGGTCCGCCGCGGCGTTTCTACGTATGACTCTATAAACCCCCACGCGTCGCGCTTCGCGGCAGAGCGAAGGGTTGCGCGGCTCCTTTTCCCGAAGGAACGCGTCAACTTGGAAACGCGACACGTGTACTCATTATTAGGGGGCCACCGAGCTGTTGGTAGTTTCGACGAAAGGAAAAAATACGAATCAAGGTGCACCGTTTCTTTAAAAATTTATTTGAATTAAATACATTTTATTTGATCCAAATAAATCCTATTAGGAGGGCCATTAAATAAATAAATCAATAAAAATAAATAAATAACAAATTTATTTGAAAAAGTATTTATTATTATTTATTATTAATTATTATTATTTTTTAAATTTTTATTTCTGAAATTTTATTTTAAATAGATGAATTTATTTAATGGCCGGTCTATTAGGATTTATTTGGATCAAATAAAATTTATTTAATAAAAATAAATTTTTATATCGTTCAAATAAATTTGATTTGTTTCGAATAGATCCCATCGGAACGATTTCTCTGAGTGTGTCGATAGTCGGGGGGGATTGTTTGGTTGATACGCTTGAATCGATGGCGTGAATTGCGGAAAATTCCGGCTGTGAGGAGAAACGTTAAAGTCGAGACGTCGCGTCCTGAAATTTCTTGGCGCAGAGCTCTCGTGTGCCGCGAGTCATTTGCGGCAAGGGGGCTGGCGACCGCAGTGGCGCCGGCGCCACGGATAATCCAATGGGATGATCCGCCAATCCGTGAAAAGCTCTCCCGTCCAATGAAAATCCGTCCGGGGCGTGCGAGGGGTGGTGGTTTCGCACGCCACTGCGCAACCCCCGACCGACCGGATGACGCGCGTTTTTCGCGCATCTGATTCTTTTTTTTTTCTTTCTTTCTTTTTTTTCCACCTCGGCCCGTGACCTCGCGTGCCGATTCTATATTCTCTGTGTGTCAGTTATCGCGGACTGCGCGGCACAAATTATAGACGGAAATCGAGAACACGCTTGGCTGTAATTAATCACTTCAATCCCGATTAATTCGCTGATTTTCGAGGCGATAATGTAAATACCGGCACCCGATGACTGGACTCATTCACCTGGTCTGGAATATTTTTCATTACGGGCTTAAGGCCCCGTAATTTCATTCTTTTCATTTCACATTCTTTTCAATTTCACATTTTCTACTCAATAGAACCGAAACTTTTCCTACATTTTCATACAAATCTCGGAGTTTTTTTAACATAATGCGATCACCATTACGAGTGACCGCATCAATCGCATGGATTTTTCGGATCCAGCGGGAAATTACCCATCGGATAGGATCGAAATAGATGGAAGTCGGTGATCCTCCTCCGAGAATAGAAAAAGGGCAGATGACTGACGTAAAAAGAGATTATAAACAGCGCGCGTGTTTAACTCCGACGTCCATCGACGCTTCGACTTTTTAATTGGGCAATTAGAAGCAGGAAGTGGGGTGATCCGAGTTTGGATACCGATGCGTTCGGATGTTGGCGGTCGAAGCGTGCGCGCTGACTCCAGCCCAATCGTATACGCTCAAAAAGCTCCCGTTGGGCCTTGGGTCGGTGATTTTTGCAGACGAGGAAACACGACGATGCGTGCCAACACGACGAATGACGACGATGTCACGGGAGGTTGAGAGAGAGAGAGAGAAAGAGACGCCCGGGGGATCTGAGATTCCAAAGAAGCTGGATCGGCGCCTGATGTCGTGAGGCTCACTTTGTAGCCGCGAAAAGCTTACGCGACTCGGGAGAGCGACGACGACAGGTGCGAGTCCGTCTCGGTCTCTCGGCGCGCGACTCGTGGGTCGCGACGAGAGGCGAAAATAGAAAGTCCCTCTCCTTTGTGGCTAAGGAGGGAGGAGAGGCAAAAGGATGAGTCGCGCGCGAGCGTGGAGATCCGAGACGGCGGAGAAAACGAGCGAGAGGAAGTTTGGAGACGGAGGGAGCCGCAAGCTCCGGGAGCTGAGACGCCGCCGAGACGTCGAGAAGGGACCCCGCGAGGATGCGCGACTTTGACGATGGAAGGGATGAATTCATCGCGCACGTGCCGAAGACTCGAATGACGACACGGTCGGCGCGTTGGTTGCTTCTCTGGTCGTTTGGTCGTAAACAGCTCCCACAGCGGCGGCAATAAAATCTTCGAGTTCATCCCGAGCAGTCAATTGATTCGGGGTTTTATGATTAAACGTCACGCCACCCGGGTGAACGACCAACAGGTGCAGGATTTTCCTTCCCCTCGGCGAGAATAGAAACGGGGTGGCCCGCGCAGCCCGCGTAGCCCGCGCGGTCTCGGCTCTCGTCGCTGGAACAGATTTTTTTCCCGCACAGGCGATACGGAATACGATGAAATTGACTCGAGGCAAAAACAGATTTCTCGGACCCGAGACGCGCTAAAACGATCGATCGGGTTGAACCAGAAACCGGGAGCTTTCCGTGGAAAATATTCACACGCTTGATTCGCCGCGCTTGTGCAACAAAAAAACGAAACGGGATCCTCCCAAATAGACGCGGCTTTGACGCGATGGGAGGAGAAGGAAATACGGAAGAGCCAAGGCGCGAGCTCTAAATCTTGACGACGAGCGCAAAACCTCGCCGTCTCGGTGCCGAAGGAGACGAAGAGGAGGCGGCGGCGCGCAACGAGAAGAGGAGCGTCAACCAGGAGGAGAGGATAAGACGGACGAGGCAGAGGCGGCGTAGTCGAGCGAAGGAGCGGAGAAAGAGGGAGAGAGAGAGAGAGAAGGGTTGACACCGGGGGACAGGTGGATCTAAATAAAGACTGGACCGAAGCCAGACTCCAAGATGGCCGGGCACGGTGAACGCGTCGACCACGACGTCGTTATAGAGTCCGGGACTTACGACACACCGAGCGGCGCAGCTACGAAATGTGTAGATACATAGAGAGGGGACGAGGAAGGGGGGGGGGGGGGGAGGAGGAGAGATGGAACGTGCGGATGAAAAACAGAGAGATGAAGAGAGACGGAACGAGCTCTGGCTCTCTGAGGCCATCAGCCACGCTGAGCCGACGCCGGTGTTGGATTTCATTTGAGTGTCCGCCCACGAGCCCACGATGTACGCTCTCGTCGTCGAGGACTCGGCCCGTGACGTCTGCTCCGCTCTGTGCCCCTCTTCATCATCATCATCGCCGTCGTCGTCGTCGTCGTCGCGAGTCTGGTCCTCGCTCTGATTCTTCTCCACTCTCCACTCTTTTACTTTCTTTTGCGCTCTGATGCATTTTCTTTCATTTCTTTTTTTTTATGAGACAGATTTGACGATCGCAAGTCGCGGAAAGTTCCGTCGGGCTGGATTGATTCGATGTATGGATGACCTGACTATCGGTGTACTCGGGAGGTGCCACGATTAGATGGAAGTCGTAGGAAAATTAGACCCTCCCAAATCTGTACATTGAGGGAAAAATAGGCCGTCCGGGAGGTCCGATACAGGCGGTAGATTTTTTTCTATCAACATTTTTATTTATTTTTTTGCTCATTAACGAAAACCTTCGAGGGCGATCGGCCAACCTCGCTACTCTCTTGACGGTACGTCGTGTATTTTGTTTCACGCGATCGACGATCGCAGCACGCGATCGAGGCGCTACGTCGAGTGTTATTAAGTCTCAAAACCACCACGTACAACACCAAAAGTAAAAAAAAAAAAAAAGATAAAATAAAGGTAAAAGTAATATTAAAGTAAAAAAAAAACAACACCAATAGCGACACCAAGTGTAGTGTAAGCCCTTACCACACACGCAAGAGGTTATTAATAATCTACTAATGGATTTGTGTTGCTACAGAGCGTGGCCAAGGTATACACCGCCTCGAACCAGACCAGCCGTCCAAGTCACACCCGAAGACGCGCGCTTTTTCTCGCTTAACCCTACGAAAAATATTTCAGTCCAATCGTTACTCGACGCACTGAGATGGAGTTTCGTGCATTTGCACCGTCAAGAATCCGTGGATTCAATGTACCGGGTGATCTGAAATTCACTAACCCAATCCTTCTTGAATAAATTTTTGAAAAATAAACTGTTTTAAATCTTTATAGGAATCAGTGACGGAATATGTGAAAACTTATCGGTGAAGCTTTTCATGAAGACATTTACAAAATCATTGGTCCCTCGTTAAAAATAATCAACACAAATGGGCTCGAAATTTGAAAAAAGTCTACACAAAAAATATTTCAAGCTCGGTACATTAAATTCCCAGGATTTTGTTTTTCTATTTGATGTGCGATAAACACGACGGCAAAGCGAACGGTAAAAGAATCGGTGAAAAATCGAACGTTCCGCGGCGAGCGTTGGTCTCGCCATAAAAATTCAAGAGTTCGCGGGCAGTCGCAGGTGCACGTGCACGAATGGTTGCACGGTCACCTGCATCGTACATCGGTCGAGCACGGGAATCTCAGCGCGTCCGATCTATTTCCGTCGAAAATTCCCTCGCCCCAGTAGCCACGGTAACACAGTCACTCGGCGCATCGATCCCGTCACCATAGGCCATCCCAAAAAAACAACGTCGGAACGTTAGAAAAAAAAAAAAAGAAAGCTCGAAAAAATGTGAAACCACTTTTCGATTGTACATACTGTCGACGCACGGAACGAGGCTGGAATGTCTCGGAATCATGTTCAAACGAGAAAAACTAAAACGTAAAAAAAAAAACGAAGAGAAAAACAAAGAAGAGACAAAAATTACGGACCGCGCGAGTTTCGATTTTATCGATGATTATTCGTAACAGTGGCGAGCACAGCAGCGGGTCAAGTTCGCAGGACAATTCATACACGTACTCACGGTATATGCGTCTATTGATTGACGTGACACGTCACGCGAGAACCGTGTCGCGCCCACTGAACATATTCACCATTAATACATTATTATTAATATCATTAATTGTCATGTCCATTTTGATTAATTGATTATTGGTGAATCGCTCCGATGCTGGATTAAGTGAGAGAAAGAGAGAGAAAAAAAATAGTTCAAATAAACACCAACCAATCAACCGCAGAGTGGTGTGAAAAAATAGAAAAAAAAAAACGAAAAAAAGTATCAAATACCAACAAAAAATCTATAAAAATCGCACAAGAGAATAGAGTAAATCAATCGGTAAACAAAACAAGTCCAACAAAATCTCAACAACCGCAAATCCATCTCTCATAAGTCACGTGATAACCATTGTCAAGAAGTGTAAGAAACAACGTGAGAAAAGTAAAGAACAAAAATGAAAAAAGAAAATAAAAAAAAAGGAAACGAAAGAGAAAAAACACATCCCAACAAAATTCGATCCTCGGAAAGATCGTTGGCAATATTATTTGTATACTCAATATATAAATAAATATATAGATAAATATGTAAATAATTCGTGGATAGGTACTCATGGTTCGTTTTGTTCGTATACGTGTGCGTGTGCCGCTCTCTCGTATCTCGTCTCTCTTTTCTCGCCCACAATTTCATTCCATCGCTCTCCCTCCTCTCTCACTCCCCTAGCTCGCGTTGTTTTTTCCGCAATCGATCTCTGTCGCTTTGTTTCTTTTTTTTGCTTATTTTGCTTTTTTGCACTCTTCGGCACTGTTCAGTTTTATCCTTCTATGAGAGGAGGAAGAAGAAGAAGAAGGATCACGGGCCTCGAGTACCCCGCGAGGAACGGGCATCGAAGTTCACCGTCTCCTCCCCCCACCATCTCATTTTCACTCCTCCCGTCGTCTTGAGCTTGCGCTCGAGCGCGCTCATCGGGATGCTGAAATGTCATTTTACATTCTCTTTTAACAAACGAAACATCGTATCCACTATTCTCGGTGCAATTAATTTGCCATTTTATCTCCCCCTTTTTTTTCGATTCATTTATCTGTTGTCAACTCGATAATTCGGTCAATTCAGTTGCTTTTTTCACACCCTCCTATATTTTAGTACACGAAGCATTGTTTTTTTTTTATCGTTTTAGAAGATACATTTTTTTATTCGTATATTTACACTTCCGTTGGCGAAATTTCCAAATTATTCGAATGAAAAAAAGCATTTCATATAAAGGTCGATGTAAAAACCAAAAATAATTGACACGAAATCATTTCAATCGGTCTAAAATGTGACAATTTGTAACCGCAATATCCGAGAGGGAGCGAAAAAAATGGCTGAACTGACAGGGAGTGCCCCAAATACTTTTTTGCAAAGCTTTTTTTATATGAAAGATGTTTATCGAGTATTCCAAGTGTACGTCTGACCTCGACCCTTGGATATAAAACATACTGTGTTTCCACTATCGCATATGCGTATTAAATGAAAAAACGTGTGCGTATTGTAACACAGGATGAAACTTACCCATACTGGCTGGGCAGGACTGTGGGATATCCGGCGCGAATACCGGCTGCGAATGGGAATGCTGAAATCACAAACAGAGAAATTCAATATATATTTACGTTAGTCGTGACGGACAAGCTCGTGTGTGTGTGTATAGTCTCGTGTTCACTCGGACGTTGAGTCAAAAGGAGAAAGAATTAATCTGTTATTCACGTATTTACAAAGCCATCGCTACCGGACTCGGCCTGATTCGTAATTTTCATTTATGCCGTCCCTAAAAATAGAAATCTCACCACCTACGTTGATCCACAAGCTCAAGAAGCGATCCGCTGTATCATTCCAAATTTGTCTCTTTTGAACAACTCCAAATGAACGCCAAGAGACTATTTTTCGTGCGATAAATTTTCAGCGAATTTGCGCACGATTGCAAGCGCAGAAACATTTCAATCGTAAATTTTTTATCGTGGAGTTTTTTCTACGCATTTACGGTGCCGTAAAAATAATGTTTTTACAGCTCTCGACGGTACTTGGGTGAAAATGATTGTCCAGAGTTTTTCCGGGAAGGCTACGAAAAGCGAAGGCGAACACGTGTGGAACTATGGTCGCTGCGGTGGAGCAGCCAGATTTTGAGAGTTTAGACGCGGAGCCAGACGGCCAAGCATCTCGGTAGCATTCTCGCACGAATGGCATTTGTTCCAGACGAAACGACAAAGTCGGAAAGACCATAAGTCAGAGTGTGCGAGGGAGACGGGCGACGTATCCACGTCACGGTAAGCTAGCAACAACGGAGCGTGCGGGTTCGTGCAATTTTAGACTTAGGGCCACGAAGAGAGGAGGAGGAGGAGGAAGGAGGAAAAACGCGACGACGACGCGCAGCCACGCTTAGAAATTTTGGCCTAGAGCCACCAACGACGAAGAGGACGCACTTTCGCGTGTTCGAGAAGACGCCGAGAGTCGCGGTCGAGTGACTCAGAGGCAGACAACGACGACAACGACGACGAAGCGCCCAATGATTTGCCAGTCATTCCGATGCACCGCGGATGACTTTCTGTGTTTTCCAGTGAAAGTTACGAGCCTTGACGAGTTTCATTTTTTTAATGGCATATCTCTTATATATTTTTTCGAAAGTTGTTTGTCTGTTTCTGAATTTTTCACCGAATTTTTCAGCCGGAAGTTGAGTTGTATTTTTGGCGAAATTTTTTTTTTCGATTTCGCAAAGTTCGAAAACCCTATCCGATGGGAAATTTCCCGCTGATTCCGAAAGACACCGTTGTTCGCCCGAAAAAGAATAAATTCGACGAGAAAAATGCGAAAAATGATTTTTCATTTTTTTCGAAATTTCGTCACTTCGCTAAAATCGAGGTTACTTTTTTTTTCGATCGACCAAACCTGGATTTTCTTTTTGCGTTCGAAAGAAAACTCTATAACGAAGAGAACGCCGCAAGGCGGAATGCGATATCTTGATTTCTTAATTTTTTGCAGATTTTTAAAGTCAGACCCCCAAAAATCGCAAATTTTTAGAAGAGCGTTTTTTCGCGAAAAAAAAATTCCGATTTCGTAAAGTTTGACGACCCTATCCGATGGGAAATTTCCCGCTGATTCCGAAAAGCACCGTTATTTGCCCGAAAAATGAAAAATTCGACGAGAAAAATGCGAAAAATGATTTTTCACTTTTTTCGAAATTTCGATTTTGCGATTTTTCAACGCATTGTCTAGTTTTATTGGTAATTTTTGCATGGGTCGACTCAAAATCTTGAATTTTAAACAGTACAACGGAAGAAATCTTTACTTTCGTTGCACACTTTTCCTTGCGGAGTAATTTCTTTTCGTTACAGCTTCCGCTAATTAGAAATAATTCCTGATGCCCCGATATAGGTGGACCAGTTACCCCAATTCAACATGTATGTACGTAAAAGTCCACTTGCCGCGACAACAGGTTCGAAAGCGCAAAGAAAAACGCGGTAAACGTCTCAAATCAATATCAGTTATTATCGAGAGAAGAAACGGTCGATATATGGAAAACGAGTCGGCGGAGACAAAACGAGAAATTCCAGCGTTACACTTCAATTACTTACACGCATTGCCTATATAGATAAGTGCACATGACAACGACTGACAAGTGGGGCGGAAAGAAAAGTGAAGTGAATTGTGACGAGCGACTCCTTGAAATAGCTGCGAACGAAGCTTTTCCTCCGTCTCTCCCTGTGCCTCGGTGTACTCCAATAGGCATATGGCGCAGGCACATATACCGCATAAACGTCAAGTGACATTGAGCGTGTGTCGCACGCACGTCACAATACGCTCCGCCTCGTGGGAGGCGCGGAATACCGTTTTGTCGTGGCTTTTTATCTCGTCCAAGAACCTGGTTACCTACCCCGCATTCTCTCTCTTTCACTTTCTCTCTCTCTCTCTCTCTCTCTCTTGAGCAGGTCTATCGATTCCTCAACGACGTATACCTCGATACGTGTCACACAACCGAGTGACATTAGGACCCGGGAATATGTCGAAACGTGTGCCTGACACACTCTCTGACCACTCTAATGAAAGTGCCATCGACCACGAGTTAACTTAAAGAGCTCTCGTTCCATTTTTTTTTCTTCCCTCTCTCTCTCTCTCTCTCCCCGTACACACTCGACTTTTCTCTCGAAAAACAAAAATAATCATCTGGATCCCATTTGAATTTTGTGAAAACCGGCCTCACAACGTTCTACCGACCATTTTAAGCGAAATTACTCGACGAAAATAATTTTACACCGACATCAGCGAAATAACGAACGGCTTGACGAGCCGCAGAAACAAATTACTCCATATTTTAACATACTGGGCTACCGATTAATTCATTAATTGCGAAACTGCGGAGTCGATAAAGTGGAGGAAATTTACGTGGTGATTGACCAATTGCCTCACGCGCCTGACCTCGGGATAACGAGAATTCGGATGAAACGTTAATTGGGAAATTGACAATGGCTGATGAAAAGATTTTTATCCTCCGCAAAAAGATTTTTATCCTTTGAGCCAAATCGGTCTTATGATTAATCCGAATTCACAAGCATTTCACAACATTTCTCGGGCTATTTTCGTGAAAATGACTCGACGAGTGAAATGCCTAGAGCATTTGGAAATAGTTTTGCGCAGAGTCGAGTTGTTAAATGGGGGAAATAACGAACCGCTAATGGGTTGACGAGCCTGCGAGTCCGTAGACGCTGGTGCACCGACGAACGTGCCTCAAGCCAAAAGTTAATACCACGTCGAGCGGGGCACGCATTAGCCACGAGGGAGGTTGAGGGGTGGGGCGGGGAGGTCAACTGAGATTTCAGTGATTTCCTGGCCCCGGTTCAAAGACGCAAAATCCTGGGACACGCTGTGACAATCACGCGCAGAATGCACGCGCTGCGACTCGACTTTTCGCGACGCTTCTCGCGATGACTGAGAAGTCTGACGACCGGTACAGCGTCGCGGAAAATTCCTCAAGGGGCTCTGAGAAGCACTTTCATGCTAAAAACATGATTATTATTTCTTTTTAGCGGTAATAAAAATCGTATTATTGTCGAACAGACGTGACTTATTATTGTTAAGTCATGATTATTATTATTACCACTATCTCTTCAACGTGGTTAAAACTGGGCATGTACGTCCCGCGGTTATATTATCTCACTTCGTGCCCCAACTGTTTACTCTCTAACCACCCCCTCACCGGGACTTTGACATCGTCGAGACTCGTAAAATATTTACGGCAAACTATTGATCGTCAGCTTTGCCGAAGGAGTATTCGATTTTCGTAATTGTTGGAAAAAAAAATGGCTTGGAATCGTTGACCGCAAATTCGCCAGAGTGACGATGAATTTCAAGAGACGTAACGACTCTCAAAATGTCTCAATTCTCGGAATTTCAAGAGACGCAACAAGAAGCGATTGGGATGAAAATGAAGGCGGATATCGATGGTACTCGCAGCGCGACTGTGGTAGGTAATGGGAAAGCCTGTCGTTTGCGTGCGAGGAAACGTTGAGAATTCTGAATTGAGGAGGGACTCACTTGCTTGGAGATTGCCCCTCGGCTTCGCCCCCAGTATCGCCAGATTAACGTTAGCTTTGCGTCCATCGATTATGGGGTTGGGGTCTTTACACGCCCTCTCCGCGGCTGGTCTGTCGCCCATAATTACCTGCGAACAAATTATTCCACATTCCAACAGATTATGCCGCTAATTAATTCGCTAATTGCGAAATTTGCGCCGCGGGAGATGAGAAAAGTGATAATGTATCGGTATGTATGAATGAATGTATGTATGTATGAATGATTAATTGTCTTTTGTATGTCACCCGATGATAACGAAAAGCTCAAATTTATTTCAATTCAATGATTGACCTTGTTCGTCCATTGACCACCAGTTCGTTTCAGAGGAAGAATCGTTCGTTTAATTGCAAACAAAAATTCATAAAATAATGCAACATCGACTGAATAAGCGGGCGACGGTTAAAAAAATAGATTTATACAGAGTCGAGTTTTAGATCGATTGACAAAAATTGTTAATAGCTAATAAATTGTGATTTTAAATTCGCTAGTAAAAAAATAATTTCGACGCTACTGTAAGCCGCAAAGAGATGTTAACGTCGAGCCCGCGTTGTGTGCTCAAGGCGCAGGTACAGCCGATAAAGACTGCAGGTCAGATGGAACCTGCGGACAGGTGGTATGGTTGATACGAGAGAGGTTAGGCTCGGCTAAACTCGAGCAAAGTGTATTATCGCTTGGCAGCCGGCAGTGCGAGGTACGACGGGGGGTCCCCATCGTCGTTCGCGCCTTTCGATACCACAGACCGCTCGGGTTCTATGCTTCTCTACCTCGTAGAATCGTGACTGTAGCGAGCTCATTTACAAACCGCGTCTCGCTCGGTGCGCACGATAAAAAGTCAACAACCACGCGTTATCGCTGATTCTTCGCAACAACGGAAACGACAAGAGAACGAGTTGCAAAGTTTCGTTTACATGTTTCATCATTTATGGAAACCGATTTTTATGTTAAAACTTGCCTCCCAATGGCTCGAATAATTTTTTTTTTTTTTTTCGATATACTGTTTTGGGAAAATCATATAAGGGAGGTGCGGGCAAAATGGGACAGCTATTTTTTCACTTCCAGATATGTGTGCGGGCAAAATGGGACGGACCCCCATTTCGTGAAAATCGCGTCTATACGACACAATTCAACGTATGTGAGCGGAAAATAAAGATTTTTGACAATTTTGAGTGTTTTAAGCAATCCGGCTTTTGAAAAGTCACTTTGAAAAAAAAAAAAAATTTACAATTTTTTTTTTTTTTTTTTTTTTGCGAAATAAGCATTAAGGAGTATCACCGAGTACAAAAAAACACGAATTTCCGATTTTGGGTGTCCGTCCCATTTTGCCCGCACTTTTTATTTGCCGACACTCAAAATTGATGGTTGGAATCGAATTTTTGGATCAAAAGCAATCGAAGTACACTTTTGTTTTCGTCATAAAACCATTTTTCGCTTACGCGTCCCATTTTGCCCGCACCTCCCTTAATTTCTTCGGATACCCGAAGACAGATAACTGCAAGATAACCGATGTACGTAATTAAAGATAATAAATAAATAAAAATGAAATGGTTGACACTTACAAAACCGTATCCCCTACTTTTGCCAGTCTGTCTGTCTGTAATGACAACAGCCTCCTCGATGTCGCCATAGACGTTGAAGTGTTCCCTGAGGCTCTTGTCGGTGGTGTGATAGGGCAGCCCGCCGACGAACAGCTTCGTCCAGGTGGTGTCCTTCTGTTGGGGCGTCACGCCGGCGAGCGCGCCGAGGCTCGAGACCAGCTCGTCCGGCCCTGGAGCACCAACGGCGCTCAGACCCGCGGCACCCGGCATCAGCATTCTCAAAATTTTGGCGAATTTAGCGGGACGACCGCGTCCTTCTTCCACGAGTCAAATGGGAAAAACTACAGTGTGGCGACGACGACGGCGGCGGCGACGACGTGGAACGTAAAAAAATAATAATCCCCCGAGGATCACTTTGGTATCCCTGCGTCGGGATTAACGCTCGTTTGCCGGCACTCGGCAAAATTATTTATCACAGACGTTTCTGGAGCATTTATATGAGCGTTGTCGCCTATCTGAAAGCAAACAAAACAAACAAGCGTCATGAGAAGATGTAAATACACTGATTTTTAATTCAGTACATCTTATTATTTTCATTTGCACTTTTATTTATTTATTTATTCTGATCTCTTTTTTTTGCATAAACTAGAATCATGAATATTGGTAAACAGACGGATTTTTAATTGAGTGCGTTTCATTTTTTTTTTCTTCGGTTTTTTATGTTTCTTTTTCACAGCGAACGACCCCAAAGGTACAGCTACGAATTGCCGGGGAAGGGCAACGTTGAGGGCACAATCGGCGCAGATGGCCGACGGGACGTTGGGGGGGGGGGGGGGGGGGGGTGAAAGATCAACGAAGCCCAGGTAAAGATGCCCCGAATTGTCAGGGATGGACGACCCTGTAGCACGGAATTTGTGAAACCAAACTCTCCGTGAACACAACTGTTCAATGCCTTTCCCGGCCGCGCTGGCCGTGTGTTACGCGAGGGAGCTCCAATGTAACCGCGTTTTCCGCGTACGAAACAGGGCATCGACCCTGTCTCAACTACCGATATCGAGAGACACAAGTTTGGTGCGATCTCGCTACATACGATGGAAAAAAAAATATCAACGTTGTTATATTGTTCATATTCGAAATAGGAATTCTTCACCCTGATGCTCTTTTCATTATTTCAATTCGGTATTCACAATTTTTTAAAAACCCAATATTCAAATTTATACACCCAAATGTATTTTTCCTCCACGAAAGAAAAACGTCGTATGACCTGCCGACGAAACACAACCGCTCGCCAATGTTGTCTCGATTTTTAAACCAAAATGGAAAAACGAATCGACAGAAAAAAAATCAAGAAATAATCCCAAAAATAACCAACAGCGATCGGTAAATAAAAATGACGACTCACGCGTGTCCAGAGACGAATGCACGATGATAAACACAAGCGTAAAAAAAAAAAACGAATAAACGAAAAATTAATTCTACCGATAACTCGGCTCGTCCCGCGCGTTGCAGAGGTCCAAGACACAAGCGCGAATACCGAGGGGCTCCGAGTGTCTTGAGAGGAGCATAGAATTTCGTACTGGTGCAGAAATGCCCGGGAGATCGGTGAAGAGGCCCCCGAAAACGTACCCGAAGGGTCCCGTGTCTCGATCGCGTCTTCCCCCCCTTCCCCTCTGCCGCCGCATGTTTTTTCCCTCTCCCTCGCGTTTCCTCTCCTTCTCCCGCTCATTGTCCGTCCCGAGTGGCCTTGGGAAGGGTGAGGGGTGGCGGTAGTAGGACCCAGGGGCTCCCCCCACCGCGCGCGGCCCGCCGCACGCTGACGCGGGAACCGCTCGCCCGATCGCGCGTAGGGCCCAACCGACCCCGCCGGCCCGGCCGACGTCGTTCCTCCTGCTGTTCCGATCTCTAAACGGCAGCTGCTTCTGCTCCCGCTGGCTGTTCCACTGACGCTCGGCCGCCGCCGCCGCTGCTGCTGCTGCAGAACCGGTGCACGACGTATAATAATCATATTGTGTTGTGTATATGCAATAGGGCCCCGCTCGGTGTATACAGCGCAAACGTGCGTCGTGTACCGCGTGCTTTACCCGAGAATAAAAGCTGGACAAGCCGCTTCGCCGTCCACTGCTGTGCACTATGTACATATATATATATATACTTATATATATATATATATGTATTAGTAGTAACGTTGAACTCTCCACTGGTACGAATATTTTTGCTGCCGCGTGCTCTTCTCACGCGAAGAAGAAGCGAGGAAGACCTCTCGATACACCGGGTTTCATCGCCCCGAAGTTTGGGCGCGAGGAACAGGAACGAACGCGCAACAAAATCCGAGCCCCCCCCCCCCCTTCCCCGTTTCCCTCGCCGAACGTGCGAGCGTCAAGCGGCGTTGGCTCGTGGAAAATCATAATGGGAGGCGATCGAGCGTGAAGGGCAAACAAGAACGTCGCACGCGGACCGGAGGTTCACGGGGAAAATTTGTCTCCGGATGATTATTATATGGGGTAACCTTTTTCAGATGGTTTTATTGCCCCGGACGACAAAGTTGAATTATTCAATGCGGAATGTTGTTTCTACGGCGAGTGACGAAGTCTCCGGAAAATAAATAAACCAGCCGTCGGCGAGGTTACCGAGTGATACTCGGAAATAACCAACGACACGTGTCTGTATCGAGACGATGTTGAAGTTTGCATCGTTGCGATACAACGAAATTCAGAAAAAAAAAAAATTCTGATTAACCCAGACTATGACATTGGATATAAAAAGTCATCATAGCGATTAGTTGCTATGATGATTTTTCATCACAGCAACTTTTTATTAATTTCATCATTTGGGTTAATCGGAATTAATTTTTTTCTGCACTTCGTTGCATTCCAACGATGCAAACTTCAACATCATGTATCGAGTGATGATAAAAAAAAAGAAAAAAACACGCGACGTAAAATGACGTTAACGGGATTTTCGATTTTCCAAACATTTCAACGGTGCGCAACGTGCGAGCCGGGCAGGATCCACCACCTGCGGCGAAGGGTCGGGTAATAATTTCAACGTTAAAGCGACACGAGGAAAAGTGGCGAGGAAGTGGTAGTTACACATATGGCTTCGTGGCCGCTACCCGGAAAAGGCTGTTGTGTTTCGTCGCCTCGCGTTGGCCTCACGTGAGCTGCCGCAGGAGGGCGAAATAAAAACGCGTAGGGTGCGCTGCCGCTGCCGGCTGCGCGATAATCATTTCACCGCTCGGAATATTTACGCAAGTTGCCGTGTCCGCGTGTGTGTGTGTGTGTGTTATTAGGTGCGCGACAAGCGCGTCACTCACGATTATAACCAATATATACATTGTATAATCCACGTGCGGCGGCGATGTTTAATTCGTGGAAGAGAAGAAAAAATTGTGTTACATGGATTTCTCCCGAAATTCGGTGCAGCGAATGGTGAGCCGAGTTCATTCGGGTTTATCGTCTCTTGAGATTCCCAGAGAACAAATGGCCAATCGTTCGGCGCGATGTGGCACACGAGGGACCGGGGGGATGGGGGAGGGAGATTGTTTGTTTTGGCGCCAACGAGGTGCAGAGAGAAGACACGAGGACTCGGGGACGACTCGACTGGTTCAATCGAATTAATGCGGCTACCGCCTGCTCGAGCTTCGTTCGCCCCGTCGTGTTATCGTGCTCATTCAATTGCCCGAAATCTAAGCTCGTATTAATTATAATATCACTTGACGACGTTATCGCGACACCGAAGTTTCTGGAATTTCAGGATACGTGAAATTTCGTACACGCGTTAACGAAACATCGGGTTAATTAATGAGTTTCATTTTTTTTTTTTTTTTTTTAGATTCTCGGGCACGTGTCGAAAAAATTAACAAATGGAGAAAAATCTCGCGAAAACGGCATAGCGCATGGGAAGCGTGGGCCCGGCGGTTCGAGATCGGCTTTCTTTACGGGGAATCGCGAGCGCGAGGAACCACCCCGTTAGGTTTATTAATAAACACAGTTGAGAGAGCACGTGCCTCGTCGAGACACCGCGAACGAGAGCAGAAATGCTGCAGACCGTGATAACTGCTCTTTGTCGCTGTGGAATCGCTCGACAAAATCATTTCCCGCCAGCGCATAATAATCAAACAAAATGAGACGTTTTTTTTTTTTTTCAATAACATTACCAGCCGAGTTGTAATCGTTCCGTTGCTTCAAACTCACTTTACAAAATCTGTCAACCGACTTGCATAAATTTCATCCCCCAAAATGACATAAATCGACAAGTATTATTTTAACGCTGATATTTTTTTCCAACGTTATTATCCTCTCTACCAAAGATCAACCGCGTCTTCGACGTGCAGTCAATGAATGTCATATTGCTGGTAATTAAATCTCGAATAAACAAATACCCTGATTTCAAAAGCGAAAACGTTTACAGCCGATATTAACAGCAAGAAATAACAACGGAAAAACATTTTCCCGTGACTGATGGACTTAAACGTCTCTTTTTTCCACGGGGAAACAACGGTTCGCCATGTGTATCGCTATTGTAACGAGAAGCTCGAAGGGGGGGGGGGGGGGGGAGAGATTTTAACAAAAGGGATCCCTCAGGATCCCCCGAGGGTCGGCCAGGTGTTGGAGCTCGCAAGGGTGCAACCCTCCCTCGGATCCACCCGGGGTAATACCCAGCGAGCCTCATCCCTCCCACGAGAAAGCAGAGGTTTAGAAGCGCTCGCCGCCACCGCCGCCGCGTCGACGAGCACGAGCCGTGAGCCCGCGACGAGAGACTGCGCTGCCGCCTGTCGAACAAACAGTCGGAATATTGTGCGCACTCGTCGCCTCCGACACGCAGTATCGGCGGAACACGAATTCACCCCGAGCGGTCGAATTTTATTGGTCGAAACCGTCGCAACGCGGCACGGAGTCTCCGTTCGACCACAATGTTGCATTTCTCGCGTCTCAAGGTCAAGCCCGTTTTGTCATTCGCCCGTGGATAGGGGTGGGCGATGTTTATCGATCAATCGATCGCCGATTTTTTTTTTTTTTCCCCCGAGAAATCGATATTTTTTTCCGATTTTTTTCAAAACCGATTAAACGATGTTCGATGTTTATTTATGAAACATCGACAAAAAAAGATCGAAGACGACCTGTGCGGTGTTACAAGTATATTTTCATAGTTTTAAAGAAATATCAACTCTCGATAATTTTGCATCACTAAAGTTCGTGATATATTTAATTCTTGTGTAACGTGTGTCATATGGTGTAAAATATGACGTTCAATAGAAGACAGATTATCCGATCTATTTTTTTCTATTTACAATTCCGCGTGAATCGCAACCCTCATCCTTATGCAAATTGTATCTGCCACTTATATTATACGTACATTGAATTTTTAAGAGTAGAAACAAATTTCACCAACAACGGCTGCAACTCACGATTTCACGAATTATGGTTATTCAATGCTGATTCAAGAATCATTGTGTTTTGAATGTGCCTTGAGACTCTGGTCGACTTTATTTATTTGAGTAAAATAATTTCGCTGATTTTGTTCTGATTTTTCAACGTTTTCTACTTTACCGATGTAAAATCATCGATGTTCCGATGTTTTTTGAGAAACATCGATTGTTCATAATCGATTTATTTAATAATCGATTCTTTTAACATCGATTTTTTTGTTTCTCAACATCGCCCATCCTTACGCACATGTCTTATTAGCCGGCGGTTCGGCCGGATATCCACGAGCCGCGGCGAATCGTTCGTTTCTCTCACCCTCGAAAAAGAGCGAAACTTGGCAGTAATGTCGGTTAGGCGGAATCAGAGACGCGTGTTATATTTAGCCGGAAGGAGATGGAACGAGTTTTTGACTCGAGACACGCAGCGAGACGGGGAGAGAGAGGGAGAGAGAGACAGCCGAGTCTCTCGACACCGACGCCGCGCAGCCCGGTAATTCCCGCAGCACGCGCGTAAATCACCAGAGCCCCGAGAGCCCGAGCAGGGAAACCGAGCGGGAGAAGCGAACGCGGGCAGCAGCACCACCAGACGCACTCGAGACCGTGGCACGGCCCAATAACTCGCGCGCGCGCCTCGGTCTGGACTCTGTATAAGTCGCGACGGAATTATACAGAGAGACCAGACGCGCGAAACGGGGGAGAAAAAGGCGGCTGAAAATTGTGCACTCACCGAATCCGTGTGGAACTCGCGCGCGGTCGGGAACGAGGTTGTCTTCGCCTTGCTCGATACGTACTATTATTCTACAATGACGGTGAAGCCTCGTGCGTCGTAATTTTGCACGTAGAAGTTGAATCGAAACACACTCTCCGGGTAATCCACACAAGACTCTCTCGAGATGATCTTCGAGACAATCGGCACCTTCACGCTATTCACAGGCTCGAAAAATCGCGAATACGATTTTTACGTTACGCACGATGTACGATGGGAGAGAAAGAGAGAGAGATTATTATTATTATTATTTTTTTTTTCATATACAAACAGCGCGAGGACTTTGAGCTTTTTCTTCTTAGGAACTTCTCGTTTGTTCGAAAAAATCACGGAACAGAATGTTACGGAAGATATTTTTGTTTTTTTCTTTAACGTTTGCTTTTTATCGAGTTTGTCGGTGAGGAGGATTCGTCGCTCCTGGTCGATGCGACGATTTCCGTCGGTTTGTGGATTATCGTTATTGTTTAGTGTATATTGATTATAATGTATTTCGTTTTCGAGGTATCGAAGTCTCGAGGCGCGCGCACACAACCCGACTGAGACGAAGGTCCACGTGCGAATGCCGATCAAGGTTTGAGGCAGCCGCGCGATCCTCGCTGGTTCGCCGGAACCTCCTGGGTCGCTGGCGCTCATTGGGCGCCGAAGCTTTCCCCCTCTCTCGGGTGCGGCTGCGGCTGCTGCCGCCGCTTCCTCGGCTTCCTCGGCGACGCGCTTGCCGGCTCGCAACCGGAGCCAACCCTACGGCTGCCGCTCAGGGCCGTCCGCGCTTGGGCTTCCTGGGGGATACCCCGAATCTTCCGAAACTCGCCCGACCAATTTTCTTTCTTCACTCGCTTCCATTTCTCGTCTTTATTCGTTAATTAAATTCGTTAAACTCGTCAACACCCAACATGATTTTTTTCAACGCTGAGACGTCATCAATTCTTCCCCCAATTCTTTAATTTTCTTTTGTTCAACGGTGACAATTTACATGTATATAAAAATTGTTTTGACAGGTTTGTGCGTTTTTCTTGAATCTTTTCAGCGGCCTCGAGATCGGGTGCTTAGAAAAAATCGATTTTCTCCACTCTAAAAAGAAAATCGAAAAAAATGAAAAGCAAAAAGCACACTGGACGCTGAAGGAAATTATTTTCCGGGTCGGTACGTCCGACGGTTGTCCGCGGAGTCTTTGAGCGCAGTCAAGTGCAGAATGACGTCGAAACCGCCGAAAGAAGCGATACAGCGCCATATGACGATCGAGGTGTACAATTATTTCGTTGCGCTAGTTTGAACGCGCGTGAAATATATATATTCATCGATTCCGAGTAGGCAACAGTCACGCGACTCGAAATGTTTTCGCTCGCGCGCGCCCTGGTGCGTGGAAGAGATATACGCCGGGCGATCGCGCGCGGGCAGCGTGTGCGGGGACCAACGAGAAGTCCAACAAGTCGAGGGAGGTGGTGGTCTTACGGGGCATCAGCTGTGTTCGAATTATCGTTGGACTCGCGACGGCAGCTGTTCCTCCGGTTCTATATACTCAAACCCGAACCTGGAACGCTCCCAACAGCGCCCGCACGACGCTTTAATCTTCCCATCCTCGGCTTCTCCTTTTTTTCCCCCGCGTCTTCTTTTTCTCCCGCACTCCTCGCCTCGCTTTTCTTCTCGTCCCACGAAGAACCGACGAAACGTGCGCTTTACGCGGATCGAACGACTCCGGCGCACGCGCTACGATCCGACGATTTTCTTCATTTGTCCCTGTAGTCATTTTGGAAAATGACGATTCTAAAAAAAGACGCTTGATTTTAAAAAAAGCATCTTCGGTTGATGTTTACCACGCAGTCATTCGTTTGTCAATGATTTCGCGGTTACCGCAATCTCGACACGAGGCGAGATTTCGCAGCGAATTTCCAAGCGCTTTGCGGTACACGAGTCGACCAACCGAAGACAGCCAGGAGCGTGAGGACGAGTCGGGGCCACCGACAGTTACAGGCTGGCGGAGTGTACTACGGGCTATGAGGACACAGAAGCAGGATATCATCATCCACGTGGAGGGAGAATGACCGGGGGGAGAGAGAGAGGCGAAAGCGAGACCCCATAGGTTCGTGGCACGCGCTGCCAGCTGCCCCACAGCTGTCTCTTCTGTCGCGTCCCCCCCATACACGAGAGAGTGAGAAGCCGCGCGAGCCGCTCTTACCCGAGCGTCGTGTGTTTACCCCTCTTGCACCGCTTGCGTGCATATACGTATGTGCACGTGTAACAACCGCGATCTCCGCACGTTCACCGACTTACCCAACGTAATAATTTTTCATTTGAGACCACTTCGGCCCACAGCTACGCGGCTATCTCTCCAATACCGTTGCGCATCGGTAATGAGGGACGGCGAGCGACGAGGGATATGACGCACGGAGAGACACATTTTACCCCATAGAACCGTGGAACCTGTGAAACGGGGTATAAGAAGAAGCACAAAAAAAAACAGGTTAAAAAAGATGACAAAAAATGTGAAATCTGAAAATAGGATTTTTTGAAGAAAAAAAAAAGTGAAGTTGTGAGAAGTGTTTGAGTCATTAACGGTGATTGAAAATTACGGATTAGTGTTAGTAA
The DNA here is from genome assembly GCA_963932165.1 of Pimpla rufipes. Lineage (NCBI taxonomy): Eukaryota > Metazoa > Arthropoda > Insecta > Hymenoptera > Ichneumonidae > Pimpla > Pimpla rufipes. The sequence continues at coordinate 4,820,397 of OZ010636.1, read as the reverse complement.
CGTGTAATAAAAAATGTAGTCTTTCCGGAGTAACTATTGATCAGTGAATGCTTTTCTTACTCCGTAAAAAGGCTCTTTGTTTTGGTTAATTGAGTTGCGTTTTTCGCGAAAAAAAAATTTTCGATTTCGTAAAGTTTGATGACCCTATCCGATGGGAAATTTCCCGCTGATTCCGAAAAGCACCGTTATTTGCCCGAAAATGGAAAATTCGTCGAGAAAAATGCGAAAAATGATTTTTCACTTTTTTCGAAATTTCGTCACTTTGCTAAAATCGAGGTTACTTTTTTTTCGATCGACCAAACCTGGATTTTCTTTTTGCGTTCGACAGAAAACTCTATAACGAAGAAAATGCCGTAAGGCGGAACGCGATATCTTGATTTCTGAATTTTTTGCAGATTTTTAAAGTCAGACCCCCAAAAATCGCAAATTTTTAGAAGGGTACTTTAGAAGGGCACTTCGCTAAAATTGAGGCTTTAAAATTCTGTAAAAAATTCCAAAATCAAGGTATAGCGTTCCGCTTTGCGGCATTCTCTTCGTTATAGAGTTTCCTGTCGAACGCAAAAAGAAAATCCAGGTTTGGTCGATCGAAAAAAAAGTAACCTCGATTTTAGCGAAGTGACGAAATTTCGAAAAAAGTGAAAAATCATTTTTTGCGTTTTTCTCGTCGAATTCGACGTTTTTCGGGCAAACAACGGTGCTTTTCGGAATCAGCGAAAAATTTCCCATCGGATAGGGTCTTCAAACTTTACGAAATCAAACATTTTTTTTTTCTCGATTTCATAGGTACATTTTTCGTTTTTTTTTCTATAAATTTCCTCTCTCACTCGAGGCGCTCAAATTCGAACGAAATGAACCGGATTTCGGATTTTCCACGAAATCCGTCGTTAAGCGCTCCAACCGCCTTAAGCTTTCGATTTTTTTTTTTTTCCAGCTACCCGCATGATTGTCATCTGATGCAGGGATCTCGCGCGAGCGCGCGTTCTCCGATATCAAGAGGAAGTGCGCGCTGCCCGTAGTACCGAGGGAAAAGTAAAAGACACCGGAACTACGAAACTTTCACGCGCACCGGTCCGACAACGGAACACCGTGCGGCGCTCCTGTCGCATATGCAACAGAAGCGACGAGCGCGAGCGGCAGTCGGGGCTCTGCATTTGCGGTTTCTCATCCGGCTCGAGCGATCAACATCACAGGAAATAGTCCTACCCCCGAAGTGCATCCTAGAGGCTGGCTGCTTGGCTGTTGCGCGCACAGGGCTATTGGGTTTCGGGCTGGAGAACAACAAAAAAACGGTAGCGAGAGAGGAGGTTGAAGTAGGGGGGTGAAGCGGCGACGAAGCAAAAGAGTCGAAGCAAAACGTAAATTCTCGACAAACGTCCTTTAACGTGGCTTTATTTTCGAAAAATTATTTATCGCTGTAGCTCAAAATTTGTGACTTCTGGAGAGCACAGAGACATTTTTTCGTAAAATGCAAAGTTGAATAAAATTTGAACAGATGTTTGCATTTTTTTTAAAATCATCACGAACCTGTGTATAAAATTTCAGATCGATTGACGAAGGTGGCCTTGAATTTTGCTTGTCGGCCGCACGCACACATCCAATCAGATATTTTTGCCAGAATATTTTCTGTGAAAATATCGAGAAAAAAAAACAAACAAAATCACGTAAACGCTTCCTCTATGAGGAAACAAAAGGGCATTGTATTTTTTACTCATAATAATACTGTGTTAAATAAAATAGCGCTTACGTTTTATTTTATTAATTTTATTTTTTATTTATTTATTTTTTTTTATCTTTTTTTATTTTTATTTTTATATTTTTTATTTAATTTTGCGGATATAGCGCGAGGCGACATAGAGAGAAGATTCTGGCGATAATTACAATAGTGCTACACCCGAAGTGTGTCCTAGAGGCTCGGCTGCCTTGGTTGTTGCACGCACAGGGCTATTGGGTTTCGGGCTGGAGGACAAAAAAGGCGGCAAGAGTGGCGGATGAAGAGTGGGGGAGGGGCAGGCTATACGAGCGCGAAAATAAAAAAAAATAAAATAAAAACGGTGCATCCGAGAGAGAAGGAGAGAGAGAAAAATACGTCGGTGCACCGTCGAGCTGCAAGGGCCGGAAATCCGAGGGCGTTCAACCCTAAAGAGACACCCGGTATATATTTAGATTTAAAGGGCCTGCGAGCTAGTCCTCTGGTCCTATTTTCTTCGATATATAGACGCCGTCCATCGTATGTCAGGGAAAAGTGGCGCTAAACGTGGAAACCGATTTTCGAAACACTCGCGCGCGTCAATCACTCGGTGCCTTCGGGATAAACGAGACTAAAGAATAAAGAGCATTAGAGCGTATTTAACATTGATGATACCGTTTGCTTTTGAGTCAAGTTGCCTTTGGATTTTATTCATTCCGAGTGCTGTGAACTGGCCATTTTTTGTTTGATGCCCTTTTTAGGTGCCACTCGTTTTTTGCTTCCTCATAGAGGAAGCTTTGTTTTCATGAAAAACAATTTTTTTCGAGATTTTCATGCCAGTATGCTTAGAATCACCTAAAATGTCGAGAAAAGTGGTTTAGAAAAAATGTCCGTATGTATGTGTGTGTGTGTGTGTGTGTGTGTGTGTGTGTGCTGGGCCTCGAAAATTCAATCGCCTCTCACTCAGAAACCGTTCGAGCGATCTGGCTCAAATTTGGCACGCAAGTAGAGTAGTTGCCCCTCTTCCAATGGCGAGATTTTTGATAATATATATACAGTCATTAAGATTTTATGTAGTTTTTAATTTGTTGAAAAAAGGGCGTGGTCGCTCTAACTTTCGTAAAAGTTCGACGATTTGGCTAAATAGTTCTTCATAATGGAAGATACGTTCAATGTTGTATGGTATTGAATTTCGACAAAATCGGTAAAGCGATTCAGATTTTATACAATTTTGAAATTTTCGAAAAAAAAACAAAATTTAGCTCTAAATCACGTCGAATTTTAACAAATGATCCGAATTGTTGAATAGTGGAAAAACAACATACAGCCCTGCTACATACGAAATTTGGTGATGATCGGTAAAGTCGTTCGGATTTTACACCATTTTTAATTTTTCAAAAAATTTAGATTTTCGCGATAACTTCCGCAAAAGTTAAGAAAGTAAGATAAAACTTTGTATCTAATGAAAATGAGATGTGACGGTGTTTGTGACGGATTTTTCTTTTGTTCAAATAAAAAAAAGTTGCAAAGTAGAACTTTGCACATTGCTTCCGCATTAATTTTCGTTTTTCACAAAGCTTCCTCTATGAGGAAGCCAAAATGTTAAATAAACAAGCTTCTTCATAGAGGTGGCTTTGTGAAAAACGAAAATTAATGAGGAAGCAATGTGCAAAGTTCTACTTTGCAACTTTTTTTTAATCATCGACTGTCGAAGGGACTATTGTGTTTTCGTTTTTGTCCTATAAAATGGACTCTTTGAAAATCAGAGACGATAAGTGCCAGAAAGACAGACAATACACCTATTTAATGTTCGGGAGGGAGAGAAATCGCGCGAGAGAGACGGCACACGGCCTTCTCGAAATAGATAACGAGCTCCGCTTCGCGATCTCGTCCTAAAATAAATCAGTTTCTTCTTCCACGAGAGCCGAGCGAGGATTGGCCGCTGCCGGTGGACGAGAATGCCGATTAGCGAATTACGACGCCGACTCGTGGCCGGTTTATTTTCGACGCTGAGCGGCACCGCGTGCTAACTGACAAACCGATCGTCGTCGAAGATTAATTCGACTCGAAATCTTGAGCGTCGTGTCGCAAATTCGACAGGCCCGACATATTTCTTACGAGCGAAATGCTTGAGACTCAAATCGGGTCATTATTTTTCGTCCAAGACTCGTAGACGTTTGACGGAAAAAATAATAATTGGCATTAAAAAAAAACCCATCAACTTAAATTTCCGTGTCCTTTGGGACTCGAATTTTGGCTTATGAAATTATACTACGACAAGTGAGAGAAAAAAAAATCACGCCTGGGAATGTCTCTAGAAAAATGTATAACAAGAAAAAAAAACATTTTAGGGCGCATTCGGTGGTCGTCATGAAACATCAACCATTAACAGTTTATTTCCGTCAATGTATTTGTAAATACATAAATAAATTTGTTGCACCGTATCGAACGTCAATAAGCTATTAAAATAGTCGCGTAAAGAGTCAATTAATAGTTGTCAAGAAAAACAATGATTTGCCTAACACGATCGCCGAGAAGCGCGAAGGTAAAGCCAAGTTTTCATAGTTTTCCATCTTCGCTCTCCGGACTCTTAACGTCGAGCGGCGCCGAGGCAGTTGGGCCAACACGTCACAGCTCGGAGCATCTGTGCAATCCACGGACAATTGTGCAAACAACCGGGCAGCGTTGGTGTGGCGAGTCGCTCGTTCTCACACAAACCCAACGAATAATACGTCGAATATATACATTTACGCATCGCGCCAACACCCTCTCGGCAACGCCGTACAACGTCGTTAACGCGGGTTTATTTATCAGAGAAAAAAGAAACAAAATTAAAAATACACGCAGAAATATTATTTCGTCTGGTTTGCGACCGTCACCCTGACCCGAATCTCCGCGTTCTCGGCGTGTGCACAAAAATAACAACAACGACCACATAAACAATGCATTCAAAGACTTTCGATCGGTTGTCCTTGGATAATTTCAAATCTATATATTAATTGCAAAATCTCTTTCATTGCTCTCTTTGTTCAGTTTTAATTCTATCGTTATTTCGTTTTCTCGTGAAAATTTGTCTATTCGTATTTCTTTTCCCGGTCGACCGACTCGTCAAGTTTCGTTGTTGTTGTTTTTGTCTTGTTGATGCGAACTTGATCGAAAACGATCGAGTTGCTTCCTCTGTTCGCGATTGCCCACGCGTCTTCGCTTCTTCGGGCCGAGCTGATCGTCTCGCCTCTGATGTCGTCCAGGTCGAGCGTTCTCCGGGTCTCGTTCGGGCAGCTGGCCCTTCAAGAGAAATTTCGCCAAATCGTGGTCCATCGTCTCGGCCGATGGCTTCGACGCTTCGCGCTCGAGAAGCTGCCAAAGACGCTTCCCGAAGATCCACCTGAACGCTCGACGTTCCTCCTCGGACAGGACACCCACGCGCAGCTCATCCACCACCAGGGGAATCAGTTGCAATATTCGGTCGCTGTCCACGACCTGACCGCTCGGTGAATCCTCGTCGGTCGTCGTCGTCGTCGTCTCCTCGCTCGAACTTGGCAACTCTCCACTCATAACGTCCACGACTCCGCGATCCGAGGCCAAAGCTCCAAAATCTGTGAATTAATGTGATGGCGACATAATTTATTTATTTTTGGGAAATCATTTAAAAATGTGTTTTTTTTTTTTTCATTTTTTATGTATTCATAATTATTATTAACAGAATCATAGGTGACATCGGAGATTCTTTTTGATTCGCAGAATCAGGCAACACTTATATTTATTTTTATTTTTATTTTCGGAGTCTAAAATAAAAATAAAAATAAAAATAAAAAATATTGAGAAAAACTGACCTTCATCGAACTTGTTGAGGCTAAATTTCGTGGGTGAGTCCGCTTTTGGTTCTTCAGTGTCGAACTCCATGATGAAAATGTGATAGAAAATTGTATTTTTCGCGTCCCCGGTGGAAAATGATTTCGTCTTTTCCACGGCAAAGCCATGGTCATCGTTGTTGCCGCGTTGAGAAATGTCCTCGGAATTATTTCGCCAACCGAGCGAGCGAAGACGCGACTTGAGCTTGGGGTTTCTCTCGAGTTCCTCGGCCAGCCTGTTTCTCATTCCCTCCAAACGTCGATTCCGCTTCCACCAGTCGATCCGATATTCTCCGGACCTCAGTAGACGAGCGTCCTTCGCCATTAATCCGTGTTTATTGATGCTCTCGAAGACTCGCTTTCCAAATCTGAGTATCTTTCGATTTCCCTCCTCGAGGGGATCGGTTTCCCCAAAATCATCCAGATCGACGACCGACTTGCCGTCGCTGTCGAGCAACATGTGAGATATTTTCGACGCTGGCCGCGCACCGATCACCGAGTCCAGTTTGCGTTTGCGATTTTTCGTCAGCTTAGCTGGATTTTTCTCCACCGCGTTGCTGTCGTTGCAAACATTTTCCCGATGAAAATCGGTCGCCTGAACGAGCGACAGAAGACACGAGATTACGACGAGTCCAGCGATTGTTCGGATCTTCATGTTTCGCGTATTGTGTATTCAATCGAAATTGCGCTACGGGAGTCTCTTCACGCTTCGCAGATTGGACGACACTGATGCCCGGACGGTTTACAAACTTTGGGAAGCGCCCCCCGCAGCCGGGGCTCCGCGAGCCAGGTTGTCGGATTAGTCCAACGGTACCGACCGAATTCACAATTCTCGTTTGATTTCAAATGAAAATTCGCGAGCTCGCGTTTACAGAATTTTACATACATTAGGACCAACGCGCGGTATTGAGAGATTCGATTTTTTATCATCGCGAGAACTATTTTTCATACCATGCTAACTATAAAGTAGTTGTCGTAAATATAAAATTAAATATAACAATTATTCGCATATCACGATTTTTTTCCCCCCAATCGTCTTTTACGGTAATTTAATTATTCTTTAATGTATCTATAAATCGACTACAAGTAAAAAATTTGGTGAAAAAGAAGACGGCAAATAGAATTTTATATTTAAAGAAATAAGTGTGACAAATTTCAGTCAAGATGCTTCTCCGCGATTGACGACATCAATTTTCGGCCAGATGAATTATTTTTCGCTACGGAATCCGAAAGGAAGACTTATGCCTCTGTCAAATCGTCTTTGAAGTAGCAGAGAAGACTGGGAATGTAAATATCGCCGGGAAGGCCGCAAGCGACGTATCTCTCTCGCTCGTCCGGAATTCCATTCTCCGTCAGAGTTTTCTTCATGTCGATTGGCTTGCCCTCGAATTTCCACTCGTACGATTTCCCGTGCGCGTTGAAGATCAAGAAACGCTCTTGTATACGGGCAATCGTGTCCTCCTCGCACACCTGCAAAAAAAATAGGTGTGACAATTAGTAACTAACGCGTATCGAGTCTTTGGTGGTATCCTGACATTACTTTTTGTTGGTGTATTAAAAAACTGCATTTAATCGAAAATCATTCGTTTTTTACGTTATTATTATTATTATTATTATTATTATTATTATTATTATTATTATTATTATTATTATTATTATTATTATTATTATTATTATTATTATTCTTTTCTTTTCTTCTTTTTTTCATTTATCATCCAAGTACTTTGCTAAGTATTTTCGGGAAAAATTGTAATAATAGTGAAATGATAAGAACGCGGATTACAGCATCGACCAATGACCTTAATGGACCTATAACATGAGCATTCGTGTTACAACGTTCAATGGCGTATTACACGTTTTCGTAGCCATAAAAAGCCATAGAAATGCGTAGAAGATTAGGCTGGATATACGATGACTCACCGATACGACGGTCGCGGTGCCGGCGAGAAGATTGATAACTCTGCAAGGTCGGGCGTTCATCGTGAGGTATCCCTTGTTGTATTTTTCGTCGAGCCACCAGGGACACCTGTCCAGCGGTCGCCAGGCCGACGCGTCGAGTCCGGTGGGTCCGGTGGGTCCGACGTCCGGAATCGCTCCATGGGGACAGTAAGGCACCGTTTCGCCGGTCAACGGATCCACGTGGTGTCTTATGTCGCCTCTGCGATGATCGAACCAGTGACTTATGTCTTTTCCCGCGTGCGCTATTATCGGCTCGATTTCGCGCCTGTCCCTCCAGGCACGGCAGACCTCGGTCAGGTCGTAAACACCGCCGAGATACGAGACCCAACAGTCGTCCGGTTTATTGTGCACGACAACCTCGGCGGGAAGATAATACGGACGAGGATCGCAGACGCAGACCTCGTAAATAAAGAACAAAGAGTTGGAATATCCGTCAATATCATTCAACAATAAGTAATATCATTCGATACTGTAACAACAGGGGCAAAATTGCGACTGGACATTAAGGAAAATGATAAACGCGAGCCATTAGTGAGAACTATTTAAAAACGTGAATATTAAAAAATAAAAATAAAAATAAAAATAATTATATTAATTTTTAATAGTTATATTAAAAATTAAAAACAAAAATAAAATAACCCGACTGCCCATGTTTCCTGCAAAGATGAAAAATATCCGTCGACTTTATTGCACAGCCGAAACGGCAAAACGAAGCCAGCGTAATTCGCGCCCACGAGACTTTCGAATCTCCTCACTTCCGGTTTCCACGACATGAACGAGCAACACAGCGCAAAACGCGTTGACACGAGACACAACGCGAGAACCGCCGTTTGAATCTCGCGCCTCGTGAGACAAATGGGAAGAATTAAGGAGCGAGCGATCGAAAGGATCGCACGAGAAATATCATTCTCCCCCGGGGATATTTTTCTCGGAAAGGCAACGTCGATAATGTGCGCCGCGCCGCTTGACAGCTCACAACGTCACATGACTCGGTCGTGTGCGCGAAACGGACAGGGTGACTTCCTGTTTGAAGTTGCACGTTTCAACAAAGGGCCCAGTGTGGTTTATATTTTCTAAGTTTTTGTTTTTTACGCTCGTATGATGGCCGATAACACAGCAGAGAAGGTAACGAAACGCGGTTTCTCCGTAACTAACGAACGAATCCATTCGCGCGGCCTCGCCGCACACTCGCGACTCGCTTGTCGAAAAATCCATGGATTATGTGCGGTTAGGTTAGTGCACCCATCGACCGGCAGTGCTAACGCCGTTCCGACGACAGTATTGTTTGTGTTTTACGATGGTCCCCTCTAATGTGGTAATCATACGCACCTTTGCTATTCATCTTTCGCGTCTCGCGGCGTTTCACGCGTCGCTCGGAGATTAACGCGAGTCGCGACCTCGACACGCTCGGGCCACGCCGAAATATCGACGCGAGCCGCACGTCTATAACCTCACATCGCTCCCGACGACGCACTTTTCGCCCAATCGTCCTCGTAACAATTCGCATCGAGTTACGCACAAGCGACGCGCCTCGCGTCTTTCAGCGCGACGAACGACTCTGTTCGTCCACTCTTCGACTAATAATCGTCCGAGCGACACTCGTTTTCTCCTATATTTTAGAGAATAAACTTTCTTTTCTCCTTTTTCTTTTGCCATTTCTGCACAACAACCATCTTTGAATGCCTCATCACTGTTGATTCATTCAGGAAAGATGATGATGAAACGAATCTAGACAAAGCTGCAATGAAAGGAAAACGATAAAAATCGATTAGACGTATTGAGCTCCTAATTTTTTTTTGGTACCGTTGGTTTTTTCCTGGATTTCCATCAAATTTTTGCGGATGACGCATTTTAGCGTAATTGTCCTCTAACAGTAGATATTTCATTGCACACGAATGGCCGTTTTCACAGCTACAGAGACGGAGGATTTCATCCGTTGTCTCGACAAAGTGACCTTATTTTTGCCGTGTACTTGAGGAAATATAGTTATTATTTGTGCTTCCGTATAACTACAAAATGCTTCGACGCTGTTGATTCGTTAGGGAAAGATGGTGCCAATATGAAATTAACTCAAGCTGCAATTGCCGAGGCTCTAAAATTTGGTACACGACTTATAAATAAATGAGGATGGTCGAAACATAAGAAGTACCATACAAACTGACAGGACAAGTCAAATTATTTAACCTTTGAGAATTGTATTTTGTGTGGCTGGTTCAAAAATTAAATTTATCATTTTGCCGCACCGATTGGAAAAATTATATTTCCTAATTCTAAAATCAATGTTACCTGCCCTTTATTGTTCGGTCGCAAGCAATGAATCTCAAAATTGCTCAGACGCTGGCACAGACCCTGTGTCAGCCAAGAATAATAAGGTTTGCGGACTACGGTTTCTCCTTTCTCCAGCCATTGCCGCACCGGCCATTAGGAAACATACAAAATGTTAGATTATCAAACATATTTTATATCAACTAACGATGGACATTTTTTTTTGCAGGTTCAGGAATACAAGGACTCCCTTAAGACTAAGGTAAGAAGCATAGAAATTCTTATTCTCATTCATTACTGTATTTTGTGATTATCAATTATCTACACAAAGGACACGGTTGAATTTTACAATTTTGTTGAAACCCCAAACACAAAATTATAAATGTTAATCTATGATTGAGAGTCAAGTTATCTTCGTGTTGACAAATTAAACAAATAAATCAAAGTTGTTTGAATATATTTCTGAGTTTATGTTTTGACTCCCTCGATGAACCTCAATGACTAGATATTTGTTCTGTTGTTTACAGGCTGAGCAACTACTCTTGAAAGGGTTTCCAGAGAAAATCGTCAAGCTCAATGAGCTTTTGGAAACGCCGAATTTCTACAATAGAGACTTGACCGAGGTACATCAAGAGCTGAACGTGCCCATTCCAGACCCGATAGTGCTCAACCATTCCGAAGATGGACCTAAGAGTAAAAAAATTAAGTTAGAGAATAGCGCGGAAGGCGGAGGAGCCACCGGAACTAAGGTCATGATCTTGCCCAGCGGCCCGATACCCTGCAACAAACCACTTTGTGATATAATTCGCATAGTCAAACCGTACATACTGCAACTTCTCGAAGACTCGAATCTCGTAAGTATCCGGCAAGATTAAAAGTAACGATAAATGTACACCAGCGATCCTAGTAATTTTCATATAATTACAACAATACTGACAAAAATTGTGTGTGCCGCAGTTGAAGATGTGGATTTCATTCATGATTCCCAAAATCGAGGATGGCAACAATTTTGGGGTATCGATTCAGGAAGACACGCTCGCCGAAATTCAATCCGTGGAGAGCGAAGCCGCCGCATTTTTCGACCAGATTTCAAGGTATTCGTTTGTTTCTTTACTCTACATTTTTTGCTTAGACATTGGACGGTACAAGACCCTGAGGACAAAAACACGATGACAAAGCGTCAGAATAAATGATAGGAGAAAAACATGGTAACCGTAAAAAAAAAAAAACGATGTATTTTCTAGGTACTTCATATCCAGAGGGAAAGTGGTGAGCAAAGTGGCGAAATATCCGCACATTCTTGACTACAGACGAGCGGTCCAGGAGCTCGATGAGAAGGAATTCGCGAGCCTGTGGCTAGTGATGAGCGAGGTGCGAAATCGCTACTGCTCGCTCCACGATTTGGTCATCAAGAACCTGGAGAAAATTAAAAAGCCGCGTTCCTCAAACGCGCAGTCCCTGTACTGAACAACTTGTATTTCGTCTGTACCGCGGTACATGACTGGCCCGTATTACATGGAGACGAGAATTAACAGCTTAGATAATAAAAAAAAGAGAACAGAGCCATTAGACCCAGAACGGAAAAAAAGCTTTGTCCACGAATTAAAAAAAAGACGTAATTTTTCGCCCGATTAGATTGAAACCAGTTAACGGAAACGAGGAATCGTGGATAAATACCTTTACTATAGTTAACATCGTTTGAATTTTCAATTATTAATTTATTCACTACACTAATCGATTGTATCGCATGTCATGTTCGCGCGGAAGGAACGCAATCCTTGTGACGGTGCTCGGGGTATCTGTTTGTCTGGTATTATCTGGCGTAACCGAAAAACGCGTATTTACCTGGGTATCTCTCGACGAGTGGTTTATACGTCTCAACTATAAACGTGTCATCGAAATCTGTGTATTTAATTCTTCTGTTAACCCGAATGCGACTCGACACGAATTTTCTACGCGCTGTCCTTCGTTCTCGAATGAACAAGGAGAAATTAAACAACTTCGTCTTATGTAAAATGGGTTTTATCATTAAAATATACATTCGATATAATAATACTCGTGTCCGTTTGACAACAGCGTTGAAAACAGCAGCACCATGACCATCGTTAATGCGTGATCCTTAACACGGCGATCCATCGCTTGACTCTCGAAACGCGACTGAGAATTCAACGTGATTTTATAGAAGAAAAATAATCATTTTAATTACGTCGTTTCAGTGGCCTCGGCCCATTTATTCCAATAAATAATGCACCTTCGCTTCTTCAACGATCGGTTGTACACAGAATATATAAATATATAATCGCATTGGTGTGTGTCCGGAAGGAGAAAATTGGTAGATACTCGCGTTGTGTGGAACGTTGTCACGCTACTATGGGAGCTGTAACGAACAAATCTCGCCGATATATTTTTCTTTCTCTTTGGTTCTGTAACACCGCGCGTAAACGCACAAGTACGAATCTCTTACTCATGTGCGTGATGCTCGGTTGTGGTGCGCAGAGTAACATTTTTCTGTGGGTCGGTAGCATCCCGGACGTCGGAATCACATTGATAGTTATTTCGTTCGTGTTTTGCGTGCGCTCGTTTCCTCGTCTCTCGCCACTCGGTGCGGTCTGCCCGAAGTTGAGTGCTTGGAAGCTATGGCGACAATTAGTCACGACATAGCTGCTTATCTGCCGATCAAGGAAATAACAACGCCCTTAGCGGACCGACCGACCACCGCGAAAATCGTCATGTTTTCACGGTAGTTTTCCCGGCCCCAATTAGACAATCCCATATTTTTTATTTTTTATTTTTTATTTTTTTTTTCGACAGTCGTGTGATTACCAAGGGAACGGAATGAAAATTCTGAATTACGTGACAATGAAAAAAAAAGAAGCATCACACTCACCGACGACACGAGAAAAAGTATGAGCAGTGCAATGCCCAGCCAGAAGTACCAGGCCTCCCAAAAGTGACGGGGCGGTTTTCGCTGAACCAAGAGGCAGCATTGCGGATTGCAGCAGCAGTAGAGGCAATACTTGTCCGTGGTGCAGGCGAACGGCTTTATCTCGTTGGCCTCCTCGCTCGTGTCGTTCCCCCTCAGGTCCAAATTGCACTCGTAGGCAAATCGAGCCATCGCAACGAACTTGGCATACTACCGATTTTTGCCTACCAAGCGGAACAGACGCATCGCCGAACGCATCTGCCTTCTTGTTATTTATTTCCAGCATTTTTTTAAATCGTATACGTGTATATTTATTTATCAGTGCAATGAACGGATGTGAGCCATTGAAAATAAAATGTATGGATAATACGCGGATAGGGAAGCGAGTAAGGCACATTTTCATATTTCTTTTTGTTGAGAATAAACTCTCGCGGTGCAATCACAGCTGATTCCACCGGTTGGCGGGAATAGTGCATTGCCTCTAGGACCGCTTATTGGCTACTGAACTCTGTCAACTAATGTGGTCTGCGGATTAAACAATGTGATATAAAATATAAAATTATATAGAGAATTATAAATGGTTTTGTGTTATGCGTGAAAAATGCAAAAAAAAAAACCGCAAAGAAAAGGTGATACTGAAGCTTACCGCGTGCTGGAACTAGCGAGATTATTCAGTTATTCACTGTTATCACTAGAAACGAGTTCGTTTGCGACAAGTGTTTTTTTTTTCGGTAGAACGTCCGCCGTGTTATCGGAACTCGCGTGGTACCGAATTTCGATGCAAGCTGCGCACCAGATTTTCAAAAGTCATTCCAGCGTCCAAGGTTTCACGCTTTTCCAGCTTGGTTTCGTGTTTCTCTCGGTTGCATCAAGCTCGCGGTACAATTGAGGCTGCTGATTCGGTCGTTTGGCGCGAAGATTACACGTCGCGGCCAACGTGGACTGCGAGTTAAACAACTCGTTTGAAATGCCGTCGATGCAATATGCCCGCACGGGCGGTCCGTACGCGCGAGCCGTCAGGTAAAATCGATACGACGAACGTCCGGCAAGTATTCACGCACGCTCGCAGATCGATATTCCCGCCACTGACCAGCCTATTAAGGCCATCGTATATGCGAGACACTTTGGCCTGCCCTCGTAATGCTGCAAGAAATTTGCTATGACTGGATATACGCTCGCGCCTCGACTTTTTCGAAGCCGATGGCCAGATACAATCGAGTTACTTCTTATTATTGATCAACGAACAACTCCGTGAATATTTAACTTGTTCGTTGATCAATAGCGGCCGATAAGCCGTCCGGCTTACCGGCCTCGTTGCACGAATTATTTCAGGGTCAAGTTGATTTCATGGAACATTTCAGTGGCTTTCGCGTGCGACACTCGTCGGAAAAACTTTTTCTCAACACTCACACTCACGTCGGAAAAACTTTTCCGAACTTGTGCTATACGATATTATACACCAAGAAGGTAAATTCATTGATTTCACAGTACGAAGTGTTTATTAAAACCTCAAAATTGTCTGTAATAGAAGGAAAAAAAAAAGAAAGAAAAAAGAAGGTAAACACAACATCTCCACGCTGGCAAAAAGTAGCGAACTCAAGAGTAGAGTATGATTAACTTAAGAATAAACTTAGCGCTAATATTGAGGAGTTTCGTGAGGCGGCGGCAAAGGCGGCGGACCCCTGGGCGGAAAGGGAGCGCGAAATTGCGGCGGTGGCGGGGGCGGCGGTCCACCTTGGGAGACGGGGGGAGGCGGCGGATGCCTCCAGCCGGGCGGAGGTCTGGGCGGTGGTGGCTGGTACTGTCCGTACTGGGGTGGACCACCGGCCGAAGTGGGCGGCGGTGGGGGCGGGAACTGACCCTGCGGATGCTGCGCCCAGTGAGGCGGTGGCGCCATCATCCGATGGCCCTGAGCCTGAGAATTGGGCACGGGCATCGGTGGGAGAGGGGGCGGCATACCCGGGGGAAGGGGAGGATGAGCGGACATGGACATCGGCGGGAGAGGAGGCGGCGGAATGTTCGAGGCGGCGAAGCCACCCGAGGGTGGCGGCGGGACCGGCGGCGGAGGCGGATGTCCCATCGGTTGCATCGGCGTCGCGGGCGGCGGTGGCGGCGGCACGACCATCCCGTGATGCATCACGTGATGCTGGGGATGATGCTGCTGCTGCTGATGCCCCATCCCCGCGTTCGGCATCGACATCGGCGCGAGCGGCGGCGCGTCGGCGAACAGCTGATGCGGTCTGTCCGCCTGGCTCAGCGGATTCTGAGCGGCGAGAAGCCGCTCGGCCGCGCTTCCGTGGCGCTCGCCTTTCGCGTCGCGCTTGAACGCGTACGACACCGATATCGGACGATTGCACAGGTACTGACCGTTCATCGCCTCGATACTCGCGTCCGATGCGTCGAACGACGCGAAATTTATGAACGCGAAACCCTTGGAATTCCCCGTCTCTGGATCTCGCATTATCTGAAATGTTCGTCGGAAACATCGTAAATATCGTTTTTTTTTTTACTTTTCAGACTTTTTGACAAATCATTTTCATTCGGTTTTTCTAGCTGGAGAATTAAATATTTTCTTGCGCTCGCGTTTACTTGTACACTTTGTTCAGAGAAAAATATAAATATACCTTTGGCGTTTGAAGTATCACCCCGAATGCACTGAATGTATCATACAGCAGTTTCTCGTCCACTTCCGGATCCAGATTTCCGATGAATATGTTGGCACCGACGTCGAGATTCTTTTGATGAGCGCTCGCTTTGTTGACACGAATCGGTTTGCCATAGAGCTTGATCATGTTCATGATCTTTATAGCATAATCCGCGTCTTCCTCGCCCATAAATTCGACAAATCCGTAGCCCTGATGCATCTGCGTCACGCGATCCTTTGGCATATGTACATTAACTGAAATGATATAGGAAATTGTTTTTAATCTTAATTTTCATACTGGCGCAAAGGCCAAATATTTGTCAGATTTTTTTGAAGCATCGTATTATTCTCTCACCAACGGGGCCGGACTGTACAAAGAGCTCCCACATAAGGGACTCTGTAACTTTGTCATCCAAGCCACCCACGTAAATTGTAGCATCTGAAAATAATAAAAAATACAACTGTCATTGAAATGGGTATCAGGGTATCAGTTTGTTCATTATATACCATATTTTGTATTTTTTAATTAAAAATATGAAATCTGTATGTCAATAATCTTCATTAAAAAAATCAAATACTCTGACAATTTTTTTTTAATTTTGATCAAAATTTTAATATGTACAAACATGGATAAACATAACCTCGATGTTACAAATACGTATTACAACAATTTCAGTCGCTGTACTGATTTAAGATGAAATGGAATTTGTCTAAGAGCTAGAGATAAAGGAGCTCGCAAGTAAATCGATTTAATTTGATACGTATTATCATAAAAATCATAATATAACGTTTGTCTGCGTGTAACGAACGTAACCTCTACGATGAGTTTCAAATGCAGTCGCAATCAGTTATTGGCTCTGAATTTAACGTTGCAGTCGGGTAAACGGTTTAAAAACGATGAGAGGGATGTGTTAGTTTACGCCGAGCCGAATTGTCAGGATATTTACCTTGATTCCGTTCAGCAATCGGACCGGCGGCCATGGTTCTGGCTCTTCATCCGCGGGGATGCAGGTACGACGAGCCATACATAAAGTCCGCGGGAAGGCGGCAGGACCAGGCGGGACGAGTACAATATTTTCTTTTGCATGTGATTGGCTTCGGTTTGTCGCTCTACAGCGACATCGTGTACGCTGCGGGCACGTTCTCAACTTTTAAGGTGGCGCTGCTTGCTGCGCGGGATTCGGAGTCGTCGCTTTTTTAAAAAGTTCATCAGTAACGGAAAACATTGTATATAAAAGGTTGATTCCTCATGATCACGTTTATGGACAAGGAAAAGTAAAACGCGTTCGTTTACGTGTGTAAAAATAGTATTCATATATATTTAAAATATGAATGTAAATATACAGTTCATTCAACAATCCTTGCGTAACATACGCAACAGTACAGCACCATGACTACGTGCAACGACTTCGACGGCCCGTTAGGGTTTATCCGTCGATTCAGTTCCTTTTTCTCATTCAAATATTTCTTACAAATACACCACCTGTCTTGCCGACTTGTGTTGGCTCAGTTGTGGCAACCGAGTTTCAAAGGACAACAATATAGTGAAAATGGCGGCAATTGTTATGCTGGCCACAACCGATACATCTAACTAAGCGACTTTTTATTACCGCTTATGAAATTTACCCATTTTCCTTTTCACCTAATAATAGAAGAGTTAAATTTTTGTCAACCGATTGAAAAAAATCTTAAATCTAGAATACTATAAAATTGAGTAAAAGTATATAAATATCTGGGAAGAGAAAGAGCATACGTCTAACGGCGTAGCACGTTAAGTGTTCTTGCAGGGATATCTTTGTTGCGGATGATCAATAGAATTTAAGACGGGATATTTTTTGGCAGTGATATTTAGACCTGGAATATTTTTGTTAAGCGTATTCTTTCATCGGATATTTTGTCACTGAGGCGTTCTATCGTTTTATCCTGAATTGATGTGGAATGTTCCCTAAGCATATACTTGTAGTTGTGACGCAAGCTCATTCACGGAGCGTTCACTAACGTATCCTTTTATAAATCTTCAGGCTCTCAGTTATATATCTATCTACAATATCTAAAAATATTGTAATGTGACAGAGCTATATATAACTGTCGCTCGTGAACCTATTACACAAGTTTAATAAAAAGATATCAATACTGCTTTAGAATGGTCAATATCACGGTTAATCTTATATCTAGATAAAAATGCAGTAACTGAGCAAGTGATTTGCAGGCAGCTTTAACATTATCATGACATTTGCGACTTACTTGCCAACGGTAATTCATCTTTTTTACTTTGGTCTCGCAATAATTGCATTATCAAAATGTAGGGAAAAAAGTCGATCTTATCGTAAGATTCTACGAGTTTTCTTCGAAAATACCGGGATTCAGGAAGAGGTGCTGGTTGAAGCCCAGGGATTTTACGGACGAAGTCTGTGCTTCGCCCTTCGGGGTTCGAATTCTATTGAGTCTCGCATCAACCTGGAACAAAGTTAAAAACGCGACGAATTCGTTTACAATTCGATTGTCAATCGCCGCTACAGATCGCACCGCTACAGATTCGATAGCGTAATTACCTGATGAAACAAATCTTGGATATGGAAGGTACACGCGAAATACATAAACATTTCGCAAAGTGCCTGTATGTACCAACTTCCATTATAAGAGTCTCGATAAGCCACGTGACCGGGCAGTGTCGAATGTACTATCAGCATGTCGGAGTAATTTCGCGTTTGTTTTTCAGTGCTCCCACTACCGTCCCTCG
The DNA here is from genome assembly GCA_963932165.1 of Pimpla rufipes. Lineage (NCBI taxonomy): Eukaryota > Metazoa > Arthropoda > Insecta > Hymenoptera > Ichneumonidae > Pimpla > Pimpla rufipes. Next base: position 4,802,328 of record OZ010636.1, on the reverse strand, counting down.
CGTCTCTGATTATTTCCTGTGTCCCGCTGCCCCTGCAATGAAAAGATTTTTCTTTTCTTTTTTTTCTTCAACCTACATTGCAAAAGAACATTAAAATTTACACATCGTTGTTTGTTTCGAACTTCCGAATTACGAACCGGCACGCCTGAAATATGAAGACTTTTGGCTTCTTCGCCAGGGACGGACAATTTTTAACCGTGAACATGTCTATAATATCCTGACAGTAGACTTTCTCGGCCCCTTCCACATCGTGATCAATTCCCTTGATTACACTTTTTACACTGCCATTGTACTCCTCCTGACCACCATGAGCGGATATTATTACAAAGCACGAGTCAACTTTGTTGAAATTCCGCATCGAGAACTCTCTGATGATTCTGTTGATTTCCTAGAATGACGATATTATCGCTTTAATCCCTTGAGTGCACTCCGAGTCACGTTGCTATCTTGAATTTGCTATCGGAACTTGACTTTCTTTTTCATTAGAGATTAACTCCGATGTTCGCGCCGTATGGTTCTAAGAATTCTAAGTTATTTATCGATGCCTCGAAGCTACTTTTCTGAACTCTCCACATCAATGGCCAAATAAAATTATTTGATAAGCTGGCTTTATTGTACAAACTAACGTTATATTGCCAATTTAGACCCGACACAAGAACTCTCCGCATCTTTGTATATACACATTTTTAGTATCGTCAAAAAATATTCCATTACCGCTCCGGTGAATCCTGCAGGAGGATCCGGCACAGTGACTTCAAAGCCCATGTCCTCGAACAGCTTTTTCAGATTGTCTTTGTCGTGTACGGCTGACTTCCTCTCATACTCAGTTATATAGTGTTGTATCGAGATAATCAGAACATAGCCGTGAGGCTTTGATCTCATACGATATCTTTGAATTCTTCCATCGTGCGGGACATCCATAAATTCTTTAGCGTGTTCAACCTTGATCACGAGGGGTTCTTTGGTAGTCAAGAAATCTGTCTCGGTGTAAAAAAGTCTGGAATTTTTTTTTTTTTTTTACGAAATTAATAAAAATATTGTTATTTCTCTTTAACAAAAGTAATGAAAAAATTATGTGTCTCGGGTAGAGCCTAAAAGTTTTGTAAAACAATCTTAAAGAAAAAGCATGAAAGAAAACGTACTCTTTAGAAGGTTTGGCACCTCTGTTATTCGACGTTGGGCCGTTATCGTTCACAGCATTCCCGTTTGACGGTTCAGGTTGATTTTCATCCAGTTTCATGGCAACTTCACCGTGGTTTGTTTCGCGCAAGCTAAGCAGAAGATTATTGAACGCTCGTGGCCCACGTGTCTTTATAGTTTCCAATATATCACGCACAGTGGCTACTTCGTGCAACGTTTCCTGTAATCATTGCAAATACAGTGTATTTACACCCGTCGCAATCCTCTTTAAAGCTCTGACACAAAAATGATCAGGATATTTTGTAAAAAATTATTATCATTTGAGGAAAAGTTGACTATTTTGCTTGAATGCTGCAGCCTGAATTCTATGACAAGCGCAAAACAAACAGACATTTTTGACTAATGGACAATAATTATTTATTTTTTCACTTAAGGGCATGTGAAACACTCGGTCGCGCACCTCAAAATTTCGGGAGTAGATTCTGACGCGAATTATGAACGGATCGACGTGAAAATTGAAACACAGACGCCAGTACTTTGCACCGAGGGAATGAATTAGTCAGAATTTTGATTTTCGGAAAAACAATCAAATGGCGTTGTTTCTAAAATTGCAGCTATCTCTCTCGCACTCACGTGTCACGTGGTACATGTTTCACATTCCCTTAAACTTATGTAAATGTAAATTTATTTAAGTATGAAATTTGACAGAGCTAAAATTTGACAGAGCTGAAATTTGACAGAGAAGTGAAAGAAGTGATGAGCACGATTTATTGTACAGAGGCTGTGCAAAGTTATAGTGTCATTACCGTCCACCTAGGAACGTTTACGTCATCCTCGTTGAAAATTCGGTTGTGGAGTAGTCTCGGCCACAACTTAGTCATGTCGATCAAAGGAGAAATATCGTTGCAATGACGGTCGATTTTCGCGCGGTCCCGGTAATCCATCGTGATGTCAAAACAGCGACGCGGTCCGCACGTGACACTTAATAAGCCCGAATGCAAATAATGCACAGGTAGTACAGTACCTGGTGAGAACTCGACAAAGAGTGTTAGTGCGGCGTAAGGCCGTGCGAGAAGTGGGAATGGCATGAATGAGCGCGGGAAAGACGGAGATCCGCGGCTTTGTGCCTGGTGAAGCGACGGATCCTCTCGAGCCATCTCCGGAACTCTAACTATTTACTCGTGGGAATCTACTACGATTTTCTACTGTCGGCTGTTTCTAAAGTTTGCGATCGATAGATCGCAAATTTTTGAAAAAATAATATCTCGCTCACATCGACGGCTAGTAAAAGGATTTTCTTCGCTTTAATCTCAATTGGTAATTTTCCTACAGACGGGTGTAACGAACGCGTTCAACGTGTTTTTATATTATATCGTGAGGCGTGATTGGCTTTACCGTCGATAACACAGATGGCTCCGTTAACGACAGAGTGAAAGATTCTCCGCTGCTCGGACTGTGATTCGGACGGAAGATAATTATCATGATCCATAACTGCATTCGTGATTTCGTGATTCTTGCTTTTTCACGCAAAACGCTTGTGGTAAAGAGGATCCTATACGTATTACGAACACATGGAAAATAAGTTTTCGATTGTTCGATCGACATTCGAGGGAGGAAAATTCTCCGGAGGCGTGAAAAGTGAGTAAAACAAAGGAAGGAGTCAGGGGTAGTTTCCATGCACGCTCGTTTGAGAATATATTATTTTAAGAAAGAGCTTGAGACCTTGAGTCTCCCGTTAGCGACAAAGCTCGACTCGCAACCGGGACAATGCAGCTTCTTGGTAGATCTTCAACGTCGGAAACTCCCAGCGCGGATCTCTCGACCCGAGTGAATTCACCATTTCGGAATGTTGTTGACAATCCCAGCTGCGCCAGGTTCACCGAGGGATTGTGCAACGCTCGCTGCACTCGTTGTCGAGCTTTCAACGCCGATACTACACTGGGAAATGTGTCGGTTCGTGCGACAAAACGCCTCGTGAAATATCAACGCGCCGCCGATGAATTATCGCGAAAATTAGCAGACACGAATGAATCGTCACGACACGCCGAAGGGCACTCTCCGAGTATTTCCTACAAACGCGGGATGCTCCATATTTTTCCACTACACTCGTGTTGCGGATTCAATGCTGACGAATCGGCTGACGAATAATATACTCGATGATGCAAGTCCACCAGCGGACACTAAAACGCTTTTCGAACAGCAGCCGGCTGCGAATTCACGTCCGCATGTAGAAAATAGTCGGTTCTCTATTTCTCGCCGCGGAGTCCAGGCCTTTTTGTCATGCTAAACGCGTATTCCATTTATTTTCACGATGTAGGAGTTAATTTTATTGTAAACACTCCGCGACAGTGAGAGAGAGGGGGCGGGAGAGAGAGAGAGAGAGATAGGCGCCTGAAGGCATAGCCAAATATACACGCTGAGCTCGCGCGGTAGCGGCGATTCGCGCTCGTCCGTGTCCGTCCGTGTGCCTGCCGATCTTCCGACTTTAGCCCCCACTCCGCCCGTACTACCCGTCTTCGCATCTTTTCCGAACCAACGCGAAAGCCCGCAAACGCCCGCAGCGAGTCACCAAACCTTGCTTTGGCGTTGCTTTCGATACTTCGCTTTTTCTTTTTTTTTTGTCTTTTTTTTTGTATATTGTTATTTCATTTTTCTTATTCTATTATTTTTTGTTATTGTTATGATTACCTGGTTTGTTACTTTGCCATCTATATTTGTTGTTTTTCAAGGGCTTGTCCCGTCCATTGTACAAAAAATAAAATAAATAAATATCTCGTAATTCGACAAGCCGACGAGCATCTCATTGAAACAATAGTCTCAGCGTCGCGACTCCCGGCCAAGTTATTCTTTTTTACATTTTCTTGTGTTCTTCATTTTTTTTCGCAAAGCAAAAGAAAAATTTGTCTGGGAAGATAATTATGTGCTTACCACAGCGATTATTATTCCAACCAATAAATAAATTATCATACGCTTATTTATTCGCCCGGTGTTTACCGCACGACTCGCGTTCAGCAATTTTTCGCAAAAGTCGAAAGACCAACCGCGTATCCCAGAAACGCAAAAGTAGTAGAGAGATGAGAGAAAAAAGCAATTGCACAATTGGCAATAGTCTCCCGATTTCGAGATAAAAAGGGGTGGATAAAAAAATGACGTTGAGCCGTATAATGAGGAGAATGTCGCGCGCGGCGCTTGTGCGCTTGTGCGCTTGTGCGCGCGAGAGCGATAATTTACAGGCGGGGAAAGGGAAAGGGCAGCTCGTAAAGGGAACACGATGCGGCGGTGGGATAAGCAATAGGGGCAGAGGGAAGGAGCGAGCGAACGAGCGATATACACATACGTAGCGGCGGGTGTATATATAAAAGCAGCGCGTGATATTGATTTCGCATGGTCGCATCCAGCGAGGCCGCACCCTTCGCCGCCACCCCCGTGACCCGTTGCGGGTTCGGCCAGCGACTTTTACCGTCCAGATAAAAGATACAAAAGACGTTGACTTTTCGAACGTAAAACCTCTAACGAATGACCCTCGGCTATACACGCCGAACGCCTTCTGGCTATATAAAACCTACCTCGCCTTCCTTTTCGCACGCTAACACCAAAGTCCAAAGAGGTTCCTCCGCGCGCACCTCACGACGATGTAACAACCACGCGGGCTTATCAACCTCCGCGACGCGGTTCGTCTTACAAATCTTCACCGTATACGGTTTACCCAATACCCATTATTTTCCAACAAAAAGCTTTTTCCGACGGACAAAAAAAATTGTTAAAAAAGAGAAAATTTAAATAGTAAAATTAAAAAAAAGGAGAGCGTCGCCATTGCGCGCGTGACGGAAAAATCGACCTTCGTTCGCGTCTTCAGACTCGTTAGTCATCGGATTCTCCAATGAAACTCGCGTATCCCGGGTGGCTCGGTGATTCGCGGGGAGTTTCCCCTCGGCAATCCTGCGCAGCATCCCTCCTCGTATGGACCACCTCTCGAGAATAAAATGGCGGATCGACGGACGACGCGTCGTTCGCGACCTTGCGTCGGAATCTCCGCAGCTTCCCCGTCCGCGAATTTCGAAAGCGTTACCATTTTTTTTTTTTTTCGTCGCGTTTTTTCGTCCCGTTGATGCGGTCGTTTCGAGGGCGTCCGCCCTGTTTTATTTTGTTCCGTTGGTCGCGGTGCGACCGTTTGGTGAGAGTCGAAAAAAAGAGTCTGAGACTCCTCGTGGTCGGGACATCTCGATTTTCACGGAGATATCCAGCTCGGTGCGGCGATAGGTGTCGCGCGATAGGCTGTCGCGGCCCCCGACGACCCCCGGGGCTGACGTCACCGTCAAGCTTTGCAACGCGGTATCAGCAGGATCGAAGCCGCTCCGCGCTCGAACCGACTAATATGGCGAGACCGGTCGCGTATAGTCCGCGATCCGGACCTTCGCTCTTTGGCGCTGCTGCTGCTGCTGCTGCTGCTGCTGCTTCCAACGCGCACCTTCTTTATAAATCATATACACGGAAGGGCGAGAAACGAAATGAAATCCAAAACAATCGCGGTTCACGGTGAAAATAGCTTTTCTCACTGTTACCAAAAATATGCCTATTCATATAAGTATATTTTATTTTATTTTATTTTTTATTTATTTTTTAATTTTTTGTAGAATGGACGGGACAAGCCGTAAAAGGCGTATAGGTGGTAAAAACATTTCATACGGATTTTACTATCTTTTACCGCACCAGCTCGAAATATTTTCTTCACGGACGAGGTCGAATGCAGGCATTATACGCGACACGATACGCAAGTACATCGTACACGCGTCGATGTATCGCGTACCTGCAGCCGAGGTACTCGTAAGTATAGACAGGTAGCGAAATGATTGTAATATTGAATGCGGCAGGCGGCGTACACACGCCGATATTATTAATAGACCAGATAAATATCCAGTAGCCGAGGCCGCGAGCGGCACTCGAAGCATCGCGCGGGTCGGCCGTGGCGTGCCGATCAGCGTGTTCTTTCGCGCGGCTCCCGCTCCCGTAATTTGCGTTCGCGTTGCGCCGCCGTTGCAGCGTGTCTATATCGATACGCTTCGCAACGTCCCGCGCTATGCGCCACATGCCCATTCGTGATACACCGACTCGTCACGTGTAGCGCTTGCTACGCGAGTCAGGCGGAATGGCGCCACCGTGAGATTCTCGCCACGTGGTTTTCATTTAAACCACGCAATTAGCACGTGCGATATTTCCGATGCCGCTCAGGTATCCCAATAAGCTCGAGTCGCCGTAAATAAGACGTATACAAATCGTTTTTCCATCAGCCGTGCAAAAAGATATAGATATAGTCGTTCCAATCTTACATAGTGTGCAAATATACTTTGAATTTTCGCAGCAAGATTTTCAATCATTTTTTTTTGTAATTAATAAAAAAAAATAGAGAAACAAAAGAAATGGTAATTCGACAGGATGCAAGCCAAGCCGCGCTCGTCTCTCGTTTCGCCGCACGCTCGAGGACGCGCCGACGCAGCTCGATCTACGCGTGTCGCACGGCGCGCGCAATCCTCGAACGCGCCGCCGCCGCCACACGCTACGCGCTACACTGTTAAAAATTTGGTGTTAAAAACTACACTAAGACGGTGCCTATATAGGTCCACACCAATCACGGTGATAACGAGCGGTGTTAAGACAGTGTAAAACACCGACTTTGCACCTCAAAAGTTCGGAACTGCCGTTTTTCGTGAATTATGAACGGATCGAAGCGAAAATTGAAATACAGACGGCAGTAGTGTGAATCTCGTTATGAAGTAGTCAGAATATTGATTTTCGAACAAAAAAATTACAGATTAATTACCCACAGAAGGAATCTGTAATGAAAAATTCGATTTCTTTTTCAATTTTTCGATAAAAACTGAGAAAAGCGACTAATTTATTCACGAGATAATAAATAATCACACACGATACGTGCATTCATGCCCTTATAGCGAAAAGTGTTACGACGTTTTGTCGATAACGTAGGAATAAATTTAACGAAACGGCTGGTGTTAATTATACACCGTAAAAAGTGTTACTATTAACATTGTAACAAGTAACACTAGGAAAAAGTCCACACCAGCAGCGTTTGACACCGTATATTTTTAACAGTGTATACCCACGTATAGACGGTATTAAAAGAAAACAGCGCGCCGGATTTGCCGCTGCGCACCTGCGCCAATCTAGACCTCGCCGTCGGTATCCCGCGACGCGCGAACGCGCAGCCGCCCCGGGTTTATCCGGTTTGCCTCGCTAGTCACTCGTCCTCGCCATCAGCGTCGAGCGCGCGCTCGCTCGCTCGCTCGCTCGCTCGGCAGGCACTACAGATATTACACACACCGCACCGCAGTCCCTTTGATTCTCGACTGTGCACGTCGCGAATGCGCGGCTATTCGTGCATATGCATGAGCTCGCTAATGTCCTTTCAATAATAAACCGCCAAGCCCGAGTGTTATACTCGGACGTCGCAGCCACATTACGATGCGCGCGGCCGACATGTTTTTCGTCTCCGCATCGTCGACGATTCCAAGAGAAAAATTGTTTCCGCGCTGGGATATCGCGTGTTTATCGTCGATTGTATTGCCGGGCGACGGACAAACGGACGAACGGACAAACAACTTTCCGAAATATATGTTTAAGATAAGAGCTGCGCTTTGTACAATGATTATGATAATCGTTTCGTTGCATTGAATATCGAAATTCTCGTCAACATCGTATCGTCGCGCCCGCGAAATATTATCATTGCGAAATATTAATTAGCCAGCGTGCACATCGAGCGTGGAAAAATGTTCGCCGGAGGATCGTAAAAAATGAAGTTAATCGTCGACGGAGAAACGAACGATTAAAAAATTGATAAGCGCACGGAATACACGAATATGCAGATATATACGAATGCCGCGCGAGTGCGAGGGAAATGCGCGTGAAAAGAAAAAAAGAAAAAAAATGGGTACAATCGCGCGAGAACCGATCTGGAAATATCGTCAGTCCCGAGCGATAAGACGCGCCGAATTTATCATCGAGAGTCAGACTTGAAACGGTCGGATATATTGTGCGTGCTCCGATCGTCGAGAGCCTCGTTTTTTCCACACGATTGGCTGCACAATAAAAGGGGAGAGAGAATTAAAGAAGAAAAAAAAAATGGTAATCCGAAGGCGCTCGAGATGTATGAAAAATAATTTGGTTGGCCCCGAGAGCGCGCTTACGCAAAGGATCTCTCTCCTCGCTCCCGGGCGTCGTTCGTCTTATCACCGAACGACAAGTTACGAGAGTCTCTCGAGCGCGCGCGGCCGATAGGATGTTTACTCGGTGCCTCGCAGCGACCCGAATCGTCCTACCCTGTGGACTCGTGACACGATAACCTTTCTCTTTCTCGCTCTCGCGCTCGGACCTTCCTTCGAACCGTCCGCAAAGACGCCTCGAGTCGTCCCATGGAAACAACCGATAATCTCGTGTGCTATAAAGATCGCGATAGCTGTGTTTTCTATACGCATTCAAATATATTTAACGAGAGTGAGAGAGCTTTCTCGAGAAGCTTCGGCGAGCGAGCGCCGCGATGTCCTCGTCGTCGCGAGAAAAATCCTATCCAAGCCCCGCTTAGCCGCGAATCAACGGGACTTTGCCGTCCTCGTGTTTATTCGCCACGAGCTCGGCACACAGCTCGTGGCGAATAAACAAACAAAATAACATTTATTTCGTTCAAATGAATTTTATTTATTTGAAAAAAAAATAAAAAATTTAAATTTGAAAAGTTAAAATAAAAATAAAAAATAAAAACTAGAATTAGAATAAAAAAAATAAAAATAATTTTTTATTTTGTTCAGTGCTTCCGATCGTACGGAAGACTGACCACTTTTTTCTCATGAAAAAAGAGGACCCGGTATTTTTGCCACATCGAAGATCGCAGTCCCTCCCCGAACCGGTCGTGAATTGAGTATCAGGAAATCGGCACCTTTGCCCGCTTATCGAGGTCAAGAAAATCGTGACTCGCGCGAGGAGCCGCGAACGTGCGTCCTACAGGCAGCTCGTATGCCATTTCCATTATGAATATCGCGGAGTTTCGAGCGCTCCGCGACACACCAAGTTCTTTCTTATTTCAATTTATTTTCACACCGACGAACAACTCATATTCATTTTTCCAACAGGTTTAACATTTTTTTTATTTGATCCAAATAAATCCTATTAGGCCGGCTATTAAATAGTTTAATTTATTTAATGGCCGAAAAGAAAAATCAAGTCGCCCGAAGTGTTGTTTTTTTTTTTTTTTTTTTTTTTTTTTTTTTTTTTTTTTTTTTTTTTTTCGTGGCGAAAAGTCGGAGAAGATACGGTGTAAAATGCCAAAGAAAAAGTGTCGAGTCACGGTTTCAAGTTGCTTATCCGAGAGTGCAACATGCGCGGAGTCGTTGTCACTGTATAGGTAGGTGATATATATGTTGTAAATAGTAGACGAGATACATAGCGGTGTATCGCGGGGTGCGCGTTGCACTAGCGCAATAGCGAGCGAGCGTCGACGTAATACAACATAAGGCCGTGCGCGCTCGAGTGAGGGAACGAGCCATGTTTTCCGGCCTCCGGGAGAAGGCAAAGGTTAATCGAGGGACGGCCGGTATTGTAAGTATGCGAGTCCTCGATCCGTGGATCGCACATGAGTAACGAAAAAAAAAGAAAAAAGAATGGGCGAAAGAATATATATGTACGTACACACGGCGTATCCGTGGTATTCATGTAGAACACTCGAATGCATGTATAAACTTTGCTCGCCCATTATGACTGCAAATATTCATAAGTCCTCGATCGTCGCGCGATATAAACCCGCGTATTATGCACGCACCTTGCGCTTCGAATTACGGAAAATACGCGATACGAGAAATTCGAACCGATAAACCGAAGATGATTTTCAAATCGTCTACGTTTTTTCGAGTATCGAAAAAAATGATTCGCAAGACACGGTGTTGGAAAAATAATGTCGAGAACCGTTTTTTTTTTTTTTTTACAATCGTCTTTACGAGTAATATTTTTAACCAGTATTAAAGCCGTATTATGCGGACGAAAAAAAAATGGAAAAAATGTTATATAATTTTTTCGCGTATTTTTTTTTCCAGTATTTGAGGCTCTGTTGGTAAGACTGTCGAGCGAGTCCTCGCATGCGTTTCAACGCGAATCGCAAGACGCGCGATTGCGCTATTCGCACTCGTCGCGAGAGAAACGCGAAGCGAGAACCTCCGACTCTCGACACGTTCTCCGATTGACCAATGCTGCCAGCCACCGCAGAGGTGCGCGACCGAGAGGTCGAGGGCCAGCCTACATATTCATTGAAAACGCGGCTTGCGCGACTTGCTTCCGGCGCTGCCGCTACGTCTTCGTCTCTCTCTCGCTCGCGAGGCTTAATATACCGTTGCATACATTTCCACCTAACGTGGGCCGTGATGTGTTTTTTTTTTTTTTTTGTAAATTCAAATGCGTTTATGACATCCGTGTAGCGGGGCCAGGATGCATTTATATACTCGCGTCTCCTACGGGTCACGATTTTCCTAACCTCGATATACGGCCGATCGAAAGACTCCACTGTCGGAAATTACATTTTTCTTCCCAGAGATCGGCGTTTTTTTTAAACAACTTCTTACCAATTTTTTTTATGACAGTCACCGCATTGCTCGATCGAATTTCGATTTTTCGGACAACCAATTTTTCGAATTCGATTTTTCGAACTTTTTTTTTTCTTTTTTTTCGGAAAAAACACAAGGGGGACGACTTGGAAAAAAAAAAATATGTTGCAAAGTCAAGTGGGTGCGCGTATGTTAAAAAAGAGTGCAGGAACGTGAGCCGTTATATTTTGAATAATTCGTGTACGAAATGAATATCTTTGGCGAGTGCGTCGTCGTCGTGGTCGTCGTCGTCCGACTGTAGGAGCTGCACGTGCAACGCAGCATGTAACTGTAAGTCGAGAGCCCGGTTTGGCGGCAGCGCGCGCCGCACACGACTACGGCGGAGGCGCAACACAACGACGGTCCCGCGTGTAGTATGCATAGCGCGAAAGATTCCTCGACGGATCATCATTGCCATCTACGTATTTATCCAATCGGTACGGCGGTGGATTCGTTCTTTATACACGACGAGCGCGACACTCCAATTTCGCTCGCCCGACTGCGGCAGCACCTGTGGCTCATCGCCGTGCAACGTCGCTCTCGCGATTAAGGATATGTACGAGCGCCAACTGTTCGATTCGCATTAATTCGAGAAAAGTCCGAGAGAATTGCAAACACTTCTCGATGGTCTGAAAATTTGAAAAAATTCATGCACACTGCGAAGGTACTGAAAATGTTAATTTTGCATAACAATAATTCTAAAATGTTATCAACAAATTGTACATATTTTCCATACAAAAAAACACAAATTTCAAAGATTAGATAAAAATCTGAAAAAATTATACGCATACAGAAAAATGAAGGAATCATTTTCATGGAAAAAAAAATTGGGTCACCGAAATATTTGTTAAACAATTTTTTTAAATTAATTTCTTAATACCATTTTGGAATTATTATTATGGAAAATTAATATTTTCAGTACCTTTAGTGTGCATGCATTTTTTCAGATTTTCAGACCATCGAGAAGTGTTCGCAATTCTCTCGCACTTTTCTCGATTTTATGCGAATCGAATACTTGGCGCTCCTAACATTTTTACCGTGTTTTGAGGCCGAAGATGAATAAAAAGTCGTCGAGTCGCGTTGTTTGCTCGCGTGCGCGGTCGATACACGCCAAGTTGGTCCGAAGAAATTTCGCGCCGTTGGGGGAAGGGGGAGATGTGGTTAATTATATGCATGGGAGAGTTTTAGACGTACGTGATCGAGTAAGACTCGAAGATTATGGTTATACGTACGACGCAGTCCCTTCGGGCGCTGCGATAATTGTTAATGGGACGAAAAGGATAAACATAACGTTGCCGAGCTCTTGGGCTCCGCCTCGCGGGACTATCGCATCGCGAAACGTCCCGCTCCTCGCCGCACCGACAAAAGTACACGGAGACAAGGATCTGATACTTTTTACCATATCTTTATCATATATCGAGAAGAACTAGAACGATGAGAATTTTTACCACGAAATATCGTAAAAAATATTATATATATACACTCAGCAAAAAAATTAAGGGAGCAGTTAAATTTTACCGTTTTTTCACTGATTTTTGAAGCGCTGTAAGTTTGTGAAAAATGATCGAATCGTAATAAAACAAAATGCGTTTTAAAGCTTCATATCTCTAGTTTGAAAATCAATGCAGTCTTTTTTTTTTTAAGCAACACGCTCGGCATGAACCTAAGGAATAGCGGGAAGGAAATTTTCTCAATTTTTTTGTCGTTTTCAAAGTCGTCCACGGGCACAAAAAATTTTTTCTGGCTTTGTCAATACTGGGGCCCTTTAGCCTGGTTCTTCAGCTTCAAAATGGTGTTTTGTTCATCTCTGTACGACCATTTGTCGCTGAGATATGGGCATTTAAAGGAAAAAGGAGCTTTTTTCGTAGATCATCAATATCTCATGAACTAATGATCGCACAGCGAGCTAAAGGTAGGTTTTGTAAACTGGAAGAAATGCTCTAAAAGTACCTTCTGGTACTTTAGAGATTTTATTTTTTTAAGTAACCTTAATATTGATTTGAAAAAGACCAAAAAAATGGACTTTTTCCCCGTTTTGGAAAATCCACGTCAACTTGGCAGATATTGCCATAATGACTCATGTTTTTAGGATTTTTTTTAGTTCAATACATGCCCAACGACCCCCCAAGATTAAAAAATGTATGTGCTGAACCGTTGTTTTTTCCCGAAGCGTCAAAGTTTTATAAAAAATTAAAGGAACACTTATTGTTCCTTAAATGGCATTTAATGATGACTAAAATTAAAAAAAAACTTTTCCGTTGTTTTTCTCACGGTTTCGCAATAACTACTCTTTTAATCTTTGAAAAAGAGAAAAATTAAAAATTTTGAATTTTTCTGAAAAAAAAAAGTTCGTAGGCATTTTTGTTTTTTTTTTTTGTTTTTCATTTCAAAGATTGTTCATAAGAAATTGTGAGAAAAATACCGGTTTTTAAGCAAAAAAATTCAAAATTCTTAATTTTTCTCTTTTTCAAAGATTAAAAGAGTAGTTATTGCGAAACCGTGAGAAAAACAACGGAAAAGTTTTTTTTAAATTTTAGTCATCATTAAATGCCATTTAAAGAACAATAAGTGTTCCTTTAATTTTTTATAAAACTTTGACGCTTCGGGAAAAAACAACGGTTCAGCACATAAATTTTTTAATCTTGGGGGGTCGTTGGGCATGTATTGAACTAAAAAAAATCCTAAAAACATGAGTCATTATCGCAATATCTGCCAAGTTGACGTGGATTTTCCAAAACGGGGAAAAAGTCCATTTTTTTGGTCTTTTTCAAATCAATATTAAGGTTACATAAAAAAATAAAATCTCTAAAGTACCAGAAGGTACTTTTAGAGCATTTCTTCCACTTTACAAAACCTACCTTTAGCTCGCTGTGCGATCATTAGTTCATGAGATATTGATGATCTACGAAAAAAGCTCCTTTTTCCTTTAAATGCCCATATCTCAGCGACAAATGGTCGCACAGAGATGAACAAAACACCATTTTGAAGCTGAAGAACCAGGCTAAAGGGCCCCAGTATTGACAAAGCCAGAAAAAAATTTTTTGTGCCCGTGGACGACTTTGAAAACGACAAAAAATTTGAGAAAATTTCCTTCCCGCTATTCCTTAGGTTCATGCCGAGCGTGTTGCTTAAAAAAAAAAGACTGCATTGATTTTCAAACTAGAGACATGAAGCTTTAAAACGCATTTTGTTTTATTACGATTCGATCATTTTTCACAAACTTACAGCGCTTCAAAAATCAGTGAAAAAACGGTAAAATTTAACTGCTCCCTTAATTTTTTTGCTGAGTGTATATATGTTAGAAATTCTCATAGTTCTCGTACTGTTCGTCGGGTGGCGGCTATGGCGTTTCAATACCAGGCGCGTTGGTAATTTTTACTATAGCGTCCGGTAAATTTTATCCGATCCTTCTCTCCGTGATAGCGGCGCTCGTCGACCTCGAGCCGCTTCGATCGCTAACCATCCTGCGCTCTGCTCGCGGTCGACTAAATACCTGGGCGGACAAGCGTCGGCGAGCGAAACTCGGAAATAAGAAGCAGGAAAACCGTGAAACGTCAAACATTTTGTCGAAATACATTTTCGTTGGTTTGAATGTGTAGCGCGAATCGTCGCCGAGCGGCGGGTTTCTCGACACGTGGCCGCTCGGCCAAGTTCGTTAACCGCTCGCGATAAGGTCAGGTTAATTTAATTCGGCCGGATTTAAATTGCGCTCTCGGGTGTCCCTTTGGTCCGCTGCGCCGCTGTGCCGCTGCGCGCGGATATATTTCACCGCGCGACGGCGCACCGAGCGAAGGTAACATTGCGCGCGGCTAGACGCGATTGTCGATCCGTCTGCCATTGAGTAGCGAGCGAGGCTCGGTACCGCTGCTGCCGCTGCAGCCCTCCGGGATTGCACGCTCGGCCACTCCCCTGCGCCGATGCGCTCCGCGACTGACCCCGTCGAGTTCCTCGACCCCCCTGAGACACCCGCCAATGCAAACGGTCGAAATCAATTGCCGAATGACTGCGAAAAATAGTCTCCTCGAAATTTCTCCGTTCAGCCGAATGATCAACGAAAAACGTTGATTATTCGGGATTTTCGGGGGGGGGGGGGAATGGGAAAAATTGATGCTCGTGTTGCGGGGTCAGTGTCACTGGCTTGCGACGGTCCGAGCGGGCGCGTTGGGTTCGTTGACTGGGGCGAGAGCGGCGCGGCTCGTCTCGGCGCGGAGCTCAGCGAAGCTAAACTCGAACCGTCGAGAAGTTGGACCGGTTGGTCGAGCGGCCGAGCGGCCGAGCTCTCGGCAAGCGCGGTTCTCTTCCCATCTCTTATTTTATCCTCGGCCTCGCTTCGTCGACGTCCAGGCGCAGCACCTCTTCGGGGCTCTTTCGCGGGCTACGGGCCCCCACAGCTTCAGGCGGCTCTGTCGGAACGAAACCTGCCGCGGGGACACACGACTCGTTTTCTCGCCCTCGGCCGTATCGACGCGATACGCGAGCGAGCCGCCCGCGGGACACCACCTTCCCGAACGTCCCACTTCGGATTTTTAGGTAGCCGGACTGTCGGTCGTCTTATCGCGAAACCAGAAAAAAAAAAAACGATCATGTTGAAGCTTGCATCGTTGGAGTACAAAGAAATTCAGAAAAAGAAAATTCTAATTAAACAAAATGACGAAAATAGGTATAAAAAGTCACCACAGTAACTAATTGTCACGATGAATGACAACCTAACACCTAATTTCCACCTAACACCTGACACCTAATTTCATTATTTGGGTCAACTGAAATTAATTTTTTTTACGAATTCCGTTTTACGAGGGCCGAGTCATCAAAAAAGCTCTTGGAAAAATCTTTTTTTTTTTCGGTGATGCTTTTTAAATATTTGCTTCGTTTCGCGGCAAAAAGTTGGTTGCCTTGACTGTAGTTAAAATGACACTGTAGGGACTGTCTCCTCTCCATAACGATCGGACTGAGTTTATTTCTCAAATGGTGGGAAGAAATGCCGCTGGTTCGCGTCGTCCTGCGTAGAATGACACACGATGGAGATTTCGTGAGGAGGAGAGACGTTACACGTTGTCCGTCATCTCTCACGTGTCGCCCCCTTTATCGCTCTCACGTCTTATCGTTTAGATTCTTATCGCTTCTCATTCTACTTATAACTCCCGCGTTAGTAGCGATAAGAACGCGCGACTGGTGGTTATTAGGCGTGAGATTCTCACGAACCGAGCAATCGCAGGACTCGTCGTCGAGAAAAACGAAGAAAAGTCGTACCTATATCGGGATCAGTCGACCGGATCTTCAGCGATGTACAGTCGTGTGGTACATAAATACGGCGTTAAGTATGTGCGATTCGACTGAAACAAAATGTCGCTCGGTATGCTAATTTATTCTCATTTAATTGCCACGGTATAGAATATATCATTTGTCAATTATTCTACACACGGTTTATCTTCCCACTCAACTTAAAAATTTTTTTTTCGTAAAACACTATCGCGTTTGGAAATAAATTAATGACGAATTCGTTGTGCACGAGGAAAAAATCGAAACAGAGTGTCGAACATTTTGAAAAAAATTAAAAGTCTTCTCGCACGATTTTTCGCAATTTCGTCGCTCGACTAAAATCGATAAATGTCAAACAAAGTCAAAAATTGATATTCCTTTTCTCTGCAAATAATATTAGCCGGGGTAAACTTTACAAACGTTGCAACGAGTTGCGGGCAACGAAATGCATATTTCTCAGATGCAGCTTCTTTATTAAGAATGCAAAGCGTGATGTTCGAGGAGGCGGAGGAAAAAAGTGGGCAGTTGGACGGGGTGCGGGGAGAAAGGTCAAAGGACTCGCGGTGTGTGTCGAGCGCGCGCGCGAAGCTGCGATGTATATTGGATTAGCCGCGCGCGGCGTGGAAGGTGCACAGAGAGGGTAACGGCGGAGCTAGGTTTGGTTGTCGATGGCGTAGCCACTGCGCCCGTAGCAGGATCGCAGCGGCCGGCGTCGTGTGGCGTGTGTAGCGGCGGGAGAACCGGGTGCGGGGTGAAACTGGGTCGCACGCGAGCCGCCTCGCGACTCTCGCGCGCGCACCGAACACACCTCTCGGGCTCTCCTTATCACGAGTCGTGTAACCCGGGGGGTTCCCAACTTCGTCGTCGTCGTCGCCGTCGCCGTCGCGGGGGTGGATTCACCGCGTGATCCGAGCCGAGCGACCGAGCGGGTGCGCCGCCAATTCCGTCATTCCGTATCCTTTTTTTTTTAATTTTTTTTATTCCCTCCCTCAACGAGCCGCAGTTTCCTCGCCTCGGTTTTTCGCATCACGACAGCCGGAGCGGAGGAATATTATTAGGTAGGCTGCGGGAAGGAATAATTGACATTAGGAACAAAAAATAGGAAGTTAAAAAAAAACACAAAAACGGTATTGGCTGCGTTGAGCCACTGCGAAAAATTCATCGGTGATATTCCGAGACAGTCAGTGGCAGTTGGCATTTTAAGGGGTTGGCAACGAAACCTATACTCAATTCCACCTTGATCAAAGGATCTTGGAAACATTAGCATATCAATGTGGTAAACCCATCTTCGGTGTCGTCATCCCGATTACAATTATGAGAATTAACGAGGGTCCGTATCGTGTATACGGAAGTTAGGTTTGGATGGTTGAAAAAAAAAAAAAAAAAAATGTTTTACTGTAATTACATAGGCGTTGGTTCTCTCGTAAAAATATGTCAGTTCTCGTCCAAGTTTTCGACGACAGAGCCAAGACGACCGTGCCGTAAAAAAGTCGGGAAAAAAGGTAATAGGAGAGAAGCAAGCCGGCCGTTCCCGTGGTAGGCGAGTCTCTCGAGTGCAGACGAAAACGCAGCGCGTACACCGGGAATGTCTTTGCGTTATATATACCGTAGGCGCGTAATCGAAACTCGAATTGACGTCACGCGGTGTCGCCAGCCAGACACGACGAGAAACGCATCGATTATTCGGATCGAAAGATATACGGATATCGCTGCGGGAACCGGCAAACGGTCAAGTGACAGTCTCTGCCCGTTGCATTATGGAGGATTTCGTACTTCCGATGCATCGGGGAAGCCTCCTCGGTCGGTTCTCACTCCTCGTGAATACATTTCGTGGGGAATCTCGGACAAAGTGCCGTAGTCTCGATTCAATTGGATATGCCTGACAAACTGTCCGCTCTCGTGTCCGCTTTAACGGACGGACCGATCGAATCTTTTCAATCATTTTTTCTATTCCAAAGTGAAAAACATGTTTTCCACGCTAACCGCGGTTAACCGGTTAATTCGCGCGACGCTATTCTCGTCTGTCCGCGAACCAATAGAAGCGCGACTTTACTTCGTATTTAACGCGTTCAACGCGAGTCACGCACTCGTTAAAGCGCGAAGATACGATAATAAACAACGCCAAGCGGCTGCAACAGCGCCAGCCCGGAATCCAATTGGAAGAAACGAACCAAGAATTTGGCTAAGAGTCATCGTGCGTATCCTCGCCGCTCCAACTGCAGCGGCGGTGGCGCGTTGGAATCGAGCCACGAGATCGATGCGAGTGTCGCGAGTCCACGAAAGCCACTTTCAATGTCGCTTGTGATACAAACGTGCGGCGCCGGGCGAGTATTCCTCTCGGTATTACGCTAGGTATAGGTACCTACCGGTCTATAGATACGCGCGGATGACTCGAACGTCCGGCCGCCCGAGTGTCGAGTTCGCATAAGTTTTCGAAAATTGAGAGACAATTGCAACCATTTCTCGATAATATAAAAATCTGAAAAAAATCATGCAAATTAAAGGCACTGAAAAGATTAATTTTGCATACTAATAATTCGAAAATGTTATTAACAAATTGATGAAAAAAAACATTGTTTAACAAATATTTCGATGACCCAAGTTTTTTTGTGGATGAAAATGATTCCTTCGTTTTTCTGAATACGTATGAATTTTTTCAGATTTTAGAGTTCACTTTGAATTTTCACATATTTTCCCTATAAAACACACACGAATTTCAAAGTGAACTCTGAAATCTGAAAAAATTCATACGTATTCAGAAAAATGAACGAATCATTTTCATTAAAAAAAAAAGTTGGGTCATCGACAAATTTGTTAAACAATATTTTTTTCATCAATTTGTTAATAACATTTTAGAATTATTATTATACAAAATTAATCTTTTCAGTACCTTTAATGTGCACGAATTATTTCCGATTTTTATACCATCGAGAAATGTTCGTAAATCTCTCTCAAATTACTCGAATTTATGCGAAATGAATATCGGTCGCAAGGACTACCTTAACCCGGTAAACGCTGCAACTCCAACACCAAATCGGTTTTGCGCGCGCACCTTGAGTATTACGATTAATCGTATTTACGTGTCTTTTTGAGGGGACGAGAATATTTCGAAAATTATGCGTTAAATATATTTTCACCGCGCGGCGTGACTTTGTCATGATAATTACGGCGATGGCACGAAAGTATAACGATACGCGAGACCGCAAGTTTTGCTCGCGGGGTGAGCGCTCGCTGCGAAAATTCCACGCGACGCGTTCCTCCTTATCCGAAAATAGAATAGATCTAGCGGCGGCGCGAGGCTCAAGTTCCTTTACGAGTCTACTTATGTGCGCGCGGCTGTAGTTGGGACATGCGCGGAGAATCCATGTCACCACACGCTGTAAACATTGTCTCGATACGTTTCATTCGTTTGTATTACATTTTTCTACACGGGTGTGATGGAAAATTCATGATAATTCACCGTTTCGTGTATTCGTGTGGAAGTTGGTGCGTACTGTGGACGGAGCACAGAAGCCAGTGGTGTAATACTTATATCCATTAGGCGCAATGATCGCTGCCGCGGGTTCGTGTAGAACGAGCCTCGTGTAATATCCAGCGTGTCGAAGAGTCTGTGCAGAACCGCGCGTGTGTAGAATCATTTGATGTAGCGAGTATACAGAAAGGTTGAGAGCCGGCAGGCACACCCGGGACTCGGTTCGCATTTCGTTACACATGGCGGGGGCCTGGCTCGGAGCTTTTTGTCAATGCGCGACTCGTTCTCGGTGTGTGAGCGAACGAATGCCTTGCATATTATATATTACGGCTGGAGAAGCGCGAGTGAGAGAGAGAGAGAGAGAGAGAGAGAGAGAGGGAGAAGCTCCAGCGCGACACGTGTGAAACATATGCGTTTTCGCTCCGGGAGTCCCGGTCGAGCCCTCTGCCTCGCGACTCCTTCGTCGCCGAGACCCTCTTGCACCTATTCCCCCTCGTCGGGAGAATTCCTCGTCGGGCTTTCGTCCAATTTATCCATAGATCCTTCTCACCCTCCCGGACCGCTCGGTTCGACCCAAGATTTTCGTCTCCCCCCAGGTTTTCCCCGTTCCCGGCCATCACCACACTCGACGTTGTCAGCGACCTTTCAACCACCCGGTTGTCTCGTTGTCGGGCCAAACGAGACGCAGAGAGAGAGAGAGAGAGAGAGAGGGAGAGAAAGAGATAATGTCCGATTTTCTATCACATTTGCATTTTAATACAACGAACCGCTAACTTTCTACTATTTGTCGAAAATTAGTGGGTTACATTGTCGGTTGATGAAAATTGTCACAAAATATTACAGCCAAGAAATTGCATTGAGGAAAATCATCGAAATCGGAAGTGACGAGAAAAAATATTTGGGAAAATAATTTCTCCGTCTTTGTGAGTCATCCTGACGACTCGGTGCATCGAGAGCTTCTGCAACTTTGGGCGACTCGAGTCGGGGCTCGACATTGTCAGCACCGTTTTAAACCACCCGGCGGTCGACAAACGGGGGCGAAGGAAACGCGCGGAGCGGGAGTAAACGAAAAGGTCCGGGACGGATTGCATTGCTCGAGACCGTCTCGAATTTTACAACCGGTCGACCTCTGTGATGCATAAAATTCGAGAGTCTTCGCGCTACTCTCGCTCGCTGCCTTTGAGATCTCCCGTTTCGCTTCTTTTCTTGTTTTCTCGTTTCTTTTTTTTTGTTTTTTTTTTTTAACGCGCGTTTACTGCCCGAAGCACGTGTGCGATGCGCTTACTTTATTTTACTGTCGTTATATTGATCCTAGTTGCCTACAAACGGCGGGCCCGTCCCTCGGGAACCCGAGGCACCACCACCACCGCTCACGCCCACTTGTAGAGCTTCCAACGATTTCGGTGAATCAGCGCGACTCGTGCGAACAATTGGGGCACATTCTTCTATTTATTTATCTTCTATTAAAAAGAGGTCGATCGAGGTCGATTTTGGCGATTTTTGGTCCGGAGCCGGATCTATGATTTCTGCAACAAAAAAACGTCGCGAATTTTTTTTTGTTTTTTTTTTCACAATGGATTAAAAAAGGTTGTTAACCAGTGTTTTCAGGGTTAGAATATCCGACTTGAGAACGATGGTATAGGTTAAAAGTTGCACCGTTCGAGTTGTATAAAAATGCAAGATTAACCGACCCGAGCGAGCCGCTCAAATTACAATACCGAAACATCACTGCCGAAGCTTGGAGGCGGCTCGCGATACAATGTAACAAAGCCGGATATTTCGCTTAATGTATCAATTACAAGTCCACCTTGTGAGATTCTTTTTGTTTTTATGTTAAATTAATTTTTCCGATATATTTATATCCCGACCGCGGCAGCGCCGCAATCTCGCTTGTGTTATAAGATCGCGAGATGGATTCTCCCCATTGTATAGGGTGAATATATACGATGTAGACAGGTACTACGCCGCACGTTACGATCGTTTCTCGCACTACCGGCTGTGTGGGCTCTGGCGATACGCGCGCGGACCGTGAACCGAGCGGAGAGTATCCACTGGCTACTTCTGCGGTCTGCGGTAGCAGCCACGACGACGGACCGGTTGTTATACCACTTGTACGTATTATAAGTACAGTGGTGCACACACCGTAGTCACTCGGTATACGACGACGAGAACAGTCGGTGAGTCTCGCTGTATGCGGATATATATAACCTGCCATCGCGTCTCTATATCCTACCATATATATATATATATATATATATATATATATATATATATATATATATATATATTTGTACAGTAGGACCTCCTGAAAAATTGGCCCTGCAGACGGTTATATGTCAATACATTGAAAAAAAGTGACCACGTTTTTTCCCTACGAACTGTTAAAATATAATAACTCAGTTGTCGCATCATTAAAGTCGAGGTTACTTTTTTTGGCCCGCTCGAACGTGGATTTTCTTCCTTCGTTCGAGATAAAATTCGTACAATGGAACATTTAACAATGGAAGTGGAATTAAACGAAGGGAGGTTCGACTGTACCTATGTACGCGTGCGTGAGGGTGTTCGAGCGAGCGGTTACCGAGCGCAAAAGACGAGCGCAAGACGAGAAGCATCGGTGGTCAAGAGCGAGAACGCGATACCAACATCTGCATCCGTCTAGTCTCTCACTGCGAACCGAAGCATGATGAATCATCGTTTTCCAGTGACTGGATACGCGCGCGCCGCTCGCTCATCGTCCTCTTTGTCGTCGTCGTTGTTGTTGTTGTCCAGACGCTCGTGCACTTGACTTTATTACAGTTTCATTCTCAATGGGCTCGACGCTCCCATCATTCGAGCGGAGGTTTCATCATTTTTCCTTCTCTTTCTTTCGTCCTCGCAAAAAGCTTGTCAAACGATTTTTGTCTCGCCAATTTATTAATCATTTCTGGGCACGATTATTGGAAATCGATGTCCTCAATTACGTCGACTTGTTTTCAAGCTTTTTTTTTTTTACGTGAAACACTCGAGTTCCAATACGAAGATTCCTAACACTAAGTAGAATTTACGAAACCGTCGCTTCTGTGGAGAATGCGAGAGATATTATTGTAATAATAATAGTTTCGCAAATAGACATTAATATATGAATTAAATATGTAATTGTACAGCCGTTTGGCTGAGCGTTTGACCGCGTCTCTGACACGCAGGCTCGTTGCCGTCCGGTTGTTAGCGAAGCGCGGAGAGAGAGAGAGAGAGAGAGAGAGAGAGAGAGAGAGAGAGAGAGAGAGAGAGAGAGGCTACTCGTGCAGCGCAGACATGAGCGCCGCCGCACCCATAGAATCAGCCCGAGTCGCGGCGAGATGCGGCGGCAGGAGAGCCGCGCCACGCTCGAGCCTCGGGTGTCCACCTACGTGCATCCTCGCATATTTTTCCATCCTTTTTGCACGTTTCTCTTTTTTTTTCTTCTTTTTTATTCTTCATTTTCTCCTATATCCTTTACTTACCCCGATCCTGCTGCTCCTCGTGCCTCGTCCGTACTGCACTTGGATGTCTTACCGCGCGGTCTTAATATACCAGGTCCAAAGTTTCGCATGGATATACGGGGCATTCCACGGCTCATCGACGAGGTCGCCACCTTGATACATTTTTTTTCTTCTTGTTGGCATATCGTGGGGCAATATGAAAAAGTCATCCAGAATTTTTTTTTTTTAATTCGTCTTTTCATAATTAGCCATTATTTGCATTTTTCAAAACTACGTCGACGATATTTTTTTTGTGTTTTGCAATAAAATCGAATTTTTTTTAAATTCGTCTTTTCATAATTACTCATTATTTGCATTTTTAAAAACTACGTCGACGATATTTTTTTCGTGTTTTGCAATAAATTCGCCGTACGCGTACGGAGCTGCTTCGAGTGTACAGACATTTAAGGTACATAGACGCAGGACGCGGTGGCGGCCGGCGGCCTGGCGCGCGCTCGCGAGTTGCGGAATGAATATACGCTTGGAAGATTAATGATCGTTGCACCTGAGGTCCGAACGCGATCAACCCGAGAGGAAGAAATAAGAATTAAACGCAGGTGTGTCGAGGTGCGCGCAGGATGCGCGACACTGCACAGCGCGTAAAGGCTCGTCCGGGACGTATCAGCGGCTTTGACCGATTGTCGTTGCTCTCGTTAAATATTAGACGGAAGCTTTCTCCGCCTCGTTCGGGATGACGATGACACGGCCGAGGAACAAAACGACCTTAGAAAATCATTTTATCAAATCCGTTATACCTTCTTTTTATTTTGTTTTTTTTTCTGAAAATTGCATGAAGGGTTCATTTTCTAAAAAAAAAAAAAAAAAAATGTGTGGACAGAGCCTTCGGTAAAAGCGACACAATTGGAGATATTTCCGGGGAGGCCTGAATCACGTGATACAGAGTTATATCGCGGCGCGGGCGCTGATGTTAATTAGCTTCTCCGGGCAAAGTTGTATCACGTTGGCGTTATAAGCGCGCCACGCGGGGCTGAGGCGCGCGAAGCGAGAGCCACTCAGGTGCGAGACCGAACGTGTGATCCATTGGGACTCTCGTCTTGAAATTCACGGTGAGTGAGAGATTATGTACGGTGAATTGAATTGAAAGTACACGCGGTGGTGGGCGAGTGACAGAGAGAGAGAGAGAGAGCGAGAGTCGCTTTTACCGTCGAGCGGTTGACACTGACTGGGTATTGGTTGTTCGGCGTGCACCACGTACGCTACACGGTGACCGCCGAGACTTGGAGCATTGCGTAACGCGAGATAACGAGTCCCCGGGCTCTCGACGGGACGGGCGGACGATGGCCCGATCATCATTTCTCACCTCCCCTCGATTTAGCCGGATCGCATTTTTCCCCCGATTCGCTCGTCCTACGCGGCGGATATAATACACTCGTTCCGACGACGACGACGACGACTTGGAGAGGACTCACGTGGCAACAGTCGCTAATCAAACACAAGTGTTTGCCAGGCGGAATTTTAAGAGGTAGCCTCGTGACGCGCTCGCATAGCCCCCCGAGTTCCCTCTAAGCTCATCAGTCGAACGGAGTAATATGTAATCTAGGCTGTCTTCGACTCTACGCCGCGACAATCGTTCTCGTTGTCTCCCGTCGTTCGACGCTCGGAGAGTGACAATTACTTTTCTCCAATTGGCAAAGAAAAATGATTAACAATTTTTTTTTCTCTTCTCGTTGAGATTAACGGAAATGCTTTGATAATTTTGTATATACCAATCATCATTCTCGTGGATCTTTTCGACACTTTTTTTAGAAGATTTTTTTTTTTTTTTTCGAAGCTGTTTTTCGTTGATATTGACACCCGACAATGTTTCAACGTTAGCGTTATGCCCTCGCGGATCGTTGGCTACTTGGTCAATGAAACGAAGGACTCTCTCTCTCGCCGCGCGCGAATATCGCCGAGACGAGTGCCCGGGAACGAAGCGCGCAACGAAGCTCGCGGTGAGAGAGAGAGAGAGAGAGAGAGAGAGAGAGAGAGAGAGAGAGAAGAGAGAGAGAGAGAGAGAGAGAGAGAGAGAGAGAGAGAGAGGAAGGAGGCGAAGAGTGGAAAAGAGAGAAGCGGCGAGAGAAGCCGTGCCCACCCTATTTTTACAGCACAGATATTTATCTGGCTAATGGCGGACGGCAATCGGCCGTAAACAATGGCTTCTCCTCGAGAGAGAGAAAGAGAGTCAGAGCCGCACGGCTCTCGTTCGGCTCTCGTTCGGCTCTCGTCCGCCGTACCAACGGCTGACCACCACTCTCGTGTATCTCCACCTCGCGTTGAGGTACGTATACACGCATCCTATATATCTCACGCGTTTCCACTATATCTCTCATTGTGAGTTACGATTTATCGATGCACTCTGATATATCGATACGCGCTCGGTTCGGCGCCCAAGCCCCCACAAATATATTGGCTTCGCGCGTTGCGCTCGCGAATACCTCTCCCTCGCCGATGACGGCGATGCCCGCGACGGCCAAGATTGTTAAGCCATAACCCGATAGTCCTGCGGGCTGTATAAAGCGACCGCGCACGCGCACCTCTGTAATCCCTGCGTGTTTCCAGCGCGCCCGGACAGGCCGTTCAAAAGCGGAAAAAAAAAAAAACGTCTCGGAATACACGGAGAAAAAAAATCAATGAATCAACCAAATCCAGCGGTCACCGGCTGTCAAATAAATGTTTAGTTAAGGAGGTTCGGTGAAAAACGGCAATCCAAGATAAAAATCTGAAATTTTTTCAAGATGTAGGGAAAGCCTTCATAGATGCGTATGCAAAATTTGCGATGGATTTACCGCACAGTTTCCGAGATATTAAATGGTAAAGTCAGTGAATTTTATATGTGTTTAGTGGATCAGAGGCATGATATCTCATATTTCGATTTTTTTCTAATACTTGAATCCAAGATATAGTTATATAAAACACATGATTGTGTTCGTTAGATATTCCCGGTGATTAAGAAAACGTGAAATACCAGGCTTTTTTTTTAATTTATTTTTTTTTATTTTTTTTTTATTGAACCAATCAAAAAATACATCGACTAAATATGCGGGAATATCTAACGAACACAATCATGTGTTTTATATAACTATATCTTGGATTTAAGTATTAGAAAAAAATCGAAATATGAGATATCATGCCTCTGATCCACTAAACACGTATAAAATTCACTGACTTTACCATTTAATATCTCGGAAACTGTGCGGTAAATCCATCGCAAATTTTGCATACGCATCTATGAAGGCTTTCCCTACATCTTGAAAAAATTTCAGATTTTTATCTTGGATTGCCGTTTTTCACCGAACCTCCTTAAAGCAATGAAACAATGATGGTTAAGGTGAAAACAAAATATTGTCGAGCTGACTAAATGATTTCCTTGACAGCCGGTGAACGCTGGATTTGTTGAATCAACAAATCTCTTTTCCCAGTGTATGTTTGTAGATAAAAATTGCATTCGGACTATTTCCGGTAGATTTGAAAATAGTTGCGCGGGCGACGTGAGAATCGCACCGTCGAGAATCGTTGGCGACCGCGGGACATTTGCCAATGAGGATAAAACGAGGAGCTAATATTCGCCCGCGGACGGAGTCAGTTAAAGCCCGCGCGCCGCTCGCCGTTTCATTCGCTCGCGCACGTGCGTTTCGCACTATTTCTATAACCCGAGCGTACATCATCTATTTATCTTTCTCCGCATCTAACCCCGCGCGCGACCCTCGCCTTGACGCCTTCCTCTTCTTCCGCGCTCGAAGCTTCCTCCTATACTTACACTCGTCGCGCGCGCTCGCGACGTTCTCGCGGCGACGGCGGCGGCGGCAACACACCCGCTTTATTCTCGCGGCGCCGAGAGGCCAGTGTGGCGCGTCGCGCTCGACCGCCGCTTGATTTACTCGAAACAAGTGTCACCCTTGGATTTATATTTAGAGCGGGCGGGGTGTGTGTGCGCGCGTCATGATCTCAGGAGCGGCGAGAGAGACAGAAGGGCGGGGGGTGGGGGGGGGGGGAGAGTCTCCTCTGAAACTCGAGACTGCACACTGACACCGCAAGCGTTATGGGGCTGCCGAGGGAGAGCGAGGAGGAGAAGGTCGAAAAGAAAATATGAAGAGCACAACCCTTTCGGTGTTATTAGTCGCTGTAGCTCGCGCGTTCGATTAATCTACCGGTTATAGAGTCGAGATGTCGTTCGACACCTCTCAAAAATTCTCGATGTCAAATGTTCCCATTTTTTTCAGATACAATTATATACAGTCTTTTCTTTTGTCATTTTTTGTACATTGTTATTTGATTTTTCTTATTTGATTTTTTATTTTTATTTTTTTATTACCTGGTTTGTTACTCTACCATCTATATTTGTTGTTTTTCAAGGGCTTGTCCCGTCCATTGTACAAAACAAAAAAAATTCAAACATGTAATAGGGTGAACAAGAGGATAAATGATAAAATGAAATGTCGGAGGTTTACAGGCCGGCGCAGGCGTTGGACGTATCGTCACGACCAAGTCTTCGTCCTCGTTCGCACCCGGGAGTCTCGAGAGGGTTGTTGCCATGCGAGCTGACGCGGCGGCGGCGGCGGCGGCGACGACGACGACGATGGCCACGGCGACGACGACGACGACGACGACGACGACGACGACGCGGACAACATGAGAGCAACATGCGCTCTCGACCGCGCCCTGCTAACCGTGCCGTAGGTAGTAATTGATTGAGCCGCGCCCCCGAGAGCCAGGGTGCCTGTCGTGGCTCTCCGACTCCTCCGTGTGGCTACTGTTACCGCTAGCTGTCGGTCGGGTACATAGACCGAGGGTTACGAGCGAATAGCTCAAATACCAGATAGCCCCACACTCGGCCGTAATCCGCCCGACCGCTAATCCCCCCGACGGCCCGACGTCTCCGCGACCGCACACCGACCAAACAACGAACCACCACCAATTTTTCACTCAGCCAACTCCGCAGCGAGCAATTTTTGTTTCACACTTGGCCCTCGTGTTTCCACAAAGCTTCTTCGCGTTCGGTGTTAATGAAAATTCAAAACTTTGATTGAAACACTCTTTTTTAAACGAATCAATAATCGACACACTCTTTGATTTTCATACTATTGACAATCAATGTTGTTTTTTCTCGTATAGATTCGTCATTCTCGACGGAAATTACCGGAAGAAAGAGAAGAAAAAAGGTGTATTACGCGGAGCGACGAGAGAGTGAGAAAAGTGTAGGTCGAGGGGTTGAGAAAGTGCGACGGCGAGTGTTGGCATTCCTCGGGAGATTTTTTCGAGAAACGCTCGTGTGCGGTTAAAAATTGGCAGCGGCGTCGAGGAGCGAGCGTGGCGGCGGCGGCTGGCTGCTCGTACGGCGGGATCGCATCGCGTGCTGCATCGAGTCTCGAGCGACGACCTCGAGACGGACTGCCCGGCGAGACTTTCTCCTCCGAGCGTCCGTCCGCTGTCTACGCGCGCGAGAGTCGCGTCCACCTCGCCGCCGCCGCCACCGCCGCCGTCTCGCTACACGGGGAAACTCGGAATATCCGCGCGCGCGCGAGCAGTCGAGGTCGCCGTTCCCGTCGCGAGCTCTCCTCGGTCCTCCTCCGTGTGCAACGATAATGCGGGTACGTCGTTCGCACCCATCGCTACCTGGCCGAGTGTCCGCCAATGTGCGCTCAGCGAGGAAAGTCGACGCGGCTCCCTCCTCTCTACGTATATACACGCTCGAGATCTCCCGTCCGTACGGCGAGCCTCTCGCGCCTCTTCGACGCTACACCAAAAGTCGCGGTCTACGAAAAAATATCCGTTCTCCATCGGAGGCTACATTTATAACAAGGAAGCGAGCTGTTTATTTCTTTTTATTTTTATTTTTATTTACTTAATCACACGAATTTTCCCAACTGAGACATAAACTTTTATGAATTACATTAAAAGAGTAAGAGTGAGTGTGCGTGCGTGTGTGTGTGTGTGTGTGTGTTGGGAAGAAATATCGCTTCGGGCACGCGGGGAACGATGGCGTCGAGTCGTCACGCCACATGGTGTGATAGAGGCGCATTAAGCGAGCAGCCCCCAACGGGCGGCGACGCCCTCGTGGCCCACCCGGCCAAGCCCGAGGCCCGACCGCGCGGACAGAGCCCTCCGCGACTCGCCCGCATCCGAGTCCCTCGTGTTTTGTGCTTTGTGCTTTGCGCTCTGTCAAATCGCATTGGGTGTAACACGTAGCGAGAAGGTTGCGCGGAAATTGCCGGGAAACGCGAGCGGAGTGGTTACCTTATATTTCGCGCCGTGTGTATCGTGTGTCAACCGCGCTCACGCCGAGCGTGGGACGTCGTCCCGCGAGTTGGCGCTCGTCTTCGATCATGAAAAACCCACGCGCTCGTCTCGCACCGCGTGGCCCCCGCTACACCGCCAAAGTTGCTCGATACACGCCGATACTCCGACGGCGCGACTAATTAATATTTCTCAAAGGAGCGCGCGCGACCGAGCACATGTACCGCCTGTGTATACACACGAGGTATAATCCACCACGACGAGCGAGACTCTTGTCTCTCGTACCCACCTCGAGAACGCGCGCGCGTCGCATTCGCGTTACCGGCTACACTTGCTTTATTTCCAACGCGTGACTTATTCGCGCATCAGCCACTCTCGGTCCGGAGTGAGTTATATTAGAAAATTATTTATCACCAGTGGCCGCGGCGAGACGAGCAATTAAATTTCGCACGGCGCGCGGATCGGGGTGGTCGATCGTGCTCCACCGATTTGAGAAATAAAAAAAACAACAAACGCTTCGTCCTCCGATCTCAATACTTTCAATCGCGAAACTTTTCGATTTTTTTCCTTTTTTGCTTCCTCATAGAGGAAGCTTTGTTTTCATGAAAATTTTTTTTTTCGAGATTTTCATGCCAGTATGCTTAGAATCACCTAAAATGTCGAGAAAAGTGGTTTAGAAAAAATGTCCGTATGTGTGTGTGTGTGTGTGCTGGGCCTCGAAAATTCAATCGCCTCTCACTCAGAAACCGTTCGAGCGATCTGGCTCAAATTTGGCACACAAGTAGAGTAGTTGCCCCTCTTCCAATGGTCAGATTTTTGATAACATATATACAGTCATTAAGATTTTATGTAGTTTTTAATTTGTTGAAAAAAGGGCGTGGTCGCTCTAACTTTCGTAAAAGTTCGACGATTTGGCTAAATAGTTCTTCATAATGGAAGATACGTTCAATGTTGTATGGTATTGAATTTCTACGAAATCGGTAAAGCGGTTCGGATTTTATAGAATTTTGAATTTTCGAAAAAAAAAAATGTTGTTCTAAATCACGTCGAATTTTAACAAATGAACTGAATTGTTGTATAGTGGAAAAACAACATACAGGCCTGCTACGTACGAAATTTGGTGATGATCGGTAAAGTCCTTCGGAATTTACACCATTTTGAATTTTTCAAAAAATGTCGATTTTCGCTATAACTTCCACAAAAGTTAAGAATGTAAGACAAAACTTTGTATCTAATCAAAATTCGATGTAACGGTGTTTGTAACAGAGCTTTCTTTAGTTCAAATAAAAAAAAGTTGCAAAGTCGAACTTTGCACATTGCTTCCTCATTTATTTTCGTTTTTCACAAAGCTTCCTCTATGAGAAAGCCAAAAATGATAAACAAGCTTCTTCATAGAGGTGGCTTTGTGAAAAACGAAAATTAATGAGGAAGCAATGTGCAAAGTTCGACTTTGCAACTTTTTTTTCTTTTGGAAATGCCGTCGAGTTTTGAGCGAAAGAAGAATATACATGTATAATTGAGCGGATAACGAGGTAGGCGTATTCCACTCGTGATATATCCTACCTGCGACGAGTCGAGCCCCGTCGAGAACGCAGCGAAGCCGCTAAGATCTCCGAACGGGCTTCCGAGTTGTTTGACCAGCTGCCACGACGATCCTTGCCGCTCGGGTGAGCTCTCAAATCGAGCCTAGAGGTCTCTATTCCCACTCGCGACGCACGCACCGACTTCGACTCTATCGCCGCTGAGCGCTCGGTGACTTTTTAACGCCACTCGGACGGATACACTTTTCTCGGTGATTGAAGAAAACGAAATATGGAGAGAACATTGGAAAATTAAATATATTTTCTCTTTTTTCTCGGAGATTAATCTCACGTAAAAAAATCGAAAATGAATAAAGAGGGATAATGTTTTCCAATTGCAAAGTCGAAGCGAATTTTTTGTCCGAACGTCCGCGTTTGCTCGGCCGTATACTTCTGTACTACCCAATTTTCGGGCCCTTTCTTTATTTATGCGTCCGGGTTAATTCACCCTTCTCTTCCGCGGGCTCTTATTTTCTCTTCCGTTCCTCCTCTTTCCTCGCTTATTTCTCATTTTAGTCGATTCTTCACGTTCTTTTTTTTTCGTCCACCTCTCCACCGCAGTCGCGTCTCTCCCCTCTCGGGCGTTTTGGCTCGGCAGCGCGCCTGCTCCGCCCCGGCGAAACTCTTTCCTTCCCGCAACGTCGACGGGGCTTCCTCTTTCACGGGGCAACAACACCCGCCTCCCTCTCTCTCTCTCTCTCTCTCTCTCTCTCTCTCTCTCTCTCTCTCTCTCTCTCTCCGCATCGATATCTCTTCCACGCGCATTTGTAATATTATACCTACCCCTTTCCTCCGATGCCCACTTGGCGTATATTCGCCGTAATCGGAAATGCCTATATATGGCCCGATTTCCGCTTTTCCACCGGTGATACACGGAGAAAAAAAAATCAGGAAGTGATGACAAATCGATCGTTGTATTGATGAATTTGTTGTTGTCGTAGCAAAATTTTTAGCTAACGCAGCGAAATTGCAGTTACCGCAGCAAAAATGTTGTACCAACTCTGTCGATATTTTTCGACAGAGTTGGACAATGCTAAATGTATAATGAAGCGCGGGTGAAAAAATGAAACGATACGATCGTCTCGTGTTGGGTAGCTGGGCTACCCAAATTCGCCGAGACTAACGTTGCGCGCTCGCGCATCAGCGACACAAGATTATACCGCAGGCAGGCAGGCAGGCAGGCGCTTGTACGGTAGATCGAGCTCTCTCGCGCGTTGCATACTCTCGTTACGAGCCATTAAACGAAATTGCTGCGTTTAGCCTCGCGGGAGAGTGAATGATACCACCGCGCTCCTACTCACTCACTTGATTCACGCACGCATGCACGCACTCGCTCTCCTAAGTTATTGGCAATAATTGGGACGGCGTAAACGCCGCGACGATGCGCGCGGGGTACCTCTTCTCTCTCTCTCTCTCTCTCTCTCTCTCACTCTCTGTCGTAAGGAACGTCGTGGAGCTGAAAGCAAGAAAAAAAAAACGAAGGGAAAAAAATCTAACTGCCGGAGCTCTCAACGCGATTATTATTGGGAAAGAAAAAAAAATGTTTCCGAGTACTTACGAGTGGACCGCGACGGTCTTACACATGACTCGCTGCAGTTGCCAACGATTCCGCAGGATCCACTTCCACCACGCGGTAAGACAAAGTTTTCGCGACGTGACTTTGTCTCCCCCCATGGAAAAAAAGTATAATTAAAAATATACTTTTCAATGTATTGAAAAAGTATATTCTAAGTATATACTTGAAATATATCTTTTATATTTATTATGTATTTTAAATACATGGGAAGTATATATCAAGTATATGTGCAATAACTAGTTTTTCGTAGAAAAGTATATTTCAGGGGTATATGTGCCGTCCATGTAAAATATATAATATATACATTATGAGTATACTTCACACATACAGCAAAGTATATGTATATACTACATCGTCGTATGTATGAAAAATTTTACAGATGTACATTGCGTGCAATTTAGCCTTATATTTTGCTATGTTCGTGAGTATACATCGTGCATGGTACATCTACTATTCATACATTAAATATATATTTGAAATAGATGGAATATATATTTTGCACATACTTCGCAATATACTTCGCAATATACTTTAAGTATACTTTTCAAGTATATTCAAAAATGTATTCGACATAACTAATTTTTCGTAAAAAGTATATTTATTATACTCAAAAATATACTTTTGAATATACTTTAAATATACTTTTTTTCCATGGGGGTCCTTGAAACGTTACAACAAGTATTTTGTACCACCTGGTATATCGAATGATCCGCGCGTGAAAGGTGTACACACGAGACAAGCGACAAACCAACATTGCGGTTCTCGGCGTGCGCGAGAGAAAAAAAAAAGAAAAAAGCGTAACACGCCTCCATCAACGCACCGCATCGTTACAATTAAACGTTTCATCGTTGAACCAGAGGCGCGAGAGTGCCGATGGAAGAAAAAGAAAAGCCAGGAGGGGTTATAAATATTTCATAAGTTGCGCGGCTATTAAAATAAAATGAATATAATTAAGCGCAAGTTGTAAGAGACAAGCGTGGCTGTTGTGTGTAAGACGCGCGCGTATCCCACACTCTCCCTCTCGCTCGGAGCTTCGCTGCGAACGGAGCGTCTCGCGGTATCGTTACGCTCGCACGAGTTTTCCTCGTACTTACGTCCGCTGTTCTTCTTCTCTCGTTTCTACATAGAGCGCGAGCCTCGCGGGAGTTTACGAGGAAGATGCGCGCGGAGCGCCGCACTCGAGCCTCGAGTGTCGTACGAGAGCGTCGGTGCCAAGTACTCCGTGCGCATACCGGACACCGCTCGCCCGAGTGTCAATACGCGCAAAGTGCCATAAGGCCCCGGCGATTTCTCGACTCGAGAGCCATTTCGGTATACGAGTCGCGTGTACGCGCGCGATTCGCTGCAATAAAATCGCAGCCCCGCGGGATTCGCATGGTAATCGGAGGAACGCACGTCGCAAATCTCCGATACCGCGGCCGCGTTTTATTCCTCAGCCGTCGATTCCATTTACCGCCGGTGGGTGCGATTAAGGTAGTCGCCCTGCTTGCGTTCAATTTCGCATAAATTCGAGAAAATTGAGAGAGAATTGCAAGCACTTGTCGCGATGGTCTAAAAATCTGAAAAAATTCATGCACATTAAAGGTACTGAAAAGATTAATTTGGCATAATAATAATTCTAAAATGTTATTAACAAATTGATGAAAAAAAAAATTGTTTAACAAATATTTCGGTGACCCAAGTTTTTTTTTCGATGAAAATGATTCTTTCATGTTTCTGAATACGTATGAATTTTATCCGATTTTTAAGTAATCTTTGAATTTTGGAATTCTCCATATATAAAAAAACACCAAAATTCAAAGATTACTTAAAAATCTGAAAAAATTCGTGCGTATTCAGAAAAACGAAAGAATCAATTTCATCGAAAAAAAAAACTTGGGTCACCGAAATATTTGTTAAACAATTTTTTTTTCATCAATTTGTTAATAACATTTTAGAATTATTATTATGTCAAATTAATATTTTCAGTACCTTTAATGTGCATGAATTTTTTCAGATTTTCAGATCATCGAGAAGTGCTTGCAATTCTCTCTCAATTTTCTCGAATTTATGCGAAATTGAACGCAAGCAGGGCGACTACCTTAAATTACAAATTTGTTCGAGAGGCGAAATTATTCGTGGATTTTTGTTCCGCTCACTGGAGGAGCTTCGATATTTCATTGTAACACTCGTCCGACGAGTGAGCTTCGAGTATCACGCTCGAGTGAGTAACGAGTCACTTGACCGTCGAGCCCTCTCGCGTGCATATCAACCTTACACGTATGACTTTACCGCGCGCGCGGTGCATATCTCGCGTGCCTATATACATTATTCTTTTCGGAATGTCGCAACTTTGACGCAGTCGCGAGGTCGATATCGATTAATCGCTTGTTCCTAAACCGCTGGCTTTCCTCGCTTATTTCCGCATCAAATTTCCTCCCGCATAGTCGGAAGAAAAATTATTTCTTCGGATTTTTGCGACATCGGCTACTAAAAAGTGAAAGTCTGCCCTTGTACCGATATATTATCGTCACATTGGTATCGTTAAAACGATATGAAAAAATTGCTCGAGCAGCAGTTTCTCTCTGATGAAAGTCGTGGTAAGTACGAGTGTGACTAAAAATTGGCGGTGAAAGAGAGGCGAAAAAAAAGTGGGATCGGCGTTACCGGGAGTTTGGAGACTGCGTCGCACGGACGTGTGTGCGGGTATAGCGCGATGAGAGATCGACGGGGCGATAACGACACGACGAGCCCTTCCCACTCGGTTCGCTCAATGATGGAGCGCGCGGGATGTCCGCGAGGCGGTGCGTCGATGACTAATTAAAGCTGCCGGGGGCCCGACGTCTCGCCGGTGCGCGCGCGCGCGCGCGCGCGCCTTGCGGGGCCGTTAAGCGCACGTTTTCCCGGGCGTAACCCGCGTTTATGCGCGCCACACTCTCGCACTCGCGTCGCGACTCACAGAGAGAGAGGGAGAGAGAGTCATCAGGTATTCCGAGACGACGAGAGTCCGGATCGTTACGCTTCTTCTTTTTTTCTTTAATTAGCAATAACTTATCAGAGTCCGGGCGAGAGAGATCTCGGTGCGCGATAAGAGAAGAGCACAGCGCCGGGTTCTCCTCGCTCGCAGCACGTCGACTCGTTCTCCACTCGAGGCGAATATTCTTCCCGCGCGTACGGTTCAAAAAATAATATTATACTTAGAGATTGAAAAAAATTGATATTCGAAAAAAAATAAACACGGACAATTTTTTTGTCAGTTTTTCGGAACACACGTTTGTCAAAATTGCCAAAAAAAATGTCTGCCGAGTCACGTGTTTCACGAAAACACACACAATGAATTTTTCGTTTCTTCTGAAATCTCAACGAGGTAAATATTTTTAAAGCGTTATATAAAAAAATACGTCTATGCTGAAACAAGCCACGCGTGTCCGTCGCCCGAGGATCCAGAGTAGAGGTGCGCGAGCCGGTTAGCCGTGCCGGTGGAGGGGGAGGAATTCGTACGACGAATTGCATTAATAAATTCGACAAGGGACGAGGCAACTGGCGTTTTCGAGACAGCTATTTATTTATGGGGTTCCAGAGAGGGAGGGAGGGAGAGGCTCGGCGTTACTGGAACTCGTGAGTATAAGAGGACTCGCGGCGGCCTCCTTCGGTGTGACGGCGAGCGAGAGCGAGCGAGACCGTCGGTGCCTCTCGCGAGGGAGTCGAGGAGCGAAGAGAAAAAAAAGGACATCGAGATGAGAGGGAAAAAGAAAGAAAAAGTGTAAGGATGGTCGAAAAGTGTGTATCGCGCGATAGCCCGCAGGGGCCGAGCGAAGGAGCGAGCCAGAGAGAGAGAGAGAGAGAGAGAGAGAGAGAGAGAGAGAGAGAGTGGGACGAGAACGAGCGACGCAGCTGCTTCGTTACTTTCGGAATTTTTCGTACGCGTCTCTCTCGCGTTCGCTCTGTGCCGATCCACGGTGGGCCGCTCGGTCCGTATACACGGATCCTCTGTGGGAACCCGAGAAGATCCACGAGCTTGCAACGCGCATCGCGACGAGAGCGAGCCAAGCCGAACAAGACGTTTTTTTCTATCCACGCGAGCGCGCGCGACTCCTTTAATGCGTAACAACGAGACGGGCAGCGGGAAAATATTTTGCAGTTTAGCGGTTCTTCCGCGCTCGGCGCCACGCGCGACTCGTCGCGCCGCCCGAGATACCGCTGTATCGCTTATTCATCATGGCCACGACGAGTCGACTCCCGCGAGCCACGGAGCACCAGCGGCGCACCATCCATCCACCCGAGCGAGATAAGATACCGAGCGGCGTAACGCGAACCCGCTACTTCTGCGACGCTTCTAATATTTGTACAAGTGCAAATATATATACACATGTATATGTACGCCAACGAAAACCCGAACGGTGGAAAGACCACGAGGGAACATACGAGTCGCGTATAACGTCGTCACTTTCATCCTAATAAAGCTACTGGGATTTTTTCTGTCATTCTCTTGACCTTGAGCAAAATGTGAGACACTCGTTCTCGACTGTAACCGAGCAAATTTACGGTAAGCAAAAAAATATTTAATCAGATGTTATCGTTGGTCGGTTTTTCTCCATTTGGGGATTCATTCGCCGATGCTTAATTCGATATAACGAAATCGCTGCACACGTTGAATTAATGTAATCTCGATGAAATTTTGTCCGAGTTACGAGTAATGTCCCCTGTATGAGTTAATTCGTTAATTTATCTCCGCGTTCCGCGACAGCTTGGTTGAAGCTTGAAAAAAGGCGTGAATTAAAAGTGATCTGATAAATAGATTCGTGAGGGATTTTCCGCGCGATCGAGTAATCGTTCCCACGTGAAAATGGTACACGCGCACGTGTCGAATTGTTGGGAAAAATGAATTTCTTCGACAGCCGCTCGCGCGGTTATTGAGACTCGATTCGTGTATACGTGTCGGATTTTTCAAGAAATTGCCGGTAAGGAAGGGGCGACTGGAATCGATCGTTAATTCGCGCGTCCCTTTTTCTCCGTCCGATTCCTCGGGCGTAGAAACAGAGATCGCACCGCACAGACGATAAGTTATTTTGTTTCTTCTCGGTAATCGCTGTAGATCGATATCGAGCGCTGTGTATCCAACACCGCGGCGCAAAATCTCTCCACGTAGCGTGTGCACCGGGCGCGAGAGAACCTCTTCTTCCGCGAATAACGTGTATGTAGCAGCGAGGTACAGCAGCCCCGCGTATAGCGCGTTGCCCGGCTCGGTTCGGGGCTCATTGAACCCAACGTCCTGACGCTGCCGCCGCCGCCGCCGCCGCCGCCGCCGCCGCTTCCCTCGCGCCACCGAACCGGCATTCGGCTCTCGACGGGTGGTTCGGCAGCTTTGCGGCTCTCTCGGCTCGTTCGACGCGAGGGCGGATGAGGGAACGCGCGGCGAAATTCCCCCTGGCGCTCAACGACTCAACGGCCCTGAATCCAATTTGCGACATGTGAGGAACCCGTAAACACGAGACCCCCGTCGCACAACACCGACCATTTTCACCGATATCCAAAGACAAGATATTTCAATCGATCCTCATCGACCGCAATAGCCCCAAACTTTTACAAATTTCACCATTCTTTCGCGGTTACTTTTTTTTTGCTCGATCGAACCTGGATTTTCTTCCTTCGTTCGCGATAAAACTCTATAACGAAGAGAATGCCGCAAGACGGAACGCGATATCTTGATTTCTCCATTTTTTACAGAATTTGTAAGTCAGACCCCGAAAAACCCCTTCTAAAAAGTTGCGATTTTTGGGGGTCGGACTTTAAAAATCTGTAAAAAATTCAGAAATCAAGATACCGCGTTCCGCCTTGCGGCATCCTCTTCGTTATAGAGTTTTCTTTCGAACGCAAAAAGAAAATCCAGGTTTGGTCGATCGAAAAAAAAGTAACCTCGATTCGAAAAAAGTGAAAAATCATTTTTCGCATTTTTCTCGTCAAATTTTTCATTTTTCGGGCAAATAACGGAATCAGCGGGAAATTTCCCATCAGATAGGGTCTTCAAACTTTACAAAATCGAAAAAAAAAATTTCTTGATTTCGTAAAGTTTCGTTGTTAATGTCACGTTAATTTCCTTAACGATCTAATTATGATTCGAGCATATAGCGAGCGCGCGAGCTATTAGCTAGTATACTATATAAAAAGGGCAGCCACAGACACCGCCGAGTCGGGGGAAAAATGATTTCGCGCAACCGAAATATCCGCGTCTCTGAAGAAAATGGCTGGCACGGCCCTGAAGCAGCGAGTGGAGCAAACGACTTGAGCAGCAGCAGCCGGTTTCGTCGTTGCGAAGCGGCAACCCCGTGACTGTGCAGTAGCAGCAGCGGCAGCGGCAGCCGCAACACCGAGTCCCTCGAAACACAATATTATAGCAGTCCACAGGCGGAGTATACTAACGTTTCAACGGTCGCGCATACACGCGTACGTATGGTGCGTTACGTTACGCGCCACGAATGTTAATCCTACGCGTTGGATCGCGCCCGTACAACCTTCCCCCTCTCCTCGCCTTTTCTTCCCGTCGCTGTTCGCTCGGTCCGCTCTGTCCGCCCAAGGTTTTGCGGGGAAACAACTTTTTCGTCTCATCGAAGCGACACGAGGAAGAGACTCGCGAAAGAGACGGAGGACTCGGCAGCGTGCGCGCCACTGTCTCGTCATATACGAACGAGAGGCGAAGCAAAGTGGCGACAACTTTGCCACCGAGTAAAACGTCTTTCGCCTCGTCTCGAGTGGAATATACACGATGAGTATACCCGCGTGGATAAATGTTCTTCTTAATTCCGGAAGCACCGTGAAAAATGAGCGTTAACGCGGAAAGAATAGTTGAAAATGTCTCGTGGACGGGTAAAGAATTGTTGTTGTCGGTTGGTAGTCGGAGGATCGCAGCGCGCGTGCGATACGTGGAAAAAAGCTTGAAGAGAAGCGAGAACGGGGGTCGGAAGGAGAAAAATAAAGCAAAGCGACTGGAGAATGAGACTGTCTATAGGACATGCGTGTAGATATAAATGTCTACGGATGAGTCCACACTCCACTGTGCCATACAGTGTAGACTCGTCTAATTATAGCGAGTCGTCCGAAACACCGGTGCGGGAGAGCCAGCCGTGTATATAATATGTCCCTTGTACATATATATATATATATTTATGTGGCTACGAGAGCCGTAGTCGAGAGAAACGTAGCGGACGCCTAGCGTGTAGCGTACAATCGTGGGCGCGCGCGACGATAGACGAGCGACGTGTCCTCTTCCTCTCCCCTCCTCTCCTCTCCACTCCCGATGTAACCGTCGTCGTGAAAAGAAAAAATCTATTCGAACGAGAAACTCACGATCGAGCACCCAGGCATTCGAGCTTAAATATATCTTCGTTTTTTATTACACCCGTGACGATCGCGCTGCTGCTTCTGGCTACCTTACGCGCCCGAACGACAACGCGTTGGATAATATTATTCGAGGCTTCCGCCAAGTTCGCCCGGAGAAGAGTCAAGATCAGAGATCGGCACCCTCGCCTCGCGTTCAAATACATTTTTTTTCCCCGATTTTTCGTTTCTGCGCCGAGTCATCTCAGCGCAGCTATAATGCTTCTCGTTGTTTTTCTTTACGATGACATTCTTGAAAATGTATAACGGAGGGGAAGAATTATCGACACGTGTCCGGTATTTCAGCGTGATAATTGAAATGTTGCCGGTGAATATTGTTAAATTGAATTGTCGCAAGCCCATGGTTATGGTTCACACCGGCCATAATATTCACCCGAATTCAGAAACAGAAAAAAAAAGAACACGCATTTTTTCTATACGTTTTCATTTTTTTGTTTTGTTTTGCAGGTGAGGAGCTGTAGCGACCGCGAATGACTAACGCGAGCGACGAAAATTCTGCAGCGAAAATAGTGCCGCGGGAAAAGTGGTAACGTCCGAAGATGATAACCAGTTTGCCGCGTACGTCGTGTCGATTTGACGTTATCGTCGCTGTCCGTCCCCGAGTGTCTCAATATCGCGGAACCACGACGGCTCGAAACGACCGCGCGCGCGCGGGGGTGCGACGACCTCGACGACGGCGTCGTGACGCGAATATCATAGCCGCGGCTATGCCCGAGTATATATAAGGCCATAGCGATGGAAGACCACAAGGGCACGGGAGCTCGTCCGCTCTTTTACATTTAACGTTGCGCCTACGCCAGCTCGCTCATTTCCGGCTAAAGCAGCTTCAATACCGTCGTATGTGGTTCGTGGTGGTTCGCGCGTCGGCAAGGACCGCGACTCATTTTTAAGCTCGTTCAATCTCCGGAAAAAATTTCTTTTTTTTCTTTTTTTTTCTCGAAGTTACCGAAACACACGCGACACTAGGACTCGGAATTTTACGTTTTTTTCTCTCGATGGAAATCATTTTTAATTGTGAGAAAAATGAAACGCTGATACAAAAATACTTGATTTTCCAACCGTTGAAAAAAAAAAAAAAGAATTGCGAACGATTTGGTGATTTGCCACCGACTCGTCGGCCATAAATTGATATAAAGCGAAGATTGCGCCTCGTCGTTAGAGCCGCTACACTGTTAAAAATATACGGTGTCAAACGCTGCTGGTGTGGACTTTTTCCTAGTGTTACTTGTTACAGTGTTAATAGTAACACTTTTTACGGTGTATAATTAACACCAGCCGTTTCGTTAAATTTATTCCTACGTTATCGACAAAACGTCGTAACACTTTTCGCTATA
Organism: Pimpla rufipes; assembly: GCA_963932165.1. Classification (NCBI taxonomy): domain Eukaryota; kingdom Metazoa; phylum Arthropoda; class Insecta; order Hymenoptera; family Ichneumonidae; genus Pimpla; species Pimpla rufipes. The sequence goes on along the minus strand of OZ010636.1, from coordinate 4,761,221 downwards.
AGGGCATGAATGCATGTATCGTGTGTGATTATTTATTATCTCGTGAATGAATTAGTCGCTTTTCTCAGTTTTTATCGAAAAATTGAAAAAGAAATCGAATTTTTCATTACAGATTCCCTCTGTGGGTAATTAATCTGTAATTTTTTTGTTCGAAAATCAAAATTCTGACTACTTCATAACGAGATTCACATTACTGCCGTCTGTATTTCAATTTTCGCTTCGATCCGTTCATAATTCACGAAAAACGGCAGTTCCGAACTTTTGAGGTGCAAAGTCGGTGTTTTACACTGTCTTAACACCGCTCGTTATCACCGTGATTGGTGTGGACCTATATAGGCACCGTCTTAGTGTAGTTTTTAACACCAAATTTTTAACAGTGTAGGTCGACGATCTTCCGAATTTTCCCGAAGGCGGTAGACCCGGGCGCGGATAGGACCGCGTGGCAATGTCTTTTGAGAAATAACGCATTAACGCGAGGGTGGACGAGACAGAGGGGTTTTCTAAAACGAAACTCGGATGTTTGGCCACCGTCCAAATTTCAATTCCGTCGCCGGTTCGAAGGTGCACGAAGGACCGAGAAAGAAAGAGACTCGGCCCGTTGAATATACGAGGGCGTAGTGCGACGACTGGTGACTCTGTGTCGCGCGAGTTTTAGCGCTTCGCGCATCCCGCCGACTCGTGTGACTCACTCGAGAACGTTGGAGATTGAGAGACGAGGCTAAATAATAAAATGAGCCATATCGTCCTCGACTTGAATTTTATACAGTCGCGGCGGTGGTTCGAGCCATTTTATATATACATACACCTATATTCATATTTTCGTTGGTAAATCACGACTGTTCCCTCCGCCCGAGATCCTCGACGACCGAGATAAGATTGAGAACATTGCGTGACGACGAACGTGCGGTTGTTCCGCGTCGTTGCGTGAGCGCTCTATACACTTTGACCGCTCTTCGCTCAATCCAACCGAACGATGAGTCTCCGGTCGAGATTTAAATCAGCCTGTACACGGGCCTCTCGATTCGCCACCAACGTTCGCCAATATTTCTTTCACCGTCTTTCCGATAGATTCCTATTTTTACGAATCCGAAACCGTGTCACTACTTTTATGTTTACAGGAAAACATAGCAAATGTAAACTATTGTTTTTTTTTGCATCCATGCGCATACCAGTTTTCACGACATTTTTGTTGTACGAAGAAATGTTGAACCACCGTCTCTCTCGTCATCCACAGATTCCACATGATTACTCGCAGTAAGGACAAAAAATGGAATTAAAAAAAAAAAAAAAAAAAAAAAAAAAAAAAAAAAAACGTATCCTCGATCCGATGGCCCGTGTCCGTTTCTGGATATCGCGCGAATTTGTTGGCAATGTTGATCTCGGAATCCTGACGACATCTTTACCTGACAGTATTAGAAAATTTAAAGTAAATCTAATGCTGCCCGGTAAGATGTGAACAGATACTCCGTCCGATGATTTGTCAAACGTCCAAGGATGCGTCCTCGGTTCGGTGACCTCCGCCTTCGTCGCGCTCTTCCTTCTTGACGAGTTCCGATGGATCCAAGGCCGGGGGGCTGAAATACCACCGGCTATCACTCGACAGAACCAGTCGAGAATGCTGCGACGCTCGCACCTGCAACGAGCGCCGCTCACTCTTCTAATCACTTTGCGAGATGCGCGGAGACCATTTTTTTTACCACACTCACATAATTCTTCCTCTTTTTCTTCTTCTTCTGGCTACTATCGAGTTACGAATATATATATTTTTTTCTCGATCTCCCGACTATTTGCAAAACGAGATACGGCTGACGAATTTCTTGGTAAATTAACGCCAACTTTCCTTCAACGTTTCTCAACGTTTTCCGTATCGAGAATACAAAAATACATCTGTACTGCAAAAAATGCGTAAATTTAATACACTGGTATTGGGAGTAAAAAAAAAAAAGAATAAACACGTAAAAATTTGCGATAGTTCTGTAAGAAATTGACAATTTTGTCAATGTAACCGAAAAAAATGAATTGTCACTCGATTGCCTCACGGTCTGCAACGATTTCTCAGAGTGTACGACGGGAAACCGAGGAACGTCAAGTGTGTGTTTTTTTATTCGGTGAAATTGATTCGATTTACCGAGAGGCCATTACCGACAGTGAGATAAGATGACGGGTGAGGGCGAGAGTGCGCGAATATGCGAGAGCAAAAGGATAGGTAGGTATGCGCGTTCTCGGATGCGACCGAGTGATCCGCGTGCAGAGGAGAAGGAAAGCGGCGCACGAGACGCTCGATGGAAAGAAAAGAAAAAGAGACGGAGGAAAAAAAAGAACGCGATACCGAATGCGAGGAGAACGCGCGGCAGGCGAGTTTTATGTAATCACCGAGCGACTCCGTCGAGCTCGGTATTAATACTGGCAATAAATAAACGCCGTCGTGGAGGGAGAGAGAGAGAGAGAGACAGAGAGGACTCGATCCGCAGGCATCTTTCTCGAAGCTCATGCTTCTTCCTTCTCCCCACGACGAGAACCTTTCAATATATTTTTTCCCCTCTTTTTATTCACTCGCCATCTCTCGATTTTTGTTCCCCGTCCCTCTCGGACTTTCCTCTCCCGGCTTCGTCCGGCACTCTTAAATATTCAAACGCCCGAATAATGCCCGCATTTACATGCAGGTGTCGTCATGGAAGCGGGTAACCGAGGCCGAGGCTTCTCCTCTCGACCGCGCGCAATCGCTTTCTTCCTCTCTCCTCTTTTTTTCTCTCTCTCTCTCTCTCTCTCTCTCTCTCACTCTCCAATAAATATAGATATAGCCCTGAAATTCTCGGCTCTCCTGCGAGGAGTCACCGAGCGTAAGCGTACCAATAATACCGACGCTTCGGCGAGTCAACGTGTCACACAAGTGTCTACAAATATATCTATATATCGCACGTGTGCGTTATACTTTTGCCTGGCGCCAGACTCGCTCGCGGCTTCTAATTCAATTGAAATAATCCCGAGAAATGATCGGCAATTAAGAAGAAAAAAAAAAAAAATCACGAGGCACTTTAGATAGTAAAAGAGTGCGAGGCGTTCCTCGAGAGTCTACCGTGAATCCAACGCGAGAAAAGATTTCACTCGACGGCGCGAGAAACCATTTGGCATGTAGAGTATTTACTCGGCAAAGTTCAATGTGTATCGCGCGAGGATGTCGGAAGGAATTGTAGAGGGGACGCTACGCGAGTTCGCTGAGGATAAAAAAACGAGAGCGAGAGAGAGAGGGAGGAAAATAAGCAGCGACGACAACGACGAGCTCGTTCGCTTCACCAGTCTCGCGCTGCTCGTTATCGCCCGACCAGTTGTATCAGCGTCTCTCTCTCTCTCTCGCTCTCTCGCACTCTCTCCGCCTTTATGCAAATGGCCCCAGAGTCTAATATCCATAATGAGCATTAATCCGTTTTGAGAAGATGGCCGCGCCTCCGGTGACTCTCGTTCCCTCTTTTATCGCCCTCTCTTTCTCTCGGCGTATAGCCACGGCACACCAGGCCAGGAATAGCCGCGCAGCACCGGCTCGGCCGGCACGTCCGCGATATATCGGTCGTCTCAAAAACACTCGATGCGCTTCCAGGCAGCGGCAGCAGGACGCAGCTGTGCACGTGCCTGAGCAAAACGAAAAATCCCTCTCCCTCTTCGTCCGCTCGGTCGGACGAAACCGTTGTAACACATTTTACAAGAAAATTCGTCCACCGACTCCGCCACTTTTTCTTTCTCAATTCAATTCTATTGAATTCTCCGTGTGTCTTCAATTTCGTTCGCCGTGACTCGAACGACACGGGCGCCCTCTGTATCCGCTTCTCGCACACAGGCCGCCGCCGCCACATTCTCATCCGCTTATACTCTCGAGATTTCGAATTCCTCTCGGACACGGTAGGATCGAAAAATCGAGAAAAAGGAGAGACCAAATCTCGAGGCTGAGAGAACGAATCTCGCCGAATCACATAGACCGGCGATCATAATTCCACGAGACTGTCTTTTTATACATTTTCACCGAGGATTATTAATTCTGATAATTGCACTTTCCCCGCTGTATTCAATTAAATTCCCTAAAGCACGAGACTCAACCCTGAGACAGAGCGGCAAACATGGAAGATTTAAAAAAATGCATTCCTAAATAATTATAAATGCATTTCCTCAATAACACTTTAGTTTCAATTTATCCGCGAACCGCATTAAAACGACATTAAAACAATGCAGTTCCGCGCCGAATCATAATAATACAAAATAATTTTTAAAAAACCGCCATTGTTTCTAATTACTAAGAAGCAGAAATTACGGAATGTTAAAATTAACACAAACGGTTTATTTACTACCACAGAAAAAAATGAAACAAACCACATGGTGAAAAAGAGTCCCCGTAACCCCCCGGTTGACGAGATTAAAAGTAACCAAGCGGAAAATCGAGAGCCAAAGATATGATTTTAGTGCGCGGAGCCTCGCCCATTACATTAGTCCAATAATTGCCGAGCCGATCATCCGTACTCCCGTTTTAAGGCGACGTGTTGTGTTTTTTTTTGTCGTTCCATTACCCAGCAATTACAATGCGGGATGAGGAGATACAGCGCGCACCACGTATACACCACTTATAACGCTGCGTTCTTCTCGTTAGAAACAGTAGGCGTACCTCGTTGACCACTGGGCGGGACCGGTCATTATTTATCGCTAGACTAAAGCTGCTCTCCCCCCCCCCCCCCCTCCCCCCGCAACCCGCGGTATTATATATCTCTCGTGGAACGTTCAACGTGCCCTCCGACACGACGGTCGCAAGTGCTCGGCTAATAGCCTGAAACGTGCCCCGTTCGTACGTTAATATTCCTACTAGCCACGACGTACACTTTGCGTAGCATCTCTGCCAGCCTCGAAGAGCGACCCGCGAGTTTAACGCGAGCGTTACATTCCGAATCCTCCGGCAAATCCACCACCCGAGTGTTACACTACCTTCCGATTTTATTCCGTAGGCGAACAAACTTGAGCAAAAAAAAAAAAAAAAAAAAAAGAAGGAAAAAAGCCCCACATATTTGATAAAAACAAGAGAATAAAATGTTCACGTTCCAAGAGCAACGAGATGGGCGTGTCCGAAGAGCCCCGAGTGAGCCCGCAAGTTTTTTCGAGCAGCGTTTTTCGGCCATGCGGTCGTCGCTCTCGCCGCTCTCGTCGGCAACGTTGCCACTTGTCCTCGGCGGATTGGCTCGAAAATAATTCGTCGGCCGCTGATTGCGAAGACGGTGCGAAACGAGTCCCGTGAGAATCGAAGCGAAATCGCGATGAGCACGATGCGCGCGATGTACAATGTGGAGGAGGCGCGCCGAGGAGAAACCGGAAGTCGCCACGAAGCCAGACTATCTCCGGCAAATCGAGTTACGAACAAACGCTAGGCGGTGTAACGAGAGAGAGTGAGAAAGAGAGAGAGAGTAAAAGACGGGCTTGTAACGCGGGAGGTTCGCGACGACTAGACGCCGCGCGCTATTTAGATGCAGAGAGACGCAAAGCTCACCTTGATCAAGACGACGGGGCCTCTTCTGGCGAGACACGAGCGAAGCAGGCTGCGGCGTGGAGAGCGAGCGAGCGAGCGAGCGAGAGAGAGAGAGAGACGACGGCTCGACGTCCGGTACGCGGGGCTTCGTCGATCGAATCGAGAGCGTCGTTACCAGCCACTCGTGGGGCCCGTGAAGCGGCAGTAACAGCAGCAGCACACACAGAACGGGCGCGAGGGCCGCGCGCAGCAGTAGCGTCGCCGCCGTCGTCGCCGTCGCCGTCGCCGCCGCCGCCGCCGCCGCCGCACGTTCCGTCCCTCCTCTCCCCCCTCTCCCGCCCCACAGGGTTCCACGTAGTAGTAGCGGAGAGATCCGGAGGTCTGCGAGCTCCGCCGGCGCGCGGTGCCCGACAGCGCGTGCGCACAACCCGTAGATCATTGCGCATAGATCGTTGCCACTTCTTTTATTAATTAGTTTTCAACAAGTATGCGCTATTCGCCCGACGTAACGACGCGAGTTGCCAGTGGACATTTTCAACGGAATACAGGACGATCTCACTGCGCCGCACACGATTATAATAATGATTATGATTATTTGGTTTACGAGTTTGTAAGATTTTTCTTACGAATGAAAAACGGCTGCGACCGCGAAGTCGTCGTGGGAGAACCACGTTTTTTTCTTCTTTTTTTTTATTACAGTTACACCGCACATTCCAGGTTCGTGGCCGCTTGTAGCCGGTCGAAGTACATGCGAAGTACGAATTAATGTACGAGAGTCGAGGAACGACACCGCTCGACAGCCGTCTCGTCCTCTCGCGATCGTGAGAAAACTCCCTCCACCCGGCGAGCGGGGCAAGGGGGCGGGGGGGCTGAATTTGCGTTACTCTATTCAGGCACCGAGAACCCGTTTGGGCCGCGACGTCGTACTTCGGAGCGGAAGTGTGTAAGACGCGAGCGAATACGAAAGAGAGCACGAGAGCGAGATAAAGCGAGGAGAGCTCCCTCTCGCCCCTCGGCCGAGACGGAATTTCGAACAGCGCGTTTGAAAAATCGTGAGATTTTCGAGGAAAAAAAAAGAGGCAAACGAGGAGAAATGATAAAAACAAAATTACTCGAAAACTTTGCACGCGTTGGTGCCTCCCGAACTTGTTCGCCTTGACGATCGAGGCTACACGACTCGCTCTTAAATTGATATACATATATATCGATTTTTGTTGGTTACCGTATTTTTAACGTTGCAATATATTTGTAGAAACTTGCGCGCGCGATGAACCGTTGTGCGTAGCCCGTGCGAGGCGCGCGCGCGTATACGCGAGTATATCCGGCGTTGTACCGAACGTGTTGCGTTGCGATTGTCGGCGCACGAATACGACGAAGGCGAGGAAAGAGTGGCGAGAGGAGAGCTGGCGCTCGGGTGCCACGCGGTGCGAACGATTCTTACGGAGAGCACAACCTAACGGTCAAAGCGAACGACGCAAACTGAGCTGCGCCCCGGAGGCTGGCAAGGACTCGACGACCAGACACAGGCGGTGCGCTCCCTCCCCTCGTCTCGCCTCGCCTCGCCTCGCACCGTTCTCGTCGTAGTCGTCGGGCGCGCTCGGGGTGGAGGGGGGAAAGCGCCGTCACCGTCGCCGTCGCGGCCGCTCTGCGCATGCCGCTCGCGCGTGTGTGCCGCGAGGAACTGAGGACTGAGGAGCCACGGGGGAACCCGCGCGCACTGGAATATCCACCCGAGTGGGGAACGCAGACGCGTCGCCATTGGGTGGGGTCCGCGCCCGCGACAGGGATGAAGGATCGTGCGCGTCCTTCGTCGAGAGCCTCCGGAGCACCCCCGCCCCGCCCGCCCGCCGTCCCTCGGTCTATCGCCGAGGAATCGGCTTTTCGGCCAAGTAGGGAGGAGAGGGGGAGAGAGATATTTTCGATGAGAAACTTTTCACCGCAAGTGATTTTTGTACTTAGGGTAAGGAGGCCTGATAACGATCAATGACTCGGCTCGTTTACACTCGTAAACGCTGGAAAAATTCCGCTTAGCGTGAATTCCTAAGCGCGGTTCGAGAATCAAACGCGGGCTTAGACCGAGCGATGGAACTGCCGGTCGAGAGACAGAGAGGGGTGGGGGCACCTGCTGCTTTTTCTATCACATTTTTTTCGATATACAAGTACGAACATTTTAGGCTTGACTCGAACGACGTTTGGTTTACCGACCGCCGGTAAATTAGCGCGTGGCTACAAGGACCAACGGATTTCAGAATCTCGTCAGATTTGTTACGTCCGAAGGTCGTGGGCGTGAAAATACGCGTAATTAACGCCTACGTTTGTCGTGCTGTGATCGCGATCAGAGTCGTAAAGTCCCATTGTACATGCGAATATGAAATTCCCGGTACGATTCTCATTACATTTTTAATATACGACGTGGAAAATGTTCAAGAGCAATGCATAAAAAAAGGAGATTTGCAATCGAACGTTTGGATAAACAAGGATTTACCGTGAAATTGTGTCGAAGGGGAATATATTTTCGTAGCCATTGAAAAGTTTACACTTGATTTAATCAACGCTGAATGCTGGTATTAAAAAGTGTATCGTGGGACTTTGTAACTCGACTGCTCGGAAGAAGGCGACGGGCGCTTCCGACGTCTCGACGTCTCTGACGCAAAATCCGACTGACGCGGCAGTCTCGCCGCTCTATTTGTGTCAATCGGTTCGAACGATCATTTTGATTTTTCTTCAACGTGGATCGCGCGCGGAGGGAAGATCGAGGGCGAGACGGAGGCGGGCGAATGAGAACGCGGGAGAAACAAATCGAGGAATATAAAAAATAATTTCGCCAGCGAGAATACAGTCGCGCAATCGTGGAGCCGCGGAGCGAGTGTTTGCGTAACAAATGCACTCTACAACCGCCACAGCGATACGTGTAACAATCTTGCGGTTATCAAACGCGACCTCGTGATCTCGTGTTTTCTCGCTGTACCGAATTTTTTTTCCCTCGCCTCCTCTTGCGTCTCGGCTGCTGCCGCTGCTGCCGCTGCTGCGTTACCGTTACTGCGCGGTGATGATATATTTTACATTTACGTCGAACCCGATTCCTTTTGCTCTTATTCCAGAAATGTTTTCGCGTGCAGTTTTCTCCGCCCCGCTATTAATTTTCCAGAGTCGAAACTCAACTGACATTTTTCGCCGCGATAAACTTGTCGCTGTTTTTTTTTTTTTTTTTTTTTTTTTTTCGAACAATGATTTTGTCTCTAGAAAAAAAAAAAAAAAGTCTTTGGACCGAAGGAGAAGGAAGAGTCAGATTTCGATGCGATTGCCTGTCGATCCCCCATGGAAAAAAAGTATATTTAAAGTATATTCAAAAGTATATTTTTGAGTATAATAAATATACTTTTTTACGAAAAATTAGTTATGTCGAATACATTTTTGAATATACTTGAAAAGTATACTTGAAGTATATTGCGAAGTGTATTGCGAAATATGTGCAAAATATATATTCCATCTATTTCAAATATATATTTAATGTACGAATAGTAGATGTACCATACACGATGTATACTCACGAAACATAGCAAAATATAAGGCTAAGTTGCACGCAATGTGCATCCGTAAAATTTTTCATACATACGACGATGTAGTATATACATATACTTTGCTGTATGTGTGAAGTATACTCATAATGTATATATTATATATTTTACATTGACGGCACATATACCCCGGAAATATACTTTTCTACGAAAAACTAGTTATTGCACATATACTTGAAATATACTTCCCATGTATTTAAAATACATAATAAATATAAAAGATATATTTCAAGTATACTTAGAATATACTTTTTCAATACATTGACAAGTATATTTTTAATTATACTTTTATTCCATGGGGGATATACCGCAGCCCTGGGAAAAAGACGCGTTTGCTGTATTTAACGGGAGAATAAAATAATTGTTTAACGGACGTTTTAAGAGCGATTTAAAAAAATGGAAAGTTATAGAGCCGGGTTGCAGCTACCGATACACGAGTTGTTACGCCGAAAGAATATTAAAGACAGGAAAGGGCGAATGTACGCCGCATTTTACCCGAGGAATATTAATCGGTTGCCGCATTGCAATTAGCGGGTACATGTCGTTCGGTGAAACACGCCTCGTTTACGTTGCTATCCTCATCGCGGCAGTCGTGTCGTTCTCGGTCGCCACGGGACTCGAACTCGGGAGACGAAATTAAACGGGTCGTCGTCGTCGTCGTCGTCGTCGTTGTTGCGTCCTTTTCTCGGTGAACCAGCGCCGAGGCGTCGCCACGCTTCCCAGACTCTCTCGGGTGTACAGAGCGGGCGGCGCACCTGTTACACTATATATTTATAGGGAAAACAGCGAGTCTCATGGCGGAGCCGTGAGGCCGTTTTTATTTAACCAAGAAATAAAAATGTACGATGAAATTGTTATGACGCGTCATAGGAAACTGCGGTGCCAAGAAAAATAGGCTTCCAATGGAATTTCCCAAATTTCGCGACTTGTTCCTCTTTGAAATATCAATATTTCGCAAAATTATTCGGATCGGGAGAGACGTAAAATATTTATCGAGTATCCTCGACGGGATGACTCGCCGTTGTAATATTTGGTGCTCTTTCGGACAAATTTATCGGAGTCGTAGAAAGAAAACATGAATATTCCGCGGTAATGGGATAACTATCGAATAATGCAAATGCGGGGCGGCGGCGTCGCGGCGGCGAGAATTGGAAAGTGCGGGCGCAAATATAGCCGAAAGTTACGTATATGCTAAAACGCGATCCTCGGAAGTTACGGCTCAGCGTTATTATAGCTATACCGCGGCGCGGCGAGTCACTACAATCGCTGTACCATAACGGATGCGGCTCGAAGAAAAGTCAGCGGATATTTGAATTTCCATGGGTCGAAGGGTCGTTCGATTGTGCAGCCCGACGCTCGCGCGGTCGGTTCATTTGCGTATGTATGCCCGCATTTCGTTTTTCCTCGCAACCGCTTTTCTTCCTCTCTTCCACGCATTTTCTTATTTATTTTTTCATCTTTTTTCTCAAACAAAGCCCCAAGATACGTTATCCCTCCGAGTCAAGACGAGACAATGTTTTCCCGTTACGCGTACGGTACAAAAAGCGATTCTTCCTAAATTACCATTATCTCATTCGATCGGATGTAAATATTCGAAAACACGAGAATAAACAGTGAAAACGTGGGTTAAAAGTAACGTCGCTCGAGCGACAAAGTTGAAACAAGTAGTACACGTGTTGAAGCAGATTGCAGCGACGAAGCGCGTCCAAGACGGAAGATGCGAGCGGCGCAGCGGCGCAGCGGCCACTCGGAGAAGCATATTTCGGTGGCCACGTCACCGGGTGGGCCTTCCATCGGCCACCGCAGCCCAGAGACTCTGTGCGTGTGTGTGTGTACTAACGCGCGGCGCTGGAAATACCAGGCGAGACGGTTAAAATAGACAGTCGGTATCGTCTAAATACGAAATACGAGCTGGCTGTAATAGACGCTCCGCGCGGGAACGCGAGCGGCGCCGCTATGTGCGAAACCGAGACCGGTAGTCGCACGGCAGTGGCGGCGGCGGCGGCGGCGGCGGCATTGACCGTGTGTTTTACGGAATCGGACAACTATATTAAGGAGGCACCAGCGCTGCATGCTAGTCAAATCAGTGCTAAATTTTTAAAAGCATTTTTATAATTCCCGGCTGTTTGATAAATTTTATCGAGGTATTACACACGTAGCAGTGACAGTTCTTAACAGAAAAATATATTCGCAGCCGTAATTCGAATAGGAAAACGACTGATATATGCAAATTCCCGATGTCATGTTTTTTCGTGCAGTTTTTTTGAAGAATAAACCATAATAATAGTTCAATTATGACGAGCAATAGCTCATTTTTATTATTGAAAGATTCTTGATCGATTGACCGTTCCGATTTTTGATAGTATCAGTAGTTCAAAAGACACGACCGCTTAAATTCCTTCCCTAACCCAAAAGAAGACACACAAATGGCTGTAGTTTTCGAAGAACTAATACTGTAAAAAATCTGAACGGTCAATCGATCAAGAATCTTTCAATAATAAAAATGAGCTATTGTTCGTCATGATTGAACTATTGTTACGGTTTATTCATAAAAAAAACTGCACGAAAAAACATGACCTCAGAAATTCGCATATATCAGTCGTTTATCTATTCAAATCACGGCTGTGAAAGTATTTTTCTGTTAAGAACTGACGCTGCTACGTGCGTAATACCTCGGAACAATTAATCAAAGAGCCGAGAATTATAAAAGTGCTTTTAAAAATTTAGCACTGATTTGACTAGCATGCAGCGCTGATGCCTCCTTAAAACTCACGAGAGCAGAATTTGGGAGTGGCGGCAACCTCGCGTTTTCTCAACGTTTCATTGAAACATCACCCTCCGTCACATTCGCCTTTTCCGTTCCCATTTTTCGCTATTCCTTCAGTACGAAAAAATTGACAACCGAGCGCGCTAATTTCTCTTGACGTCGGTGAGGTAATTTAACCGGGTGCCGCGAAGCGTACTCGTTAGAAAATTTAACGACGGTCCTCGTAACAGTTTGGTGATCGATATTCCCCGGAATTAGCGTACCTCGACAACCACGGAAATCCGGGAAACATCCCTGCGGAGAGTCGCCCGCATGAACGCGGGGGAAGCTGAAGCCGCTCCCGTGTTTACGGAGGCTACGCGTAGGGCGCAACATTTTTTTTTACATATGTGCGTGCGAAGTTCGTCTTCTCGTGCCTGCGTAGCGGCCGCGAAATAGTCGATTTTCGCATGTTATTGGAGAATTTATTCGCACACTCCGAACAGTGCGCGAATAAAATTCGCGCACTGTTCAGAGTGTGCGAATAATTTCGCGCCTGCTACGCAGGCACTCGAAGACGAACTCGCACGCACGTATTTAAAAAAATAGTATGTGTGACACGTGCGCGTAGGCGATTCACGACTCGTGTGATTGTGAACTTCACACTCGTCGTGAATCGTCTACTTCGCGCACTAGTCACACAATGTACACTGGGCGGCAGAAATGGTGTCCCTGCCGCCCAGTGTACACTGGTTCCCCCGAGGGACGCCATTTCTGCCGCCCAGTGTACTATTTCTTACGGCTAAACGCCTCAGGCGTATCTCGCGACGCTGGCGCTCGAGCGGCCGCCGAATGCGTAACAAGATGATCAGCCGGCTGCTTTGCCCTCCCTGTTTTCGTTCGAACGATACAAATGGTACGAACAATATGATAGAAATGCGCTGAACTAAGAACAGCTGATCATCTTGTTACGCACTCAGCGGCCGCTCGAGCGCCAGCGTCGCGAGATATGCCTGAGGCGTAAAGCCAAACTCCGCGATACCACGTGTTACATCTGTTTCTATGGCGATTCGAGAAAATTCATCGAGTCCGCGTGACCTTGAGCGAGAAAAATTATTTTATTTTGGGGAGTGCGCGAGCCCCTCACATCCATACAACTTTTCCAGAAAACGTTTTTTTTTCCAGCATGTCTTTTCTTCCCACGGAGCGAAGTATTTATCCGCAATATTTGTCCCAACGAAACTACCAGAAATGAGCATTGACAGCGGAATAACAGAAACGTCTTTCGAGTTGACAACGGGGCCGCACTCGGCGGCGTCGCTGCTGTCGTCGCGGCCGTCTCCTCGGTGTGCTCGTTGGAACGCGTAGTTGCAACATAGAATCGAGCGAAGGGCGGCGAGATAACCCGCGGGAGCGACTCGGTTAGCAACACGATCGCTCCGCCTGTTACGAGAGGGTGATAACACAACGATACATGTATATTTTCTTACGTATACACGCTTAACCCGCGCGACTCGGAGCGACCGTAAGTCAACCGGGAACGGGGCAACCGAGACCGGGCAGATATATCTCGGGTTATCACTCTCGAGGGGAAGAGAGAGAGAGAGAGAGAGAGAGAGAGAGAGAGAGAGAGAGAGAGAGAGAGAGAGAGAGAGAGAGAGAGAGAGAAAGACCGAGACGTGAAAATAAATAGGCGATTTATATGTTTCTTGTACGTTCGAAATTCCCTCTTGCAAAGTATTTTTATTTATTTTCCGACGATTCTTAGGATTTTTTGTGTTTTATTTAACAAATTAGCCCTTTGATAATTCTCGAGAGTTTAGCCCGTGAAGCGAAACATTTTTTCCAGGTCCTTCGCGCACCGAGAAATTATACGGTGCTTCCATCTGAACGCGGCTGAACCAACCACGCGACATCCGTAAATGAACAAATTTCGGGATCGCGACGTTGATCCAAATTGCAAATGTTAGCCTCTCGGAAAATCGACTTGAAATCCGAGAGACAAGATCCGTTACTTTGTTTGAGTTATTTTCGAAAACTCGTTAAAGAAGAGAATATTCGTCGCGCTCGTTCCAACGTAGTTATATCGAACGCGAGAGCGGCGAAGATTCGAATTACTGGAATATATAGAGAAAAGGAGCCATCGATGTTAGCGGGTCTCTTGTGCCCCGGGGTCGCCGCATCCGCCGACGTCACGATGACCCGATGACCCTGTCCAACTCCAGGGTAGCGATTAGCATAGGCGATTTACAAGCGAGAAGAATATGTCCTCGATACGTCGCAAGCAGTGTGCTCCACTAAACACGCATTACTTATACTCGACGTACTTATTTCATTATACAAGACGATCAGACTACTTGGTTATTTATTTTTACATTGCATCGCTTGGCTCGCGTAAACCTATATGACGATCATTGCCCAATCAACTTTCGATACATACAAACGACACTTGGTTCTTATTCACCTCACGGGATAATAATCCGCGTTACTTCTCTTTTTCTATTTTTATCAAACTAAGCCTTTGAATAAAAATTTGGATGGCGACGCCGTAACTTATTCTTAAAAAAAAATAAAAAAAAATATTTAAAAAGACCATTCCGAGGCCGATTTTGGCGATTTTCGGTCCGGAGCCGGATCTATGATTTCTGACAAAAAAAAAGTCGCCAACATTTTTTTTTAAACCAGTGTTTTCAGGGGTAGAATATTTTAGAGTTTTATGTTTTTCGGGCAAACAAGGGTGTTTTTCGGAATGAGCGAGAAATTTCCCATCGGATAGGGTCTTCAATGTTTACGAAAAAAAAAAAAAAAATCTCAATTTCCTGAAGTTTGAACGTTTCACGTTAATTTACTTAACGTTCTAATTTTGATTCGAGCATGTAGCGAACACGCGAGCCACTACAACCAGCTAATATACTATATTCTCTGTAAACGAAACGCATTATGGTAAAAGTGCTCCCGTATGTATGTATCATCGATAAACACACACTCACTGCACTACTACATTTATTCGATACGTTGCTTGTATCAAAAGCAAAAAGTGCAACGCGAGTCGAGCTTCGTGGCTGAGACCGTAACAGAAATGATAATTATTATATGGTCATCGCGGCCAAAACCTGTTTCGTTGTTCACCCGCTCTCACGCCGATCGATCGCTCCATTTCCCGTAATTAACGAAGAATCGCGCGTGAGATCGAATTTTAACGGTAAAATGTCGGGCAAAAATATTAATACTCGACCCTTAATATTCCACGACATCTGTCACGTTGGCAAAATCGCGACGAGCAATCGCGATTTTGCCAACGCGCGGCAACTCCACTCCTCATACTTATCGACGATGCGTCATTTAGAAAAATATATATCTTTTTCGCTAACGACTTTTCATATCCGAAATATAAAACGATTGTTGAAAAAAATGATCCATTCTCCGTTAAGCGTCATCTGTCTTTGCCTTTAACAAGTAAATACTGTAAATACTAGACAAATATTGCAGAATCTTATGGATATATAATGTAATGGAAGAAAACACTGAGAGCAATTTTGACCAAAACGAGAGTGAACCCAATGGCCCAAAGTCCAGTACTATAAAGAGCTGCATTGTCCCTACGGTCGTTTGTCCCCATCAAGTAGAATTCCTTCGTACCAAGTGTCGTTACGGTAACTGTTTGTTTTTCACGCGCTGCGCGGTCGATAACAAAAACTGTCTCAGCTGTTCTCTGCGTCATAGAAAGATTCAACTATCTCCCTCGCGCTTACAGCAATCTGAGACAGACCTGTACCTGTGTATTTGTGTAATATTCGACAAATTGTCTCTAAATGTTGATTTGCGTGT
This sequence comes from Pimpla rufipes, assembly GCA_963932165.1. Lineage (NCBI taxonomy): Eukaryota > Metazoa > Arthropoda > Insecta > Hymenoptera > Ichneumonidae > Pimpla > Pimpla rufipes. The sequence continues at coordinate 4,745,572 of OZ010636.1, read as the reverse complement.
CCCAATTAATTATTTAATTTCTAATTTTATTCGGACTCCAATTATCGAATTTACCGAATATTCAAATTTTTGGTGTCTTAGCGAAACTATTGTACTTATTGGCAAAGACATTGGGGAGGTGTTGTTATAAATATATGTATATATATATTATTGTACGAGTTTACAATGTCGTCGTACATGGGACGCCATACGTTTCATTCTACGGAATAATGAATCGAATGACAGCGCGGGGAGGGGGAGAATACGTGGAATTAACATTAGCTTACAGGTAACGTGCGATACTGTTATATTCGAAAGTGCGCAAAGTCACCTTCCGGTTTCGATCGATTTTGCGAAGCCAGTGGCTTCAGCGAGTTTTTCGGATTGTTTACTTTTTTAGCGGTCGACGCCGCGATTCGTTGTTGGTTTTCGCGACTCGCGTTGTTCTCCTTGTCAAAATCCGGCCAAATGCTTCTGCCATTTGATCCACCAAGCTGGAGCTGCTTTCCTTTCGTAACGTTCGGCCTGAGATTTTCCGATATCTTGTTCTCGCTGGTTCTCGTTGGATAACGATGCGTAGGCTCGTTCGGGTCTACGCTGGAAACCAAGGGCGATGAATTCTCGGCTTCTTCGATGAATTGGAGCCTCTTTGGTCTCATGTCGATTTTTTTCGAGGACCTTGGTGGCTTGACCGGAGCATTGGGTACCACCACTGGCGCGAGTTTGAGGGTTTCGGGCGTCGTCTTGGACGTGGACGTTTCGAGAGAGTCCTCGGGCTTCGAACGACGGGATAATCGAGAGATCTGAAATCAAATTCGGTCATTATGAAACCGCTGAATTTCCGACCCTCGGGCTGAGCGACATTCACGATTTTTAAGTACGCTGTATTTCCACTAATTTATATCTTCTAATGTGTTTTTACCAGCACGTCGCAACATGCTCGAATCAAAATTAGATCGTTAGGGAAATTAACGTTCAGACTTTACGAAAACAACAATTTTCGGCACTTTTATTTCGGTTTAATGATTTTCCATTGACAAATGAGATACCCTCGACGATCGTTTTTCGGTACCGAGATCCGCGAAGCTCCGCTCCAAGCTCGAGCCCCGCCGCGTTTCGTCCTCGGGAAGCTCAAAAATCTTGAAACTCGTCGAGGGTTTCCCGATTTTCGCCATTTTCACGCTAGTCAGACCGCGATCGTCGACAGCGACAGCTCCCTCCTTATATCAAATATACGATCCTATCTACCGTCCCGAGCGGAGACTCGAGTTCACTAGCTTCTTCTGACTCTAAATTATTCGCGATTAATACGGAATTATAGCTAACTTTCCTAACAGTCTAAACCGCGCGTCATGAGAATCGGGGTTCTCACGCGTCAACTCGCGTCACGACACAACACGTCCGTCTACATATATAGTGTGATATAACAAAAGACGCGTTTCTTCGAATGACTGTGTGGACCGAGCAGCGAACGAACCCGGAGGAGTAAAACAGCGCCGCGAGAATCGAGCTTCTCGCCGCGTGTCCTTGCACCAAGGGCGGGCACATATACACCACCTATGTAAGCAAAACGATCGCGAGGGCGACGACGATCAACAAAACATGAACCGGAATGTCGCTACAATTTCGTTTCTCGATACTTTATTCGTTGCGGCGTCGATACGTTTTTTTTCTGGGGTTTTCGGGTTTTTTCAAAACCCGAGCAAAACCCGACCGACCCGACGCCGAGCGCAGCGTCCACACACCCAGAAAAAAGGTCAAGTTAAATCAAATAAATTCCTTTAGTCGATTTTCTTTTAGTTGAAGTAACTAAAATTTTCTTTCTGAAAAATATATATATATTTCGTTCCATTACAAGTCGTATTTGATTTGTATATATTTATTTCTTCGAATCGACCTTAATGAAATAACTTCCACTTAATAAATAATTTATTTGTTGTGACTACATATTTTGTTCATACGAATAAAGGTCTATTTGAATTGACGTAATTTAAGTATTTGATTTTTTAATTCAAATCAACTAGATTTATCGTTCGCTTAAATTAATATTTATTTGTTTCAATTGTTCAGTATATTTGTCAGAAATAGAATTATTTATTTAAAGCAACGTTTGTATGATAATAGCAAGGGATAAAATATTATATTTAGTACTACTACGTTTCTTGTGTGTTTAAAGAAAAACTTTTGTTGTATGAACGATATTTAAACATTCAGGGTCCATACTAAAATGTCTGCTTGACGATAGAAGTCAGTACCTGGATGGGTTACAGAATATATTACTGTAACAGAAAACATCAATTTGCGCAGTAAATACATTCACGCAGATATGATAAATCTAGACACTTTATTGTACGCAGAGCGTCAATGGCACATTCAGTAGCACCATGCATATGTAATTTTCGCGAGACAAACGATCCCTTATATTTGCTAAAAATTATTAAAAACGTAAAGGAGCAGTGGCACAGTGGTTGAGTGCTCGTGCTCTTACACAGTGGGTCCGGGTTCGATTCCCGCCGACACCAATGTCAATGGAATTTTCTGTGTTTTTTCTGCGCTCTCTCCGGTGGTTCGGAACCCACCGTAAAAAATAGTAGGTCCAAAAATTGGCATGGGCCAATTATTAGGCATTTCCGGTGCCGAACAGCGGAAAAACTGAAATATATATTTTTCTTAAATGATTAAAAACTTATATTCAACTGAAATATGTATTAGGTGAAAAATATTAAAAAATTATATTCGATTCAAATATACATTTGGTAAATGTGAACAAAAGTTTATTTCAGTGAAATATTTCTTTCTTCAACACGAAGAAAAAATCACTTCGCTGAAACACATATTTTTCTTCAAACAACCAAAAGCTGTATTTCGATTAAATATACATTTAGTAGATTTGAATAAATGTTTTATTTCATTGAAGTCCATTCAAATCTAATAAAAAAATTTATTTGATATCACTACAAGTCTACTAGGCCGGCCATCAAACAAAAACATTTAGTTACCATAAGTAGGATCTATTTAAGTCAACTAGATATTTTTTCTGGATGCAATCTCAGGACGTAGGTACGCAACTACAGCAATGTTTTACCACTCGAATCGGGACTTTTGCGAGTGTCACGCGAAAGTCGACGAATAACGATGCCTCTCGTGTCTGTTTACACGAGCCACGAGACTCGACCGCGACATACTATGTAGATGACATTTTACGGGGGAATATCTCATCGAAATTGCGCGGTTACGATTTACCTGTGATCCAATATAACGCGTGTCGCGCCGCGTCGTCTCCCGCTCGGTCGCCCGCGCCTCCCGGCGTGCAACTCGGTCCTTTGATCAAGCGCCGCGGCAACCGAGCGCGGCCGAAGTTTCCCGAGCGCGAGCTCGGCGTCTCTTGGCGCTGGTGGGCCACATGGAAAATGGTGGCTCGGCAGGCGACGAAGCGACCGAGGCAGCTATTCGCCATCGTTGATGGGCGCACAACGAGTGCACTCAGCAGGGCGCGCCGGATATTATCGGGATAAATCGTGTTTTTGTGCTTAATCGAGGCTGGAGAGGCGCCGCGTACCAAGTGCAAACGACCTGGAGCCATCCGGAGGTAAGATTGCCCGAGAAAACCGACGTACGAGCCGCGAAATACCGAATGAAACGTCTCGCTATAAGGACCATCCGCTTTCCGAGCGTATAAACTCGACACTGCGCACGCGTCAACGCGGGAACTAGAATTTTACGTGCGGAGTACGAAAAACCCGAGGGAGCTCGTCGCAATAATAATACTCGCCGCGACGCGGCTCGCCGGTTCGCGCCTCGCGTTTTCCTCCTCGTCGTTGCCCCTTCACGAGGACACCAGGAGTGCGAAATACTTATTTTGCGTCGCCTTATTCGATACCGGCCGCGATTTTTTTCCCTCGACGATTTTATACGTTGTCGAGTGTAAGAGGCAACCGCGTCGTTGCTAACTCGAATATATCCTTCTTCTCTTTCGCACTTTCACACCGGAGACGTAAATATTTCGGTTACCACTCTTAAAAGTAATCCTCCTTTTTTTTTTTTTTTTTTTTTTCCTTCACAAATATAAATTTGAAGAATTATCAAAAATACTGTATTCTGAATTTTGTGTCCGCAGGAGAAGCGGAAGATGTCGTCGACTCAGGTTGATCGCCCCACAAAGGTGGGTCAGGTCGCCAAGAAGGAGAGCGAGAAGACTCGCAAGCTCTTCAATCCGTCGCACAAGAAGCACAAGCACGACGAGGGACGTCACTTCAAGTTTGGCCGAAAGCGCCTGCAGAGCTTCACGGGCAATGGCAAATTCTTTCCACCCTACAAACGCAGAAAGAAGGAGGGCGCCATAATTCCACCCACCAAGTTTCTGCTCGGCGGCAACATCTGCGATCCGCTGAATTTGAACAGTATGCAGGACGAGGAGATCAACAGGGCGATGAACGCGGTGACGCCAAAGTCGAGTCCGCTGCCGACGCCGAAGCACAGAAAGGAGACGATAGAGGTGATAATACCGCCCAACATCTGCGATCCGCTGAATCTCAGCAACTGCAACGACAATGACAACGACGAGTACGAGAAACAGCTGATATCGCCGACGAAGAAGGGCGCAAAGAGGAGAAACAGAAAGAGAAAGAGAGCGTCGTCGGGTTCGGGAAAGGACGACGCGAACGACTCGACGGAAGCGAGACTCCACGTCGACGAGGCCGATCTTCCGAAGCAGCCGGCCGAGGCTCCTCCCGTGGAAATTCCACCTCCCGCGGCCGAGCCGGTGGCTCGCGAAACGGCCAGTCCGCCTCCGCCCGCCCCGATCAATCCGCCCGTTAAACAGGAGCCGAAACTGGAGAGCCCGCAGAAGGACAAGTCAAAATTGCGCCTCAAGGGCCTCGAGGATACCAAGGACAAGCGTTTACGAAAACTCGACATCAAGGACAAGATCGTGAGTCCCGTGATACCCCAGCCGGGCGCGTGGAAGCCGCGACTGCCGCATCGTCCGAGTCAGGACAAGAAGAAGAAGCAGCAGCAACAGCAGCAGCAGCAGCAGCAGCAACAGCAGCAGAACCAGCAGAACCAGCAGCAGCAGCAGCAGCAGCCGCAAATGCCGAATTTCCGGGTGAAAGACGCGCGATATCAGTACGGAAATTACAACAGATATTACGGCTATCGAAATCCTCATCACGACGTGGACACGCGACTGACGGTGTTCGCCCAGCGAAAGGAGCTCTTTGCCGGCAAGGACGTTCTCGATATTGGATGCAATATCGGGCACGTTACGCTCTCGGTGGCGCGAGACTTGGCCGCCCGCGGGGTCACCGGAATCGACATTGACCGCAAGCTCATCGGTATCGCCAGGAAGAACATCAAACACTACGTCAACTGCGTGAGTTCGCCCGCGAGCAACGACGACGGAACGGGCGGACGCGGAGACTGCGACGCGAGTTTCTTTCCACTCTCGATGCCCATCAATTACGGCCCGATAGACGTTCCAGGCTTCTCCAAGAACAAGGATCACAAGGGATTCCCCTACAACGTTACCTTCGTTCAGGTAACGATCGCCTCGCGATCACGATCAGTCGCAGCCGTGGCGACACCGAGACACGAGAACGACAAGATTTATTTACCGATTTCCCATTGTCATTTGTTCGCAGGGTAACTACGTACTGGAGGACGACGCTCTGCTCATGTCCGAACAGCCGCAGTTCGATACCATACTCTGTCTCTCCATTACCAAATGGATACATCTCAACTTCGGCGACGCTGGCTTGAAACAGGCTTTCAAACGGATGCACGCGCAACTGCGTCCCGGTGGCGTTCTCGTGCTCGAGTCCCAGGGTTGGGCCAGTTACGGCAAGAAGAAAAAGATGACTGTGAGTATTTATTCGTGCGAAACGGTCGTACGATGAAATTTCGTTCCGAACTGTGTGTCAACATCGACTCACATTGTCGTTATTTTTCAGGAGCGAACTTACAAGACCTATCAGAGCATCGAATTTTTCCCGCAAAAATTCACGCAATATTTACTGTCGTCCGAGGTTGGGTTCAACAAGTGCGAGGTCGTGTCAATCCCGGCCCACCCGTCGAAGGGCTTTCAGCGACCGATACAGCTCTTCACGAAAGCCGGCGCGAGCCCCTCGACGAGCACGGCCGACAACACCGCGGACACGAGTTCTCACCGTTTCGTCGGCCGCGAGCAGCAGCAGAAGGACTTGGAGCGTCGGGCCTTCGAGCGCGATCTCTTTCCCCACGAGCTTCCGAAGTCGGATCTGAGCCAGCGCAGCGCCGAGTCGCTCAGCCAGTACGAGCAACTCGAGAACATTTACGCGCCCAGCACGACTCCGTGCTACGACACGCCGAGTCACAACGCGGACAGTCAGCCCTTCGAGCCCGAGAAAATGTGCTACGTCGAGGTTAACTCCAAGGACGATAACGCGAGGCAGGAATCTTCCTCCTCCTCCAAGTCGACCGAACCGAGACCCAAGACAACCACCGAAACCACCGATCAGCGGACAATCGACAGCAGCAATATTACACTACAGCGTAAGAGAAAAATTGAAGAATCGCCGTCGCCGACGAAATTGCGCAACGGCAATGACGAAACGATGGAAATCTCGGGCACGAAAGTACCGCGGGTCGTCGTGAGCCAAGCAATCGAAGAGGAGACATCGGCGATAAAGAAGAAAACCGACGTACCCAGCGAGAAATCGCCCGGCACGATGGAACTCACGCCGCGGAACGAGGATTCTCCTGCGAATCATCGGGGAGAAGAGACGTCAACGTTACCGGAAAAAAAGCCCTCGGTAAGTCCATCTGGCACCGAGATAAACGATGACAAGACGTAAATTTCGCGAGAACGTCTAGTTTCCGACATCATCAGCCAAACGCGCTGCAACAGATTCGCTGTGATTCCTAGCCTAATCATTCGCAACTTTATCCCAATACTTTTTCGGGCGCTCATCGACGAGCGAGCCGAGTTTTTCCTCGGTTTTCCCCGTGTTCGTTTTTGCTCCTTCGCCCATCGAAAATACTTTCGATATTGTTTTACGAGGTTCGGGTAGAGTTCGATCCTTCTCCCTAAATTCCAACTTTGTGAGCTTTTTTTTAGACTTCGTCTCTGTTTCCAAAAACTAATGAGGATTTGCAACTTTGGGTCTAACCGATTAATGGCAATCGTAATCACTCACTTTTCTCAGTGCGACTGGACGTGGGCGATCGCCGCGGGGTGCAAATTCAATACCACTGTAAAAAAAGGGTAAATTCAACGGAACGCTGTTATTGAAAGTTTTTGCGCAGAAACAATGGTATATTAAATTTTATATGCAGGAGTAAATAAAGTTAATGCACCAGTTGATGCTTCAAATCTTCAAACAACGGCGAATTTACAGATTTTTTTTTTTACGGTTTCGTGTGTACGTTTTCGGAATCGGTCGGGGATGACTCTCGAAACGTGCACAGTTGGTCGAAATTTCGTATTTTTGCATTTTTCCTGGTTTAGCGTCGGTCTGTCGAAGAGCCGAGGTTTCCGTGTTGTGTCCTTTAGAACAGTCGATGTTTCAATCAAGAGTACGAACAGCAATATTGAACACGTTTCAAGGCAGGAATGGTTTGCAGCGATAACGAGAAATGGCAATGCCAGATGAAATATATCACCGTTTTAGGCAGAACTACGCGTTTCGTGAGTCTTGAAAAAGTGATTAGTGTTCAGAACAAATTTTTCTCCAACCCCAATCGTCAGATTTTCACGGATTTGAGCATTTTCAGCTGTTTTGTCATTAACATTGAGGAAAAAAGGGGTTCCAATTGCAGTCGTTACGACTAATTACTTTTTCGAATCTCACGGACAACGTAAAATCTCCTCAAGTTCTCGAGCGGGATGACAGAATTGGCGACGAATCGCGTGACTCGGAATAATTTTTGTTAATCGCGCTCGCTTAAAAGCTCCATTGTATTTGGTCGGTACTTATGTACGAGGCTTGAGAACGCATTGTCCGCCGGCTGTGCCTGTATATACGAAGAAAATCGTCGCAATATCCGAGTAAAGATTGGATCAACAAAGTTCGTGCCTACGGTGTCCGCACTATCGCGATAACGAGCACGTCGCGCGTCTAACGGGTTGCTCGACCGAAGACTGACTTTTGGTTTTGCCGAAACGATGATGAGAAGCGACAAAAATGAAATCGATAAGACAAAAACAAAATCCAAAAAAAGGTGAGAAGAAAAAAGAACGGAAAAGAAGAAAAAAAAAGATGAAAGAGAGTAACAAGTAGGAAACTTCGATCGATAGAATAAAAGTAATGTCTATATTGTATGTATGATAAATAGCGATAATCAACGATCGATTTATAATTTATTATCGGCAACGTGATTGAAAAGGCCCGCGATGAGAAACAGGAAATTAAAAAAAAATAAGAAATAAAAAAAACAAACAGAAAAAAGTGGCTTGCGTCCCATGTTGAGCGTGGTATTCAGCCACGTATTGTACTATAATGTCTGTAATATGAAAACGGAGCTTCAACATACCGATACGTGTACATTATGTCGTTAAAAAAAATATTGATGCGATAATGTTGAATCTCCGTTTGTCATAATTGGCACAGCGCTAGTGAGAGGACACGGTGTAGCTACTATTCGTTACATCATTTGTTTCTTTTTTTTTTTTTTTTTTCTCGAGTCTTTTACCCAGAGATATTGGATAGACTTACCTATGGAAAATAGGCTTTCACTGGGAGATCGAGGGTGCATCGAGCTTTTGAATTGTAATTAGCTGCTTTTTACATCACTGTAGCGTGGAAAGTGAGTGTTTCCACACCCTGTGATGTAAAATACTGCACGGCACTCGGCGGGAAAATGTTTTGTCTCACGTCGAGTAACCGCAGCACTCGCCTTCGGTACGTGTTGCAACTCACACGACCGGAGAAAACGTCTTTCCGCCCTCATTCTCGTAGTGTACTATTTCGTTTAACACAACCAAACAGGACCGATTTCTCATCGTCGCCATTGGAGCGACGATGAGAAATCGCTAGTGACGAACAATGTTGTTTTTCAGAGATTGAGAACGTTGATGCGCCCCATTCGCGCTAAACAAGTGAGATTTCACTGAGTCTTAAGCGCTCCACATATACACAGTTTATCGTGTCGTTGACATAATTTGATATTTTAGGTCGAGATTGACCTTACAACCTTTACTTACAACAACAAAAAGGCGTGCGATTATTAAGGTCAGTCTGAGTCACATTGTTTGTCTCTTCCGCCGCAATGGATCTGGATTAAAAAGGATTAGCCTTTTTCATCCAATTGTATGTGGATGAAAAAGTCCAATTCGATACGCAGAATATGAAATATGAGATTGATCGGTTTTTATTACTCCTATAATTTATATTCGGGTGTTATACCTTCGAATTGGTGGTTGTAAAGAGCCTCCTCCGCGAAGGCCAAATAGATTTGAAAAAAGCACACATTCGAAGCGAGGCACGAAAAAATTGCGTTTGTTTGCGATTAAATGCGGCGAAATTCTAGTTTATAGAACTCTGTAAATTTATGTATTTTTTAAACAAAAGAAAAAACCGCGAATATATGGTTTCATAGTTATTTATTTTCTAAATAATCCTCGAAATTCGATTCATTAAACCAAATCGTTCGGAGTGCCGGAAGTATTATGATTTACATGTATATGATTCGCTCTTAATGTCAAAATGAAGTTTAAAAAACACAGTTTTTAGCTCCATTATTAGTGATACCGATGATGTATCGAGGGGAAGAAAAAGCGGGGCACCGCAAATGTTAGATACGAAACGTTAGAAATCTTGGTTAAAATGTACGAGTAGAGGGTTTATCGTATCGAGGTCGTATAATTTTTAGTTTCGCTTTCTAAACAGTAATATCGTCGATTTAAGGAGATTCGTCGACAGCCGAATTTCCCACCAGGCGATCTTTGTTATTGGTGATGGCGTTCCGCTCGAATTCGTGTACCAAAGCTGCAACTCTCCCCCCTCTCCGGTGATTCGCATTTCGCTTGTCGCGATTGTCCTCTAATTTATTAAGAATCTACGTTGAGATACACGTTTATAATTCAACGTTTCGTAAAGCTACGTCGACGGTCACAAAGTCCCGACGTTGAGTTTATATTGGATACTTTGTGCCTCTCTCGTTGCGTTGACTGTTTCAAGATAAAATTATAATTTTCCCGTAGATTTTATTCAACATCTTCATTGATGACCAACGACAATACGTAACATCGGAGAAATACTTGGTCAGAATTAAAGATGAACGATTTTAGAATGGAGACGGCAGCTCCCAATTAAAGAAAAAAAAAATTACGAGTTTGTCTACTTTTTGCAAAATTTGCTGATTTTTACATCGTGATAAAATTCTTCCGTGCCCCAATAGGGCTGTCAGCGGAGAGACCTGCCAGAAAATCTACGGTGTGATTATAGTTTTATCTCTCGGAATATCGTTTGTCGACGTTGACGCGAGAGAGCAAGGGCCCTTTTAAGCTTGGGACATTGCGAACGTGAGGCAACGAACGGTAGCACAAAAATCGATTCTGGACGCAATCGCTATGTACATGTTCGACTGACGAAAAAAATAAATAATAAAACATGAAATAGGCTATACATAGAAACTTACCAGAGAATGCATACTGTATAAACTGTGAGGAATATTAAATATATAATTAATAAAGTATCATTTCGAATTGCCCAATTAAAATGTTTTTTCTGTCTTCTTCATCAGCTGCGATTTGGAAAACACTGGCGTGTGAATTATTTTCAATTAACGATCGGGATCGACGGGAACACACGATAATGGTTTAACGACGAAACGAGAAGTTAATTCAAGAAGTATTTTATTCGTGAGAGCGCAAGGATAAGTACACATACTTTCTCCACAGGCAGGTTTTCGCTCGTTACGATCGAGCTCACGCCCAATCGATTCATTATTAGTTTACTCAACCTAGATAACTATAAATCTATATGTATATATGCTAATACGTCTATAATGTGTATGTATGCGAACGAAGGTGTGGGACGTAGTTTTTTTTATCAACATACTACGCGTCGACCAGCGACACATACTTATCTCGTGTGTGTGAAACTGACGCCTATCAACGAGGTTCCCAAGGCACAAAGGGCTTGTCGTTAAAAAAAAACACACACACACACACATGAGCTTCATGTTTATACAGACTGTAACATACGGTGAAGCCTTGTATGTTGATGAACTGGGTATTTTTTGGGGACACAAAACTGTCGGGAAATCGCCGACAATACACTGGGCCGGTGTTGAATAGGTTGCGAATCAACGGAAACTAAGAGTTTCGCGACTGAAGAAAAATACTATGTGCCCAGTGTAGGAGAGAGAGAGAGAGAGAGACTCATTTTCAACACGGCGAGACGAGCGGCTCGCCAAAAAATTGTCACGTCAAGTAAAAATGAATAGCCGCGGTTCCCCTCGTTGACGACGTCGGCTCTCGCTCTTACGAGGGTGCTGACGCTGAGATTGGATTAATGGAGTGCGTTTGAAGCTAATCTGAAAAACTGATTAGAACTATCGAGGGACGCCCGCGTCCCTTTTTTTGTATTCACGCGCAAACACACCATCTACCGGGTGTATAATCTACAATATACCAACGTACATAAGTATATTAATCTAAAACGGTAGTTAAACGTTGCATAGCATGATTGTTGTCGTCATGATAATATCGCAGTGTGCGTTTTTGAACATCGCGGAGCAACGGTTGTCGTCCCAGCCATGCTGCGTACTATTCAATATCGTTGACAGTGCATCTCGGCGCCGATCTTTCCCTCGGATGGTCACTCTTTGAGCTTACCGGACGCAAAGATCGCACCGAAACTTGGGTAAAAGTAAAAATTAACAAAAATTCTTTTTAATTAAAAACAGAACGGAAGCGTAAAAATACTGCTCAAACGAATTAGTTGTATATTATTTGTACGACAAAAAATTTCGAATGCCTCTACTAACCGAGCATTGAAAAATGCGAAAATGCAACTGTTTTGCCTCATCATCTTGATTCCTTTGTTTCAATGACAAAAGCCAGTTTGTCTCTTTCCGATGACATAACTACCGAAGTGTGCGATAAGTTTTTTTTTTCGCCATCTTCGGCAGTCGGTGGAATCATTTGACGACACGGCACCCATTTACTCGGTAAACATCACGCCAATAGTATCCCCTCGACTGTTGGGCTTAAACAAGAAGAAATATTTTCACGCTTCTATTCGATTTTTGACCTCGTAAGCGCGCCCTTCCGATGGAAAACTCGGAGTTTCGGGATAATCTCGAGAATGTCGTCTTTTTGTTTCCAGTGAAAAATCATCGTTGACGATTATCGCGGTATTTTCTCGTCTTCTGTCATTTTTAGCTCGTGATCGTGGTGTGTAATGTCCGAACGAAAGATAGAATCAAGAACGGCAGTTGCACCCGACCCGATCTTTGGACCGAGTCGGTTATGTTCCGCGGACGCTTCGCGCCCTCGAGGATCAACAGTGATTTGTTTTTGTCGTTGTTTTCTCATCGTTGCTGAAACGCGCTGAACGGCGATTCTCACTCGTCGACCAGCTCCCAGAGCATCAGAGCAGCGTCCGTACCACCCACCGTCACCACGTTCTGGTCGTTGTAGAGGAAACGCGCGCACGCGACCAGCGAACTATACACCTTCTCCTCGACGTACTCGGCCTTTGCGCTGGTGCACGGGTACCGGAACAGTCTCAGATAACCCTCCGCGTCCCCGCTCACCAGCATATCGTGCGCCGCCGATCGACTCGACGTTGTCAGAACGGTCGTCAACGGATAGTAACGGTTGTTCCACATCCCTGATCGTCACGACAGTTCGACACATTAATTTTTTTTTCAAATCAATTTTATCGTTATTTATCGAATGTTCAGAATAATGAACCGGTTTTACTCACCGGAAACCATGTAGCCAACGGTACAGTTGTGAGTGTACCACTTGACGTCCTTCATAACGAGAGGACTCTTTTCCGAAGACAACGCCTTCACGTCCCCTGCAACATGTGAATCAAAGATGTTCAGCGGGCCGTTTGGTGTTTGTCGTCGTCGCTTCGAGCACCGAGATGAGCTTACAGAAAACGAGATCGTAATCCTGGGTGACGGTCTGGAGGAATCTGCTGTCCGAGCTCCAATCGAGCTGCACGAGTGGCTGGGTGCCCCGGATTTTGTTGCTCTTCTTGTACGAGAAACCGTCCCGCGAGACTCTGAAGAGATAGACGCTACCGTTTTGCGAACCCATCGCGACGATTTCTCCAGCTGTGCAATTTTTTTTAATTCCCATTAACAGCGACCACTCACTCGAAGAGGATGAAAATAGTTGTAATTCCGACTCCGACGTTTTCGATTCGGTATAAAACCGTGGGAACCGTTTGTTTCTCCGTCTAAAAAGAATATTCAACGGGTGGATTCCGAACGAGGGTGAAACTTACTGGGATTGTAGCCAATGCAAGAGAGAGGCGAGCCGCAGACTCTGAGCGTCGCCACAGCCGCTCCGGTGTCGGCCGCGAGGACCAGAAGATGACCTTCCGAGGATCCAGCGGCCAAGGCAACTCCGAACGGATGAAAAGCTATGCAGATGCACTCGAAGCCAACCTGCAACAAAGTTGACGTTTGTAACAAGAGATAAAAATAATCTCCATCGTTTGACACGTTGAACCGACGGACCTGCGTCGTCCAGAGAAGTTTGTGCCTTCTCCACAGAGCGATGTTCTTATCGTGACCGGCGGTCGCGAAAACCTCGTCGTCGGGATGCACAGCGAGACCCCACAGCTGTCTCCCGTGACCGAAAACCACCTGGTTGAATCTTCTCTGCAACGAACCCTCGAGAATGTTGTTTCGCGTCGTGCCTACGTATATGTTGCCGTCGTTGCGTCCCGGTCGTTGAGGGTAAATGCTTCGTACACCTCCGGCGGCTTCTGGCAGCTGAAAGCGCGTTCACCGTGAGTCAACGACTCCCTCTTTCTCTTCATTGACACTATTATATAGTCGAGTGTCGGAAAAATTTAAAAGCGAAAAGTCATCGGACCATCCGTGTTGTCGAAAAATTAAGTTGAAAATTGAGTCACGCCGGGGGTTCACTGGGGCTTTGAATTTATCGTTGAGTCGGGTAAAGGGGGCAGCACGAGCCGCGCGGCGTACCTTCGTGTCCGTAATACGCTTGTAATTCTGCAACGAGTCCCACGCAGCGATCTTGCGGTCTTTCTCGCCGCCCGACAGCAGAGTTCCCTCGGAAAGCATTACCAGAGAACTTATGCCTTTGTTGTGAGCCTCGAACTCCATACGAACGAAATACGCGCCGTCCGCGTCCACGGAGTACACCGTTATAAATCCGTCGCTGTCCGCCGTTACCACGTCACCGTCCTGCTCGAATTGAATGCTCGTCACGTGCGTTCGCGATGGCTGAAGGAATTTTCACCAGATTTTAGCGTTTCACAGCGGGACAAGTAAAAACTTATTTGTTTACGGTGTATACCCCCATGGAAAAAAAGTATAATTAAAAATATACTTTTCAATGTATTGAAAAAGTATATTCTAAGTATACTTGAAATATATCTTTTATATTTATTATGTATTTTAAATACATGGGAAGTATATATCAAGTATATGTGCAATAACTAATTTTTCGTAGAAAAGTATATTTCAGGGGTATATGTGCCGTCCATGTAAAATACATAATATATACATTATGAGTATACTTCACACATACAGCAAAGTATATGGGTCATTCCATATGAAATCAACCGATAAAAAAAGAAAAAAATGCATGTAGGTCATGGATATTTTTCATAATTTACGTAAAGACAGCGGGCAGGGTATAGAAAAAGTTGGCATGGTTCATTAGACCCAACAAATTTTTCTTTGTTAATACCGCCATGATAAAATGTACTATCAATTTCGATTATGAAAATTACGCTGATGGTTTTTCTGCTCCCACGGGCTTCCCTGTTTATGGATTTCGATGGGTCTGGTATCAAATTAAAGGTATTGAAAATACGCTTTTATTCAACTGTGGCAATTTAAAATCGTATTTATATATAGCGAGTTATCGCATTTTACCTGTATTTTTTTCATTATTTTTTTTCTCAAAAAGCTATTTTTTTTTTTTTTTGAAATTTACAGCAAACATTGTACGAACTGAGACCTTTAAACACAAAAATTGGCGAAGAGTTTTTCGCAATTTTGAAATTATTAATTGATGATTTTGGTAAATTCAAATCAATAAGGGATAAATACCGTTGCTCTTCATAGCCAATCGGTGAGCGATTACAGCTCATCGACATCGCTCGTCTCACATTCTTCATCAGCACATTCTGGAATACAAAACGAAACTTATCGTTAACGTTATTGTGAAATTATAAAAATAAGAACATTTTATATTGTTAGCTTATAAAAAAAAATCGGATTTTTTAAATTAATTTACCGGCAATTCTGTCCTCCAGTTTCCGCGATATCAGGGAAGCTATTTTCTTCGCGATCCTGTACACCTTTTTCTTCGTTATTGTAGGTTCAACCACTCCTAACACATCCGAAAAAGAAATCTCCTCTTCCATCTATGGAAAAAGAAATCTCCTTTTCCATCTATGAGGAAGGAGATTTCTTTTTCGGATGTGTTAGGAGTGGTTGAACCTACAATAACGAAGAAAAAGGTGTACAGGATCGCGAAGAAAATAGCTTCCCTGACATCGCGGAAACTGGAGGACAGAATTGCCGGTAAATTAATTTAAAAAATCCGATTTTTTTTTATAAGCTAACAATATAAAATGTTCTTATTTTTATAATTTCACAATAACGTTAACGATAAGTTTCGTTTTGTATTCCAGAATGTGCTGATGAAGAATGTGAGACGAGCGATGTCGATGAGCTGTAATCGCTCACCGATTGGCTATGAAGAGCAACGGTATTTATCCCTTATTGATTTGAATTTACCAAAATCATCAATTAATAATTTCAAAATTGCGAAAAACTCTTCGCCAATTTTTGTGTTTAAAGGTCTCAGTTCGTACAATGTTTGCTGTAAATTTCAAAAAAAAAAAAAAATAGCTTTTTGAGAAAAAAAATAATGAAAAAAATACAGGTAAAATGCGATAACTCGCTATATATAAATACGATTTTAAATTGCCACAGTTGAATAAAAGCGTATTTTCAATACCTTTAATTTGATACCAGACCCATCGAAATCCATAAACAGGGAAGCCCGTGGGAGCAGAAAAACCATCAGCGTAATTTTCATAATCGAAATTGATAGTACGTTTTATCATGGCGGTATTAACAAAGAAAAATTTGTTGGGTCTAATGAACCATGCCAACTTTTTCTATACCCTGCCCGCTGTCTTTACGTAAATTATGAAAAATATCCATGACCTACATGCATTTTTTTCTTTTTTTATCGGTTGATTTCATATGGAATGACCCATATGTATATACTACATCGTCGTATGTATGAAAAATTTTACAGATGCACATTGCGTGCAAATTAGCCTTATATTTTGCTAAGTTCGTGAGTAAACATCGTGTATGGTACATCTACTATTCATACATTAAATATATATTTGAAATAGATGGAATATATATTTTGCACATACTTCGCAATATACTTCGCAATATACTTCAAGTATACTTTTCAAGTATATTCAAAAATGTATTCGACATAACTAATTTTTCGTAAAAAGTATATTTATTATACTCAAAAATATACTTTTGAATATACTTTAAATATACTTTTTTTCCATGGGGGTATAGTAGAATATATTCCGACACTCACGGGTTTGATGATATCGGTTCTCTCGAAGAAACCGTCCTTTCGTCGGTTCCAGAATGTCAAATGGCCGCGTCCGTGCGTTATCAGGAGATTATCGTCGAGCGGGTGGAAGGCAGCCCCTGTCAAGTCCTCCTGCAGCGTCTGTACGGACGTGCCGACGGTGAAAGACGGACGGATTATTTTAAGTTATAAAACTAAGTTGATTTTCACGCTACACGCGACGTACCGCGACTTTCCCGAGCAAATGACCCCACTGCCACTGCCAGACGGACAGTATAGCTTCTCGACCGGAATCCACGACGAGAACGTAACTCCCGCCGTTCTGAATAAACAAACCGAGGTAACGGGGTGAAATATGGGGAAATTTTGTTGGTCGATTTGGGTGAGAGGAAGGAAAGAGTTGTCACCAGTTGAGAGAAGGCGAGGGCCGAGACGCCCATCTGAAACTCCGTCATCCCGAAGACGTAGAGAGTGAGGAGCGTCTCGGTGGACCAAATGCGAACGTGCGGTTGAGCCTTCCTGTGTCGTCCGGCTCGCTGTCCCGAGGCCACGAGTTCTCTGCTCGGATGAACCTCCATGCAAGTTATGTCCTCGGTGTGACCTATGTAGTGGCGTTGGGCGTTCTCCTCGCGGTCGAAGAGAACAGCCACGGCAGCGACGTAGTAGAGGAGCTCCCCGCTCGGAAGAACCCACAGATTTCTACGGGTATCCGTGCCCCGGTAGCCGTAGACCCACTCCAGTTGGAGCTTCTTCTCCGGCGGTGAATTGTCCACGGGTGGCAGGTGCGACGGCGGATAGAAGGAACGTCTGAGACCTCGGATCGTCACTCTCGCGGGCTCCTCTCGCAGAACTTCCACCACGCTGTAGTCTGTGCATCGGAGAGTTTTCGTAACATCGATACAATTGAAGAAAAAGGAAAGAGAAAAATGAAGGATCGCGGGAGACGGACCGTTTACTCGGACAACCTCGGACTCCGGGGCGTACAGAGCCCTCGGTCTGCTTTTGCTACGCGCGCGTCTCTGTCTGCCCATGTCCTCGACTCCCCCGGTCATCTGTACGGTCGGTGGACCCCGCGATCTCGATCTCCTCGCGGGCGAGGACGCGGTCATGGCGACACCGCCGATTCCCAGAGGCGCGGCGCCTGCTCCGAGATAAAACGTGTCCACGTCGGCGAATTCGTTTCTCAATTGGGAAAAGCTCCTGACCTGTAACGACAAAGCGCAATGGTGAGGAGGAAGAAAAAGCCCGTTACGTTGATCACAGAGATATCTGTAGATCCGACAGCGCGGTTGGTCATTCGATAATGAAGAATAGTCTCAACGATTGGCAAAGTCCGCATCGCGATTCACGAGCCATACACAACGGCGAGAAGTTTTCCAATGCTCGTGCAGGTGGAAATTGACCAATTTGTAATTCATATTCGGTCGTGACCTAAAAGGTAGATGAATCTCTGACCTTTTTCACAGACCGAGCTCAGCCGTTCCGCTGGCCTCCTTTTTCCTATGATACGTGTAACGTGGGCGACAGATATGGTATGATTTCGCTTTTTTTTTCACCTTCGAGTATCGGCAGATTCGTTATTTTTTAATGGTATAATTGGGCTATCAATTTTATAGACCGAACGCAGCTTTTGCGCCGGCATCCCGAGCTGTAATACTACGTGCAACGTGGGCGACTCGTGGGCGTTCTTTTTTCTTTTTTTTTTTTTTTTCTTTTCCAAAGATTCGACAGACTCGTTGGTCTTCGATGGTGTAATTGGCCCATGAATGTCTGACATTTCACGGAATACAGAATACCTCTGCCCGTTACAGGACCCGCAAGCCGACACGTTAGATCGCTTGTACGTCAATGTAACGCACACCGGGGATTAACGGAGCAATTTTGATAGCGCACTTTTTCGCCATTTCTTGTGTGTCATGAATTATTCATCCGCGTCGTAAAGATGAGTGCACGAGGCGAGAGAAAACTTTGCCCGTCGAAATTTTCGAATATGTCAGGATTTAAAAAAAATGTTGTCCTGACGATTTTTTTTTTCCTTTTTTTATCAAGCGAAAAATGATTTTTTACGATATAAAAAACTTATAAGGTAGTCCTCCCGCGAGGGCGATTATTAGATGGGCACCTAAATTTAAAATATGTTAAAGGTACTGCAATGAGAGACAGGCATGCAAAAAATCTAGTGCGATTACCGACATTTTATGCGAAATAAACGCACTTAAAAATTGGCGATTTTACCATATTTCTTCGTATCTCTTATGGGAAATCGCGACGGTCGTACTTTGAATGAATAATTTACGTACTTATCGGTTAGATAGGTATATACACAAAAGCTTGAAATATTCCCTGGAATTTCTAGATTCTGTAAACTTCTCGAAAATCACCTCTTACCGAACATTTCGATTTTATATCTGAAGTTAAAGAAAGTGTGGATTCGATCTGATAGAAATAACCCTTTACTGTCATGGCGGCAAGATAGACTTGGCGGACTCGGCAACATTGTCTGCAGCCAGCTTTTCCGTAGTCCCATACGAGCCTGCTATTTCGCGAAATACGCATTTGCCATGTATATAAGTATCCTCTATCAAACTGTTTCATTTATTATGAACAACGCGAATCTTATGACGCTTCATTGGTTAGGTTTCCCGAAACATGTAAACAAACGGGCGAATACATTGAGTTCAACTGCACAACTTTCGCGATGGTCTCAGTATCGGTAAATAATAAAATATGATTACTTCATGCGTGTAAAATCATAAGTTGTATTTTTTTATTATTATCGAGATGTTGCAATACCTCTATTTTGAATGATTCCATAATGGACTGTCATTTGACTAGCTACTGCAGGAGGACTACCCTGGCAAGTGTAGTGGGAAATAAGGGTAATGTAAATGTTTAAAGTTGTGAGGCAAGTAGCCCCCTTGTCCGCGATAGAGCGAAGTGACCCGAAAAGTGAGCAACTCGAGGAGAAATGGCGGCAATGCGGTCGAAAGATGTGGGCTTCGCGCGATAAGTTTACCGCTCCGGCATCCACTTTGGCGGTTCAGCGCGTGTTTAAATACGCGCATACGTTTCGCGTTGCGCGCGTGAACCGAGAGTATATTATCGCGCGGTTCGTTTTGCCGGCGTTAGAACGACGGCGGAGGGGTTCGGGTGGTGGCGAGGAACAGCCAAGTCGGGGGTGCGGCCGACAATCGTGCGGATTACCCCCCCCCCCCCCTGGCCGTCTTATACCAGGCCGCGACCTTATTCCATCTCGTCCCGGCTTCTAGTGCCACAGAGTAGCCGACCCCGATCGTCACGCCTCGTTTTCCCTCCACCCTTCGAATGTATACGCTCCAAAACCCACCGGCTGGCTCCCCCTTCTCTCGCACCCCCAGGTCAGTCATGCATATTTATGAAAAACATTATTCAAACTGATTTTATATAAGGACGATGCCGCGCGGCGCCGCGCGTCTTCCTCGCATTAGCATAAATAACTGATAAACTTTCGAAGGCAAACGCTCGCCAACGGATATACACGACTCGGGTATTCTATACAGATATATTTACACCCGCGGTGATGAGGGTGACACGATACGGATCTCCCTACGCCGCTCGTTAAACTTCAGCTCGATTTGCGAATAAGGATATTGCGAATCGTCCGAGAGAGGCCAAGGTGTAACCACCGCCAGTGGCAGCCAATTATTCCCAACTCCTTTTTGACGGTCAACTTTCGCCCAAGTCACGTCGCCCAAGGTTCGTATTATGCTAATGAGACTAGATGAAAGAAGCGATGGCTCCGATATACCTACAGTGTTTTCGTCTCATTATTTGCATCGTATTGCATTTTAAAACGTGTCATTGTTTCGATAAAAATAGTATCGATGCTTTTTCTTCCCAATGTCGCGTAATACGAGACAATCAATTTGTTTTTCAATGGAATCTAGAAATGAAAAAAAAAAAAATAGAAAATTTTGAAAAGGTAAAAAATAATGTAGTAATTGTTTCTCAAACGGCAAAACGTGCGGCACGCGGATACGCAACAAGATCTGCTGCTGCTGCCGCTACTACCACTAGGCTGACCAAAGCTGTGCCCTCTTCACTGCGGATACAAAGCGACAGCGGTGCTAATTCTCGGTGGCTATGTCGGAATGCATACTGACCTCCTGTCCCGAGACAGTGAACATTCTCTTGGCCCCGTTCATCTTCAGCACCTGACCCAGGTCCTCCAGAACCTCCTCGAACGGCTGTGACGTCCGAAGATTCAGCAAAACTCGGCACTGTACACCGAGTAATCGGAAAAATTACGACAAAATCTCCTACAACCGGTTAATTGTCTTGCGTGTTAATTTTTTAAACGAAATTTTTGTATCTACGGAGTATCTTGTGTTTTCTACTATTTAAAGATTTTTCGATTTCTTTTTTTCCTCACAGGACAGTTTCGCAAAGGAGGCAATCGTTGGTTCATAACATTTTTTACATCATCGAGGCATCGTTATGAATATTTTAACGTAAATTTTCAGATAGAAAAAAAAAATACTGAAAGAGTTTGACAGTCGGAAGCTCACCTGGACGGTGTGATCGAGATTGTTAACGATTCTGATGACCCGACCGGACGAGGGCTTTCCACCACCACCACCGGGCGGTGGTGCTTCTTCGGTGATGGAGGCCTTCCTGCTTAAACTCGCTACCGCCGGTGGCCTGCTCTGCCAGCCACCCCCGCCGGCTGCACCGCCGCTTCCACGGCTCCCGCCGCCCGCAGCTCCGCCGGCCCCCGTTGGTGCGCCGTACCAGGTATTGCTCTTTTTTCCGTAGCTCGCCGGCTAAAATCCGATCGAAGATAACGACGTCGCGTTAATGAAATTAATACGTTTTTACGGTGAGAAACGAATTGTAAAATAACGAGGGGTCCGATATAAGCGAGTCGTCCGATTGGAATTCGTCAGACCCGACGACCGTCGGCACCTGGAGCATGTCTGCCGGCAGCGAGATGACTTCGAAGGAGTCGCTCATCAACACGACGAAGCTGTCGAAGCCGGCCGGCCAGGGATCGTTGGGATGCTGCTGGTGGGAGGTGCCCGGGACGCTGTAGTCGCCCGTCTCGGAGTCGTCGTCGGTGCACGAGGAATCGGCGGTACCCGGCGGTACCGGGCCAAATTCCGAGCGGTAACCGAACCCTGGCGACTCAATGGTGAACGCTATGGTGACAGCGCGACGACCTCCGCGATCGCCAACTTTTCGATCGACCCGCCTTTTTTTTCCCCACCCGATAGCCACAAATGTTTCTTCTCAACCGACGATGGAAAAACGAATGTTCGAACGAGCGAGAAAAATGTCTTTCACATGATCGTTCGTGGACAGCGCTGTGCACGACTCCGCTCGCCGCTCGGTCAACCGGAAATCTCTGCGCGACTTCTGGCGGTTAACGGGTGGGCCGGCCACGCGACGCTCGGGACTTGTCGGTGACAGGCGTCGTGACGTCAACGCTGAGGCTCTCTCGCTCGCGCTCCCTCTCAATTTATGTGCAACCCCCTGTAGCTGACTTCGCGCTTGCCCACCCCCTTGCTCTCGACCTACAAATTTTATTCCCTCTATCTCTCTCTCTCTCTCTCTCTCTCTCTCTCTCTCTCTCTCTCTCTCTCCGCTACGCCACCAATTTTCTACAATTTTCGCCGTCGCAAGTCGCTGTAAGTGCACACGACTTACAAAGTAGGCTTTTTGAGTTAGCGAAAATTGGCCACATCAACGCGCTAGTGATGTATTTCGATCGACCCTTCGTCATCGCACTGTTACAACTCAGAAGGAGATTTCAATGAAATTCATCGTGAAATATTTTCAACGATAGAACCGTACGTTTTTCGAGGATTTCTACGACCGTTATCGTTTGCCAAGTCGACACGACGTTTCTCGACGTATTTCGAAAAGCAATGACTTCACTCGACGCTTGTACAAGCGTGGAATTGGATGCCGCGAGTGTTGGGCCTTAGTCGTGATGGAGGTATCGTGTGTTGGGCGATATAGTTGGGGATAGAGATTGTGGAGAGATAGTGCGGTCGAGTGACGGTGCGGGTATGGTTATATATCGGGAGAGGGTTAGGTAGCGCGCGCGCGCGCGCACCGCTGTCTCGGGAGGTTTTACGGAGCACACGCGACGCGTCACCGCTCCGCCACCGCGAGTCGCGAGTCACGAGGTGTGCTGTACGCGCGCGAGGTGGACGCTCGGATCCTCGATCGAGTACTGATGGGGATGGTGAGCGTGCCAACCTGGTCTACCTCGCTTCGGGGACCGACGTCGTCGCTCGCCGTTCGCCACCCCTCTCTGCCCTCTGCACGAGGGTACGTGCGGACCGCGCGGGAGCCCCGAGGGGAGGGGGCAACACCGCGACACCGCCAAGGCCAACCGCCTCGAAAGGGGCTACCGTCGAAGGGCCGATTCAACCGCAACTCGGTGTCGAGAGGTCGACGTCGACCCAACGACCGGCGTTCCAACACACCCGCCACTCGTAAACCCGCATTCACTCGACGAACAAACCTCACGCTACTTCTTGCCAATTATCATTTTATACTATTGCAAATGGCTAACACAAAAATAGTCATCTTCGGCGGCACAATTTCGTTTCACGTCCTTTTCAATTGAGACAAGCAAACAGAAAAATGCAAACGGGAAAATGCAGTTGCCGCATTGTAACACTATCTTCCATCGTGTCTACATTTTTTTCTATATTTCTTTGACAATGAAATAACAATTGCAAAGCGAATTCAACAATCGACTTTGCTTCCGCGCGAGTTACGAGGATTTACAACTCCGCAACGGCCTGATTGTCGTGGAGAACTGCGGCTATAGTCTCGAACGTGCGATATAATTTTTTTTTCCTGAGAAATGACCAACTTATCCCGACAATCGTTTGACCCGTAGTAAAAATGACTGCGTCACAGCCAACGACGGACTATAACACCTACTAGTGGGAAAGGCGGGATTGATCATCCGAAAACGTCGTGTCTCAAGAGAGAGGTGTGGCATTCGCGCCACTCGACGTTATTTCCTTCTTTTCTTCTTTTTTTGTTGTTTTTTCTCCACCGCAACACGGGACGTTTCCGCGGAGCGGACGCTCCTGAAAAAAAAAAAAACAAAAAAAGTGCCCGTAGTCGTCTGTGCCGTGCGGATCTATCGTGATCCATGGTATTCGAGGTTCGCCGTTACAATGATTAAAGTGGTTATGCCGTTGTCACGCCTGCCGCGTTTACGTGGCGCTGCCGCCCCGCCCGTGATTCAATGGACACTCTTGGAACAACGAGAAGATCCGACGCTTTTATCGTGGACATCACCGTCGCAGCGAGCCTGCGCGAAATAGTAATGGAAAATTGAGGGGAGGACCGAGCGGCCGAAAGGATTCATCGGGAATTTGAAATGAGCTTAATGGCTCGATATTGGGGGCCGGTGGTCCCATCTCGTTTCGCGCGAGCGATTATTACGATGAAAATCCCCGCCACTCTCTGCCAATGAGTTATCGCTGTTTGCGTGAAAACCGATCGTACGGTCTTTTGGATTGTCGTAAGAAAAATAATAAGAGCCGGAGGAAACGGACGTGTATACGTCCGCCTATGAATCTCAAGCACGCACGGAGTCCGAAGGCTATCGGCGGAATGCCAAGAATTTTATGACGGTTGCGCGCTCGTCGTTTCAGCCTCTCTTCTCTCCCTCGCCCACCGTGCTTTTCCCCTCCGCGGCCGCGGGATTTACAAAGTGGCCCCGCGCGCGCGGGGACGATCGATCCTCTCGCGGGTTCCATGCACAAACGGCCCCATTTTTTACGCCAGTTGCCACGTATACGCGAGGAAACAATCTTCGACTTTTCGGTCTAGCGATTTACGTTTTTCGGCAGATTCGTTATTCGAGTCTGCCGAATGAAAAATACGCCGCGACGCTCGGAGTGGCTGAGCATCGATCGTTCGATCTTCGAAGGCCGATCGTTGGCCCGGTAAGAAGCGTTTAAGGAGGACACGCGAGACGCGATCCACCCTGTACGATATATATGCCGCAGGGCCAGCTGGCGTAGACGATAGCTATACGTCTCTCGCGAGGATATGATAATGGTGGCATGAATTAGCACAGGGTGAAGGTCAGTCTCGACTGCACCTGGCGAGCTCGGTGTTCGAGCTCGCGACTCGAGCGCGGAGCAGCTCCTATTCTCCCCGCTGCGGCCGCTCCAACAGTTCCAACCACTCGCTCGCTTTCCGGTGCTGGATCACTGGCTTTGTAATACAATCCCCCCCCCCCTCTCGCTCCGCACTGTCCACCGCGGTCTCCGCTCATGCTTTAACCCCGCAATACGCGAGGTCGTTAGTATTTCAAAATCAACGAGCTCTCGCGCGATCCCTCGTAATGCACTCCATCGAATAACTATGTACCGCGATCCGATTCAACAAAGAACCACCCATGAATCACCCTCTTCGCACACGCACACGGTACGCTTCCACGAGTATCGCTCCGCGCTCCTCCAAATCTTTTTTGCCAATTTACATTACCGGAAACATTACACATGCTTTGATACGCGTTAAATTCGATACACGGCACGGAATAATTTTGTCAGTCTCGTTAATCGTACATCAAGATCGGTACGAGTGACAAAAATTGGAATATTCAATGGAACGTTGCTGATATAATTAGATAATAATTGGTCGCCTTGTCACGCGAGTGTTGAGTGGCGGCCCCCGCGGGAAGCGGGAAACGCGGGGGGGAAACGATGAAAAAAGAAAACGTGAAATCGGGCCACTCGGATTCGCGCGTGATGTATCGTTGTCGGAAATCACAGCGACAACCGAGCCGAGGTTGGCGGCGGCCGGCGACCCGCGTATACAGGCGGCATAAAACACCGCGGCGCGTACACGCACCCCTCGCACTACAGTGTTATCGGACAACAGCACCCACGGAGCTCGCGCGATCGCTCTTCTCTATCCTTCTCTATCCAAAGAATATTACACCGAAAAAAAAGTTTGGTTGTGCCAACTAATCATTCACATTGCTGTACCTCAGTTTTTTCCGATTAGTTGCAGCAACTTACACATTTATTGCCGAAACCACTTCGAATGGTTGTGCACGGAAAGAAATAATTGGTTGCCATAGCCAAGCGCGTGGTTAAATACGCTCCAAGCGACAAAATTGGTTGAGAATACCAACTATTGGGTATCACAACTAACCGATTGGGTGTCACAACGAACCACTTAGACGTTACAACCAACCACTTGAACATCACAAACACCTGATTGGGTGTGACACCCAATAGTTGGTTCTCCCAACCAATTTTGTCGCTTGGAGCGTATTTAACCGCGGCCATTGGTTAGGGCAACCACTTTTTTCTTTCCGTGTGGTAACTATTCACGATTTGTTCTACATAACCTAAAAACGATGTTATTAAAGTTACTATTGTGCCGCTCAAGGCGCGGGTCGCATCTGTACATAACCTAAAGACGATATTATTAAAGCTTTAATTGTGCCGTTCGTGAAGCGATTCGCGTTAATTTGTCATAAAAATAGTACAAGTAGTGCAATTTTATTTCGAAAAGCAATGACACGGTTGGTATGGACAAGTAACCGGAACTTGTGCTCCTGCTTATTCGAATAGTTGTATCAACCATTCGTTTGGTTGCCGCAACTAACAGGGCATCCACCAACGAAACTTTGTTCCTGCAACTAATTCCTTTTGGTTGTCACAACTAATCCGAGTTGTAAGGAAATTAGAATAATCCATTGGTTGTGCCAACTAATTTCTTGGTTGTGTCAACCAGTTATTTTTTTTCGTGTAACATATCGAAAAAAACGACAGATTCTCGATTAAAATGACAAGCACGATGTTTCACTTTTTTTTTTTTTTTCTTCTTTTTTATCTTCTTACATCGAGAATCCAAGAATTTGACGCGTTGATTCGAGATAATGTACGAAATATATGAAATGTTTAAATCGTTAAGATCCTTGTGGGAATCGTCAGAGCGATCGATATAGTCGAAAAGCGAGACGCGGAAGTCGTTGGGGTATACGACATATGCAGGCGAGTCCATTGACGACGGCGCAAGTGCGCACAGACCGCGAGAGGAATTTATACACGATCGGTGGTTGAAGGTAAATCGCGGATCCGACGTCGCCTACGGCCGGGGCGGAGAAAACATATGTGTAATTTAACGTAGTTGTGTGCGGCTATCGCCGGTGGCCTTGAGGGCCAAGGTCGTTGCACATGTTGTCCGGTTGCACGGCGAGAGACGCGGGTACGTCTTTGCCGCGTGGAAGCGGGCGGCGGAACGGCGGGCGTTGCTGTAGCGTCGAACCCGTCGTAACTCGCGGGTCACCGCAGGAGCTCGACCCTTGACCTTTTGACGCATTCGTCGGTCGTGCACCTCCGATTCCCCCGCACGTGAAAGAGACCTCGCGTCTTCCTCTCTCGCGATCTCACTCTCGCGCGATAAACTTTCGGCTGGCTTCCATCGTCCTTGTCAAACGAGTCGAATCTATTCGCCGAATCGATTAAATTGATTATTTATTCGTTTCATGCGTTGGCTCGCGGCATCCAATTGCGACGGAAGTTGGCCGAACCGTTGGAAAAAGGCGCAAAGAAGAATCGAGCTCGCGGAGCCAGCGCGCGCTATCCGAGATCCGATCCCCCCCGCCGGGTCACTGTTCCGCCCGACACGCCAGAGCTGTCGCGCACCCTCCAAAAACTTGACTTGTACACGCGGTCCGCTCTCGCGTGGCTCCTCTCTCTCTCTCTCTCTCTCGGCGTAATATTTCGTCATGCGATAAGTCAACTTTCTTTTAGGGTGCTTGGAGGTCGAGACGTGATTTTTTTTTTTTTTTTTTTTTTTTTTTTTTCGCCTTCTTTTACGAGCATTTTTCGCGGAGATCGAGCGTTCGTTAATGCGTTTCGGCGTTGCGGGGATCTCGAGGCTGCACCATGTGTGTTTAAAAAAAATGGTACGTGCACGAAATCGCTGCGTTGCCGTGCAATTAACGTCGGGTGATAAGCAGCGGCTCACACACACACACACACACACACACACACACACACACACACACAGCGAGGTTTTTTCCCCCTCGCATATACGACAGCCACCGTCGCGCATGCCGTGTGCACATGACAAAAGTTAATTCGAGAGGGCGAGGGCGAGCAAAGTGGTCAAGTATAGGGCCTATGGGCTGCGCGCGCGAGCTGGCCCCACAAGAATTTTAATCCCCAGAAAAGGCGACGGTATAGCTCTGTACGGTGCGCTCGCAGAGCTCGAAACTCGATTATAATTCCATCGAAAGGCACGCGACCGCCTCGCGCAATGTCGGACCATTACAGTCATTTTATAGTGCAAGGTTATCGCGTTTCTTTAAATTACTTTATGATCGATAATCATGTCAGGACTACGAGAGATAGACGAGGAACGATCCTCGGTGGTTCGGTTGTTGTACAATCAACGACGTGCCCAAACAATGTTTGACAATTTATCTACGGAAAGCTGTAACGGGAATAAAGGTGAAATATCGAGGTGCGATATCGAGCGGTTGATTTATTCGTTTTCGCGAGTGTCGTTCGAGAGACGTTGACTCTAATCGCGGAATGCATAAATAATGTAATATCTCGATGCATATAGGAGCGTTGGAAGCAGGAGCATGTAGACCGGATTCGCGCGCGGTGCGTGACGATTGTACGAGGAGCGTCGAGAACGACGCCCAGGTAATAAGAGGCAAGTGGGTATAGCGACGACGAGATTGACTCGTGCTCCCGGAGTTTCCCCGCGGTGAGAAAGCTCCGGGGGTGCGCGGAACGCGCGCCAAGTGTTTTTCTCTCGGGGGAACGGGGGAACGAGAGTGCGTGCCGAGAGAAAAGTCGGTGCGCCAACCGGACCGTATAAATAATCGCGTGATGAACGAGGGACCACCTTGTAATATGTTGCACACTACACGGATCAAACACCGAGATATAATACAGCGCCAACAAGGGATACTAACATTTTTTACGACGGGCGACGGGCTGTCGATGCAAAAATCTCCTTTCCTCTTTCAGACCTTTTTCTTTCTTTCGGTACGTATTCGTGTCATGGCCTTGATACGACGTTTCTTCTTGTCGTCCAATTTATCCGGAATTATCGCTATAATTATACAAACGGTTTTAAACCGTTTTTTTCTTTTTTTTTTTCTTATTCATTTGAGATTCGGGTTGTTTCTCATAAACGTCGAGTACACCGAGAAAAATGCTTGTGTTGGGCTAGCAAATCTTTTGTTTCAACGGTGAAGGCATAAGGCTTTTGCCAGTTTAGAATAGAAAAAAAATGTTCGTTAACTTATTAGGAAGACTCTCGTCGATCGTGGTAGTAGAACAATATTTTACCTTTTTATACGAATTATTGTCGTAATTGCCAGCCAGTTTTGTCACAGTGTATAATAATCATTGGCACCCGTGAGTGGAGTTAATCCGCGTTCTATGAAAACCCGAGGCTGCGCGCAAATTGTACGAGCCTTCGACGGTTTCTCGGGGTCGCACCGGCGGGGTAGTTGGGGCTCCCTGGTCAAGCTCTATCATTAGCTCGCGACGTAATACACGGTATATCACTTGACGACATCGACAAGTTAATGATATCAATTAACGGAGATGGTTGTCGCGAGCATGCACCTGTGCATGGCCTTTCACAGAGTAACAAACCAGAGAAATAGAGTACCGCGCTATTTTTTATCGAAGAAACATAGAAAACTAGCGGGTTACAGTGGCACCCTGTATGCTCGAATCAAAATTCGATCGTTAAGGAAATTAACGTGAAATTAACGTTCAAACTTTACGAAATCGAGAAAAAACAAAATTTCGATTTTTTTTTTACATTTTCCAAGTTCCGTTGAAAATTGTCGAAAACTAGAAAAAAGTGGGAGATTGATATCCTGGATTAATCGCACCATGGGCGAGTGCGACATTTCTCCTCGTGACACACGAAAGTTGTTTTTCTCTCGGCGACAACGTGCTGGGAGGCCAAATGTTCGTGAGGCCAGTACGATTAAATGCTAATCGCTCGTCGTTTACACCGCGAGCGCTTGATGTCAAGCTGCAACTAGAAAAGTGCCGGAGCGCCTGCACCGCGACTGTTGCCAACGAGAAGGGGAGAAAAAACTCGCGAGCCCGGAGATTCTCGGAGGGACTGTCCGCTTCGATGTTAATTAGAGAGGAAACGAGCCTCGCGTGCCACACGACGCAACGTCGTTGAACCGGAAAGACAATCCCAAAAAAATCTCTGTTAACACTTAATCTGCCGCTTTGATCAACTGGCGCTTCATTTCGTATTCACTTTTCTCAACATTTTTTTTTTCTTATCATATCCATCGAACGGAGCGGCCACACGAAAAAATAAAATAAAACAAAAGAATAATACTAAGATTTATCTGTAGAAGTGGGAGATACAGAGGTCTATATATTCACCGGAATTACACCACTTGAATATTGAATCAAACATTCCGGCTTATGAATAAAAACTTGGAATTTCCGTACATAAAATTTTCAAAGAATTTTAAGAGTAATTTATTTTTGTCGAGGTAATAACTCGGTAATGTCATTACTGATTACAACGGCAACACGATTACCAGCACGCTTAATTGGCTTTTAAAAAATGAGCAATTTCCGCTGACGATTTATTATTTGACTTTTCGCAAGAGCCACGAGAAATTAGATTCTTTAGGTGCTAATTGTTATTACTCCACCGAGTATGTGATATTATATAGCTCGGCGTACCGGACATTCTTATGATAAATAGCTCGGTATCCCGCCAGAGTCTCGCGTGCGTTTTGGTATATCGGATATTGCGGAAACTAATGGTAGAAGGGATGCATAAGGGCTGTGCCGACATTCGTGATAATGCAGTGCCAGGAAATTTAAATTTTCCATCTACACTCGCACACTCGTACGAAACCGCTGGCGAATTACGTTTTTTTTATCACACGCGCGAGTATATCGGGTATTCCAAATCAAGCGAAGAAATAGCTTGCATTCTTCATGCTGGCTTTTTAATCCGGTGCAGCGTGTACGACATTTTTTTTTAGTCTCACCTTTATTTCTGTAAGCCCATTAATTTAAGCCAAGATCGTAAGATGGGCAATTTTGTCAATACAGATATAAGCCCATTAACGTATTATAGCATCGAATCTTTCTCCACAGGATACGTATAGGACTCGGCGAGAGATGTTTGGCGATGTGTGCAATCTTATAGCCTGTCCCACCGGTGTAACTGGTTGCACGACCAGCGGATAAGGCGGGCCGCCGTGCTACGCCAGCTGCCGGGCCAGCCGTACGTGGTATACCGCGAGGTAGCGGATATAACGGAGCTGATAATACAGTCGTACAAGTGCAGTCGGGTGTGCGTGCACGAGACCGCGAAAGCCCGCGCGGGACACGGCCGCGGTCATTCCGACTTTTCGCCATAGACTTTTCTTTCTTTCGAACGAGGAAAATCCAGGTGCGGTCGATAAAAACGAAAATGGCCCCGATTTTAGTCAAGCGCGCGTGGCTAGTCGTTGAAGAGCAATGGGAGTGTTTTTAACGTCGTGTAAGATTATCGGACTATTTTCGTAAGCGTTACACCGTCGTACGATGCCGTTACGAGGTATACGACAGTGAAACCCCCATGGAAAAAAAGTATATTTAAAGTATATTCAAAAGTATATTTTTGAGTATAATAAATATACTTTTTTACGAAAAATTAGTTATGTCGAATACATTTTTGAATATACTTGAAAAGTATACTTGAAGTATATTGCGAAGTGTATTGCGAAGTATGTGCAAAATATATATTCCATCTATTTCAAATATATATTTAATGTACGAATAGTAGATGTACCATACACGATGTATACTCACGAAACATAGCAAAATATAAGGCTAAGTTGCACGCAATGTGCATCCGTAAAATTTTTCATACATACGACGATGTAGTATATACATATACTTTGCTGTATGTGTGAAGTATACTCATAATGTATATATTATATATTTTACATTGACGGCACATATACCCCGGAAATATACTTTTCGACGAAAAACTAGTTATTGCACATATACTTGAAATATACTTCCCATGTATTTAAAATACATAATAAATATAAAAGATATATTTCAAGTATACTTAGAATATACTTTTTCAATACATTGAAAAGTATATTTTTAATTATACTTTTTTTCCATGGGGGAAGAAGAACGGCGGGATGGTGATTGAACAACGCGACGAGTAGCGCCAGCAAGATCGAGTTGAGGCGTTGAGGCTGCGCGGGTGGGTGAAGCTCGGTGGTAGAAGCGAGCGAATGTCGCGGACGGTCAGTGCGGATGAGAGAGAGAGAGAGGAGGACGATTCACGACACCGCCCGAGTATTTGGGACGAGCGCGTCCAAGATGTAGGGCGGAGCGTGTACACGACACGAGAGGGCGGATACCCTCCTCGTCAAGACCAATGTCGCGTTTACTTCCGACCGGGCCGAACGTTCGTCGTCGCAAACAGTCGCTATGTAAATCCATTCGATCGGGAGGCTCCCCGCGGAAATATTGACGGTCGGCTCTGAAAGTGCGCGGGAAGAAAAACGTACACTGTACGGTGTATCGCCCACGCTTTGGGTCTACACGCGTTTGTGTATACGAGCTGGGTGATATCAATGCCGGGCTGACGGTGTGCGCTGCGCAGTGTCCGTCAGCCACCCACCCCCGGAGCAACCCGCGATTAACCATCGGCTTGGCAAGCTCCGCTCTGTACTACCTCGAGACAGAAAAAATTTCGGAAAATTTCCCACTGTTTCCGAAAAGCACCGTTGTTTCGCCGGAAAATCAAAAATTCGTCGAGAAAAAGGGAAAAAATGTGTTTTTTCCCGACTACACGGAAAAAAATAATCAGTTGGCACAACCAAGAAATCAGTCGGCGCAACCATTCGATTATTCTGATTTTCCTGCAACTCAGTTTCGTTGTGTCAACCAAAAGGAATTGGTTGCACGAATCAAGTTTCGTTGGTAGATGTCCTGTTAGTTGCGGTAACCAAACGAATGGTTGATACAACTATTCGAGTAGGCAGGAGCACAAGTTCCGGTTACTTGTCCATACCAACCGTGTCATTGCTTCTCGAAATAGAATTGCACTACTTGTACTATCCTTATGACAAATTAACGCGAATCGCTTTACGAACGGCACCATTAAAGCTTTAATAATATCGTCTTTAGGTTATGTACAGATGCGACTCGCGCCTTGAGCGGCACAATCGTAACTTTAATAATATTGTTTTTAGGTTATGTAGAACAAATCGTGAATAGTTACCACAACCATTCGA
The DNA here is from genome assembly GCA_963932165.1 of Pimpla rufipes. Taxonomy (NCBI): domain Eukaryota; kingdom Metazoa; phylum Arthropoda; class Insecta; order Hymenoptera; family Ichneumonidae; genus Pimpla; species Pimpla rufipes. The sequence continues at coordinate 4,712,525 of OZ010636.1, read as the reverse complement.
AGTGGTTTTGGCAATAGATGAGACAGTTGCTGCAACTAATCGCAAAAAACTGAGATACAGCAATGTGAATGATTAGTTGGCACAACCAAACTTTTTTTTCCGTGTACGCTAAAAAGACCACATTCCATGCCTGCAACTCGGGTGGAAAGTGACCGATTCTTGACCAGCGGGAAAAAAGTTGTGCAGCGGGAAGAAAAGTTGCGCAGCGGGAAGAAAAGAAGATGCGCAGAGGGCAGAATAGTACATTACGTTACAAGGCAGGAAAGTGCAACTTTTCACCGAGTGTGAAGTTTGATGCCCTCGTGTGAATTTCTGCCCTCGCTTCGCTCGGGCATGAAACTTCACACTCGGTGAAAAGTTGCACTTTCCTCCCTTGTAACGTAATGTACTATTCTGCCCTCTGCGCATCTTCTTTTCTTCCCTCTGCGCAACTTTTCTTCCCGCTACGGCTACTTTTCTGCCCGCTGCAAATTGTGCCGTTCTACCGTTGCAGGCATAACAATGTGGTCATTTTAGCACAGTCGGGAAAAAAATAGCGCATGCCCCTCGGGAGGACGTGCATACCTTTTCACCTCGTGTGAATTTCTGCCCTCGCTTTGCTCGGGCATCAAACTTCACACTCGGTGAAAAGATGCACTTTTCTCCCTTGTAGCATAATATACTATTTTTTATCTTTGGAGATATGAAAATATTGGGCCATGGAGAAACTGCTCCAGGAAGGCAAATACAGAGATAAACGACCGATCGGAATATACCGAGCGAGCGATACTCGTTGGCTCTCAACGATTAATTACTTGGTTGCGGCGCGGACGGTTAAAGAATGTTCGGTGCATCGTTGCAAATCGATTGTACGCGCGAGGAGCTTTTCTCCCTCTCCGTTGGCTCCCTCGGGCGAACGCCAAGTTCGAAACCCACGCGGAGAAGTGAGATCGTCCGGTGCGGAGCGTGACGACGAAGCGTATATACGGGCGTATTGATCCCCTCGCCGCTGACCAGCGGCAGCGACAGCGGCAGCACACCCGTGCGGCTGACCGGCGGTCAATGAGATACGGTCTCCGCCAAGTGCTGCCCCGTGGCCGTCGCTCGCGCGTCTCGCGCCTCATGCCCCCGCCGCAGCCGCATCGGCCACCGGGCAAATCCAACCGGGCTACCAACTCGAACGGAAGTGAAACCCAGGCAGGCGGCCGGCCGGCCGGCCGGCCTCCCCCACAACCTGTCTCGCATTCGACTCGACTTGCCGTGATTCATATACACCCTTACGCGCCACCGCTCCGAGCCAACGGACCGCCATCAGCCTGCCACATTTTCAACGCACTCCGCGACTCCGTACAACTATTTTTTAACCGACGATCAACGCCAATGACGAATAATCCTCGAGCGGTAAGACATTTTTTAAATCTACTTGTATAATATTTCCAAGTTTCTTTTTTTTTTCACAGACGATCCAAAATGAAGAAAGTGAAGTAAATAAAGAAGGAAACGAAAGAACGCGCAGTCTCCGATGAGTTTTACCAACTGCCCCGTTGAGCTCGGCCGTCCGCACGCCACCACCTCCTGCTCGGGATTCTCAGGAGCGAGACAGCGTGCTCAAGGGCTGCCGGGGAGTTCCAACGCCGCTCGGACCATTATCGTTCGCCCCACCATTCCGCGGCGGCCGCTACCACCACCGCCACTTTCCTTCGAACGTCGGCGGCGGCGGCGGCGGCCTCTGCCACGTGCTTGCCGGGTAAACATTCGCCCAAAGCCAAGTCACGCTTCGGAAACAATTGACCCGCGAGCCTTGTGCAGCTGTGGCTCTGTGTAACCGATACAGCTCCTCAAATCACGCAGTTATTCGATGCTTCATGCGACCACGAGCCTGACTTATATATATTTTTTCGAAAGTTGTTTGTCTGTCCCAAAATTCGAAATTTTGATTTATGTTAACCTGCCCATACGCGCGCTTCGCATGTTTACCCAGTTGTCACATTACTAAAATCGAGGTTACTTTTTTTTGGCTCGATCGAGCCTGGATTTTTTTCCGATATTTTTTTTTTCTCGATTTCGTAAAGTTTGTATGTTAATTTCACGTTAATTTCCTTAAAGATGTAATTTTGATTCTAGCATATGGCGTAACTCGCATGCTCGCGTAACGAGTATATAGTGTAACCTCGAACAAAATTATTTTAATATTCAACTGTATAAACTTTTTTTTTTTTTTTTTTCATTTACCTTCGAATTTGTAATTTGCTCGTACGGTCTTAAAATCGTTTTTATTTCCGTCGTTTTTTTTTTCTTTTTTTTTATCGTACCCGAGTATAATTGGCATAATGTACAGTCGGAACCGAAGCCGTGATTCACTCGGAGAAAAATATTCGTGAATCAAGCTTATATAGGTCGGAAAGAAAATTATGCTTTCTCCGCAGTATAATTATGCTTTCGACCTAGTAAACAGGTTTATTTCATGAATATTTGTCTCTGACTGGATCGCCTTGATTATTCAAACGAAAGCCAAAAAGATGATTTATCGCGTTAATAAATGTAACATTTGCGTAAATTGAAAAAACTGCCCTACCGACATATTGACGAAAATAAAAGTAATATTATTGCGGACGTTCGGGTATAATTGTGGTATCCAGAGTCACTTAAGCTTATTGGTACTTGACCCGAATCTCCGCCGATAAATTGCGCCTTCCCATGCCTCAAAGCGTATCAGTATCACGGGACAAAGTCGATCGAAACTCGATCGTGCATCGACGCGATTCCGCGGCTATTCCACAAAGCTTCGTAAAGTCACGCCCTGAGCCCTAGAAATTTGTGGATCGGGTGTGACCCGGCTCTCCGACACGATGAATCACAATCAACCCAAATGGTGAGTGAACCCTTTGGCGCCTGTGGTCTAAAACATGAATTACATCAGCGTCCACCCTCCGTCCGATCGTTGATCATCGAAGAGGGGTGGCGTCGCGCGCGTTAATCTTCTCCAAACGGTGATGAATTAATAAAACGAATTTCTATTTTTTTTTTTCCTATTTAAGGTAGTCCTTGCGACCGATATTCATTTCGCATAAATTCGAGTAATTTGAGAGAGAATTACGAACATTTCTCGATGGTATAAAAATCGGAAATAATTCATGCACATTAAAGGTACTGAAAAGATTAATTTTACATAATAATAATTCGAAAATGTTATTAACAAATTGATGAAAAAAATATTGTTTAACAAATTTGTCGATGACCCAACTTTTTTTTTTATGAAAATGATTCGTTCATTTTTCTGAATACGTATGAATTTTTTCAGATTTTAGAGTTCACATTGAATTTTGTGCTTTTTTTATAGGGAAAATATGTGAAAATTCAATGTGAACTCTAAAATCTGAAAAAATTCATACGTATTCGGAAAAACGAAGGAATCATTTTCATGAAAAAAAAAATCTTGGGTCATCGAAATATTTGTTAAACAATTGTTTTTTTCAGCAATTTGTTAATAACATTTTCGAATTATTATTATGCAAAATTAATCTTTTCAGTACCTTAATGTGCATGAATTTTTTCAGATTTTTATACCACCGAGAAGTGTTTGCAATTCTCTCCCAAATTCCTCGAATTTATGCGAAATGAATATTATCCGCAAGGACTACCTTAATCGACCATTATTGTTACTTGATAGGAAATACTCGTTCGACGAACAATCCGGTGACACCCGGAGAAACGTATTACCGAAATGAATTATGTGTTTCATGTTGAAACAGTAGCACCCGGTATTATTATAGATGACGCTTAACGTTATTTACCTCTAGCCAGGATCGCGATGCTCCCAATGATAGAAAAATACACAAAATATTGTTATCGCCACGAAGAAAAGAGCCAAAAATACGCTCAACTTTTACGTCACCCCTTTGGAGCTTTCGGATCGACCCACTTTCCGCCGTTCCACGCAACCAAATCCGCCGGATAAAATCAGCCACACATAATTGTTCCATTCTCTTCCCTAAAATGTATTTCCCAATAGTTTTGGATCGCGGAATCGGCCGAGATCTTTTGCCTCGCTAACGAAGGTTAAGCCCTCGATCGACCGAGATTGTCCAGACGTTGTTAAGAGCCAGCCGAACGGCAAACAGACTCGGTGTTGCGTGCGGCCCGCTTAACGTTGATCTGGGCCAGATCAACACACTCACACACACACACACATTTATTCATCAACCTCTCACTCCCTTCCACCGCCCTGGAGGTTATTACACGCAGTTTTCTTTATAAATCGCTCCCTCGTTGTACTTGGACCCTCGTCTCAAGAGTATCGTGCATAAGGCGTTATGGGCCACACGCTGCAGGGGCAGTGGAGCGCCATCAAGGTAAAACCGGCATTCCACTTGGCTGGACTGAGGGTGCCAGTAAAAGCTGAACGCGTGTACGGCTTTGCTTTCTCATGAATATTAAGGCCACACACGAATGTACCGTGCTTTAATTACCACCCGCGAGGGATATTTACTTTCCGCCTCTCGATTCACGAGCAATCGAATTGTCGTTAATCGTAATGAGATCGGTCGTTAAGGATTTTTCAGTGTACCAACGATATACGCAATCGATCTCCGTACGTTGCGATTCGCAGCTCGTCGGTCACATTCACGCGATCCCCTCAATCTGCACACGAATCGCTCCTCAGCTTTCTTTTAATAGTACAATCCCTCCGCCAGTTCGTTTATCTTAGACTGTGTGTGTGTGTGTGTGTGTGTGTACACGCGCTGGAAGAGCGATGAGTCAGTCCACTTGGCTGGCCTGTTCTACTTTTCTTTTAGCGACCATTTTTTAAGACGCCAAACTGTATATCGCTGAGGATTAAATCTATTTCTGCCCGACAATTCGACCGTGTAGTATGTCATGAACGACGTATTACAGTCATGGGAACCAATTGTCCGACCAAACCGATGGGTCGATCAAAACAACCGACCGAATTGATCAGTAATTGTTTTTTTACGCGCAAGCTCCACGTTTACGCGCAACTTGCCTTGAAAGTTTTGTAGCTCGAGACGACGTACGAGGCGCCATCCTCGAGCTCGTCCAGGTTGAGCTTGCGATCACCGTCCATGGAGAATATGTGTCGAGCACCTCGAGGCAGATCCAGACGCTGGGACAACCGGTCCAGGAGAGCCTCCAGCGAGCCGATATCTCGGCCAGGCTTGAATCTGCGGAATCCGATAAGATACATTGGAAAAGTGAAAAAGGATTCCGACCCTGATGATCCTACCACGATAAATAAATTATTTATTATTTATGCAACACGAATAGAGTCAACCCGATTGCTGATTTTCAGCTCTCATGAATCGTCCAAACGCGTGAAACGTGTAAACAAAAGAATATATTTGTCCGCGTGTCACTTGTCCGTCCCGGAGGGTTTAACTTTGTCGAAAATGAAAGTGAAATTTCGCGCCATGAGTCGTCCAACGAACACGAATACGGGAAACATAGGTTTGAGCGAGCGGAGTAGCGAAACATGGAAAGCCACCGGGTTGACATTGGACGTTGGAAAAAAAATGCGACTCACCTGAATTCGACACCCGGGAAGTAAGGATCGCCATTCTTGTAGAAGGTAACCCGTCTTGCCCTCCAATAGCCGAGGTTGTTGTATCTCGTTGTGGCGTTCGCGAGCTGCTCGTGTCGGCTCTTCGGCCTGTGCTCCGGCTGCTCAGGAGGCGGCATGCGGGGACTGGAGGGTCTGCTCTGCCTCCAGTAGCCGCCCATGCCGCCTCCGCCGCCACCCCCACCACCTGGCTCAACGGGAACCCCCGTTCCACTCGCTATCCCCATCCCCATTATTCCACCGAGGCCCGAACGCGCCGCCTCGCGGCCCTCGAGCTCGGCGCTCGCGCCACCAGCGCCGCCGCCGTCGTCTTCCACCTCCCTCTTACCACCCCTTCGCGGATCCTCCTCGTCGTCGTCGTCATCCTCCTCCTCCTCCTCCTCGTCCTCCTCGACGTCGACGTCGTCGTCGTCGTCGTCGTCGTCCTCGGCAACCACCGACGCCACATGCGCCCCGTTCTTTTCCTCAATCGCCCCGCCGTCGCCCGCCGTAGTACCGGCCGCTTTTCCATTATTCGCTCCGTGCCGTTGCGCCTTCATCGAATCGTCGCGATGTGGCGCCTCCTGCAGCAAACCCGGTTGCTGCTGCTGCTGCTGCTGCGACTGCTGCTGCTCGATCGCCACGACCCCCGCCGAGTCCGGCCCAACGCCGTTTACACTCGCCATTCCGTTCATCTCCTCGTACTGACCGATTCGCGAAGCCACTCGCGATGTCGCTGCCTGTTGCTGATTGCGGGCCGCCGCTAGCATTGCCACCGGTTCGCCGGTTCCCTTCGAAACGTTGATTCAGCTTTAACCTTTTCCTTCCTTTTTTTTTTTTTTTTTTTTTTTTTTTAATAGACGGAGTTCCGTCCGTGTGGTTCCTCCGCGCTCGGTGAGATCGGAGTCTTTCTTCGGCCGGTCGGGGGGTCAGTCACGTGTCGCGTGATTGTATTCCGGATCGATTGGCTACCCTCGGAGGGGCGCAGCGCAATTGCTCTGCCCTTACCACCTTACACGAGGACGAGTGGACGTTTTACAACTGCGGCTTTCACTGCGGATCGTATCTCGAACGAGGAGATGTAGGCAAAAACCGCGAATAGGCCTCGACACGCGTGTATATCCTTCGGGTTACTCGCGTCGGCCTCGAATAACTCGGAGACCAATATCCCTCATTATTTGTACTCTCTATCTTTATGACAAATCATTGCATTTTTCTTCCAGCTACGAAATACCGTAACCATACGTTTTCCTTCGTTGGTTAATACTTATCGAAAATCCGACGGCTTAGATTTAAAAATGTTTTTTTTTATCCTCACTTCAGTTTCATTTTCATGATTTTTCCCATGGAAAATCCGCGCGCACGAGTTTGGACCGCCGCTCGTGACCGGGTGGATAAAGCCGGAACGCCACGAACCGAGAAAGCATGGGCGGGTCAGAAACCTCCTCGCTCCATGCCGCGCGCGGCTGCCTCCTCACGACCTATCGTCACTCGATACCCTCCAATTAAAATCAATCAGTCGTCGTCCCTACGGAGGTCATTGCCCTTTCCTCCCTCCATGCGCCATAACCACGCGAATATCTCTGAAATTTCTCTTCCAAACGACGCACGGAATTACCGAGCTCTTTCAGTGGAATAGCTCAACGCCTCGGTCGGACATCCAGCCAATCGGATTCTCCACTCCAGTCATTCACCGCGTCACCCGCACATCAGTCACATTTGCGCCACTGGTCGACCGCCCAATTGACAATTCAACGTAACATTCACTTTTCGTCATACTGCATTTTTCTTTTTTCTGTTTCTTTGTATTCTTTGCTCTTCGTCACTCGAAACGTTCGGTGAGATCCGACGGTTACATTTTTTTCTCTTTTCTTTTTTCTCAGTTTGTCGGTAGGTAGTCACTCAAAATCTTCGTAAAATCCATGGCTCTCCAACTATCCAGATATGGAAGAAGTATCGGTGAACACAGTCACTTTTGACAACGTTTTTTTTATTATTATTGTACGATTAAAATTTTTTTTTTATGAATATCGAGACTCAAGATCGATTACTTGTTCACTCGGCACCCCCTCAAGCACTTTTGAAAATGTTCAATTTTTCAGAAATATTTTTTCGTTTCGTAAATATCGAAAGACAAAATAGTCTCTCGTCAAATTAGCCACTCGACACCTTCGTAACCCTCGACTCGTGGATACCGATAACAGCTTGAGCACTTGAAACAAACGAAAAAAAAAAAAAAAAAAAAAAAAATGGTTTAAAAATCTAGTCGTTTTAACGAATTAAGCGTTGTTATCCGTTGTTGTTGTTTTAGTGTCTTCTCGATCGCGCGTAAATGATGACCAACCGTTTGTCTCGGTTGAGCGAGTGACAACCAGCCGCGACGATTGAAATGGAAATTTTCGCGGTTTCGAGACGACGCGTGAATAAATGTTAATGTCGAGTGTCGGAAGTCGGACGTCTGTGTGTATTACATATTCATGGTGCGCGCGTCCTTCGACGGTGGCGTCCGAACGTCGAGTGTCGCTCGCGCGGGTACGTTGAGAGTCGGCGGCGGTGGAGGCGGCTGCGGCGGCGGTGGCGGTTGCGGCGTCGGCGGCGTAGGCGTCGCGCGGCGTCGTCCGACTTGGTGTCAGTGAACCGAAGCTGTGTGTTCTTAACCGTTACTCCCGGGTGGCCGCGGCTCGCCGCGAGCGAATTCGACCCCCACCGTCGAAACAGTCCGCCGCCGCTGCCGCCGCCGCCGCCGCCGCCGCACCGTGAACTTGTTGCTCCCTCGCGAGCTCCCGGCTCTCGGATACTCACTCGGGTTACCGCGTCGCATCGACGCGAGGCGGCCGCCTCCAGTCACGTACCATCAGCGACGATTGGCTGCTGCCATTCGTCCACCCCCGCTGCGAGTGTCCTCCGAATAGGGATGAAAGAAACAACGCGGCCCGAGCATCGAGGCCAACCCTCCACTCGACATTGGGCCGCACTTCCGGAATCTCATGGAGCTTCGCATGGCCGACCGCAAAATCCCAATTTTCCATTTTTCCATTTTTTACAGCACGTTTAAAAATCAAAATCGTACATTTATAGAAGGGCATTTTTTTGTTTGTTTTTGCGTTTTTTTTTACCGTAGTCGGTTAAGGAGGTTCGGTGAAAAACGGCAATCCAAGATAAAAATCTGAAATTTTTTAAAGATGTAGGGAAAGCCTTCGTAGATGCGTATGCAAAATTTGCGATGGATTTACCGCACAGTTTCCGAGATATTAAATGGTAAAGTCAGTGAATTTTATACGTGTTTAGTAGATCAGAGGCATGATATCTCATATTTCGACTTTTTTCTAATACTTAAATCCAAGATATAGTTATATAAAATACATGATTGTGTTCGTTAGATATTCCCGGTGATTAAGAAAACGTGAGATACCAGGCTTACCGATACAATACGGAAAAAAATCGAAATAAAGTGGAGAAAAATAACGTAAATTTGGTCCTCTGATCGACTAAACACGTATAAAATTCACTGATTTTACCATTTAATATCTCGGAAACTGTGCGGTAAATCCATCGCAAATTTTGCATACGCATCTATGAAGGCTTTCCCTACATCTTAAAAAAATTTCAGATTTTTATCTTGGATTGCCGTTTTTCACCGAACCTCCTTAAGAGAAAAAAGGAGCGATCACTCCGTCGGAATCGTGTCTCCGTGTGAGTGACGAAAGTGCCGATGGCCCGGTAGAAACGCGAGTACGGAGTACTCGCGGTGAGTCGGCGAGAGAGTTGACTCGAGACACGCGGCGCAGCGCGCTACCGGAGTGACCATGCCCCAGTAATTTTTCTCGTGACCAGCAAACCGGACACGAACAGGCTAAACTTTTCAACCCGGTATAGACCGTAAGCGGGAGCTTGCAAGACGATGTGGTATGCGGCTCCTTTTATTTCTTCGCAGAGCCCACTTACAATGTGTCCCGATCGATTTCGCGGACCTCGAAGAAACATACCGCTGTCGAATACCACGAACGTATTTTTAATTCGGGATCGTGCCGTTCCACTTAAAATATACCACGTTCGTTCCTTGTATTCGTATGTCTCCTTACCTCTCTTATTATTTATACGCGTGACTCGCTGTTCCTACCTTATTACACGGAGCTCAAGACGATTTTATACATATCGTGACAATAACGATTTTGAATACGTTGCTACGCAAATCGTCGTAAAGTCTGTATCTCAACTAGCGGCAAATTTTTCTCATTTCCCTCGGTACAATCGTAAATAGCCGGAATATGTCACGATTATTATTCGAAAAATGCTCTACGGAGACGTTTTGTCGGTTCGGAATTGCCTCGGCGACGAGCAATGTTAAATTAAAAACATTATGTAAAAACATTTTTGCTCCGATTAGAGATCGTTTAAAAGGCCCTAAAAGGTTTCCACCCGTATCTCATGTCAATATTTATAATGTTTCGTTCAATCGGGCAAGAACGATAAGCCTAACCGCTCGTAACAAAAAATGGAACCCCAAAAATATCTCGATGAAACTGAATCCCATCGGTTAAACATTGCTGTTAATTACAGATTTGTTGTTCACTCCGTGATAATTCACGAGAACTCAATCCTACTTGAATCGCAATCTTTTCTCGCATCACCCTACAATATACACCCTACTCGCGATAATAGGCGCAACAACGAGGCGCGTTGTGTCGCTATCGGGAACTGTGTACTTAATATAATAAGGTGATTATCAGACCTCGCGCCAGAATCGCGTCTCGGCGAAGCGTGAGATAACGCGGCTAATTCCTCGGAAAATTCGTGCTTGGAGCGTGCGCGGGCGATGTGGGTGTAACGCCGCGACTTCCAAGTGCCCGGAGAAACGATCGCCGACGGCCGAGTCACGCACCCCCCGCGGGCCAATCTCTTCGTCGCTCCGTGTGACGATCAAAACTTTCCAGCGATTCATCAATAATCGCTCGAAACTGTAGATACCACCAACACGACGTTTTTTTTTTCTTCTTTTTTTTCGATCAACGCCGTGGCTATTACATTTTAGTCGTAGGTACAACTTTTATCACAGGCCCAGAAGTGAAAGAACTTTGAATGTAGCCATAGACCGACAAATAGGAAAAATATCCACCGAAAGCCGAGTCACGCACCAGCCGCCACTCTCGTCGTGGCTCCCACGCGACGATTACAACTTTCCAACGATCCATCGATAATTGCGCGAAACTATAATTACTCCGCACACGGTCCGGCTATTTGATCAATCGCGGAGAGTCTCATTCGCGTGATTTTCCCCGCAGCGGCGGCGGCGGCGGCAGCAGCAGCAGCTCGCGTTGCCGGCGCGAACATTCGCTCTCTTCGATCGGTCCTCGAGAGCCGTTGGCGCGCAGTGGGGCAAACTCGCCCGGACATCTCTTGGCCCGTGCTCCCTCGACTTTCCCGCACCACCAACACGCGAGTTTCTAGCGTGCTCGCGTCGTCGTCGGTTCGGGGGACGTGGGCGCCAGATTTCTTCTTGATCTCGCGATTATGCTATCTATCGCGTGTTACTTTTCCTTCTATAAATAACTCCAATTAACATTTTTCTCGTTGTAATTTTACTCGAAAAGTTAACCAATTTGCAGAGATTTTTTTTTTTTCTCGACGCATCTATTTTTCAACGTCAGTCGAAAAAATGATCTTTTCGAGAAACCGAGTTGGCTGACTCTTTACCGTAAGAGTACGAATATTTCGTCTTTCTTCGTTAGGCAAAACACGAATTGGGGTTTTTCCTACCAAGAGACTCGTACGGATGTGATTCGACGGTCAAGTGCATGTACCAACGTCGTAAACACCACCGGCCGGTGACATTTGAATTTATCTCAGATTTCTAGGCGATTAAGCAAAGTATCAAGTGGAGCCGGGGGACAACCGGGCGACCCATTTACTCGCGATTGAGCTTCCGCCGCGCCCAAACTGATCCTGGAATATTAATCCAGCGTTTAACAGTGTTTAATCGCTCACCCATCTGTATTCACCCGAAATGAAATCCCGCCCATACAACAATTTGTCGGATCAGATGATCTTGTGTTGTAATGTTTAGCCACTCGTTTATAACACAAACATGTCGAAATATATGCGTCACGAGTAACAGATTCATATCAGGGTAAGTAGTGTTATTTCCACGAGTGCACGAGTCTGTGTTTATTTACTAATTTATTTCATGCACGAGAACCGTGCCATTGTCGTCTGTATCGTGTAAACCGCTGCTGTACAGAACCGATATCCGACTATCGATGTTTCAACCCTAAATAACCGCCGGCGGGATACACGTGACTCGAGGATATAACCAGTGTTCGTAAATGGATGCTGAGAAATTTGTTTATTCATACTCAATTTACCGCATTACGCCTCTCACCGGTCTTTCTTCTTCTTCTTCCTCTTCTCGCTTTTTCCTTCCGGAATAGTCGTGTCGACCACCTCCACAGTTTCTAATTCTATTTCGTTCTCCCTCTTGTTCTTCTTCTTCTTTTTTTTCTTAATTTCCTGTTCCTCGGCTGGCGGAGACTCTGAAGTTTCATTCGCGACTTCAAGTATTTTTTCATTCTGTTTGCTCTTTTTCCTCCTCTTCTCCTTTTTAGTCTCCGGCTCCTCAACTACCAAAGACTCCAAAGTCGCATTCTCCCCTTCCAATATCTCTTCACAATGTTCATTCTTCCTCTTCCTCTTTTTCTTCTTCTTCTCCTGCTCAAGCGGGGGTTTGTCTTCATTCACCGGACTCGCAACTCGAACGGGTTCTTCCACGATTTCCACCTCAGCTTCAACGCAATGTTTTTTCTTCTTCTTCTTCTGTTTCCTCGGCGGTTCACCTTCATCCAGAATCTCATTAGCCACGGATCCGTTTTCCACTTGACGAGTTTTTGATTCAAGCTTCTGGCCATTGACGGCCTCTTGCTTCATCTTAGATGGCTGTATCTCGTCAGAAATGCATTCTCCTTCCGTTTTCGCTACCTTCGCGCCGTTATCCGAAGCGCCTTTCGATTTACGTCTCTTCCGATTCTTCTTTTTCCCAATGTGGCGTTCACCGTCGCCGTATTGAACGTCGTTCCTCGGGTTTTCCGCGACGTTGTTGCGTTTATATTCCGGCAAAGGAACGTCGATGTTTCTCTGAAAAACTGCGACGAAGAAGCCATTGCACAAGTCCACTTCGGGTCTCGCGTACAGACATCTGTCCTGGCATTTGTAATCGGCAGAACTGAAATTCTTCCAGTCGGGACCGATGAGCTCTTTGATTGGCACAAGAGTGTAGGCGTCTCCGATGTTTCCGAGGATCTCGTCGACGACCATTTCGTTCTCTTCGGGGTACATGGAGCACGTGCTGTAGACGACGCGCTTGACCTTCGGAAAATGGAGAAGCGCGTGACGCAGAAGAAGCACTTGGAAGGACTGAAGACTCCGTAGCCGGGCGGGAGCACATTTCGCGTCCGTGTTTCCCCTTCCAACGCGGTCCATTCCTGTGTGCGTTCGGCAAAACGAAAAGAAGCATGAAGAATCGATACAAGCGCGTTGATCGGCGATCAGCGAATTCGTTTGTTACCTGAACCGGAGCAACTTGGATCGACCAGAATGTACTCGACATTCGCGCATTCGTCGGACTTGAATTTCAAACAATCCGCATTGATCGTCGTTACGCAGTCGGCAGCATTCGTTTTCACCATTTCACGCAGAATCTGGTATCTCCTGCTGTCTCTCTCGACAGCAATAATCTTTCTGTTGACCGGAAAGTCAAATATTAAGTATCGACGAAACTGTGCGAAAATAATAACTACAGAACGAATCGTATCGTTTGCGATGCCTTCAACGTACGTACCCTCGATTGTTCATTATCGCTGCTAAATGCGTCGTTTTCATGCCAGGTGCCGAGCACATATCCAGAACCGTTGATCCGGGTGCGGGGCTCAACAATTGAGCCGGTATACAACTCGCCTGATTTACAATTATAAATTAGATTTGTCGGTAAATGCGTCAACCATCGCTCGTAATTTTCATCGTAATTTACCTTGTCTTGAAGAACGATCGCTCCGCATTTGTACCCCGGGTGGTCGTAAAAGTGCGTGCCACAGGGAAAAGCGAACAATTCGGGTATGTGAAAGTCTTGAATGTACATCCCCTCTCCTAGACTCGCTAGAGCCGTGAGAAATGCCGAGTAGCTGACGCTCTTTGGTAAGAGAGTCCATCCCTCTTCCTCGAACGAACGGATCGAATCTTGGACACTCTTTGCGAGCGTATTTACACGAACGTACCTCGGCTTTTGCACTGTAATACAGATATGCGCCGATTAATCGTCAAGTTTTATTTCATAAAATGCTCTACCCTTCTCTTCCTGTAAATCATTTCAGATTTCAGATGTATTCATTTAAGATGATAAATCGATTAAAATGTCGAAGGATGTTTCAATTGCTGCGATAGTTTTATTATCAAAAGACACAATCCTCCCGCAACACACATCCATCCGGACGAGATTTTCCGAAATACGATTGCCGATTGTTGTGCATTAAAAAATACTGACATTGAATCCCGATTTTGATCGTTGATAAAACAAAAAGTGTCTGCAAGTGGAAAATTGCGCGATAGAAACATTTGTTGAGGCGCGGAAACACTGTTGATCGTCTGTAATTTTCAACGATCAATGTAGTCTCGTATATTTGGCAAAATACTGACGAATTTCTGATAAACAAGAACCGCTACGAATGAAAACTTCATGATTCGGGGTTTGCATAGATTTATTGCCGATACACACGAAGCAATCTCGAACTCGTTTGAGTCACGGTTAGGCAAAAGGAAAGACACGAAGGTAAAATGCGATATATTGACATTAGTAATGTTCTTTTGGAATCTCGAGAGTGTAATTTTCCGTATCAGTCGGACTTGACGTGCGAGCTCTCGTCGGAGATCCCTTGGGCACCGTGGCCGGTCTCGTTGGGTTCGTCGGGTTCGTTCCACGCTTTGTACGCGTAGCTGGCGATAATCAAATTCACCGTGACGACGGCGGCGACAACCGACACACAATCGTTGGTAAAACGATCGGTCTCGAATTCCGTTCGCATGTAATTTCGAACGCCGAAGAACGCGGCGAACGGTAGCGTGAACATCGCGACGCTGTAGAGGAACAGCGAGCCGAGAACGGCGACGATACTCATGGCTTCCGGTGGAGGTCGGTGAGTTTTCTCGCAGGATTCTCGCTTGTGACTCTTTGCCAGGCAATTCTCTCTATTCGCGGGTATGACGTACGAGAGTAATCTCCTCAGTCTCGAATTGCCCCTCGATTGTATCCGGTTGTTACGGATTATCAGAACCATGAAGCTCTCAATATAGTCGGGTCCTTAACGGACAATGGACGACGCCACTTTCAACGAGCGGCTATTATCTGAAAGAACAACAAACACTCGTTGAATACTCGTCTTCGCCGTTTACCTGTCTTCTTTTTAGCCGCAGTTTCGACGCTCGTTTCCTCCACGTTCTTGGCCTCGTCGCGTAGGACTCTCTCGTACGAGAGAATAGTCTTTATGGGCTTTGCCTCGGAGGCCAAAGAATTCTTTCCCCACAGCAACTCCGCTATGAGAACTCTCGCCAGCCAAGGATCTAAACGAGACTCTTTAAACAGTAATTTGGTGTTGCGCAGAAGCTGGTCCAGCTGCGGCCCGTGCTGAATGGTCGTCAGAGCCAGGCCATAAGTGCCACGGAGGTTCTGAGAGACAAAATTTACAATGAAAATATAATCCTTGGAGCACAAAAATTCATATCTCAAGACACAAGCATTTTCTCTAAAAAAATGTTTGTTTCACGCTTCTCCCCCTTTAGTTTATTTATACTTTAGTTTATACATATCCACGGATGCTAAATTCGTTGCAGCTTTTTTGAGCTATGACTTTCCAGACACTAGAAGATGCGGCTTTACTTGATGATAATAAACAAAAATATATATGGAATAATTTCAATGAGTCGGCGATGAGTCGAAAGATGAAAGATTATATGATTACTGAGCGGCGAGAAAAAACATCGTCGGGAGATATCGTCGTGAAAGTTGATTATGTCAATAATAAGGTAATCACGTGGCGATGTACTCACGGGATGCGGCTTCTTCTCGTAAATCACTTGCTTTATACTCGCTCCTTCCTCTTCCACGGTCTGAACCGTTTTCGCGGTGACCTTGTAGAATCGTGGGACTTTTACGGAATGTACGAAGCCGTCAGACATTATTTCATTACGGCGTTAGTGTTGCGGGTGAAACGGTCGTAGAAACGTGTACGGGTCTCGGTTGAAACGAATGTTGTAGGTTAGGATGTTGGGACGTAAGCTCGAATTCTCGTGAGTCGCGTGATGCTTCGCGGTTGAACCCCCGCCGGTCCCGCCGCGACGGTAGGGGTGGGCGATGTTTGTCGATTAATCGATCGCCGATGTTTTTTTTTTCGAAAAATCGATGTTTTTTTCCGATTTTTTTCAAAACCGATTAATCGATGTTCGATGTTTATTTATGAAACATCGACAAAAAAAAATCGAAGATGGTCTGTGCGGTGTTACAAGTATATCTTAACAGTTTTAAAGAAATATCAACTCTCGATAATTTTGCATCACTAAAGTTCGTGATATATTTAAATCTTGTGTAACGTGTGTCATATGGTGTAAAATATGACGTTCAATAGAAGACAGATTATCCGATCTATTATTTTCTATTTACAATTCTGCGTGAATCACAACCCTTATCCTTATGCAAATTGTATCCGCCACTTATATTATACGTATATTGAATTTTTAGGAGTAGAGACAAATTTCACCAACAACGGCTACAACCCATGATTTCACGAATTATGGTTATTCAATGCTGATTCAAGAATCACTGTGTCTTGAATGTGCCTTGAGACCTTGGTCGACTTTATTTATTTGAATAAAATAATTTCGCTGATTTTGTTTTGATTTTTCAACGTTTTCTACTTTACCGATGTAAAATAATCGATGTTCCGATGTTTTTTGAGAAACATCGATTGTTCATAATCGATTTATTTAATAATCGATTTTTTTAACATCGATTTTTTTTCTCAACATCGCCCATCCCTACGCGACGGCGGCGGCGACGGCGGTCGGCGGGGCGGCGTCGAGTACGCTGCAAACGTCACCTACCGTCGGAACAGCGGATTAATATCTCTCTCTGTGCCCCCGGCAACGGGTAACACAGGCACTTCCGGGTAAGCCAACACAAAGTACTCTCCGAGCTAGGAATTTTCTCGTGAAACCGCAAGGTTACCGAGTGAATACCGAATGCAATTACGCGCACGTTTTCTAACCTAAAAATGTTCCGAGCCTACAAATAACCGGCGCAATGTTTTTGGCGTACGAAACAAGCGAGTGATAAATATATAAATTCTATCATCCGAGAGCCAAGATTGTTGTATTTTTTGTGTCGTGACACACGGACGGAGAGGAATTTCCAAGTTTTACGAAAACCGCTTATGAAGTTTGTCGGTCAAGTGCGCAGCAAAGTATATTGAAATATATGAGAATTTTCATGAAAAATGTTGTCCAGTACCGTACAATTGTCCGTGCGATGCATTCGAAGCAACGTTCTGCGTACGCAAAACATAAAAATGCAGATAAGAACACAGATGTACAAGGACTGGGCGCATCGCAAACCGTCAAAAATAATTAACGAAGAAATTGTTTTAAACGAGGCTGAAGCCGCTCCCAAGCCTAGGAAATATGTCATCGGGGACAAAGAACACCGTCCGTTGAGGCCAAGGTTAAGACGGGGCCTGAAACATCAAACGAAGCCAATTGTCAACGAAAGAAGCGATAGCACATTCAAAGAAGACGGAACTCCAAATATTATCAAATTGGGGGATGACGATAAGATGCTGACGTACGATTTTTTATACCGTTCTCTCAGTCAACTTTTAAGCCAAAATATGTGTTACAAACAAGTAGCTTTGCATTTTTTCCCTTCAAACAAAGAACATCACATTCTGTTTTCATGTATCGGTGACTTGAAACTCCAATGATTAAAGGAAATTTAGGTTTTTTGGAAAATCAATCTGTACAGATTTAAAGGTATTCGATAAATTGCAATGTTTAAAAACATTTTTTTTTTAGATCCCTCATGATGACGCTGAAATCAAGAAAACTGAGAGAGAAAAACGCTCAGATTCTGCTGGAAGGTCATAGGCTGATATCGGACGCTATTCAATCCGGTTTAGAGCCAGAAATAATAATATGCAGTAGAACACCGGATCTTCTGAAGCTGCGGTTGCCCGAGAAGGGTCTAAAGCTTTACAAAGTGCCCTACAAGACGATTCAACTGTGGTCCAGTCTCACCACTTCACCGGGAATCATAGGTAAAGTCGAGAAGGCGAAAAAAAAATCGAGTATTTATTTTATCGTAAAATCCATCTACGAGTTTATCGTGTTATTTTGTTCCAGGAATCTTCAAGGCTCCCGAGTCGTTTGAAAAGGAGTTGACGCAGGACGTGATACCGCTGACGATAATATGCGACAACGTGAGAGAACCCGGAAACTTGGGTTCGATATTACGAGCAGCTGCGGGCGTAGGATGCGATCGAGTGATCTTGACCAAAGGTCGTTTTAACGAAATCACTGATAGAGCGAAATGTCTGTTTTACGGACTCGGTAGAGTTTTTCTTGAATTTGTCCGTTTAATCAACAGGCTGCGTCGACGTCTGGGAGCCGAAAGTATTGAGAAGCGCGGCCGGCGCGCATTTTCGAATATCGATCAGCAAATCACTCGGGTGGAACGCCATAAAGTCGCGAATAAGTCCAGCGGCCAAGATATTCGCGGCTGATAACAACGTCGCGACGGATCCGAAGGAGCTGTCGGATCCAACGGTCGTCGAAGAGGCTTCGGACTCGAGTAACGGCGAGGAATTTCAGTCGAAATATTCGGCGTCTCGAGTCGACGAATCGTGCGAGAAAACGGACGATCGATCGGTAAATGAGGAATCGCCCGACGCGCAAGTTGAGTCCGGCGCGATGCAAAGAGTCACCGTGAAAGAGTTGGCGAGTCGTTTGCCGGTTATACCTTACTACTCGGTTGACTATACGACCAACGAGGTCGTGCTTATAGTCGGAGGAGAGACCGAAGGTTTGAGCCACGAGAGCATCGAATTCCTCTCTGAAAATCAAGGGATGCGCGTCAACGTTCCGTTGATCAACGGAGTCGAGAGTTTGAATACCGGAATGGCCCTCGGAATCGTCGCTTTCGAAGTACGAAGACAATTTGCGATAAAACGGGGCGCCTCGGCGCAATAATTCTCCACGGACGATATTCTTGTGAATGTACATAATAACAATCTCTCGATATTCACGTCTTTCGTCCATCTATTTCCTCGACTCGAGCAACGTATTTCAATCGTATTTCAACTTGGGGCGACTCGCCCGTCATCCTCGCGTATTGTCACACAATAACGCGTGGGCGTTAATTTTCTATACGTAATTACGAGGCAATCGGGGTGCGACTGCCGTCGGAATTGCCAGATTAGCATAAACATCCGTATGCCCGGGGGAACTCTATTATGGTTATCGCGAGCAGCGTCCCTAAATCCGGAAGCCCCCGGTATTCATGTGTCAAATTATTGGAATTCGCGTAATCAAAAGCCACTGCACGCTATTTGGCCTTTCGAAATCGAATGTCGACGAGCATGCTATTCTCTCTTTACATTTTCGACAATACGTCAAAGTCAATATCCCGAGTTACAATCATTTCGGTACATAAATCCGCGCGAGAATTGATTTTTTTTTTTTTTACAAATCGATCGGTATTTAATTTCCTATTTGGCGACAGGAAGAATGTAAACAACGGAATTGACGTCAAGTACCAAGAATATTAATTTTTAACAGTAATAACAACAATAATGCAAAAATGCATTGGTACATTTGTGAATATCGGTTGAAGAAAACTTGTAAAAATTATATATTTTTTTGTTTGAAATAAATCTTCTTACGAATTCCAAAGGACGAATATTAAGCCAATCGCGCACTATTCGGGATATAATTTAAGTACCTGACGCCAAAAACTGAATCTGAAAAAATAAGCTGCGTTCAAGATATTGCAAAAACAAATTTTGGAGAAATTATTCTTCCAATGGTTTGACAAGTGTTTCAACGTTTTTCGCGTAAACAAAGTCTACCGCTTACAACTTGGCATTCCGCGATGTATTCTTGAAGAATACATCTTCCGGAGCTTCGTAACGTTTTTTTTCCACGCCCTCGTGAAAAGCGCGTGGACAAAAGCAGATTTTCGTGTTGAATGAGAATCGTTAGACACGTGGAAAACTGTGCGGAGCGCTGAAAGCGTTCGATATTTGTATACATGTATAGGCGAATGCTCGGTGGGAGCGCAGGGAACGAGGAGAGAACACGGGGAACCCTTTGGCAGCATTGTTCCGGAGACGAGTGCACCGAGAGCCGACGGGAGCACCTTTGACTGCGATACGAGCAACAACTATTGGGTGTTGCGGTACACTGCGACCGAAGGGAAGCTAATAAACGCTATTAAACAATAGCGCCCCGGGAGACCTCGTCGCTCGCCCACTGCAGTAGTGTTTAATTGGCGTAACAGCTCTTCAGTCGCTCGACCGAGTCGTGCGTGCTGAATAAAAAACAAAACTAATACCTCGATCTGTGTTCACGGTGGCTTCTGGTTACGGAAAACCGCAAAAGCCTCTGCATGTCAGGGAAAAAAACGAAACAACACAAAAAAAATACGTCAAAGGAAAAACAGCATATTTTCTCAGTGGTCGGGAAAAACACTTGGTGTAAAAAGAAATGCATTTTTTTCCATGAAAAAGTAAACTTCAAAGCAATTTGAACTTGGAATTTTTAATCAGTCGAAATATCATATCGGAAAATCTTGGTGGTGTAAAAAAGTGGATTTTTATAAATTCCTTAAAAGAGAAATTGCTTCCCGTGTGCTCGGCTCCTTGACGAGTTCCGCGTTTGTATATTGCATATCGACTGCACTCGAGGAGGGGAATATATTACTGTTATAAATATTACTGTTTGTCATTATGAAATACCGATTAATTCGTAGCTATATATCGATTGTAGTTACACGTACTCAAACACGATTAATTTGAATTTTAATCAACAAAGACGTATAAAAGATTTTTATCGCGAAAATCCGAATTTTTTTCTCTTTCTATTTTCAGTAACCGTTGGTTGCCGCGAATTGGTTGTTTCTATCGAAATTACACACGACATTTCTCGCTCATCAAACGCAACGATATTCCGCTCGGCTATTTTTTTTTTTCTTTTTTTTTCAATGCAAGAAACGTTTTCAGAAGAAAAAAGTATTCTTCGCTTTTTCCTGGAAGAAAATTAGCATGGAACAAGAATAATACAATAAATCAGCGGAAAATAAATTCTATTCCGATCCCCCGTGTGTGCGATGGCAACGGGCCTCCAGGGCAAAGGAATAGCTCTCTTTTTCACTGGAAAAATGTGGTGCCGAGGCGAACGGAGCGCCGACAGAAGGTACTGATAGGAAATTCGAGTAACGCGCTGCTTTTTCCCTGGAGAGAATATCTTAGAGCGTCGCGAGGGTATATTCTTCGCTCACGAGCTCGCGCGGCGGCGGCGGCGGCGGCGGCCGAGGTGAAACCGCGCGCGAGCTCTTCCTTCTCGTGTCGACTTTTCTTTTTATCGCCTTGTCGGCGCGTCGATGAGCTTGCACGTTGGTCTGTATTATTTCCCTGTCGACACACATGTCCGGCTGTTACGATCCAAAGTTTCTACCGCGCTCGCTCGCTCTCTCTCTCTCTCTCTCTCTCTCTCTCTCTCTCTCTCTCTCTCTCTCTCTCTCTGTGTTCCTCTGTTGGTCTAGGCATATATTTACTAGGCGGTTACTCGGTTTCCAGGAAAGGAATAATCATTAAGCGGCGCTCGCGTACATACAGACTCGCTCTGTCGTGCCGCTCGTGGAGCTCAATTGTCACGATAATCGAGACTCTTCTTTGTACTCGTTTCCCCTCGTTAAAAAAAGAATTCTACAAAGTCGATACTTACGGGGACATATTTTTTTTAAACCATGTCAGTGTTTTGGTGGCTGAAAAAATATCTCGAACTGAAATCGGATTTTTTTTAACAACAAAAACTGATTCAGTTATATCTCCAAAATTTTATTTTCCGATGAATTTCGAGCTCACCTTGTTTGGTTCATTCGGGTATAACAACTATATATATTTTTGTTTTTTCACCGTTTATTTGTCGAACCAACGACTTGGTAATTTTCACTTCTCCTCTCATTTCCTTCGATCGAATTAGCTAAGAGAGAAAATATATGTGTCCATTTAAAAAGAAAAAAAAAAAAAAAAAAAACCCTAATTCCGTTGTTTCTCCGTGGCCGTTTAGGGACCTCATAATATTATGAAAAAGGTCACGCACCTACAAGCATGCATTATCTCAACGACGTATAATGCCGCGTTAGGAAAGAAGATTGTAAATAAAAAAGAAGAGTGGGCGCACGAGAGCGCGGAGGTGCGTCGTGGCGCGCACGCGGACGGTACACACAGAGGCGGCCGAAACGCTTCTCGGTATAATTCCCCTTTCGGAAAGTTTCCACTCCGACAAGCTCGAAAGCGCGTAATGATCGGCGTCGTCCCTAACGATTTTCTCCTCGTTAAGTTTAACGAAGTAAAAAAGCATCGCCTTCATTTTGCCTCGCGCGAAGCTTTTTAATTAATTCCACCGGAATAATATGACAAACCATCAATCATTTCCGGCCGTGGAGACACGAGCGAAACTGCGCGGATATACATTCCACCCAAAGCTCACAATCAATAACGTCCATTGAAAATCTTGGTGGCACCTTTCGTGCGTCATTCGGCCACCTTTCGACCATACATTGTGTCCGCGGTACGTGCGCGCGCGAGATATATATATACGTAAGATAACTAAGTACAGAGAGTAAGTAAAGTGTGTCAGGAGGGTGGGCTTGGCTAGAACGCAGGTTCAACGTGGCGAGGGATAAGAAAGTACGAAGGTGGAAAAAAAGGAAGAAAAACACGCACACAGTGGGGTCGAAAAGTCGTGCGCGGTGGGCGAGCACGGCTCGGCTGCCGCCTGCCGGCCAACTTTTAGTCAATGGCCCCGTAACTCGTTTGACGGAGCTACGACGCCCCGACAAGTGGTACCTGGGCTTGGTGTGGCGTATGGCGGTGGCAGTAGCAGCACCGTTCGCCGCGCTCCACCGAGGGGTTGAGCGAGCGAGTAGGTTGCTCGCGGAACAGGGTAGGCTGTTTCAGTCGCACCCCAAAAACATGAGCGGGGGGAGGACGAGCGGTAGCAGCTTCCCGGTTCGTTGAGAAAAAAATAAAAAAACAAGTTGGAGCGGCAGCCACACACGGAGAGTTAGCCTCGCACTTTTTCCAATCGACCTGTCGTCCGTCGATGCACCCGACACGGGATCGCAAAGACTTGGATTCGCGATGCCTGCGCGAATCCCGACGACGACGACGACGACGACGGGAAGAAACGAAAAAGATGCGTCGTCGTTGTATTCTCTCCCCGGCTCTCGCGTTTTCCGGCCCCGTCCGATAATCTTTCTTCGCAGGGATAAGAGAGAAAAGAGCCGAGAAGTTGGAGAGCGAGAAAAAAAAAAAGCAGCGAGCGGCGGTAGAGCGAACGCGAAGACGGGGAAGGAAGTCGAGGAAGGATAAGCGGGAAAAGAAAAGGAGAAGCGAAGAAAGGAGGGTGAGAGGGAGAGGGAGGTGGAACTTGGCAACGCCGCGCTCGCGCAGACCGAGACGCTGAGCGGCGTCTCGGCTGCGCGAACGAGAGAGAGAGAGTGAGTGAGATTCGTATGCTCGCACCTCGTTTCGCCGAAAGCGAGAGAGCGAGAGAGGCGAACGATGCGCGCGCAGTTTGCACGAGCCTCCACCACCGCCGCCACCGGTTAACACACAAGCGCGCGTTGCTCGCGTCCCTACAGAGCCGAGCTCGTGGAGCCTGGGTTATGCCTCCTCGACGTCGTCGTCGTCGACGTCGTCGACGTACCACCACACGCGGCCGCACAGAACCGGTCAATACTCCGGGCAACGCGGCGGCACTGGCACTGGTGGTGGAGGCGATCGCGGGAGCGAGACAGAGCGAGAGAGAGAGAGAGATAGAACGACGGCCCGGTGACGCGAGGGAGGGGAAAGAGCGAGACAGAGGGAACGGCCGCGCGAGGAAGAGAGAGAGAGAGGGCGACGGCGAAGCGCGCGGGGCTCCTCCGCTGGTTCTGGGATACAGCGCTGGGATAGCCAACCAAACGGAGCAATCGAATCGTACGCAGCAGCACTGGCAGCGGCGGCGGCGGCGGCGGCGGCGGCGGCGGCGGCGGCACCAGCATCGCTCGAGACTCTCGGTCTCTCCCCGAGAGAGTAGCGACGACGACGTCGGACGAGTATACAGCCGTGCACTGTATCGGCGGCCGAATATAAAACGCATATCTAGCGCGACGTGGTTGTGCTCCCTCCCGCTGTCACTCTCCCTCTCTCACTCTCTCGTGCTGCGATCCATCGCGCGCGCGTGGACCGGGTCGCGCATTTGCATTACCAAGTAAAACGCGAGAGGAATGATGAATTCGAACGACGAGGACGGAGAAAAAGGAAAGAAGGATTGATGAAACTGGTGGAAATAACTTGTAATACGGAAGAATAAATAAATAAATAGTATGTCGCATGTTGATGCAGCTACGAGGAGCGAGTAAGGAGGGTCGTTGGTGTGGCGTTACAGACGCAAGCGGCACACGGTAGACGCGTAATCGCGCTGCACCGACGAGTGAAAGAGAGAAGACGGGGCGAGAGAAGGCGCCGCGGGGGGAAGCGGGGGCCGCGGGACGCGTGGTATTAGTACAGCCTTCGCTCTCGCGCGAGACACGTCGTGCGCGCTTCGACACGGGCACACGGGAGAGCGCAGGAGCCGCGGAGCCGACGCTCTGGACCGGAGTCGCTCCGAACGTGACATTTTTACGTGGCTTCGCGTAACGCGTGGACGTGGAGGAGGCTCCCCGCGAGCTGTTTACACCGAACGCCGCGCGAAGAGAGCCCGGTTACTATTAATAGATACAGTGTCCTCGATAGTATATAGAAAAAAAAAATTCTTTGGAGAGAACGAGGAAAGTGTATCTCTCGGTCGCGGCGCGCCGCACGTCACGGAATAACGCGGAGGAGAGGCGGCTGCCTCGCGATCGGTCTACGATCGGTGTACGAGCGCGTGACTCGTGTGTGCGTGCCCGTCGCCTGCGGTGGGCCCTCGACGAGCCATGGGCTCGTTTTTCGCGCTCCTCGACACTCGTCGTGCTCGAATCGCTCCGCGAAAACCGCTGAAACCACGTGAATGAACGCGCGAGAGGCGAGCGAGCGTGATGCACGTGTGGCGTCCGTACAAAGGCGCGTGAATACACTAAACCCGGCGGTGGAGAGAGAGAGAGAGAGAGAGTGTGTGTCTCGTAGCCCGGCAGGTTGAGAGAGAAAAAAAAAAGTGACGTTTCCCCGGGCGCCGAGTGGCCGAGACACGAGCAACCTATTCGCAGCGGTGTAGCGAGCTTTCTCGATTCTCGTTTCTTGTGCGTATCTTCGTCGCGTGTTCGTCGAGTGCAGGTGCGGCGAGGCAAATAGGCGGTACAGCCACCGCGAGTGTCGCCGGCAAGTTGGCGGATTTTCGGGTTCGCCGACGAATGCGGGAGGCGAGTGGTCGAGCTCGCGTCGACCATGTATCGACGCATCGGGCCGCGGAGACGCCAGGATCCAGCGATCCGCGTCTAATGGGCGGCCACGCGAACCTCGAGGTTCCACGAGAGCAGCGACATCGCGAGAGAGAGGAAAATTGCACGCGGCGCTCGCACGCAGCCGGCTACCTCATGGACGCGTGGATCTTGTTACTCGTCTTCACCATCGCGGGTAAGTCGCGCACTCGGATTTAAGAGGTGGACTTTTTTTTTTTTTTTTTTTTTTTTTTTTTTTTTTTTTTTTTTTCCTCTCCACGTTCCGAGGTTCCACGAATCGCGATAATCGCTCGCGAATCCGCTACGAACCGACGTTTCGTTGTTTTTCTCGCGGTGCTAATGGCCCAAGTGGTTTCGCCACTGTCGCGTTGCCGCGCTGCGCGCGTTTTAACCACGGCAATATCTCCCGCGTGAGTTATTTGCCTCGCGTATCGGGCCAACTCCGCGCTGCGCTTAACCAGCGAGCTGTCGCTTCTCCCCGGCCCTTTTTCAATTACTCGTCTTTGCGCGCGACAAACTTGTTCTTGGCTCAAGTGGGCGCCACGGGGGAACGAAGGTACACAACACGGCGAGCGGAAGACAGTAAGAAAGCGGGTGGAGGTCGCCCCCCCCCATACCCCCTCCCCGCTCCTCGTGCCGGCTCATTACGAGCCCTCGAATTACTCGCGCGAATCTACCCACTGTGCGCTACTTGCGCGCTCGCCCATTGTTTCCACGCCGTGTACTCCACTTACACTCATTAAAATACGTATCCCTCTAGATAGGTATATTATAATATACACAACGCGATTTGAACGTACAATCGAGCGGCGTTCCGTGCAGCATGTATCCGTGCACTATATACAGCGATAGACGACGCTCGGAATATCGACTGTAACGCGCTCTGATTCACCTGGAGGGGAAAAAGCCGCTTTACGTATTACATATCCAGTGCACATCCAGCGCAGATCTCTCTCTCTCTCTCTCTCTCTCTCTCTCTCTCTCTCTCTCTCTCTCTCTCTCTCTCTCTCTCTCTCTCTCTCTCTCTCTCTCTCTCTCTCTCTCTCTCTCTCTCTCTCTCTCTCTCTCTCTCTCTCTCTCTCTCTCTCTCTCTCTCTCTCTCTCTCTCTCTCTCTCTCTCTCTCTCTCTCTCTCTCTCTCTCTCTCTCTCTCTCTCTCTCTCTCTCTCTCTCTCTCTCTCTCTCTCTCTCTCTCTCTCTCTCTCTCTCTCTCTCTCTCTCTCTCTCTCCTCTCTCTCTCTCTCTCTCACTCTGACACGCGTCCATGTTACTCGCGGCGCTTCGGCTCAAGGAATTGTCGTATCTTGCGCGATCGCTGTGATTCATTGCAGCATAAATGGCCACTCTATACGCCGCTATGTAGAAGACGCTCTCTGTGTACGTACGTGCGTGCGTGATGCGGTTGTTTATGCTCGCGGGGCGCGTTGATGAATTACATAGAGAGAAGACATATTCGCTGGGTCAGTCAGACTCTCGTTACTCGTGACTAACTTTGCCGCATTTAGCGCAGCGACAGCTAAATCCAGGCCTGTTACGGTTATGTTTTTCAATCGATGCGATTCATCCGTAAGTCCGATAAAAGGGATCGCTTGTGCTGGAAATGTACGTAACATTGGAAGTAATAATAAAGAAAAAATATTTCACGTAACACAGTCCGCCGGTGTTACGTGAAATATCGTTTGTTACGTCAGGTATCCGTTTCGCCGATCGCTTCGGGGGAAGTAATATTTTTTGGCTGACGGTAATAACGGCGCGGGCACGGCGGGAACAGAGTGATTGCGGCTAGATACCTACATTTTCCCCGCGAAATTGTCTATTGGAATAATAATAATGTGCTAAAAAGATACCGAAAGAACGAACGACTCAACGATCGTTGGCAAAGGTTGTTTTTGCATTTTGACAAGAAATTCATGACGTTGAAGTTTGCATCGTTGCAATGCAACGGAATTAAAAACAAAATATGAAATCCATAAAAATTAAAATAACTCGGCCCTCATTAGAGGGTGAAATAATTTTGTTTTGTCAGGCTCTTAGTCGTTATAATAATTTTTATAGCCGATATAATCATTTGGGTTCATCAATATTTTTTTATTTTTAATTTCGTTGCATTGCAACGATGCGAACTTCAACGTCATAGAAATTCCGTGAGACGATTAAAAATCAATGTTCATCAATGACACACTGTTTACAGTTATCGTGATAGTCGTGCAGTCGGACGAAACGTTTCGTTGGGAATGCATCTCGGGATGCGTTCTCACGTAGTCCCGCGGCGCGGGGAGCGACGATACTCTGTACGCTCTGCGCGCGTCTTTCCGTTTATTATTTTCCATTGACTGTATTGTCACGGGGAATAACGCGCGATCGGTACAGGAGAGGAAATTCCTCTCGTCCGCAACATTAGCGCCCACTTTGTGTTTATACAAAGGCGCAAACGGAGAGATGAGAGTGGCGCGCGTGCATTTCGCTGGCTGATCGATAACGCGCTCCACGCGCTCCGGGGCAGCCAAGCTGGACGAGAGAGAGAGAGCGAGTGCTGTTATAATACGAAGCGAGCGAGACGCGGGGGGCTCGGGCCCGGGTGGGGGAGAAAGCCACGGATTATAAAAACGTGTCTCGACGCGCTACCGAGCGGCGGCGGCGGCGGCAGCGGCCCGGCCCTATACGCACCGTGCATTATGTCCCAATAATCTACTCATCCGAGGACGCAGCGCGCATCGAACGCGTCGTCACGTACGTTTCTCGCGCTACACACAACATATACCGTACACGTACGCACGTGGCGCCTGTTACGCGCTGCGCTTCTGGCTACCTACACGGGGCTGCTGCTGCCGCTGCTGCTGCAGCTCGGCCTCGGAGCCGCCGCGCGCCGTTGAACCAAATAACAAGCGCACCACCGGTCGCCGCGACGCGCTCACCACCGCTTTCAGTCTCCGTTCTGCACGTTCCACACTTGCCGCATCCATTATTTCCCTTTTTCCTTTTTTTTTTTTTTTTTTTTTCTCTTTTATTCCTCTTTTTTCCTCCACCGGCGTTGCTTCTTCTTTCTCCGCGTCGGGCTTTGCGTGGTTCGCGCGGCACGTCATTTTCTTTTTCTTTTTTTACCCACTGACGTTCCTAATAGCCGCTTCCTTTGCATTGTTCCTCGAGGGATATATATATATATATATATATACTTGTTGTCGGAAGTGGTCGAGCGACAGTTTGTCACACGAACGAAGACGAAGATATGAAAATATCCTGGTAACTGTAACGGTGCACATTCATTTATTTCCGTGCTTGCACGTTCGACCATCCAACCATTTTTCATACGGGTTTTCTCTTGTTTTTAAACTGAAAAATTACCGTTTTAAATATCGACACGAGTCGCATGCACGTTTGTTTGTTCGATCAATGGGCCACCACGCTCGACAACCGGTGCAATTGTTCGAGTGAGGAAAAAAGAAATGTTTTTTTTTGCGCGACTGCCGTTCCGAATAAATTCCGTGAAAGGTGGTACGAGGATTGACACGTCGGACGCAGCAGCGGGACGCCACGGGGAAATATTCTCGGGAAGCGAGTTCTCGGTCTCGTTGCTCCCGGTGACTACCGTGTACCGGTCTTGGCTGTTGGCTCATCTCGGTCGCTCGACGGCGGAGAGCCTTCGCGGGAGAAGCCTGCAGCAGCGTCGTCGCGTTGCCATGGCACGGTGGTGGTGCCGCGGCGGCGAGCCAGCGTTCGGTGCGCGCGGCCTTCTCCCGCATCGCCGAAGGTTGCGTCACGGTGCATCTCGCGTTCGCACAACAGCCGGCCGACAGCGACGGAAACCGAGAGGATGAAGGCGCGATAGGTGGGTCACGCGTTCGAGAGCCATCGAAAGACGCGCAAAGAGCGTGGAGAGTGTTGACGGCGTAGGAGCCGCCGCTGGTGCTGGTGCTGCTGCTGCTGCAACTAGGTATAGCTCGATCGGTCGCGCGTTCGCCCCGCCCACGGGCGTCCGCATCGCGCACAAAACCCTTTTGCCCGGATTCGACGTCGCGCGCGCCATGGAAACCGCGCCGGGAAAAAAAAAAAACCGCCTCGTCTCCCTCGGTTTTCCATTGAACCTCTCTGTCGACCTTCTTTCGGCTTATGCAGATTCCTCTCTCGCTCTTTTGAGGTCAATCCTCTATTGGCACTCGGGCTTCGGGCTACGGACAATGCAAGCGCGCGCGCGCGGCCCTTTGCGTGTCCCGAATAAAAAGAAATCAACTATTGACTATGTTTTAAATTGCAACGAGAGAAAGACGAGGGACAAAAAGAGGGAAAAGGAGAAACGAGCCGGAGAGCTTTGCCGTGTACCGCGGGGCTTTCCGCAATTCGTCGTGTTGCTTTCTTTCAGACTCCCGAGCGATGCCACCGCTATCCCTGTATTTTCCTATGTAGCTACCGACGCGACTCAAACCTCCTCCCGTGGTCCCCGTTCCCTTATTTTCCTCGAAATAACTCGCTTCCTCGCTGCTATTTTATTATCGCCGTTTGCAATCACACCAACCGCTTTGTTTTTTTTTTTCATTATCACGCATCAAAGGAATAATCTTTATTTTGCTACTAATCTCATTGAAAGCATTGTTAGCAAACTATTAGAGTTGTAATTGGTTGCCAGGAAAGTCCATGATAAACAAAATCAGTTTGGTGTCAAATTTGAAAAATTTCATAAGAGGACAGGCGGGGCAGCACCCGTAACCTTTTAAAGCTTTATAAGAGCGCGGCAGCGCAAAATTGATTGACCTATTATAGGTGATATTTTGAAATAAAAATTTCCGAGGTGGATTTTGGCGATTTTCGGATTGAAAAATATTTTTTTCAAAATCGGTTAAAAAAGGTCAATAACCAGTGTTTTCGGGGGTAGAATATGCGACATGAGAATGATGGTGTAGGTTAAAAGTCGATATTTTGAAAAGAACAAATTTCTGAGGTCGATTTTGGCAAGTCTTTCAGGCACGCGCGCCAGCGCGTGTGATTAGCCTAGTCCCTCTTTTAAAAAGTTGATAAGTAACGGAAAACATTGTTAGCAAACTATTCGGGCTGCGATTGGTTGCCAGAAGAGTCCCTTTTAAACAAAATCAGTTTGATGTGAAATTTGACACAAGACAACGGGTGCGGCGGTGCCCGTAAACTTTTAAAGCTTTAAAATTGCGCAGCGGCGCAAAATTGATTGGTCCATTATGGGTGAAATGTTGAAAGAAAAATGTCCGAGACCGATTTTGGCGATTTTTGGTTCGGAGCCGGATGGTGAAATTGATATTTACAAAGGACCGCGGAGAATGTCTAGATTCCCTGGTGCCGAGATTCCAAAAACTTGAGACGACGCAGCTGCCCCGCCCTTTTCCCTATCTTTCCATATCGACTCGCGGTCGCTTGTAACGTTAACACGCGCGCGTATCTCGTCGTCGCTCTCGTATCCCCCCGACTCGGTCGTACCTCGGAGTCCCGGGGCAAAAATCCTTGGAGAAAAAGCGCTGCGACAAAGAAGACTCGGGGGGAGAGAGAGGGAGAAAGAGACTCGAGAGGAAAATGTCTATCGGTTTGGGAGTCACGCGTCGGGCAACGACTCGCGTGACCTGGCTCGTGTCCATCGCTTCGCCTCCCCGTTTCCGCTACGTAATACCGCGCGGCGGGAGCATCGACACGCGACACACTCACATAGACACAGAGGGATCTAGCGCGACGATGTACGAGCGGAGAGGAGACGAAAAAAACTCCCGCGCACAGATATGAGACGATTTTTCTCAGCGAATACGGGAGAATTTTCTTTGCCGCCGGATGGATCTTTCGTCGTTACGACAAACAAGCGCCCGCGAGTGTGAATCAAAGTGAAGGAGAACGGAAGCTTCGTGAGACGAGCATCGTCGGAGACGACTGTCTCTCATTTTTCTTCATTCGCTCCTCCTCTCGTGCCCGTTTGGACTCGATGTTGCGCCTCGTTGCTCGTCGTTCACTCACTTCGGGAAGAGACGGGCGGCGGCCGCTCCAACGGCCATTAACGCCTTCGCTGACCCGGCGGCGTCTCGCCCAGTTCAACACACACGAAATAACCGGAAAGAGTGGACGGAGAACGAGGAGGTTGACTGCCACGGCGGTTAATGTATAAATCGTTGGCTGTGAGAGAGAGAGAGAGAGAGAGAGAGAGAGAGAGAGAGAGAGAGAGAGAGAGAGAGAGAGAGAGAGAGAGAGAGAGGCTGTGATTTACCGGTTAGGTTTGCGAGGGAAGACGATAGATGCGGGTCGGGGCGCCGCGATACACGGAGCTGCCTCCGAGGCTCAGCCGGCTAATCTTATCTCCACGAGAGAGATTTCCCTTCTCGCGTGAGTTTGCGGCAGCGAGACCCTCGCGGTCTCTCACGGTCCCGCTCGCAGCTCCCCTCAAAACTACGCGTGTCTCAATGCGCGCGTATTCTCCCACAAACGACCCCTCGTGCGCTTTATACTTTCTCCCTCCCATTCTCATTTCATCCCTTCTTCGTAGGCCGCCGCGCGCGCTTCTTCCTTTGCCCGCATTTATGGTGCTGAAGTTTGCATCGTTGGAATGCAACGAAATTCCGAGAAAATAATAATTCTAATTAATCCAAATTATGGAATTATGTATAAAAAGTCATTATAACGATTAGTTGCCATGATGATTTTTCATACCTATAATCTTATCATTTGGATTAATTAGAATCCATTTTTTGTCGCAATTTCGTTGCATTCCAACGATGCAAACTTCAGCATCATCCGCATTTTACCATCGAGTAATTATTTTGAAACAAACAACAACAAAAAAAAAAGCATCGTACGGTGCGCGTAAATTTGGTCGATTCCACGGCTCTTCCGGGTCGTTACTTTATTTTTCTCTCATCCTCCCCGCCCGCTTTATATCGCTTCTCCCTCCGATTGTCATGCCGTAGGCTCGTTTGTTGCCACTGCACTCGAACCGCGCCCCCATGAGCTCTCCCGCGCGAGGCGCTTCGCTGGCGCGATGACCCTTCTCCCTATCACCGTACGTTCTTTGTGTCATTCAAACGGAGAGCGTCATTGTGCAGGCGCCAGGAGGAAGCGCAGATTTTCATAGAGGGAGGCAAAGGGGCTCCGGAATATAGGTACGTGTACGTGGTGTGGCTCGCGCGGAAGGGCCACGGGCAGCAGCAGCACACCATACGGAGTGTGGCAACGGGAGGACCAGATGGCCGGCACACCGAGCGCCCCGCGACGATCGAGCGCTCTTTTCTCCATCCTAGTTTTCTCGACTGCCGCGCTGCGGTGTCGCACAGCAGCCACATACGATGTTCCCGGCTCTCGGCGGCGGCGGCGGCGGCGGCGCCCTCGTGAGACTCGGTGAAATATATCCCTGCAAAGACGCCGCGCGGCAGACTGGCTGCGGTGCGTGCCTCGCTAGACACTCCAGCTCGCTCGCTGCCCCTTCCGACTCTCGGTAATTCAGTGCGCCTTCCAATTTCTTTCCACTTTTTACTTCACTTCACTTTACTCCGTAAACATCGAGGGACAAAAACCGCCATTTAAAGAAATTTCACGAAATTCTGAAGAAATGTACGTATTCGGAAAAATTAATGAATCGTTTTCATTGGGAAAAAAAAAAAAAAAAAAAAAAAAAAAAAAAAAAAAAAAAAAAAAAAAACGTTCTGTTGGGTAATTTGTTGAACAATTAATTTGTTCATTAATTTCTAAATAACATTTTCAAATGATTATTATGGAAAATCAATATTTTCAGCAGCTATACCATCGAGAAGTGTGATTGAAATTTAATCCGAAAGTTACGTTGGACGAGACTGTACCGACAGGACTAGCGTTTGGGCTTCGGCCGATCGTACAGTCATTGACAAAAACAACGAAAATATGTCCGAATCAATGGAAATGTTGGCAAAGTCGTGCTTAGAATGGAGGAAACATGTGGTGAAATTTCAATGCCAATAACGTGGAACGCGATGCCTCCGGGGTATGACTGTCTATAACCGTGCGCGGAGACCGTGGTCCGATCCCGCGGTAACGATCGCGCGGTAACGATCGCGCCAAGTGAATCAACTTGACCGCGCGACGCGGCGCTGACCGATTCTCTCTGGCAGGCCACGCGGGCACTGGAGTGCGCGCTCGTTACGAAACGAGCGTATCTCTCATTGACGAAACGCAAATGGACCGCACAGCTGCAGCTGCAGCAGCGGCAGCGAGTAATCGCAACGAGAAACTGGTCGCTGGAAGCCGCTGGAAGAGGCTCATGTGGCGTGGCTGGCTGGTGGTCACCTTGCCGCTCGCCGCGTCTCTCGCCAGCAGCCCGGATTGCTACCGGCTATCCGCCACTCCGCGTGGCTGCGTTGCTTCCACTCAACGCGCCATTGCCGCATAGCCCGCGCGTACCAACCCGAGATAGAGAATAACGCCCGCGAGCACGTCACAGCGTAGTACCTTGGTACACGCGTTTCTCCGACTAACCGCGCTAAATCATAGCGGTCGCTGCACACGCGCGAGCGCATTATACCCGCGCTCTCGGGGGGATTAACTCTAACGAGGGATACGTACGCTTTGGCCGTACGTCGCGTTTTTTTTTCTTCCGGCGCTCGAGGAAACACGTACCAACGAATATGCGTGCGACGCGTATGGCTACCCGCTACCTGGGCCAGCTGCGAGCTGCGGAATTACAACCGCGCGCGAGCGGACCAGCCACTGCGGATATCCCGCGCTCAATTGAAATTTCTCCCCCTCCCTCAGCCGCATCTCACACGGTGGTATTAATCAGCGTATTTCTCGCAACCGCGGCGAGGCTCTCGCGCTCCCGCTCCGAAAACGACAATCTCGTATCTTTTGCGACAAACGACGCCCTCGTTTTTTATTTCCTTTTATCGAGCGTCGCGACATTACGCGTCGAACGCTACCGGACTATTTGTAGATTCGATATTAGCGATAACGCGCGGTATCCGAGTAACGGCGATCGGCGGCTTATCTTATTTTAACGGAATAATTATATCTCTTTAATAAATACAGTTGACATTTATTTACGCGCGAAAACATTTCTTCACAGCGGGTGCTGTTTTTTTCTTTCTTTTTTTTTGAAAATGTTTGGAAAGAAATGTCCATGTTTTTTCTTACTCAATTGATGCTTATCTATCTTTGGAATTTTTATTTGCGATTTAGAGTCGAGGAATAAAGGAATAAGAGGAAAAAAGAGCCGGCGAGAGATATACGCGGCGATTCCATTTGCTTGGAAAGCTCTCGTCGCGATTTGAGCGTGGAGAGCGAGAAGGAGAGTGACGGGGGCGGGCCGTATTTATACTCGGCCGTTTGATAATAGCACTTTGAGAAAATTGAATCGAGCGCGCGAGATTGGTGCATTCGCGGACTCGCGAGAGTCACTCCCGAAGGGTGCTTCTCCCCGCTATCGGGCCAGCGACGCTGGGCGGGGGAACGACTCGCTCGCGCGCCCGCGCCCGCGCCGCGATTACCCTATTTCCCGATAGGTTCGCGTTCGTTTGTTCATCCATTAGCTCGACAAATTGGCTCATCGTCGTTTTGCCGATTATACACGGGTGACTCATTGCCGAGAGTCAAGCGGCGCGGATGCGCGTGTGTATCGAGCTCCGCGCGCGTTCACGGCGGCATACCTGCGGGTGTTTCCACCGTTTGCGCGCAACGCCGCTTATCGCCTTTAGTCGATCGCCGCTATATCGGCCGCGCGCTCGCGCGGAGTCTGTCAACAAGTGTTGTTTGACCACGATTAGCTAGTCGTACCTTCGGCTCAGCCCGCGACAAACCAGCGCGCGGTGCTCGTTCGCCCGGTCCTCGCGGCTGCCTCTCCCCCCCCCCCCTCCCCCTCTCTCGCCCCTTCGTAAGAGCCGGTTTAAACATATCAATGTCGTCCGAGCCGCGTCCAGCTTTACACTCGAACGCGTTCGACTCTGATCGCCGCTCGAGATACTTTGGTACAGCTATACGTATACAGATGGATATAGGATACAGTTGACTGTATACATACGTGTGTAAGACCCGAGGTGAACCTTGAATAATACAGCGGTGACTCAACGGGCTTGATAATAGAAACGTCACGCGTCACGCGTCACGCGGGATGTCAACGATCGAAGAATAGGACGGGAGCGGAGGAATGCGCTCTCGCAAACGACTCTTTGAAAATATAACGTTCTGTTGTTGTTGTTGTTGTTGTTGTTATTTTGACTCCTCCGCGCAATCGTCTGATTTTGGAGGATTGCGGCCGGTGTACGGATATAAATAGCGCTCGGTACGTGTGTGGAGCGAGTGGCGACTCGCGCGGTCGAGAGAAAACACGCACCCACTCCAATACCATACTCTGGCTCCTCCTCGCCCTCATGGAAAAAAAGTATATTTAAAGTATATTCAAAAGTATATTTTTGAGTATAATAAATATACTTTTTACGAAAAATTAGTTATGTCGAATACATTTTTGAATATACTTGAAAAGTATACTTGAAGTATATTGCGAAGTATGTGCAAAATATATATTCCATCTATTTCAATATATATTTAATGTATGAATAGTAGATGTACCATACACGATGTATACTCACGAACATAGCAAAATATAAGGCTAAATTGCACGCAATGTACATCTGTAAAATTTTTCATACATACGACGATGTAGTATATACATATACTTTGCTGTATGTGTGAAGTATACTCATAATGTATATATTATATATTTTACATGGACGGCACATATACCCCTGAAATATACTTTTCTACGAAAAACTAGTTATTGCACATATACTTGATATATACTTCCCATGTATTTAAAATACATAATAAATATAAAAGATATATTTCAAGTATACTTAGAATATACTTTTTCAATACACTGAAAAGTATATTTTTAATTATACTTTTTTTCCATGGGGGCGAGCGGGGGAGCTCTTATCGCGGTTCATCCGGTCCGGTAGCCAATATCGATGTACGAATTTGCTACGTCGAGAGAGGAGACAGCGCAGTGACGGCAGAGGGAGCCAAAGAGAGGAGGAATATTCCGCGAGGTGGCTACAAGGGCGCGGCGGCGGCGGCGGCGATATACCTCCTATATATCGCGATTCGCTCGGAAAATCACTACGGTTTTCTCTCCACCGTCTTCTCGTTCTCGCTGCAAAGGCGATATGGCCGGGTGGTCGCGTGCGCACACCCGAACAATCGCACAACAGGTTGTGCGCGGCGCGCATCGACCGGTAGAAATTGCACTTTCCGCGCCGAGGGCCGCCCGCGAATGTCCGGGCCTGTGGGCAATCGATGAACCGAATTTATGAGAAAAGTTTGTCAGCATTGGCCCGCCTTACTCCGCTTCGAACCTCGCGAGAAACCATCCGATCATTGATTCTCCCTCGCTCGCTCTTTCGCCCTGGGAAATTCGCAATTCTTTGCCAACCTTCCTTGGCAGACGCCGCGCGCACCGAAATGTGGAAAAACATATTGGTACGCGGGAGACCGGGGTACGTCCGACGCCTCTCGGCTCTAACGTTTTTCAAATCATACGCCGCAATCTTTGTATCATAAACGACAAATGCTTGTCAAGGAATCTCGAAGGCAAGAGGGCGAGAAATTTTCGTCGCGTAGCGGCATTCCCGCGCGGAAAAAAACGGTATGGGAATTCTGTCTCGGAGAGAGTTTGGGCGACAATCTCGGTAAGAGTCATGGATTGTAGCCAATCCATACTCTTAAAAAAAAAAAATGTTTAAACTGTTAAACCAATTGTATGGGTCCTCTGTCTCGGCGAGACTTTTTTTTCCTCGATATCTCGAACGCTCCATGCCGGTTAACCCAGTCTAAAATTGGCAAAATGGACAAGCCTAATTAATCTTAATATCTGCAGGACCGATCGATTATTCGAGCACAAAGCTGAAACAATTTTTTTTTTTGCTGCCTAGATATTGGATACTTTTACTGTCAAATTAGTGCATTGAATAAAGGGTCATAAAAAAATAAATGAAAAATCATAATGGGCAGTCGCAATGTGCTCACGTAAAACGGCTTCAAATACGTGCGTAGGAATGCCTAGATTCTGGCTTTCGCTTCTGACTTTTGACGCCCCCATGGAAAAAAAGTATAATTAAAAATATACTTTTCAATGTATTGAAAAAGTATATTCTAAGTATACTTGAAATATATCTTTTATATTTATTATGTATTTTAAATACATGGGAAGTATATTTCAAGTATATGTGCAATAACTAGTTTTTCGTAGAAAAGTATATTTCCGGGGTATATGTGCCGTCAATGTAAAATATATAATATATACATTATGAGTATACTTCACACATACAGCAAAGTATATGTATATACCACATCGTCGTATGTATGAAACATTACAGATGTACATTGCGTGCAGTTTAGCCTTATATTTTGCTATGTTTCGTAAGTATACATCCTCTATGGTACATCTACTATTCGTACATTAAATATATATTTGAAATAGATGGAATATATATATTGCACATACTTCGCAATACACTTCGCAATATACTTCAAGTATACTTTTCAAGTATATTCAAAAATGTATTCGACATAACTAATTTTTCGTAAAAAAGTATATTTATTATACTCAAAAATATACTTTTGAATATACTTTAAATATACTTTTTTTCCATGGGGGCGTCCTGCCGACGAGTCGGGACTTTTGTTTAACAGTTTAACAAAATTGGTTTAACAGTTTAAACAAATTTTAAGGAGTATGGATTGGCTACTATCTATGACTCTTGCTGAGATTCTCACCCAAACTCGCCGAGACAGAATTCCCATACCGATTTTTTCCGCGCGGGTTGATCGTCATCCAGCATTGGTCGCACCACCGCGGTTTCAAACACGCGTGATATTACGTTCGTAACACGTCGCGCCCGAGTAGAAAACGAGAGCGATAACGAGCGAGCTTTGGGAATAGGCGGGAGGGGTTGGTGCGCCACTTGAGCTCCAAGTGATTAACGAGTGCGGTTGTTTCCCTGTCACCGCCGCCGTCGCAGCCGCCGCCGCCGCCGCCGCCGCCGCTGCCGCCGCCGCTAACACAGCTCAAGCACCGGCATAATACACTCTCTCTGTATATACGTTTTAACGAATGGCTTTGACGAAGCAACAAGGAAAAAAAAAAACATATTAAAACGACCGAGTGTCGGAAGGATCGGTGATAAAGAGCCGTGAGAGTTGACTGGGGAAAATGTGGAAATCGATGCTGCGGCCGGAAAAAGCGACGAGTCTAACGAGAAGAAGGTGAAAGAGTGATCTCGCGCACCCTGAAATTATTTCAGAGACGCGCTCCTCCTCCACCGTTTACCTCCTGCTCTTTTGAATCAACCAAAAGTCGCTGTGTTATTTTTCCTCGAATTTGTGCCCTCGATTTTTTTTCCCCCCGCGCGTTATTGTATTTTCCATTCTCCTCGCGCTTTCCCCCCCCCCCCCATTTCTGTCTATCCGTTGGCTAAAAATGCGTCCCTCTCGCGTTACTTCCTTTGACGCAGAATCCTCGAGGTGTCGGTGCCCTCGCTTCTCATCGGCCGGTCTCGTTACACGCTACGCGTAACGTGCAGATGCGCGCGAGAGGAGGATTCGGTGAAAACCGGTGAAAAAGCTCTCTATTTTCTCGGTCCTGCTCCACGAGCGCGCGATGTTGCGCCGAAGGTAATAGGTACGTATATACGCAAGGCTCTCGAGCGCTCGAGAGCCGTTCGTTGCCCGGAACACGCGATACTCGCGAATAGCATGTTTATGCCTGATACATATGGACCATGCGCGTCTACGTGGGTACATCGAGAGAGCGAGAGCGAGAGCGAGTCGGAGGGTCCAACGAGGGGGAAGGGAGAGCCGGCAAAGGCCGGCAGGTCGCTGCGCAGCGTCCTCCCTTCTTCTCTCTCTATAGTTATAACGCGCGTTGCTCTCTCTCTCTCCCTCTCTCGCACACTCGACGCAACGCGAGAGACTCCGTGTACGCGTATGGAAATGTATCAGCTGCGGGTTGGAATTAGTTACGCCGAGCCCCGAGGATTGCCCGCGGCGCGCGCGCGAGAGAGAGAGAGAGAGAGAGAGAGAGAGAGAGAGAGAGAGAGAGAGAGAGAGAGAGAGAGAGAGAGAGAGGAGAGAGAGAGAGAGAGAGAGAGAGAGAGAGAGAGAGAGAGAGAGAGAGAGAGAGAGAGAGAGAGAGAGAGAGAGAGAGAGAGAGCCACAATACCAGCCTAGGTTAGTGTATAGAGCGTACTCGTGTTCGTGCGCCTTCTCGTTATACACAATGCGATGATATTCCTGACAATGCTCCTTACTCGATTCACCGATCGCGAACGGAGTTACTTTTTCCGTCCTTTTGTTCGCGGTGAAAAATAATACGACAACGGAAGAAGAAGAAACAAGGCGAAATAATGATTCTCGGTGAATTGGTCGCGGGCTAACGAGCCGATATATCGCAGCGGGTGATCAATTCCATCGACTGCAGTTACACGGAAAAAAAGTTTGGTTATGCCAACTAATCATTCGCATTGTTGTACCTCAGTTTTTTGCGATTAGTTGCAGCAACTTACACATTTCTTGCCGAAACTACTTCGAATGGTTGTGGTAACTATTCACGATTTGTTCTACATAACCGAAAAACGATATTATTAAAGTTACGATTGTACCACTCAAGGCGCGAGTCGCATCTGTACATAACCTAAAGACGATATTATTAAAGCTTTACTTTGTGCCGTTCGTGAAGCGATTCGCGTTAATTTGTCCCCCCATGGAAAAAAAAGTATATTTAAAGTATATTCAAAAGTATATTTTTGAGTATAATAAATATACGTTTTTACGAAAAATTAGTTATGTCGAATACATTTTTGAATATACTTAAAAAGTATACTTGAAGTATATTGCGAAGTGTATTGTGAAGTATGTGCAAAATATATATTCCATCTATTTCAAATATATATTTAATGTACGAATAGTAGATGTACCATACACGATGTATACTCACGAAACATAGCAAAATATAAGGCTAAACTGCACGCAATGTACATCTGTAATGTTTCATACATACGACGATGTGGTATATACATATACTTTGCTGTATGTGTGAAGTATACTCATAATGTATATATTATATATTTTACATTGACGGCACATATACTTGAAATATACTTCCCATGTATTTAAAATACATAATAGATATAAAAGATATATTTCAAGTATACTTAGAATATACTTTTTCAATACATTGAAAAGTATATTTTTAATTATAATTTTTTTCCATGGGGGTCATAAGGATAGTACAAGTAGTGCAATTCTATTCCGAAAAGCAATGACACGGTTGGTATGGACAAGTAACCGGAACTTGTGTTCCTACCTAATGGCATAGTTGCATCAACCATTCGTTTGATCGCCGCGACTAACAGGGCGTCTATCAACAAAACTTTGTTCGTGCAACCAATTCCTTTTGGTTGTCACAACTAATCCAAGTTGTAAGGGAATTAGAATAATCCATTGGTTGTGCCAACTAATTTCTTGGTTGTTACAGCTAATTCGTTTTTTCCGTGTATCGATGCCCCGCGTGCGGCGAAACGATATTACGGATTATTTGTGCCTGCGGCCCGCCGAGAGTCCTTCTCACGAGTGTGTCTAATTGCGTCGACGGCAATTGGGTGTCGCGTTAATGGGCTGTCGAGAGGAGCTTAAAACGGGGAACGTTGCGCGTATGGCGCGCGTACAACCGCTCGACCGTGCGATTCGCATCGAGCGGCTCGAGAGCGGCGGGCGACGTATCGATGCGAAATCAAAAGAGCTCTCACGCCCCTCCCGCGTATTAAACGCCCTCAAAGGGCTTTCCGCGCGCGTGTTTGCGCGTTTCGCTTCGTTTTGCGGATCGACGAGCGGTCTTGTAGCGCCAACGCAGCCGCGCACGTTTCTTTTCCCCCCGCCGCCGTCACGAGCAGCCCACTCTAATTTCTATTTCAATCGCAATAACGTTTCTTCCGTTCGTTCACCGCACTCTCTCGGGTGGCGGCACAGTGAGAGAGGTAAAAAAAAAAAACAACAACAACCCCACCGAACCCTCGGGGCTTCTCGATGGCACTCGCACAGTGGGTGAAAAGCTTTTTCACAGTCGCCCGCGCAAGCGCTTTTGGGCCGCATTGCTATAGCCGATGCCCTTGTATAGCGCTCGCAGCGCGGCGCGAGCGTTATTTCCCAGTGTGTACTCCCCGGAATTTCATATCGCCGAATCGCGTGTACGCGTCTTCCATGTGCCGGGATCGCGCGCGCGACCCGGAGGAGCTTTTATTCAGCCATCACTCGCTCTCTCGCTCCACCGTCATTTTATCCCGGCAGATGCAATAACTCAGTCTCCACGCTTCGCCCACCGGTGCACCGATGTCTCCGTACAGCCCATTCCGACTCGGACCGCGAGGTCTCCGACAATTTCATTTTTTATATCGCGGATGTCACCTTAAAACAATTCGACGACTTTTTTAACCGTTTTTTTTTCCCTCATCCTATTGATAATAACGTTACTGTCGAATTTTTCTGCATTTTTTGCGACTGTGCGCCTTGTGATTTGGCAAAGAATTTGCTAAATAATTTAATGAAAAAATAATTGTCGAAAAATACGTTGAATGCGAATTTGGACAGCAATGCGAAAATTGAGATAACAAAAGGTGCGAGGGATTTGGGTGCGGGGGCTGTCAACCCGAGCCGGAATGTCCCGTGTATGTACGTTGGTTTCCACCGACGTTCGCGCGCAGGATTCCCATTTCCCGTTCTACCCGTGACGTTTCCAGATTTGTCACATTTTGCGTACACAGCCGTACATACGTACACCGTGTACTCGTGCAGACCGCGCTGCAGAGTGGAAAGTGTACATCGGTAGTTTTGAAACGGGGACAGCCAAATCCTCATTCTCGACGTGAAAATCCCGATGGGGTTACGTAGCGTCACTGGCCCGGAAGTATACCATGTACGATAGATTGTGCAGCCACGTCGAAAAACTAAACGATTATTTCGTACGATTATTCTCGTATATCTTCGGGTCTATTTTTATGGGACAGCAGCCTGGGTGTATGAACCGACGGACCAACTCAATCTGTCTCCTCTTTTCTTTCGCTTCGTGTGTGCACGTCGGTAAATAATAGGGACACGAGTCGTGTATTTCCAGCTCAGCGCAATTCGAATTAACGCTCATTTCACAATCGTTTAAACCTCACGTCCTTCACTAGGAGGATAAATATACCCTCGAGTCTGATAAGATTTAAATCAAGTCCGGGTCTCTCTCTCTCTCTCACTCCCCCTTTTCCAACGGGGTGGAGCGCTTTGACGAGAGACGAGGCCAGCTGCGGGAAGGAATAAAAGTGGAAAAAATCTCAAGGGCAAGGAGGATAATAATTTTCATTAAATACAGTTTCCGTTTAAGCGAATCTCTTCGACTTTTCTGGCTCTCCTTTTCCGTACGATCTCTTAGCCTTTTCAAGTCAATTTGTGAGGACGATATCAAGAACTCGACAGTTTTTTTTTCTTAACTTCAATTCGTTTCAACCACGGTCAGTCGAGTCAAGTTGTTTCCAACAATTTACCGGATTCTGCCGGCTCAGCAAGCGAAAAAAAAAAATTCGCGTTAATTAATATTTCATTTGCAATAAGCGGCGGAGTGAGACTCTACTTTCACTGGATGGTATAATCCCGGTTGGGTCGAGCGCAACATCTTTTTCCGCTAAAACGTGTGACGGTTCGTTGATCTGAATTATCATTGAAACTAACAATGTCGCTCTTATAAATTTCTATTACCCTTTGTGTCCTACGGATTTGCTTGCAAGGTCCGATGAATTTATTTTCGGCGAAGCGGCAGTTTCAATATCGTCGGTATATGCTCCAATATGTCTGACATATTGTCGTCAATCGGCTGCTGAAAATGAAGGCAGTCGTCGTAATGATGAAGAATAGAGACTCTTATTCTTGTACAACGAGGACTTGATGAATCATTCAAAGGACAAAGCCAACGAACATTATGCAAAGATTGAAATTACCTCTTGAACCAGTCTGTCGCCTTTTATCTCCGACGTTGAACGCTTTGATAAGAGCCGCGGGAGAATGGAGAGCAAGGGCGCGAATCTCAAACGACTCTCGCTCGCTCCACTCCAGACACGCTTACCGCCAACTTCCAAGCTTATTTTTATATCCACCTTCGTTTCAGTCTACCTTCCTCGCGCTACTCTTTTAAACTCACCGCCGAGTCCACCGCGGCAGTCTCTATTGCAGCCTGTCTGTTTTTAAACATTTTTAGTTATTGTTTTTTTTTCTCGTTTTTTCCTCACTGTTAAAAATGTTTGTAAATTTACAACATGTTTAACATACAAGTGTATATGAAATTTACAATAACAGTAACTGAAAATTATTATTAATATACAATGTTTGAAGTTTTTTAAATTTTCATATTAAATTTAATACATGTCTATTGAATTTACTATAATCGGTATTGAATATTAAGAAACTGATGTCTTAAAGTGACACTTACTATACAAGTAATTGAATTTGATGGAAAGTGAATGGAAATTACAATATGTGTATGTTAATGCAATCTATTTTTTTTTTTTCTTACACAGTGACATTTTGTTGATACCGGGTGAAATCTGTGACTTGTGTAACTGCCCTACGACGATTTTTCGAATGATATTCCTATTTCACCTATAATTTCCGTGCGATTTATATAGGACATTTGAATAAACGAAATTCACAAGTAGGCAATAGCGTAGTGGGTAGCGTCTTAGGTAGGTAGGTAGGCATAGGTAAGTAGAATAATTCTAGGGTCGGTAGTTCAAGTCCCATCCCAGGCGATTGTTAACAACAATAAGTATTCGTGGAGATAATTTTTTTTTTCACGAATATATATCTTTTACCTATAAAATACTAAATAGCAGTTCGTAATTAAGCTGTTTGGCGATAATTAAAAGAATTTACTTTCAGTTAAATGCTTTTCTAAGTTTAACACTAAATGAATTAAATTTAATATACTGTATATTAAAATTTAATATACCGTGTGTTAAAAATTTGACACAATAGTATAGTAAATTTCATGTACCGTATATGCATAAAACTTCATATACAAATTATGAATTTTCAAACAGAATTTTTTTACAGTGCTGTTTATTCCTTTGATTAAAAATAACGTTGTCATTTTAACGAAACTCTGTAAATATGTGTAAAATGTGGAATGATTTTTGCGGCTC
Organism: Pimpla rufipes; assembly: GCA_963932165.1. NCBI lineage: Eukaryota > Metazoa > Arthropoda > Insecta > Hymenoptera > Ichneumonidae > Pimpla > Pimpla rufipes. The sequence continues at coordinate 4,668,068 of OZ010636.1, read as the reverse complement.
TATTGGCCTCTCGAAAAAATAGGCAACCTCGAGTAAAAGGTCGTTGAGTCGACAACTCGTGTGCAAGAGATTTTGAAATATTGAATTCCGTCTGGTGCGTGCACTCGGGCCCTCGCGCCGCTTCAACGTTTTCTCACTCGCTATGTATTCTCTCGAGAATCTCGTCCGCGCTTGCCACGCGTGTGTTACTTGGACGCAGCCGCGAGCTACGCGGGAGAATTTTTTGAGCCTGACGAAGGGCCGGCTGGCCGGCTAGCTGCAGCTTGGCGCTTGTCTCTCGCTGGTTTCCGCGCTGCGCCCTCAAGTGCGGCACTTATCCTCGTCTCGTTTTCTCGCGACCGGTGAACACCGGTCCGGCGGCTCCTTCCGCCAGCCTCTCGAGGACTTTTCTTCGCGCCCGAGACACGAGACGATATATCATTATCCAGTCTACATTATGTAAACTCTCCGCACCACCACCTATCTATTATAATATACATAATATACACAGGCGCACAGCCTATACGTAAAATAGGGCCACACAATCTCCGTTGATAGCGAGTAAAGTCAAGTAAATTCCATCTCCGTTGTCTCTCTCTCTCTCACTCTGCCTCTCTTCGCTTTCTCTCGCTCGCTCCGCATCCCGTGGGTCCTTTCTCGTCGGTTTTCATTAAATCTCGGATTAATTTTACGGTGGCCGAGAATCATTATAGCCGCGAGATTGAGTCGAGATGCGGCGTTGCTCCTCCGCCCTCTTCCATTGCCTCGCGTTTTTCTTATTCTTCTAGTCCCGGGCTCTCCGCGATTCCCCGGACGGAGAGGGACGGACGACGGTGGGGGGGCGACGGAAGCGAATGAGCGCCCGGCTTCGGAGATTCCATGGCTCGTGCGCGAACGAACCGAGGAAATTGCAAAAATAATTTCGTTCCCTCTCGCACCTCGCGCCGCGCGCTCCTTCCTCTTCACTTTGCGCCCCCGTTCGACTCAGCTATACCCGCACGTATATATCGACTCGAGAGTTTTCACAGGCTTTTCACCGGCGGCGATCCAAGCACACTCGAGTACCCCTCTCCCTTCGTCCGATTAAAATTCACCTCGATATTCAATTCGTTTCTCCCGGGAAGCCTCTATAACGACTATATATCGTTAACATTTATTTCACTTGGTTGTGTGTTGGCCCGTCTATCTGTGCGCCTTCGCACGTGGAAATGCTCGCTCGCTCGATTCTCGTTTTCCACCCGCAGTTATCGCCCACTCCTCGCACTATTTTATTTTTCCGTCGCGCGATTGCCCGCGCCCGCGCACGTAAACGGGAAATTCATTTTAAACGCATTCCACCCCTTCGACCTCTCGTCCGCGCTGCGCGTTGATGACCCCGTTACGCGCTATATATCTCCGCCCGTGAAACGAGCCCGAAATTCGTTTGCCACTGTTGCGCTCCTCGTCGAGGTAGGCGCGCGCAGGCCTATATTCCATGTAGAAACGTTTTATTAGAAATTGCCTTTTTCAGAACGTTTCTCTTCCAGGCCCTTGTTCGTGGGTCGCTACTGCCTTTTTTTCTCGTTTTTCTCGTTTTTCTCGTTTTTTCGTTTTTTCGTTCGGCGATATCGTCCGTCTGGAGCGGGTGATGGAAATTGAGGCTGTGGTACAGGCTGAATGAAAAATACCATGGAAATGGCGCGTTTGTGGATTCACCGAAATTTTCCGAGATTTTGCAGTTTTGGAGGAAACTTTGAATCTCTTGAATTTGTACACCGGGAAGAATTCGTGTACCGTGGGATCTGAGATCCGTGAGACAATGGCATCGAATTTATTCGAGCATTTTTCAGCAATATGTTGTCAAGGGAAACTTCAGTGACTGCATTTTTTCAGCGTGAAATTAATCTCCTAAATCCGCCGTGTCCATAGCATATTTCATTTTTCCGATATTGCGAAATGTTTCAACCGTGAAATCTTTAATGAAATCGCGACAGGGAGAGCTTTTTCCATTTATTTCTGTGCTAATATTCCACTTTTGAAATTACGTGATAATCATTAAAAGGCCATTCCGCATGATAAAACTTTGGTATACTTGCGAGAAAGGTTTCTCCCGAGGAAATTTACGTCTGGAGACCGATAGGGAAAGCAACGAGTCGATACCTGGGCAAAAAAAAGGTATCGACTCGATCGAGACAAACTTGTAATTTTGGGACAGTCTTGAATTGAGGGGGGCAAGGTTTTATTATTTAGGGCAGACTTGAATCAAGGGGGTTGGTTTCTGTCGTCAAGGTGTGGGGGCGGCGGCGGCGGCGGCGCGGTTCATTGACACACCGGAGCCGTACGATGTATCCTCGAACCCTATCAGGAAATGAGCCAAATACAAGCGTAAAAAATACTTGCTCGTTCATTGGTGCCTGAGCAACTCGATGAACGAAAGCTACCGTTCATTTACTGGAATATCGGCTTCACTAGGTCCAATAATTAAACGCCGGGAATATCGAGACATCTCGTGACTGTAAAGTGGAAAAAAATGCATGAAACGAACAGATGGATCGGAAATAGATTCGAGACAAGGATAATACTTTTCAACCGTTCGTACATCCTGAGCGTCACTGGTGGATCTCGACATTGTTACTATTCTCACTGATGTAAAACACAAGAGCACTGGGATCTCCCGACGACGATATTTTAAGAGCGATTTATTGCGCGAAGCGAATCAAATGACTGCCCGGTGTACCAAGTCAAATGCGCGCTATTAGTTTTTACAACGCAGCGGAAGCCCGTTGAATCGCACCGGTGTACTCGAAATGAAAAGAATTTTAATTTGGAAAAATGAAAGAAAAGCCTCTCTTGCCATATTGACCCAGCTACACCGTGCATCAAATGGCAAACTTTTTCGACTGTTCCATTTGAGGCTAGAAGAGCGCGACACGTTCGGTTCGCGCGAACGCGAAAACGATTGCAATATTGATCATTCGAATGTGACGTTTTCACGCGCGACGGTCTATTTCTGGCGAAGCTCATAAAGCCCGTTGCCCGCGCCATTTTGACCCACTGAACTGGACCGGTTCGAGCTCCAAAAGATTCAACGTTTATCCGCACGTACAAAGGAACCTATCGATTTTTCACGGCGATGCCCACGAATAGCCGCCGCCGCCGCCGTCTCGTTTTTTCTTCCTTATCGCCGCCACCGCATGCATATGCACCTTTTGTGCTTTGGTGAAAAGCCACTCTCGAGAGGTTGCCGAGTCGTCTGGTTGGCTGGCGCGTGTCGTACATCCCGCACCTCTTTAAACCCTACGCTAATATTTCTGAGACGATCACGTTCTCGTCCGTCTCGCGAATATACTCGCTTCCAACCGCGCCTTGTGTTCCCGGCGGCGATACAAAGCAACTATATCATCTATTCCGGTAAACACCTATTATACTCGACTTTTTGCGTCGCTGCGCACGCCTTTTATTTTCTAACCGAACATGTTGCCAACAATTTTCCCGTCCAAGGGACACTATCGAAGCTTTTTTTCCTTGATACGACTCCGGAGCGAAAATCACAGAAAATCCACGGTTGCCGTGGCTATGGCGACGGTTGCTGCCACGTCACCGATATCCCGATATCACTTGTTGTTACACGTGTAAGACGTGGCTCATGGCATAACGAGCGAATGGGAGATTGATAGACGGGATCGAATATCGATAGGAAGCTCTCGGTTGATGGTCGCACCGCGCGAATATCGCAAATTCTCTGCCCCTCGCTCCGTCGATTCGAAACGCATTTCCCAGGGCCCGGAAATACGTGCGACAATTCCGCGCACGATTCACGATTGACCATTCATTCTCTCTCCCCCCCCCCCCTCTCTCGCTCGTGCATGTTTATCGACGTATTCATACCACCCTCTCGATCCCCTCCCGCATTCTCTTTTCCGCATTAATTTTCATTTCCCGGTCTATAACGCACCGCACCGTTCTTCGCGGGTCGTTACAATGATACGCGTTTTCGCTTCGGTTGCCAACCCCCCTACCCCCCCGCGCCACGGACATACCGAATTAATCGTCGTTAATAGCTCGAACGGCGGCGTCGCGACGATTGCGCTCGCGCTTCCATTATAATCTCGACCACTTCCGTCCACATGTGCGTACCTATATGTATATGTAGTTTGCGCGTCTAGCTCTCGTGCGAATCCGCACGGAGAGAGTACCGTGTTGTGCATACGCTCTGGCTACAAGCCCCGGATCGATTCACTCGATTATATCAAGTCGCTCGCACAATCCCTCACGGCCCAACAGCCGCATAAGCTCCGTGGCCCCGGAACTACCTGGGCCCGGCGTTTCACGCAACACCAGTCGCGCTCCTCCTCCTCCTCCTCCTCCTCCTCTTCTTTCGGTACTCGGTAAAATGTTGTTCCGACAAACGAATCGTTGACCCGTTAATATTTCCCGAGGTCTTGGCAGTATTTTGGGCCACCTGTATAAGAGAGCTTATTTCGAGACGTTTGAGGAGCCTAGTGAAATAAATTTGGCACGACGAAAATTGTACGGTGATTGTGAGTGAATTATTGGAATAGCCGTTGGCAAGCCGAGGGGTGGCGGGCGACAGCGTTTGGATCACTCATCCGAGTAGCTATCAAAGAAGTTCGCTGCACAATTGTATTATTGCCGCTCGTTAATTGACATCGCGACACTCGGGCCGCTCTCGGTAATCAAGAGGTCGACGAAACGAGCCGTGTTACCGTCGTTGCGTGAGTATCGCGCCGCGGCGAATTTGCATCTCGCTGGGGTACCGAGAGTTTCCGACGAGTCGCGGGAGTGCGCGCGCTCGCGCTCAAGTCGTTTGTATGTGCGGCTGCTCGCCCCGCGCGAACAAAGTCCACGCGTACGACGCCCCTCGCAGCTTAATACCTACTTACTGCTATGCCTACACTTGTCTATCTATACCTATGTAGGTGGTACCTATATAAGTACCTACCAGGCGATGTTCCAGTGACCAAGTGCATGTACGTGCGGCGCACGAGCGAATTACGATAATAATGTTGGCGGCTGGCGTTGGCTCACGCACGTGCGCGAACGAGCGAATAACAAGCGGGCTTATACTTATAGCGTCACCGCGTCGCCAGCGCTGGCTGCTGCTGCTGCTGCTGCTGCTGCTGCTGCTGCTGCTCTCTTCCTCCTCTCGATAGACCGAGCGCAGCTCGTCACTGTTTCCTCAAGCGAAATTAGGTCGACTCGAGTTGCCTCCTTCTCCTCCTTCTCCTCCTCTTCCTCATACTTGTGAGACTCATTGCGCAATTCTACACAAGATTTTACAGGGCATCGACTCGACGCGCCCAAACAGACTCTACGTTGAATAGCAACGTTTGGTATGAGAATGGATATCATGTTCCGATTTGTCGTTTTGTTGCCATGTTGCCGAAAGACGTGTCGCGACGCGTTTAAAATCTAATCGTCCGTGTACACTTGTATCCGGTAGGTGGCTCTTCCTCTTCGATATCCCAACACGCCTGGGAGTTTCGCCTCTGCCCTTTCCTTGACGCGCTATATAGGTGCCTACGTGTCACAGTCGTCGCGCGTCGGTAGAGCGCGGTAACTTGAAATTGGGTCGTCGTCGTCGTCGTCGTCGTCGATCCGGGCCCGACTTATTATAAGCGCCAGCTCTCCTAGCAATGACGATAGCATCAGAGACGACGGAAAACTCGAGCGGGGGGGTCTTTCCCAGCGCGGTCAACTACCGTTTAATGCCCGCGCTACAACGTTAACCACGCGCGTATGCAGGTAATACAGCTATTATCGTTACGTGGTTACAGTGTTACACCGTGGAATTCTTACCAAGATTGCTTCACCGATTTCGAGGAACCTCACCGATTCTCGTATTAGCCGCGATGGGCTATTTATTAACCTCTGTCGCGCGAGGTCCGATATAGTACGCGCGGTGTCGGGACACTGGCAAAGATAGATTGATTCTCGTGTGCTCTTTTCACGAGGTTTCGCGCGGTTTTACCGACTCGCTGAGTGAAAAAAAATGCAATTACGAGGAACAACCCCCCATGGAAAGAAAGTATAATTAAAAATATACTTTTCAATGTATTGAAAAAGTATATTCTACGTATACTTGAAATATATCTTTTATATTTATTATGTATTTTAAATACATGGGAAGTATATTTCAAGTATATGTGCAATAACTAGTTTTTCGTAGAAAAGTATATTTCCGGGGTATATGTGCCGTCAATGTAAAATATATAATATATACATTATGAGTATACTTCACACATACAGCAAAGTATATGTATATACTACATCGTCGTATGTATGAGAAATTTTACGGATGCACATTGCGTGCAACTTAGCCTTATATTTTGCTATGTTTCGTGAGTATACATCGTGTATGGTACATCTACTATTCGTACATTAAATATATATTTGAAATAGATGGAATATATATTTTGCACATACTTCGCAATACACTTCGCAATATACTTCAAGTATACTTTTCAAGTATATTCAAAAATGTATTCGACATAACTAATTTTTCGTAAAAAAGTATATTTATTATACTCAAAAATATACTTTTGAATATACTTTAAATATACTTTTTTCCATGGGGGACAAGAGGGACGTCTGAAAAATTCTCGTCGTCATGGGGCATATTATTATGATGATAATAGAGCGATGCTCAATCTCGGGTTTTCGTTTGGCTGGTTACCACGGGTCACCAGAGCGAGACGGTCGCCAAGTTGCGACGGTCGCGCTGTGAGTCTTGAGATTCTAGTTTGGCGCACGGAGCGGTGACGTATCGCGGGGGTTTGGAGGCAAGTAAAGGGGCTTTCTCGAGTTTCGCGCGTTATCGCTCCAAGACCGTTGTGTCCCTCAAAGCGTTACACTCGCGGCTTCTATTCGTTCGCGCGGCCCTTTCCGGGGCTCGGAACTTTGACAAAGCTCGGCCGGCCGGGCTCCCGAGAACACTCTCCGTATACAGTACGCGTCACGGAAGCCGCACGGTCCACGTAGCATCCCGAAAATGCCAGTCGCCGCGAGTCGCGAATACCAACACCACGAGCATATGTATTGCGCCGAAGAGATAAACATTCCCGTGACGTTACCCAGCATACTCAAGTGTTACGCAAAGGCCGCTATACGCACACAGCCTCACGATCTCCTGCGCTGGACCGCCGCCTATTTTCGAGCTCTCGCCGACGGCCAACTACCCCCCGTCAAAGTGCGATCGTCAAAATCATTTTTCCTCTCTCTCTCTCTCTCTCTCTCTCTCTCTCTCTCTCTCTCTCTCTCTCTCTCTCTCTCTCTCTCTCTCTCTCTCTCTCTCTCTCTCTCTCTCTCTCTCTTCGCGTCTCTTTTATTCGTGAAAAAAGAAAGTCACAAGGAAGGTGCGTATCATCGGGGAGGGGTGAAATTTATTTGCAGGCACGTCTGGAGTATCCTCCGCACATTCATCCCTCGGGCGTGACTCCCCATTTGCTCAAGGCCCTGGTCAATCAGTACGGCAACGATAAAGATTGGACGGAACGTACGTCCACGTCGATGCACGTGACTACGGAGTCCCTTTTGAGGCGTTGGCGAGGAATGGCTCTCTCGGACTCGAGTCTCTACCGGATCCTGATGACCGGTCGGCTCCTTCGGCTACCTGGGGCTCCCGGGGAGTGCTGCGACCTTTACCGTTTTCTCGCGATAGCCTGCGGTCTCCTGGGAAACGTAAGCCTCGGCGCTGCCTGCCTGCCAGCTCCCCCCCGCTCTTGCCATATTACTCCGAGGAGAACAAACTACAACCGCTCTACCCTAGAAATGCGATTTCACCGCTCTCGGAAACACCCCGCACACGAGCACACTCGACCTTTACCTTTACCTTTACCTTTCCGTTAACGGCTTTTTCTCTCCGCTGTGAATCTCTGCAATGAGAGAAAGTGCCTCGGCAATTTATGCCCCGGGAGAAAGACAATTTCGCTCGACGTATCGCTCTATCCACTTGTCTTTTTTTTTTTTTTCTTCCCTATACCGTACCATCGTCCTCAAGTCGCATATTCTATCCCCAAAAACACTGGTCAAGACCCCCTCTCTCAATCGATATTGAAGAAAAATAATTTTTCCCGACCATCTTTTTGTCCGGACGAAAAATCGGCAAAATGAATCTGGAGGGCTTTTCATTCGCTCCCCCGTTCGGAATGCTCCGCGGAGCATTCCAAATGGAAAAAAGTTCGAGTCCCTCGCCTGTATTCGGACTCGAGCCACTTGTCGGCCTCGGCCGATCGAATCGGGCGTGTCTATTGATTCGAATGACCGTCCGACTCGCGAGCTGTCAAAACTCTCATTGTCCGTGGAATTTATTCCGGCAGCGATTTTAATTGCATTGTCGGCGGTTGACATTTGCACGAGTAGAATCTACTCGAGACGATGGTTCACGTGTGCGAGCTGCTGAGCGCGGAACCCGAGGGTGGCTCCGCCATGATACCACTCAAGACCTTCATGAAGCTTTACGAATACCTGGCCGATCTCGACTGCTCAGGGAGCCAATCGATTATCGAAACGGGGACACACGGCGCCGGGACTATTCTCGACGGAGACGAGGCGTCGCATCTTCGATCGTCCACCTCCTCCTCCTCTTCCTCCTACTCCACCACCGCCGCTGCTGCTGCCGCTGGTGATTCCGACTTGTGTGCCGGTGGATCTTTCGGTAAGAAGGAAATTCGAGGTCCGACCAACGATATCTCGACCGAGGACACGGAGACTGAAGAAACCCTTTGTCGCTTGGAGGTATTTCGCTGCTACTGAATAATTGAAATACCTGCCGACACTCCGTCGATAGAGGGATCTCTGTCTTTTCCTCGCTTTTCCTCGGGCTCTTTGAGAAACATGTTTTATCGCCAACACATTGATACGAGTCAGAGTGAGACAAAAATATTCGAAATTGTTATTTGCAATTGTGATAATTGTCACAACAAATGACGATCAATGAAATTCAATTGACGCTGCATCAAACAACATCTCTAAAGTATAATCTGTGCATTTCTCGAAAGGTGTCAGGCTGCGTCAAAGACGACGAGGAATTAGCGACTGAAGACAAAGCGGGAATGAGCTGTCGGGCGAATAAAGCGAGCGAACCGAGAAGCAGCAGCAGCAGCAGCAGCAGCGCGAAACCCGAGACGCCGAGAATGCCGCGTCCGGAGTCGCGAATGCCGAGTGGAAAGAGTACTTACGACGGTAAGAAGAAGCGGTCGGAGCGACAACTCCCGGAGGGAATTGTCGGGGGACTCGACGGTACCGGTGGCACCAGCGCCAGCTCCGAGGTTACGAAGGTTCAAGAGGAACGACGACGACGGCGACGACGACGGCGGCGTCGCGACGTCGAGATGCACTCGAGCACGGAGAAGGTGAGGCCGGTGGTCGACGGGGCCGAGACCACTGGAAACGAGCGGCAGTCACCGGGGCTGCTCGTCGACTCTTCGCGCTCTTCTCGCCGCTGCCGCCGCCGTCGCCGCCGCCGCATCGTCGCTGGGCAAAAGTCACGTCGTCCTCTCTGAGCCAGTTAAAGCTGCCGCCGGTGCGAACCACCGGGGAAACTGATAAAATATTAGCAACGCGTTTTCTTGCCCACGTTCCCGAGAAAGTTGAGGGCTCCGGACACGCGAGAAAAGCCTCGCCAAGCGGTGGCGCTGGAGATGCTACCGGCGAGGGCTCGATAACAGCTCGGAATGGCAATGTTGATCGCTCGGATATCGGGAAGAGTATGAGGAAGAAAAATCGTGACAAGTCGAGCGGACGAGAGAGAAGAGCCGAGGAAGGGCCGCGAGAAGACAGTTTCGAGGTATGGCCAACTTCCACCGTGTTAACTTTGTTCTCGCGACTCTTTCGCGACGCAACTCGCAACTCGAAACCGCGCGTGTCTCTCATAGCGTGGCTATTTCAGCTTAACGTATACCTTGGCGCGATCGTTTAACTTTTATCGCAGATATCAAGTGCACCGCGTCGCGCGGTTGTCCGGTGCGTACGTCGTTTCGACCCTCCGCAAAGTCAATCAACTTGATGGATATTGTCGTTTTATTCGCTCTCGCGTCCCGAGCAATCTCGTTAGTTATCGAATCTCGTTATTCCCCGCGACTACGAGAGAGGGAGAGAGAGAGAGAAAGAGCCGGGTGAGGGGCAGGGAGAGGAGGAAACTTCTCCTCGTCGTTGATCGGAAATGCCAGTTGACGCGACGGAAAGGTTTTTCTTGAAAGATTCATCGACGTCGGTGGTCCTCATACCGAGCTACGCGGAACGACGTCGCGTCAGAATGTCGTTGTTGAACCGCGGGAGATTAAGCTCCGCTGTCTTTGTGTGTGTGCGCGCGAGCTCTTCCGGCGGCACATCCGTGTCGTGTGACTGTATACAGGTTGAAGCAGCGACGATATATAGAGACAAGTGGTTGGAACAAGTGGTGGAGCGAGAGAGTGACGAGAGGTACTCGCAAGCACGCCGGTAGTTTGCCGCAGAGACGACGAGAACGAGGACCACGAGTGGCTATTCCTGTACTTTTCTTCCTCTCGCGCTCTTTTGTAGTTACGTTAACGGATCTCGTTAGAGACCTCGGCTTCCCAGTCTCGAGAGTACGAGAGAGCTTCTCGAGTCTCGAGTCAATTTTTCTTCATCGCGAATTGAAAAAGAAAATGAATTCCCTCTCGACTTTCCGCGAGAGCGGCCAGAGCCTCGCTGCTCGCGTCAACGAAAAATCAATTTAACATTAGACGCGAGCGCTTTGTCGACCCTTTAAAATATCAGTGGAATCTTTTTCTTTCTCTCTCTTCCTGGCAGTACGGCGATCCAAGGGGCAACGGGAAGGAAAAAAAGTCAAGCCGAGGACCGAGGGCGGAGACGAGAGACTCGTCCGGAGCGGAAGATCCCTCGGATCACGCTACCGAGGAGTCGTCGTCGTCGTCGTCGTCGTCGTCCGTGGAGAAGGGCCACGAGACGGCGGCGGGGATGTACTCGGGAGACGAGGACGTCGAGGACACGGCGGCCGAGTATCAGCCGATCGGTCTCGAGAACATTCTACGAGGGACCTGCGAGTGTCTCGAACCGACAAAAGAGAAGACGACTCCCGTGGCGGTTGCCCCGACACCGCCGCTCGATCTTCTTCGAGAGTTCATCGAGGAAATGACGGCCGAAAGTACCGCCGGCCGCGTCCACGTTCCGCGCCAAGTCCCGGGGATCGGTCCTCGCGTGAGCCCCACGCGAGTCACCGAGGTTGGACTCTGGCTCGCCGACTGCGCTCGGAGACAACAGGGCTTGGTCGGTCCGCGAAATTTACGCCACTTCCTGTGTCCACCTTTCGATGACAATCCAAGCTGCGAGGACTATCGAACAACCGAAACAATGTGTCCATGATCCATCTTCATTTTTGTTTATCTTATCAAACAAATAAAGTCGATATCGGGCGAAAAAGAGAGTCTCGCGTTTGACAAATACTGCACCGGGCCATGTGGGGCATGTTACTTTTATAGATTTTATTCCCATGTCCAACCGGAAGTCCTCGGCATTGGTCCTCGCGCAAACCGCCATACGCGCCATCTACCAAAGTTGGACTTTGGCTACACGAGAATCGCGCCAGAATTACATTTTTTCCGTCAAACAAGTTGAACCATTGTGCGGGGCAGAGAATACTCGATCCAATTTAAAATAAATTAAACACGCCAAGTAGGTAGGTATAATTAAAAATTAAGCTCTTTAAATAAATTCGATTTATACCTTGGCCAGCCGCACTCGCGGCATTAAAGCTTTAGCGCTGTGCTGAGAAACTTCTTACGTCCTACATTAAGAGACTAAAACGAAGAAAAAACTAGGACTTTACGCTCCTCTTGGTGGAATTATTAATTTTTCCACGAAAGCTCCGGTTAATTGATCATTTGCGACCGGGGGTCGACTCTCAGAATGAAGGAAAATTTCCTCTTCATTTTTCTCACGAAAGATGTTTTTGTTTTTTTACGCTTACTCAAAGAGCTTGAACAGCTCCAGTGAAATGAGAAAAAAATGAAGAAAAAATGAGTACAAATGAAGAAAAAAGAAAAAAAAAAGAACGATACTCAAGTGTCAACGGTCTCAGCGCGGTTAAATAATCGAAGATGGTTGAAAAATGGCGACGGAAGCCTCGAGTTGAGGATTATTAGAGTGTTTACATGCGGGTTACCGGGGCTTCTCTCCCACGGGCCACGGGGCGAGCATCACTCCCCCTAATCCTCATTTCTCGACAACCGGTTACTCTATTTCCCGAGCAAACATTCTCGGGTATTTGCCCCCCGGGTTCCTTGGTGTCTTTACACGCGCGGATAGCGACCGCAGCTCGCAGTGAAACATTGCTCGGATGCACATCGCGAGTATACTCTGCGGTTGACGTAGGACTGCGGGCTTGAACGTATCTCCCACTCGTACATCGTTGTATGGGCGTACAACCACCACCGGTTCCATCCCATTGCCCATCGTGCGGCGGAGCGAGCGCAAACCCGCGGCTCCTCGCGGCTCTACGCAAGAATAAAATTCACCGGTTATTTCGATATCCTTACGAATTCCCCGCGAGATTCTTTGACACACAGACATTCGTGCGGGTTTTCCTCCCTTTTCCCTCCTCGAAATTCTACGCTGATGGCGCTTTCCAGTCCGGCAAACACGGGCTTTTCTTCTCTTCCCTTCTCTTCCCGTTTCTTCCCTCTCGGCCAATGTGCAGATTTTAACGGGAACCCAAGGCGAGCGAAGGGAGAGAGCAAACGCTCTCCACCTTTTCCCCCGATGCGAGATCGCCTTTGCCGCCTTTGCAGCCATAGAGAAGGGAGAAAGAGAGAAACGAAGAGAATTTCTAAATGGTCTCTCCTCTGGCTGCAGCGGTAGAGAAAAGCGAAAAGAGAAAAGGGAAAAAGAGGCAAAGAAGGAGGTGAACGGAATTGCTCGATGCTCGCTTCTTCGGCTGCATCCTCGAAGGAATGAAAATGAGAAGGAGGCGGGTGAACGGAATTTCTAAACTAAAATAGCACCAGCTGGTCCTGTGAGACAAACCCCAAATACGATTCGACTCGTGCAACTGTAATTTACCAGTAGTGAGTCAATATTTTTTTCTCCATATCGAGAAAATAAGTGCTTTTCGTAAGAGATATTAACATTTTACCAGTGGCGGCGACGAATAAAAATATTCGTTCAAGTGGTTCATGGAAACGTTATAAATTCTTCTCCGGGTGCGCAGAGACGCGCGAGAAAGCGCGAAAGAGGCGAGGATGGAGCGGCGGAGCAGCGCGGACAACGAGGGAGGCTCGTTCGATCCACGAGAGCAAGCGGGATTACCACCACTCCCTCTCCTCGCGGAGGCCAAGGGTTTGGGTGTGAACCACCCGACACACAGGATCACCCTGCATCGGTTGCCGTTCCTTCGGCTCCCTCTCCTCGTGCTCCGTGTGCTCCGTGTGCTCCGTGTGCGGTGTACACCTGGACCAGCGAGTGGCAAAAAGAGCGGAAAACGAACGAGGAGAGGAGAGAGAAAAGGACTTTGAAAATGCGGAGTGTAGGAGAGAGGGAGAGATAAAGTGTGTGAGGAGAGTTTGCTTGGTCACAAACGCGAAGCTCCGGGCTCGAGATCGTTGCCGCTGGTTCGCCTGCGCAACGATAAATCGAACGACTCTATATGTATAGCCGCTTCCTCCTCCTCCTCCTCCTCCTCCTCCTCCTCCTCCTCCTCCTCCACCTCCCTCGCAGCTCATTCGCGTTTTTCGCTTTCCTTCCGCTTTCCCGAATGCCTCACCCCTCGCGCGCTGTCCCCGTGCATAGTTTACGCGACACAAAGATCTCCCTACCCGCTAAACTCCCGCGCTGTAGTAGGTATTCCAGAAATTGGATTGAACGCCTTGCGAAAAACTTGTGCGAACGAGCGCGGGGAGCAGCATTCTCTCGTCCCGCGTTTCTCCGTATACGTGCGCGAGAGGCAACGCGCGAGCGGTCAACGACCAACGAACAGGCAAACGCGTTTCTCGCGAGAGTCTCTAGGAAAATGCGTTGGGGTAGCCGTGGAACTGACTGGGTTGGGACAATCGAATTGCTCTTCGTGTACGTACTACGAATGATAGATATCTCGATACCTTATAGGCAGCGACTCAAAACGATTCGTGATTTTTTTGGGGAGATGATCGTCCCTTGAATCGAGTTAATAACTTGGCACGACATACATACCATTTTTGGTCTAAACTTGTCAAATTCCTGTTCTTCCGGGTACCCGTTTATACCCTTCTATATTCAATGATATTCTTGAAAAAAAAAGTAGAACTTTGCACATTGCTTCCTCATTAATTTTCGTTTTTCACAAAGCCACCTCTATGAAGAAGCTTGTTTATTTAACATTTTGGCTTCCTCATAGAGGAAGCTTTGTGAAAAACGAAAATTAATGCGGAAGCAATGTGCAAAGTTCTACTTTGCAACTTTTTTTTATTTGAACAAAAGAAAAATCCGTCACAAACACCGTTACATCTCATTTTCATTAGATACAAATTTTTATCCTACTTTCTTAACTTTTGCGGAAGTTATCGCGAAAATCTAAATTTTTCGAAAAATTAAAAATGGTGTAACATCCGAACGACTTTACCGATCATCACCAAATTTCGTATGTAGCAGGGCTGTATGTTGTTTTTCCACTATTCAACAATTCGGATCATTTGTTAAAATTCGACGTGATTTAGAGCTAAATTTTTTTTTTTTCGAAAATTTCAAAATTGTATAAAATCTGAATCGCTTTACCGATTTTGTCGAAATTCAATACCATACAACATTGAACGTATCTTCCATTATGAAGAACTATTTAGCCAAATCGTCGAACTTTTACGAAAGTTAGAGCGACCACGCCCTTTTTTCAACAAATTAAAAACTACATAAAATCTTAATGACTGTATATATGTTATCAAAAATCTCGCCATTGGAAGAGGGGCAACTACTCTACTTGCGTGCCAAATTTGAGCCAGATCGCTCGCACGGTTTCTGAGTGAGAGGCGATTGAATTTTCGAGGCCCAGCACACACACACACACACACACACACACACACACACACACATACATACGGACATTTTTTCTAAACCACTTTTCTCGACATTTTAGGTGATTCTAAGCATACTGGCATGAAAATCTAGAAAATTTTTTTTTTCATGAAAACAAAGCTTCCTCTATGAGGAAGCAAAAAAGGTAAGAAAGAGCAGTTTTGAAGATTCGTAAACTTTAGATTTACAAGTTTTTCATTTAAAAAGACACAAAGTCCTTTTCCGTTTCTGTCGGTCAGTCAAGAGATTCCTTATTATGCGTATAAAATAAATGGAGACATATAAAACTTTTCGCGGCTACATATAATTTTCCATGACATATAGGGACATCTCGAGTATAATTTATTTCCTCGGGCAAGGCCGCTCGGTATTTGGTATTCCGCTTGGGTATCTCGTATTTCCCTCTTTCTCACAGCTGTAATTTCACGCGTGTTCGAGTTATACATCGAGCCACCACCCACCTGCTAGCTACGGCTTCGTTTTTACCGCTCCCTATGACGCAATGCCGTGAGCTTCTCTCCCCCCCCCCCCCCCCCCCCCCTCCCCCGACCTACGACAAGAGGCGTGTAAATTGGATGCATACCATCGAGGAGCCTCCGTGTCGCGTGCACCAAGAGACGTCGAGACGTTCTTTATCTATAAATAACGCGATGCGGAGACGGGCGGTTTTGGTACAAGCTACTCCTCACCGGGATGAGAATGGCCGTTTCAGCCGCTCGCATTCTCGATTACGCGAATGGCTGCGGGATATAACGAGACCATGCCGTGTGAAGCATGGACCACGCTTCAGGGATCTCTCTTCGAAACAACACCGGCGCGATATTTTACCTTTACAAGCAAAAATACCCTTTGTAATTACGCTTTCTAGCTTCGCACAAAGGATTGACCGAATGAATTTTCCGAATTCGAATAACAACAACCCCAAACGAATATTGTATTTTTTACTTGAAATTATCGGAAATACCAGAAAAGTATTTCAGTATTTCAAATACTTGGAAAATACTGTGCAAACCGCAGTTGTAATTTCGAGCAATTACTCTGGAAAACAAGGTTTCATTTATTCATAGACGAATACAGGCAGACACACTCACGGTGAATTAAATATATGCAGTGGTTTCCGTCAATCCCATAGCCCTGGTCGTTTAATCGTGAAAATTCACTGATACAAATAGGATTCGCCGATTTTAGGTAATCAGAGCCTGGCACACATAGGACGATGTTAAACCGAAAATTGTCAATATCACAGGTAGAAGTACATTTTAATCTAATAATTGGAAATTAACAAAATGTTTGACTCCTGTATTTCTTTCGGTATTCAATGTAGGTAAAAATACCAGTGTAATGGATGAGAGACGTAAAAATTAATATGACGTCGAGGACTGCAGCAAAGAGTAATATGCGTTTTAATACATAGGGCTGAGCAATGTTTTTTTTTTCTCATTTCTCATCCGTCGCGGTATTTCCCTGAGGAAGTAAAAGCCTTTATCTCGGTTCTCTGTTACGCTGCGCGCATAATTTACAAGTTTTCGAGAAGCAATTTCAGTCTAATGATCTCAATATCACTCGAAAGATATATCTTTGATGTATAAAAGCTGTTTAAGCCAATTATTCCGTGAACGAGGACAGCTTTATCGACGCAACTTACATACCCGGTGGATGCAGCGATATTGGAAGTGCGCATTTGAATCGTATAAACAGTCGCTGATGCAGTCTCGCGACGTCGAGTTGCCGCATTCCGGAGGAAACGAGAGGTTCGCGAGGATGAGAAATTTCATTCCAATTCTAGGCCAAGAAACATTTTCAATGACTCATCCTTACATTTTAATAATGATATTTACTGGCGGTTATTGATACACGAGGGGGACAAATGGAACAATTGTTGTTGAATAAACAAGTGAAGTCTACCAAAAACGTATGATTTTTTCAAAAGAATCTTTATCATTTTTTCCAACAATGCGGGCTTTTGCACGAAAACCGCAAGAAAATTGGGAAACGAACCGATGAACGCATAATACACCGAAACATTACTCGGACGAAAGTTTGCATTCGACAGTTTGCGTTGATGAAAATGACTATCGACACTTGTCGCGATTACGGCCAGATGTTGCTATGGAAATCATGTTGCGCGGCTATCGGTTGATGCATTAAACTTGGCATTGTCGCACGGAATGTATATTACCCACCGCCGACTTGCATTTTGATGAGAGTAAAAAAAAACCGTGTATCACTCGTTTGACAAGCGTACCCCCGGAGTGAATAAAAGCTAAATTACGGCCAGGACCATCTCGCCCGCCCTGCATACAATTTTTTCCTCGTTTATTGGCTGCCCGAGGGCTCTCGAATAATTACTCCGACAGTTCCACGACCCAAATATAGCGTTTTAAATGAATTTTCATTCGAACAAATCTCATCCCCCGGGGCGGACGTTCCGAGCGCATTAACGACAAGTGCAAACATTTCATATCTCACCCCTCGGCATCCCCGGCATTCTGGAAGCTCTCAAACATTTTTTCCCTCCCCGCCATACGAGACTTTGAACGAATAAAACTACCGAAAGTTGCTCTCTCTCTCTCTCCCTCTCTCTGTCTTTTTATCGGATGCCCGCGAGCGTCCTCGTTGCCTCTCTCGCGGTGTTCTCGAGGCTGTCACTGCGCCCGGCAGTGGAATCAGCGGCAGAATCCTCCCGGGGCAAATGAGAGCTCCGGCAGGTGCCTCGAGAGTCTACTGGCAGTAAGAGCGTCAGCGGCAGCCGAGTAACTCGCTGCACAGCGCGGCTGCGGCGGCGGCGGCGGCAGCAGCAAACCGAGTGCTCGTCAAATCGCGTCGAAACTCCGAGAGGGGCTTCCGAGAGCGCCAGCCAGCCAGCCAGCCAGCCCAGGCCTCTCTCGGTAATCCGGGGGTTTAATATTTCACGCCTCCAGTTTCGCCCTGCTATACCGGTTGTCTATAGCCCATCAGCAGCGCGCCTCTACCGTTGCCTGCATCTATACCAGCAGAAGTAACGTCGCTCTCTCCAAGTGTCTTCCTCTCTCTCTCTCTCTCTCTCTCTGGGACACGAGCGGGGAGAGTGAGAGAGCGAAAGTGGTGCAACCCGGTTTGACGATGGATTTCTGCACTATACGCAGCGTTCGCTGCCTACAGGTACTCGACGGGTTTACGGCTCTGCACTCGACATGTGGCGGCCGCCGCCGCCGCTGACGCCGGAGGACGACGGCGACGGCGACGGCGACGGCGACGAGGCCGCGTCAGCCGTTGTACACAGCACAGCGCCGTCGCGCTTCGTATAAAATCCCCGGATACCTATGTCACGTCGCGCTTGCTATGTATACATATATTGTATATAAATATATAGCTATGTATAAGGCGCATCCCGCGCGAGTATCGATCGCCCACCGACGGAAATTCTTTAGCCGCATCGATAGAAATGCTTTTGATTGCATTCTCCGGATTCTTCGATGCTCAGACTGTGTGTGTGTGTGTGTGTGTGTGTGTTTTTATCGCTCCTACTTGGACTATATTCGAGTGTCTTGTTATTGCTGTTGCTTTAATATTTTGGAAAAAAACACATTCTGAGGTCGCGAAAAGATTTCTGAGGTTTGGCAAAAAGGTTTTATGTCTAGAGGTTGTCCCTCTTTTACAAAGTTCATGAGTAACGGAAAGCACTGTTAGCAAACTATTAGAGATGTGATTGGTTGCCAGGAAAGTCCATGATAAACAAAATCAGTTTGGTGCCAAAATTGAAAAATGTCATAAGAGGACAGGCGGGGCAGCACCCGTAACCTTTTAAAGCTTTATAAGAGCGCAGCAGCGCAAAATTTATTAACCTATTGTAGGTGATATTTTGAAATAAGAATTTCCGAGGACGATTTTGGCGATTTTCGGTCCGGAGCCGGATCTACGATTTCTGACAGAAAAAAATATTTTTTTGTCAGAAATCGTAGACAGAAAAAATATTTTTGATGGTCATCGAGATCGGAAAAGTTGGCAACAATTTTTTAAATGAGCCATCTCCCGTCGATTCGCGCGCACCGTCAAGTACCGTATAGTGATAAATATGAAAAGAGAGGCTACCCGCGGGATGACACCGAATATTGAATGGCTCTTATGTCGGCGAACGGGTCGAGAAAGGCAGGCGGGCGGGCGGGTGGTCGGTTCGGGGGATGTGGATAATCGATCGAGAGCAGCCGCGCGCGGCTTCTGCTTCCTTTCGGAAAGCCGCGCGTGTTCGAGTGCGCGAGCCTCCCCGCCGCGCTCTCTCGCCAGCAGTTTCGTCGCTTCGTTGAATTTATCGACGGGCGCCGCCGCCGCCGTCGCGCGATGATAGCGGCCCCAAAACGCTCGCTCGACCCTGTTCGCCGCTGGAACTTCCGCCGCGACGCGACGCCTGATTCCACGACGTGAGCCAAAAGCGACAAGCTCACCCGCAACGGTTTTTCGCTTTGGGAAAGGCTGACCGAGCGAGCGAGCGAGCGATCCGTCTCTCTCTATCCCGTTGGAGCGTCGCGCGAGCGTACGGCATAGTCCGGTCATCGAGATACAGTGCACGTCGTTGGTTGTGCAGCACGCCGCTGGCTCTCCTCCTCCACCCCCCGCACCATAGATTACAGGACAATGCTTAACGACTTTAGCCCTCGATGTATGCGCGCACACCCTGCACTCCCTGCGGTCGCTCTCCGCCTCGTCCAACCCAGAGAGAATACGACCGCCGTGCTACTGCTGCTGCTGCTGCCGCTGCAACCACCACGACACTGAAAGCGGGGCTCTCCTTCCCGGCCGGCCGGCTCTCACGCTCGTGTTCGCTATCAAAGTTGATTGTTCGACCGGACGAGTATCGCGCTCGGACCAAATGCCCGTTCATCCGAGACCCGTCAATGCGCCACGCCAAAATTCTCTTCAGGCTACATTTTCTTTATCATTATTTCTCGACGGGTTGGAGGAATATTTCAAGGAATATACCTATATAGTACCGGGGCAGCGGCAGTAGCGGCACCCCGGGTCTCGAGCATCCCGAATCTTGTGCAATATAACTGCTACCGCGCTGCCGTCTGCCGTTGGAATCTCCGCTGCAACGCGATTCTCTAGCGCCACGCCGAGAGCGCTCTCGAGGGCGCCGCAGCCGCCGCCGCCGCCGCCCAACCGATATCTTTGCACTGTTTCTCATTCTCATTCTCCCTCGCTCGCTCGCTCGCTCGCTCGCGCACCGCACTCGGAGAAAACGCTGCTGCACATTCCATTTGCCACTAGCGAGGATGATGTCACGATTCTCCACGGAATGAAATCTCGTCGTTAGTGGGATCGTACTTTGTCCGAGCGAATTCCTCTCTTTTGCGCCCGGCGCTTCGTGGAAATTAAGGATGTTATACAGTTTCACACTAGTCAAATCAGTGCTACATTTTTTGAAGCGTTTTTACAATTCCTGATTATTTAATAAAGTGTCCCGCGGTGTTACTGACGTTATAGTATATGTTCTTAATAGATAAATACATTCGAAGCCATGTTTCGAATAGAAAAACGACTAATATAAGCAAATTCCCAATGTCATGTTTTTTCACGCAGTCTTTTAAAAGAATAAACCGTGATAATAGTTCAAGTATGACGGGCAATAGCTTATTTTTATTACTGGAAGACCCTTTATCGATTAACCATCCAGATTTTTGATAGTATCAGTAGTTCAAAAGATACAGCTATTTGTATGTCGCCTTTTAGGTTAGGATAAGATGATCAAACGGTTGTATTTTTTGAACTACTGATCCTATAAAAAATCTGAGCGGTCAATCGATAAAGGGTCTTTCAGTAATAAAAATGGGCCATTGCCCGTCATAATTGAACTATTACTATGGTTTATTCTTTTAAAAGACTGCGCGAAAAAACACGACATTGGGAATTTGCTTATATTAGTCGTCTTTCTATTCGAATCGTGGCTTTGAATGTATTTGCCTATTAAGAACTAATGCTGTAACGTCACTAACACCCCGGAACGATTTATTAAACAATCAGGAATTGTAAAAACGCTTTTAAAAATTTAGCACTGATTTGACCAGTGTGAAGCTGTATAACATCCTTAATAGCAGGGCTTGGAAGCTGCGGGGTTTATTCGAGCAGATGCTCCCGCGCGCATTTCCGGTTAACACTAGTGGTTGCTCGATCGGTGTATCGTTTCAACATCATTTCTCTTGGCACTTTTCTTTCAACATTATTTCCACGATAACGTTCGAATAAAAATTCATTGTGCAACCATAGCGCGAGAGACTAGATTGTAATGCGCGCGACGATGCGACAGCCGCACGCGGGGGGTCTGGTGACGCCGATTAAGTACAACGCGGGCCGAGTTGTATCCACCGAGTAGAGCGGCAATCGCGGTGCGCGGACGGCTCAATCTCCTCTGGCTGGCTGGCTGGCTGGCTGTCTTCGTGCACACGGAGACTCTTGGCTTGTGGTGGGGGTTTGCGCTTTGAAAACGTAGCGGCCGGTATGCTGCAGCGGTGAGGAGACCACCGATACGGCTGAATGTCTACAACGAAAGCCCTGCGGTGCTCGCGGACCTCGAGGGCGCCGTATACCCGAATACCTGTATATTTTATCTATCGCGTCGCGGGGCAAAAGTCAGCGAGCGATATAGTCGCGCACGGTGAATAGCACGATCATCAGCGACGACAAAAATCATGTTTTACCATTTTTTGTCATTTATCAAGGATCAATCGGCGGAAAAAGTGAAAAAATGTATGTGAAAAGACGGGTGATAGGCGGGAGAGAAAGGCGAGCGAGCGAGCGAGCCATACGCAACCGGACGATGTTGGTATAGGTATCAGTAGCAGCGACGAAAATGATCGCAGATACAGAGCACGTACCTCGGGTCTGCACCGTATTTTCGAGATTAGCCGCCGCACCGTGACCATGTTTAATCGTTCGCTGATGGCATGGCCCATGAGCGTGCTAAACTCCACACAATGCATAGGATTTTATGTTCGCCGAGTACACGTCCCCCGCGCGAGTACGTGCTCCAGATTATGGTTAATCGTATCTCTATACCTATATAAGGAAACGCATTGTCAACATCACCCGGCAGTTGTCGTTTTACCTCCAGCCTAAAAACCTCTTAAATCCGCTCGAATATTCTCCCGAATTTCTTTGACCAATAACTCGATATATCGACAATCGAAAGTATGAACGTTGGCATATTAACGGGTTTGTTGAGCGTGACCCTGGGGACCTGCTGGGTCATTGAGACCATTCCCACTAGAGGCAACGATGGGGGAAACGAGGAAAACGGACTCAGGGAAGCGCGGCGGGAACGATTGAATCTCATATTTCCAGGTGAGCCTCGTGGAAACGAACATCGAACGTTGTCGAGGGGTAAATAAAAGTAGCGAGGTGGGTGGGGCAACGGAAGATCGAATGGACGTTCCAATTGTGGCTTCTAACTTCCGATCATTCACCCTTTGGTTTTTCGAGTCTGTCCTGAATAACGAAGCTTTGCCGCCCCCCCCCCCCCCCCTTCATTCAAATCTGTTCCAAAATTCGAAATTTCTCTTTATTCAAATTGAGTAGTTCGTTAAAGAGGAGTGGTACCACATGTTCGTGCTGCACACAGGAACCAAGTGGTGCGGAAGCGGAAGCATCGCGGAAAATCCTGATGACCTCGGTCACTTTGCCGATACCGATGCCTGCTGTCGGACACACGATCGGTGCGACGATACCATCGAGGCCATGCAAACCAAGCACAATCTCACTAACCCCACCTTTTACACCAGGTTTAGCGATCGTTTTTTTTTTTTTCATATTTGTTTTTCACTGTCGATGGAAAAGATTCCGCAAGCAAATAATATTCGCTTCACCGCGAAGCAAATATTCTTTTTTCCGAAATAAACTTAGAAATTTCCTGAAAGAAAATCTATACCGCGGCGTAAAAGCTGGTTCACTTAAAAAAGCTTGAGAACATGTTTGTTCGGTTCTTAGGAACTTAGCCTCGTTCTCGTACGTTGAAAAAAAGAAGGAAAAAATTGATCGATTTGTTGGGTATTGAGCAGGGTCCACTGTTCCTGCGACGAAAAGTTTTACGACTGTCTGCACAGATCGGAGGACAAGGCGGGCGGGCAGATAGGCACCGTGTACTTTAGTCTGCTGAACACAAAGTGCTTTCGCAACGACTATCCCATTCTCGGCTGCAAACGCCACACCAAGTAAGTTTTCCCCGTTCGTTTTCGTCGTGTTTTTTCCGTTCTCCAAAGAGAGACGGGAGCAAAGAGTAAAAAAAAAAACGCCGAGTGGAGGGAGAGAGTCAACAGGCCACGCGACCCACGGAATTATTAAAGATGCGTATATAGGAGAGAGGCGGAGGCGAAAAACCGAGGGAAAAAATGCATATAGAGAGTTTTTTTCAGGCCTCTCCGCACCCTGGTTTTCCACTACACGTGTATGTGTGTGTGTGTGTGTGTATAGGTATCCCAGACGTTGCTTGGAATACGAGCTGGACGAGAGCCAACCAAAGCTCTACCAATGGTTCGACGTTCCTCTCTACTGATGACTCCCCACCGCCTGAAATGGGAATGGAAGAGAGAGAGAGAGCCCGGCGGAGGGATTCGCCCCGAGAGTTTAGCACGCGAGATTTTCATTTCCGGGAAAAATGGAGCCAGAAAGCAACCACCAGCGCGGGGTTCACCGCCGCGGTATCAACTCCCGTCGTCGTCATTACTTCTCACCATTGAAAAGACGTTTCGCATTTAGAGCCTTCGACAAGTGATGTATTTATGACTCGTTGGCATTGGCAAATTATGCCCGGTTGAATAAACACCAAATTTCTCCACGTTCTTTCTGCGTTTTATTCCAAAGCCCATCCCAAAGGTAAAACATCTCGGGTCCGTGGATAAAATGACCTCGATTTTAGCCAAGGGAAGAAATTTCGAAAAAAGCGAAAAATAATTTTTTGCATTTTTCTCGCCGAATTTCATGAATTTCATGGGCGGAACTTTACGAAATCGAAAAAAAAAACCAAGACGCAAGTTTCCAATACAACCTGCCCGTGGTACAATAAGACGTTAACGTTGATAGTACCTAATTTTGAATGACAAAGAAGCGTGGAAAATAGATGATGTAATTTCGCGGAATTGCTGTTTCAGACGTCGCGGCGTCCGTGGAGGTGCATTTCGAGAACAAGGACGGAGGTTTTTTTCTGAAGCACACACCGCGCCAGTATTACCCAAGCCGGACGGAGGCGGTGCCCGCGGGATCCTCCGGCGGGCCGATATCAGCGTCGCAGCCGGCGGCAAGTCCATCGGGTGCGATGAATTCGTCGCCTTCGGTGTCAGTCCCGCCGCCAGGGTCAGTTCTATCGGTGGACAAGTTCACGGTTTTCCAGACGAGCGAGCCAGCCTCGGTGCGAGCGACTTACGGCCCGTTCAGCACCAAGCAGACCGTCCCGGCTCGTTACATCGTGCCGGATCCTCTCGAGGCGCTTCCGGGTCCCGAGACGCGGCGAAACCTCACGGCAGCCTCGTCGAGCGCGGCTCTGATGGACGCCCAGGAGCTCGGAGCCCGTCATCTCGACATGTCGGCTCATCTCGTCGGCTCGAATATCCCTCGGGACGCTCCGGTGTTGAGAGTCCTCTTCCACGCGGGCAGCGAGGCCGGCGGAAGGCGGCAGGTCCTCCTGGCTCGTCATCAACGCGTCTGCGTCCTTCTTCACGCCTCCCTGCCGGGAAAAACGGCCCTCACGGCCGCGTGCAGTCCCGACGGCGAGGACGGCGTTTGTCTCGCGCAGATCACCATACCGGCCGACTGGTGGGCTCCGCTTCCACCACCGGACGCCTCGGGACGGGTCAAGATCGCCAAAACTCCGCCCAGGCTCGTGCAGGTCGCTTACTCGGTCCTCGAACCGCGAAGCGTCGCGATGGCGGCCGACGATGGAACAACCGCGGCCGAGGGCAATCCCAGAAATCAGGGCCAATCGTCGGATGGCGGTTCGGGCAACGCCGCCGGTGGAGGATGTCGACCCAGAGTACAGATTCAGCCCGAGACGCAGTTGGGAAAGATTCCTCTCGCTCCGAATCGCTCGGATTACAAGGAACTACGGGCCGATGACTCGCTCACGCTTCTCGTCCCTCATGGAGCGCTTTATCCGAGGTCGAGGCTCCACGTTCCGGCGTTTTTGCATCCCCAGACACTCTCCTCGGCCGCTTCGCCCTCGGCTCAGAGACAAACCGTACTTGGACCACCTATCGCCGCGGTTATTCTCAGGTGGGTGCTGCCTTTTTTCTTTTCTTCTTTCTTTCTTTCTTTCTTTTTCCTTTCTCCTATCCCACGTTTCGGGCGGAAATTTCCACGTCTCACTCGGGGAGCACACGAGACTCTGGTTCTATCGATTTCCGCGAGGGGCAGCAGCAGCTATCACCTCGATGACCTAGTATTTCTAGAACGCGCGCCGACACTGGCCCGCGAGCGCACTCATTTATGGATGGCCCGATAACGCGAGGAATTTCTCGTAAAGAACAATCGAGCGCGCGCGCGAGGCTTTTTTTTAGACCAGGCAAATTAACTAGCTACCTACGTACCACCGCGTTCAACAAATGACACAATCGTTTCAAGCTCGATCACTTTCGCCACATTCATTTATTACAGTAATAAACTAGAATTTCCTTTACCATCGGATAACGCACTCATTTACGCACATGTCCTCACACGGAGGCAAATGGCTTGTACCGTGGATGGCACAAATTGCGCTTTGCATCGATGTATCCACTTGCAAAAAGTTGGCAGGTATCGTCACCCTTCCACTCGGTCGCTGTAGTCGCTGTGGACCAACATTTCGTACGATACTCGACGGAAAAGCTTTTTCTCTATTTTATCCCTGTATTTCGTTGGTTTCTCTCACAGAGCGAAGGTCAAGTCAGGTGTGAGGATCCTCGACGCTTCACCGAGCAGTCCTCACTGGATACTCAGCTCGGAGATAAACGCCAAGAATACCGCGGCCACGTTCACAATCCGACGACGTGAAAACTCGCCTCGTCCACCGAACACGTAAGTATACACATGTACTACAATAACGCACCGAGTATTATCGCGCGACAATGCCGAGTTCTCTCCGCCACGACTCGCTATCTACGTCAATCGATTGAATTTACCAAATACTCGACGGCACAAGGCGCGCAACCTTTCACACGTTCCCCGCACACCTACACTTGTTCCGTCGATGAGCCGTACAATACCGCACCGCTGCTTCGAAAATTTATCTTCCTCACCTTGGAGTGGTGATACATTTTTTCTCATTTCTTTTTTTTTTTATCTAAATGCAAAAATGCATTTTCTTATCAAACGCTAATAGCGCGAATAAATATTTGGGATTTTATATTTTGCACTTTATCACACGTAGACGATACTGATAAGAAAAGATACAAGACAATTTTAGCCAACGCTTACAATCTATTATACAGGATCTGTTACTATTTTGCGCGTTTCATTCATTTTTCAGGTCAGCCGAGGAGATTATGACGATGTTGCTGGAAGCGAGTGAGGAAGGTGCCGGAAGCAGCAGCTGGGACGGCGGACGAATAGCTTGGAGCGTTCGCTATGCCCTGGAAGGCGATTCGACTTTTCAACCGCGAACGGGACAATCGCCAGGCGATATGCAACTCCCGAGACAACAGCAGCAGCAGCAGCAGCAGCAGCAGCATCACCATCGTCGTCCGCATATGGAGAGGCGGAAGCTTCAGGCACGACTGGAGATACAAAAAGACGACATTCAAGCGGTTTTGCCTATTTCCAAGGTAAGCAGTGCGTAAAACGCCGATGGCAAAAGAGCGCGACGAAAATAGGGAAAATTGCGGGTCGATAAGTCGAATAGAATAAATGAGGAATTATAAAGTACCGAGGCGTGATGAAATTCACACGGCTCGCCGAATTTTCGATAATTCACCGAATGGATTGATAATGCAGATTCTGCGGTAAGCGGGGAGATGGGAGAGTGCTTAATTATAGTTAGGGCGGAGCTCGCGAGCATATATGACTATACCGATGAGACTGGTGTCAGGTGACAAAATATCCATTGGGCCAATTGAACCGATAAATCAACTATCGCGCGTTCCGAGCGGTAAAGGCTCGAAAATATGTATTTATAATTGTAGCTGTCGATGCGCACTGTCAGTGAATGGTCCGGGTAATACGAAAATGTCAGGTATGTTTGCATCGTAATGTCTAAAAACTCGCTGATAAGCATCGCAAGCTCACAATTTACAAAATTGTTAATCGGGGAAAAAGAAATAATATCGAAACGGATATGTGAGAAACGTTACTTTTCTTTCACAAGTGATTACTTTATTATCACAAGGGACACCAGGAATTTTTATGTCAAAAACGTGGAATCATTGAGGAAATTTCAATCGGTCCGCGAACAAGTCCTCAGCCATGTCTCGCCGTTTTTACCGGAAATAACGACATCTCCATGGGACTCAAGACGCACACGTTAAATAAGGAAAACAAACACGTCGTGACAGTGGTCGAATGAGCCTCTGCAAAGTCGATACCCAAGTGTTATTGCTCGTTGGTGGTCGAATATCGCGTGCTCGACGTTAGCCAGACGAGGCCCTCGAGGCCGCCGCCGCCACATGCCTACACTTATCACATAGTAATTATAACAGCCTGCGATCCGTCGCTCGTCGACGTATCATTGAGTCTCACCAGCTGCCGGCACTTGTTGTTTGCTTTCTCAGGATCCTCGACATAATTCAGCGGGATATAGCCAGCGACTGCGAGGACGACGCCGAGGGTTGCCTCTGAAATTCCATAGCTTCGCCGTTTGAACGTCAGCCCGGCGCGCATTGTGTCCAAATTCATTACAGTGTATTAGCGAATTAATTAACGTAGACCGCGGGAGTTTCGTAACTGGTCGGGACGCGCGGTGCGGCGGAATATTCGCGAAATAGAGGCGGATATCCGAGGTGGTGGCGGTGGACATGAGAGTCAACCGGGATACACAGAGAGGGAGAACCGCGGTGGCTCGAGTTAATTATCGCGGAATATGGTACGGAGCCTGTCTTGTAGGGATTCCCGTTCGCGTACCCACAGAGAGAACCTGTTTTCGAGGGCTCAAGCGACGACGCGGCTACTCCTGTCTGTCAATTGCCCCGGGGCAATCCCTTTAAACCAAAGTCATCGACTCTCGGTGTCTCGGCGACATTCGAGGCGGATCAAGTGGCTCGCACGGAGCAACAGAGACAACGACAGCGTCAGATTAGCCGTCTACCTTGCTCGTCAATTCGCATTCGAGAAGCGTCTCACTGCAACTGCGAGGTACTTATTTTTTACGGGCCTCTGTTGTCGGTGCAATCCCTTCAACGCCGAGTCATCGACTCTCGGTATTTCGCGACATTGCGGATCGAGGGATCCTCAAGATTGTTCATCATTGATTCCATCACGCGCCAATTTGGTTTCGAGTAGCGTCTCTGATACACCCGCTGGCGAATATCGCGTGTGCGCCGACTGACGGAAAACTCGTTAGGAACTGTTGGAAAGGCCGCGAAGAAGCGGGCGAGCAGCTCGCAGCTTCTTGATGATCGCGAAAGGACTGTAATTGCGCGCGAGCGGGCACCGAGATATCTCTCTTTCTCTCGCGGTAGTTTCTACCCTCGTGCACCGCGCGGATAAGGAGCAAAGTTTTTAATTAAACGACCTCCGGTGCGAGTGCAGCGGAACGCGCCGTGCCCGCCGTCTCGCGACTTCTCTCCCTCTAAATCTTGAGCCGGGAGACTCGGCTGGGGTACGTGCGCGGGGATACCGGTAGCACGAGGATGAGACCCGGCTGCTGCACGCGTGAGATATCGCGCGGAGTCTCCGTGGCTCGAGAACTCGGCCCGCGAGTCGCCTCGCTATTTCTCCACTCCACGGGAAAGAAACTTTGAGAGATTTACACCACGGTGTACACAGCATCGCGACGCGATGCTTCGGCCTTTTTCGATCTCTTTAACCGGTCGAGTCCTCGAACAAGTGGAAACAGGCGGCTATAATTATACATGTGTTGTTACACGATATACAAATCTCGCGCAAAAATTCGGCTGGTACACTGGATAAATATTATCGAATCGGCGGCGCCGAATGGGTACAACTTTCCAAGATTCGTCTCGCTCTTTCTCGACTCCGTACGACTGAAACTCAACGATTTACGGTATACACATTGCCAAAACTCTCGTTGCTATACCCTGTATTGGATGTCGCGTTGCAGAACTGGGAAGTGATGAACACCGCCGTGTTGACGAATCGTCAAGTATCACAGACGATGAAAGTCTTCATCGTCAGCCAGGCCGGCACTGTCGCTGACGTAACGCTGCAGTCCTCCTGCCACTCGGAAGACGAGAGCGTGCTTAAAGTAAGTAGATGGAGAGGGAGAGAGAGAGAGAAAAAGATGCCTCAAAGAATGTGACCAAGTTTTCTTGTCGTCGTTATTGCTCCTCAGGTCTCGTCTTCGTGCAGCAGCGTCTACGTCGATGGCTCGGAGATTCGTGGCTCGAGCAACGCCTCGGTGCTCGTCAAGTACGGAACTTACACGGGACTGGCTCGATTCACAGTTTGGATGCCGGAATTTCCGCTGGAAGTGTCGGTGAGCGATTCCCGATTGAGCCAAGTAAAAGGCTGGCGGGTTCCGGAGGATCATTCGATACAGAAGAACAAGCGAAGTCTGGTGAACGAGACGAACGAGGAGAAAACGCGCGACGTTGTACCGAGAGCCAAAAGAAATCCCACTGGAATGGAGGAGCGGGAGGTGGTGGAGGAGGAGGAGGAGGAGGAGGAGGATGAGGAGGAGGAGGATGACGAGGCCGACGAGGAGGACATCGAGGCGGAGAGATTTCGCGGTGACGATCGATGGGATACCGTTAACGCGATTGATCGTAGCACCGTTCAAGCCACCTGCAGGTTGCGCTTTCAACAGAGTCCGATCGAGGTGCACGCGAGATTTCTCGCGGCTGGTCACGACTCCGGACGGGAGAGCTACTTCGTGAATCGTCGCACGTGGCTCCGAGTCACCGATCTCGTGGTTACTCAACTGCGAGTCTCGGATCTGCGAATAGCCACGTTACTCGGGGGTCGAATTGTGCAAGGACGCGGTGTAGGACGCACCGAAGTGCAGGTTCTTTCGCCGATCACCGGCCGAGTCATCGGAGCCAAGGAAATCAGAGTCGGTAACGATCGCGTCACCGTCACGAGACTCACCGTGAGAGTCGTCTCGGGACTGCAGCTAAACATCAGCCCCGACGCTGTTATTGAGAATGGATACGTCGCGGAGACGTCGGTCACGCGGCGGCTCACGGCGCAGTATCAGGTAACCAATCGCCGTTGTGGTCGTTCCGATTGTGTGTCGGAAAGGGCGGGGGATCGATTGGCAGTCGCCAGCGGGGGTTTTCCGCCCGGACGCCCTCGATTCCGTTGGCTCGAAAAATTGATCGATATCACTCTCGACACTCTCGGCGGAAAGAAGGAACGATTTTTGTATTTTTCGTATTATTCGCAGGAAGGGCTGCTCGACATCGACATAGAATTCTCGGACGGCACACGGACTCCCCTGAGGGAAGTGGCGGTGAGCGACTATCATCTCGTGGTGGAGAGTCTGGATCCCGAGGTGGTGGCCTTCGCGCCGATGGTCGCCGCCCATCACCCCCGCGTTATCGCGGTCGGCGAGGGCCGCGGGGATTTGTTACGAGTGACCCTTCAATTGGCCGACATCTGCCGACACTCGGCGGCGGGCAGGAGATCCAAGGGTTCGCCGACAAGGTCGAACGCGCCACCCCCGGCTCTGGCGACCGCCACGGCGAACGTCGAGGTGGATTTTGCCTCGGGTGACCTTCCCCATCGACCCGAATTCGTTCAGAACGATGGGGGTGGTACGGTGCAGGGTGGCTCCTCGCATCATCATCGGGAGCGTAAAACCGGCCGAGAAATCGCACCGGATCTTCACGACATTATTATCGGTGAGCGAAACATCCCGGACTTTGCCGCGCCCGTTTCTTTTTCCCCCGTTCGCGTAAAATCGCTAACTCGGCGTTGTTTCAGGCGGAATGGGCGGAGTCGGTGTTCACCAGCACGCGGGCTCGCGAATGTCACCGCTGGAAATCGGAATGTACATTCTCTTGGCTGTGTTTTGCTTCGTTATCGTCGTGTTCGTCGTGTCGTGCGTGGTTTACGCGAGCAAGTTCAAGCCACAACCGCCGGACTCTCCACTGCCGAGCCTTCCGGTTATGGGGGCCGCGAGAGCGCGCGCCGCGGCCAGTCAATTGGCCTCGGGTCGTAGACCTCGGGAATCCACCACCAACGCCCACGACTGGGTATGGCTCGGTCGTGCGACCCTCGAACGGGCGGCTTGCGCCCCTCAACAGGTAAGAGCGAGCGAGCGAGCGAGCGCGTTACTATCGACCGAGTGTACAAATGTGTTGTTGCACGTATCTGGCAACGAGCCCATCGCTTCACGGGCTCGTCCACCGCCAATCGCCCGATTCGATATGGTTTTATCGCTGGTTTCAGGTTCGCGTGACAAATAATCCATTAGCCGGCGAAGCGGAAGAGGATTCGAACGTCGCGGACATTGGCACGAGCTTCGATAATCCGAATCACATAGAATTGCCGGCCGCCACGAGAACCATCGGCTGGTCCGTCAGTTCCGTTCCCATTGATACGACGACGTACAGCAAGAAGGACAAGGCTCCGCGCAGCTTCGCTGGGAAACAGGCCAAAGGGCAAGCTGTGAAATTAAGGGACAGCGTGGGTATAGTTTCGAACGCGACCCAGCGCAACGGGTAAGATGATCCGTGATTTTTATTTAAAAAAAGAAGAAAAAAAAAAATTGAAACGTAACGCTTGATTCGGTTGCAGAAACGACGAGGCGAAGGTGGCGGACGTTCCGCCGCCTCTACCACCGCATGGGATCGCGCCCTCTTGCTCCGCCGTGGCACCGGACGCGAGTAACGGCAACGAGGACTACAAGCCGCCGGTGCCGCCGCACAGAAACACCGGCGTGACGGTTCGTCCGCCGGAAACCCCGAAGAAGCATCACCACAGGGCGTCGAACGGCAGTCACCACGGGAATCACCGTCACATCAAGCACCACCATCACCATCATCACACCAAGAATCAGAGTAAAAACAAGGTCGCGGGTGCGGCGGCGGCGGCGGCGGCGGCGGCAACGGCAGCGACGGCAGCGGCGGCGGCGGCCGCGGCCGCGGCGTCGGACGAACGGCCGAGCGTGGCGGACACGGAGGAGGACTTTGTGCAGCTGCGAAATCCTCAGGAAGATAAAACATCGAAGGAGGGCAAGTCGAGGGAGGTGAAGAGAGCCACGATAATCGGTAATCCAATGTTCTCCTCGTCCTCGTCCTCCTCCTCGTCCTCCTCGTCCTCCTCCTCCTCCTCCTCGAGTCACGAGACAGAGGAACCGGTCGCGCTCGACGATCTCAATCTAGGCATGGACTACAATCAGATTATGCAGTATTTCGATAATCTCAAGGAGTCGAACGCCTAGAGCATCTCGACGTCGTTCGATTGTGCGCAATTCGGTTGACCACCGAGACACTCGCTCGGGCCGTGTGTAATTCCCAAAGCACACATTCCGAACGATCTTTCCGGGTAACACTCGACATTTGACATATAATCAACGACGTCGAGACGAGAGCGCGCGTAATAAACGGAGATCGCGCGACGCGATTCGCCCGTTCTCTGTGAAACTTCCTAAAGCCGTGTCCTTCCTTGCTTCCGTACGTGACGAGGACTCTCCGACGGGAGATCGCCAATTTCCGATAATAACCACGTGCTTTAAATTACGGAATAGCGTACGGAATTACGAGGGTTAAACGAGGGTACGTAAATAACTCGTTGTAAGCTCTACGTAAATATAAATATATATACATATATATATATATATATATATATATATACACTTATATATACACATATATATATATATATATATACTCTAGTCAGCTTCCTAGCAGCACTTAACTTTATACGAATGTTAAAGACTTTAACCCTCTACTGGTATCGGCCCCCGCCGTTTGCGCATACGCCACGCGGACCCGCGTCGATATGCGTATAATCCTGTCGTTCTGCACTTCAGGAAAGTCAATTTTTTCCCGCGTCGTTGAGAGAATTAAAAAGCCCGAGCGACTTGGCGAGGAAAAAGATAATAATTACAACAACAACAAAAAACTGTACTGTATCGAAACTTAGGTCCGATCTGATTCCCCCGCGTTATTTTCATTCGAATACATATTATATATTGCGATATACTATAACTATATATGGAGGAAAAAAAGAGAAACAAAGAAGAGAAGAATTTATTGATTGACCGAGGTTTCCAAAACTATTATAGTCGACGTTTCGACCCCCATATCTTGCGTGTACCGCCGGAAACTCTCCGATCGTTTCAACGAGTCTTTTCCGTAGCGAATTTCGTTGCTTCGTCGTTGTCGTAGCTTCGTTGAGTAACGCGGATTTTCATTAGAAGACTGAGCACGTTGCGAGGAACACTTAGACGGTCGAAACTCTCGTGAAAGACATACATAATCATGGAAACCTGTAGCTTTTTTTACGACTGAGAATGAACGAACGACCTGGGATCAGATTCGAAATATAATTAATAGTTGTAATATTAACGCGATACTCGCTCTGCAAGCTTTGCCGGTGAAGCATATCTACAATGATGACAATAGAGCAATGAATAACGAAGCCGTCGCAACAGCGTTAACGCCCGATCAGACGGGAGGGTGAGATGAGGTTTCAATCACCACTTAATGATATCAGTATCGTCGGAAAAAATATATTAGATATATATACTATGATATACTATATCGTATATATGTATTAAGGTGTTGATCAATTTCTGTCATCATCGATCAAAGCTCCCGTAACGGAAAAATAAACGTTTCGTGTCTCAACCTCGGATATCAATGAAAATGATTTACCGCTACTTTGCGAAAAAACGATTGGCGATCGTAATTACGAGGAATTGCAATGCAATGTTTTTGCGTATTTTTACGACGAGCTGCGGTAAATCATTTGCAATTTTACTCGAGGGTTGAAGGATTTTTGTTTGATTTTTTAGTTTCCCGTGACGGAAGTTTGATTCAACAAAGAAGGGTGCAACTCTCTGATACGTATATACTAAAATATATATAGACGTCAGTGAACACGGTATATTTTCTACTGTCAGCTAAGACGCTACGATATGGTATGTTTAAACGTGCCAGCAATTGGGATACCAGTCCAGGGTTAAAGGAACAGCTGGGTGTCCGGTGGAACGTGGGTCCTTCGTCGTTAAACTTGCCCCAAGGATCTCAGTGCATTTAAGATACGCGAAAACGCTTAAAAAACAAACAACATCGCGTCGTCGAGGTTGAATCGACGACGAAGGAAGAGAGACGAGGGACTCGCGTTACCCGCGAGACGCCGAGTTCCGTTCGTCAAGATATTTATTCGACCGACCGGCGCGTCAGTCAAGTTTGTAAATTTTACTTTGTAAGATTTTGTACATATATT